>OX421411.1:5000-1205000 GCA_949126875.1 Lochmaea capreae | reverse complement strand
GGTTATACTTAGGATTTGTTGTTTTAGTAATGCTAGTTTTACATTGCTTCTTCATAGATATGTTATCCATGAGACGAAGGTAATTAACTGAATTATAAATAGCTTTAATTAAGCTATTTTAATATTATTATTATTTTAGTTTCACTAAGGATATACTTATCTTACATTCAGCAGCCTTTATTGAAGTAATCGTAGCAGCTTTTGCATCATTACTGTTATCACAACCAATAGGGAGTCTTTCAGTCTACAGTTGTAGAGTACGAAGTATCTCTGATTGGTATACTCTTCTTCATAATCCTTCACCTAATTATGACAAGAAAGTATATTGTTCGCAAGAAGCTGTATATCCATTGTAAGTATGTTCCTTTGGTATTGTTAGTTGCTAAAATCACTTGTTATTTCAGGTACACAACAATATTTTTATTTTATGGTTTAAGCATGTTACTAATGCTCTTATACAGACCGTGGTTATGCAGAAAATATTTACCCCGTCAAAGTAAAATGTCTATATATGCTGCTTTGTATTTTATTCCCATTCTAATTCTAATTCATGCTTTGATTGGTGGTCTTTTATGTAAGTAAATAAATTTTTACTGCCTTATATTATATTAAAACCAAATTATTATTATTTTTAGATTATTGTTTTCCTCATCTTACTCTTATTTTGTCTGTAATATCGTGTGCAGCACACTTTGCAGTTAAACTGGACCAGAGTATAAAATCCTTAATTTTATCAACATTGGTGGAACCTCGTAATCTTGTTATCCTCATAGGACATTGGTGTTTACATGCTTATGGGATAATATCCATCACTCAACTTATAAATCCATCTATACATGCTTCATTTATTCTTTTGGTTCCTTTGCCGGCTGTAGTTTATATTTTAACTGCTAGATTTACTGATCCAAATAGATTTCAGTTTTAATTTAAGATATTTATAATAAAAATTTCTATAAAAATATTGTAGTTTCCTATATTTATTGATACATTGTGGATAGAGCACTATAGACATAGGTGCCTTGTTGTACGTTGACGTTGTTGTGTTGGTCAAGTATTTGGCATGAGACACAATCTGTCAACTCGACACATGTCAAAACAATAAAATTCAGGCACCAAAATGGCGGATGAGAATACTCATCTCTTATAGTGCCTTTTTGTGGATAGTGTAATCTATGGTTCGCCCCTGTTAAATAGATAGATACTAGCCATCTGGCGGAGCATAGTATCACCTCATAAAACCATTTATTTTAAGAAAAAATTAAACTGACGTATATGAAATTGTGTTGTTTATGTATCCATAACATGAATAATTATTAAACATTAAAAATAAATATATTAAAGTGATAGGTAATAAAACAAATTTGAAACAATAAAAAAGGCGATTTCCAACTCGTTCATATAATTAGAAGATTCTAATAAAAACTGATTAGAGCATAAACATTATATTGATATTACAAAACTATTAAAAACATTGCTTTTAGACCTTAAAATAAAATAAACAACAGTGGGAAGATTACTGACATTTACATCATCAATTTTATTTTATGTTTATTTCCATCATACTGGAAGAGATTCTAAATGTTGATGTACGTAGTCGTATGTTTGGTTGCCTATAATGAAATCCAAATCAATTTTGATTAGAATAAAACATTCTGTCGATTCGTACATTTCCACGATTCGCAACGATCATTTTCTGTACAATATTAAATTTCACTTACCTTTGAATAATGAATGCCGGAAAAAGGGGTTTACCCGTAGTAAAATTAATGCTTTTAATTAACCCCTACCAAATAAATAAGAATGAAGCATAGTCGTAATGCATATTTAAATTTAATTAAAGCACTTTGGCAAACAAAAACGAGGCCACTTAAAATACGAACAGACCGTAACGCAAACAAAAGAAAAGCAGGTCTTTTTGACATATACGAGTAGGTATATTATGACTCCAGATAATAAATTTTTTGTTTTGTCATTTCCTTTTTGAATTTGTATTTAAAAATCACCAAAAATGCAAGTTAAGGTTGTGGTTTACTTGCTCATAAGTTGGCCACATGTCTCACGGCATTTTAGGTCATGGAGGCTAGATTTAAGGAGCACAAACTTGTATAGGAAAAATCTCGAAAAAGTGTCTAGCGGTAAGGTACAAATAGTAGATGGCGCGAGAGTAGCTAGCGATTAAAATTACAGAGTGAAGTTTGCTGGACAAGTTAACCTAACAAAAAATGAAAATAGTGTTTATTTTTATAGAAGTTTTTATAAAAATTTACAATGTGAAAAACGTGTGCCGTAAAAAGTTGTCCAACTAGAAGTAACGTTAAAAATAAAATAAATTACACACCCCAGCCCCTGTCTTATTTTCGAGCAACAGTAAGTGGTTGATGTAGGACTCTCGGGTTAGGTTTATTGTTTTCATTACTATTTTGCAACACAATTGCCTATATAATGATATTGAAGAAACTTACCTTTAACCAAACATAGCACCAGCTACGGGAAATACTTATTTTTTCCTTGAAATTTGCTAAAAGCAAGCATAAAAGGTAACCGAATGAAAATAAACAAACCCTCCATTTACATAACCTAAAATTTAACACGTCAAACATGATTTTAATCGCTAGCCTCCCCAGCGCCACCACAATTTTCCTAATTTCGACGGACACTTTTTATATACAGAGTTTGTGCTCCTTATATCTAGTCTCCATGATTTTAGGTGTTATGAAATGTCAAAAGTTAAAAGTGTATTATATTCGTATTTACCAATGTCAAATGGAATAAAAAGTCAAATTAGTTCTTACAAGAACTGATTTTAACAATAAATACACTTTCTATCCAAAAATTCGCTAAAAACAAGACAATAAACTAAACTTGCATAACCTTGGGAAAATTATCCCTCAGGATATAGCCCAAAAAAGGAAGAAGAAGAAACTTGCATAACCTCAAATGCGGGAGTGTCAAACTCAACCTTTAGTACGATCACGATACGTCAATTATATCGTTGTCTTTTTTTACGATTACTACAGCAAATTTAAAGAAACTATTACGTATGTCTTGTAGTTGGTCTTGTGAAGAAGATAATCGATCGTACGTTATTATGCTTGATTAATATTGATAGAAGAAGATAGTATGTTTGCTATTTCTAGAACCATAGAACTAAACACTAATTGAAGTGATTGGAACCATCGAAATATATCAAATGTCTTTAATATTCGTGTCATTTCAGGCACCTTTGATTTATTTATTGATCTCTCAACCAAAGACCACTCCGTATTTAAAAAAAAAATGTTGTTACTACTTTTATACGGCTTTTTATGTACCTCGGTGCTTTTCGATCGATATGTTATTAATTCTGTATATATAAGCAAATATCGGAAAATACAAACTTTTTTTTACTGCCCATAAATATTTATATATTCAGACACAATATTAAACTTTATACTTAGTCGTCTTGAAGTTGATAAAAAAAATATAGCAAACCCATAAAGAATACTTATTGCGCAAAGTTTCTGTGGAAGTTGATATGAAGTGAGGCAGTATTAAACTTTTGGAAAGAATAAAAGTCCGCAAGAAGAAAGATAAGTATGTGCAAAATGAAATTCTCTGTTACTTTTATGATCCATGGAATATTGTCTGGTGTTGTTGCCGTACAAAAATTTCTAATTTAGCTAAAAATCTCCTCGGCAACTGTCTGGCTGAGAGACTTTACGATTTGAAGTATATTTTAGAAAATGTGTAATCAAAATCTAAGCCATGCTCAAATAAGTAGGCAATCGAAAACATCGGATTCTATTCTATTCTATTTCGTACGTTTTTGTGATATCCTCTAGTTTTATAATCTGCTTCGTCGCACGAGTCGACCCCTATATTATATACACGAATAAAATTATCTTTTTACCGAAACGTCCTTCGTGTGTTGAGTTCGTGGTTGCTTTAATAATAAAGTAGTTTGAATAGGAAATTGTGATAAGGGTTGCCGAGGGAATATAGGTGTGTTTACCGCCCGGAGCTGCAATAAAGTTTGTCGCCACAAATCGCTAAATCTCATTCACAAACTTTGCATGCAGATAAAAGATTTACTACTCTTTGTTATTTTCACATCCGACTCCTCTGAACTTTCCTTTAAACTTATACCATACTTTAATCATATAAATTCTCTTTTGTTTCACAACAACTAAAAGGATTCGTAAAAAAAGAGATCAAGATAAAGATTTTATGTCAATTTGAATTGTTCATTTCATTTGTCGTGTTTATCTTTATCTATTTACTTGAATGTATTGTCTAGTTTTGTGGTTTTAACAAAAACAAACTTCATATGTCAATAATTATTAGCAATGGGAAATTTAGAGGTAGGCAACATTAATTGCACCTTATAAGAGCATCAAATTTACAAATTGTGCACAATACATAAAATCTCTTTTGTTTCACAACAATTTTAAAAGGATTCCTAAAAAAGAAGAGATCAAGATAAATATTTTATGTCAATTTGAATTGTTCATTTCATTTGTCGCGTTTATCTTTATCTATTTACTTGAATCTATTGTTTAGTTTTGTGGTTTTAACAAAAACAAACTTCATATGTCAATAATTATTAGCAATGGGAAATTTAGAGGTAGGCAACATTAATTGCACCTTATAAACGTATCAAATTTACAAATTGTGCACAATACGATGCAGTATTTGCATATGAGTCATTCAAAATTGAATACGTTTTACCGTTATTAAGTTCAAGTTAATTTGCTGAGCATAAACGTCAGTAACAATGGTAGAACTGTTTGTTTTGTTTCCGCGAAATTATGTTTACCCAAGAATTAATAGAGGATTCTACAGACAGTAGAAATAGGTAGAAATAGAATGTCCTTTGTCATATGTAGTGTTGAATGGTGAAAAACTTTCAGACAGTTTCTTGTTCAAATAAAAAATATATTTGGTATACATAAAACCAAATCGACCAGTCGATTTCTCGTATCAAAAAACCCCGATTTACCCATTTTATTCACTGTAAAATTTCCCCCTGAATCGACTGGTGATTATTAGAACGTTCTAACTGTCCAATTATAGTCCAGTAAATAAATGCACCAACCTGTTCATCTCATTATTGTCGTATTTTTTTTTGCAACTTGTAGGTATTTATGTGTAGATTACTCTCTGAAAATATGTCCTCCGCGGGATTTGCGGAAGGGGCTGGAAAATGGCCCATGATCCCGAAAATTCAGTTTTTGGCCGATATCTCCCAAAATATGCTACTCAGAGAAGTGGGGTTTTGCTAGAAATGAAGTACAGTTCATTACCTACAAAAATAGTCCCAATCATTTTTGTCCCTGGATCAATATTTCTTGCAAAAATTTTCCGGAAAACTAAAAAACTTATCCAATAATTTTAAAAACCATCGAAAAGAGGACATTTTCAGCTTTCCAATGGTGTGCATTAAAGACCGATATTGCCAATCATTGTTTATCAATTTGCGGTAGACCCGAGAATTTTCAGAAAACTCCGGAAATCAAAAAAAAAACGTCCCAAGAAAAACATGTTGTTTATAAAAATACACAAAAATTATTTATTCATTCTTTCGGAATACATTCACCACCTATCAAAGTCCCATTATCCAAAAGGTTTCGGTAAAACTACGCTTAATTTAAAAAATATGAACGGATTGATAAGGGCGGTCAAATATTCAGGAAAAATAATGTTTGGCCAGGTTTTTCAATATTCCTGAAAAATAAAAAAAACGAAAAAGTTACACAATGTTATAGGTACAGGTCCCTCCTTTCATATGCACTTTGAATCATGAAAAAGATTCATTTTTACTCAAGTTATTTGCCCGCCCTCTCATGTCTACATTCACGAAGCGTGCTCCCGGAGACGCCGCGCAGCAGCTCGAAATCCAAGGTACGCTTGGGCTCGAAAACGGTTAAACTTTTGACAAAAATGATTAGGATCATTTTTGTAGATAATAAACTGCTCTCCATTCCTAGCAAAACCCCACTTCTCTAAGTGTCATATTTCCGGAGATATCGGCGGAAAACTCAATTTTTGGGATTATTGGCCATTTTTCAGCCCCTTCCGCAAATTACGCGGAGGACATATTTTCAGAGAGTAATCTACCCGTGAATACCTACAAGTTGCAAAAAAAAAGTCCGACAATAATGAGATGAACAGGTTGGGGGGTTTCTCGGTCTTTATTTACTGGACTATTAGTCTAGTTTTGCAAACATAATAAATCAAAAACTGAAAGCATACATAGAAAAAATTTTTTGAGACTACCAAAACGGGATTTGAAGGTCAGGAAGTGACCTTGTCTTTTTTAACATTTTTTTTGCCGGGGCTCATGTTTGCTTCTGTCACCTGTACTCAATTTCGTTTAAACATAATATTAAATATTAAGCGAATATTTTTCGAGTATTAATTATTACCGTTAATTAACAAGTAGAGTATTGTATAATATTTTATCAAAGTTGAGTTTCACGGCTCTCTAAATACCTGCCGGGAAAACTAACTCTCACTGGAGAGAGACGATTTAATGAGCAATATTGAGATTAATGAGTCACGTTGAATTATGAATGATGATGAAACTTTTCTGCGAACTAATTTGGTGTTGCGCTCAAAAATAACGCAACTAAAATTGGTATTTTGTACAAACCACTCAAGTGCAAATACTGAGAGTATGATTTTAGTATGTCTAGTTTACGATCGTTCTTACACTACCAACCGCTTAAAAAGAGAGAGATTCTATAACTAATTCCTAAAAAATTTAGAGGCCTCTTAATCAGTAAATTTTAGTTGAAAATTTAGTGAAAATTTACTCAGTTTTTCGCAGTCGAGATGAAATAATCGAAAAATTGAATGATCAATATTAAACTGTCACAACATAACCTTAAAAATGTCAAGACGTCAACTGTACCAGATAAACCATTTTAATCGCGGCAACAGCGCGCATTTTTGCCAACATATAAAGTTTTTAGTACGACTAATGTTAGTTTGAGTTTAATAATTAAGTAACCCACGAGTTGTATTACATATGAAATCAATTAAAAGCATATATTCATATTTTTTGATAACATGCGATCTATAAATTTCAATATTTATTAGGATTGAGGCTGTAAAACATACTGATTGACAGCAGCAAAAGAATGACATAATACAAGCGAACGTCTCTTTTTTGGCACTTTGATCACGTGTTTTAACAGTTAAATTAAGAAGTTCCAAATACCAAGCAAGATAAACATCTTAACATTAAAATTATAAGCAAATATAAATAGACATTAAAACATAAAAGAGCAACGAAACTTGAGAACTTCCATTGAAATTCCACAGATATCTCTTTAACATGCATTTAGTTAGTCTGCCATTTCGGAGATCCCTAGGGATGTGACAAAGTACAGCTTAAGGAATTTATTTGTATTACACAGTTGCTTCATGCAAGGAATATAGAGAGTTGGTTTAAACTTTATCGCTATTCTGAGTTATAATTGCAACAGAATGGCGCTATGGAACTACAGAGCGGTTACATAAAACTGCGGTTTAGTCAGCTCGTCGGCGATATAGAAACCGCCGACCCTATTTTGTGAGATCAAATGCGATTTCAATATTTATTCCATTTCAATTGATTTACGGGTATTAGTTAATTGGATATTGTATCGTTATAAGCTCCAAACGATACCGATACGAAACGATACAAGATTGAGTTCCTTGTAAAAAGGATACGTCGAACGCTTTACGAACGTGTCCACGGGTCACAGAACGTAATCCGCGAACACTGAATTTTAAATCCGGAGGGTGTTCGTTTTTCACCGCCAACACTCAAATTTTAAGTGCACATGCGAAGTCTCCGAATACGTACGGGATGTGCTCTAGAGATGCGAAACTATCGATAGTACTATCGATAACCATCGATAGTTTGGACTATCGAAAACTATCGATATTCTCATTACTATCGAAAACTATCGATATTCTCATTACTATCGAAAACTATCGATATTCTCATAACTATCGAAAACTATCGAACTCACAAGCCGGCCACTGGCCAACCAATATAAACGGTACACACCCTCAATCCTCCATGATAGCGGATGACAGTTTTGAGTGCTTTGACTTGACAGTTGACACTTCTATCCATACCGTTATCGACATCGTACGTAATGGACTAGGTACCTAAGTCTGACGTCATAAGAGGTGTGGTCATAAAAACTTTTCCAAGCAAACCGAAAACTCGTGTAAATTATTAAGAAATTTTTCTACACGCGTTATCGATTTGTTGAAAAAGTTGTGACGTCAGACTGTCAGAGCTTAGGCAGTCCATTGTATCAGAGAAATTTTAGTTCTGCAGGTCAAATATTGTCTGTTAGGAGATCGCGGCTGAAAGCCAAATATAAACATGTCAATATGTTGATATTTATTAATAAAAATTCATGAACACTGATTTGAAATTGATAGAAAATTAATAATAATTTGTCATTAACGACATGGAATCTTTCCGAAAAATATTCTCGTAAAACAAAGATGATTAATTAGTCATAATATTATGTTCTGGGAAAATCAACGTAGTACATGTAACTTAATAAGGTAGAGACAATCAAGTCAGTATAGAACAAGAGCTGGTTCTAACAAAGGTTTACTTATCCTTAACCTCCTACTGAATTCTCTCTTTTCTCTATGCATGCTTCATTAATGTTACATCATACCATACATCACCTGAAGGGTTTTTAGGGAATGAGAATGTACAGTACAGTTGCATTTTGAATATTCATGAAACGTCTTTATTTCCTTATCTAAGATAATGTAGCAGCTTTACGGTGAAAATGCTAATTTATCACTCACCGCCAGGTTGATACAAAAATATTTCTTGACATTAGTCAGATTTTATATACGGGATGATATATTACAGGGTGTTTCCAAAGTAATCGGAAATGTTGTTATTGTGACGAAAAGTTGATATAAACATTTTTTTTAATTAGACACAAGGTGTTCATAAATATCGATTTTTGTTTATAAAAGAGCAAAAAATGTATATACAGTGTAACCCAATTAAGATCGCAAGGTTGTAGCTGTTAATTGATATTTATTGAACTTCAAATTTTAGTGGTTTAAATAGGTCGGCGATGGGACTATTTCTACTTATTATCAATTAATATTTATGTCAGTAGCGTACATTCTTAGGAGGCTTCAAAACGTCAAATTATTAGTATTTTTATTGAACTTAAAACTGTTAACAAAAGTAAAAATAACTGAAACAATGCATAACAGAAAATATTTTTCAATGCTATAAGAAATATGACTTAAATATAAAAAAGAGTGCAATAAAAAATGCAAATATTCAAACACAAACAAATTTTTATTAGAATTATTGATTTAGTTATAAGTCTACTACTACTACTACTACTACTAAGTTTGCAGGCGAACCTTGTCCTGGACAAACTCAAGCCAAGGTTCCGGCACTGAGGCCACTGGCGGGCCCATTGTGCCATTCCTGCTACCTAGACATCCATAAAGCCGAGCCCTTCAATAAAGGCCACAACCTTTTTCAATGGATGCCTGCTTGTGTCTCCAGGGGCCAAAACAGGGACTCCGAAGATTCGCCTGCGTAGTACAGCCCAGTGTGGACACTCTAGGAGAACATGGACTGACGTTTCGTCAGTCATGCCACAACCCCTGCATAGGGAACTTCCCTCTACTCCTAAGTTGTGGAGGTGTTTCATCATACAGCAGTGCCCCGTTAGGAGTCCTGCTATCTTCCTTAGCCTACTTCTTGGTAGTTCAGTTGCTGCTCTAGCGTGTCCATCAGTCCATCCCTTCAGTAAAAGTTTGGATTGCCTAGGACCCTGCATAGCATTCCAATGAGCGAGGTGCTGATTCTTCAGCCACTTCTTCGTCTCCTTGCGTATTCTTTGTTTTGTTAGGCCCAAGGTCGGGCCCGGGCCGCAGAAGGGAGCTGCCGCCCCTTCCGCAGCCAGTGCATCCGCCATCTCGTTGCCTTCAAAACCAGAGTGGGCTGGAATCCATTCTAGCCGCACCACGTTGTGCCTTGCAAGATTAGCAAGTCGTTCTCGACATTCATTAGCAAGTCCTGAGTTGCTGGTGCACCCACTCAGGGCTTTAATTGCTGCCTGACTGTCGGAGTATATGGTTATGCGTCGATCCACATAACCTCTGTCTAGGATTATCTGCGCACATTCCAAGATAGCATATATCTCGGCCTGATATGCAGATACACCATCACCCAATGGTACACTAACTTGTGTTCTTGGGTTCCTAGAGTAAATTCCAGCCCCTGCTCCATCACCGGAGCATGAGCCATCTGTGTACCAGACAGTCCCATTAGGCTGTGTATTCCTCTCTTTTTCCCAGGATTCTCTATCCCGGATCATGGCCCTGTACGGAGTTGCGAAGTAGTACTTTCGCAGGCATTCATCAGGTGCTCGAGCCAGAACTGGAATATCTTCCAGTAGCCGGAGCTTCTTGACGTGCCTGCACTCTTCCCCTCTTCGCACGTATCCCAGCTGTTTTAAGCGCAGAAAAGCCTTCCCCGCCTCAGCCTCGATCACATGGTGAAGAGGCCGAAGACCAAGGATCACTTCCATCGCAGCAGTTGGTGTAGTTCTCATGCAGCCAGTTGCCCCCAAGCTGACCACCCTTTGAAGGCGTGTCAGCTGCGATCTTGCCGTGACCAAGGTTACCCTCGGCCACCAAACCAGAGCCGCATATGTGAGCATAGGCAGCATGATCACTCTATAGAACCATATGATCGTTTTGGGGGTCAGTCCCCACTTCGGACCAATGGCTCTCCTACAGGCCCAATACGTGTTTGTCACCTTGCTTAGGCGACTGTCAAGATGAGCCTTCCATGTCAGTGATTTATCAAGGATCACTCCCAGATACCTCACCTGCTCAACCACAGGCAGTGGTACTCCATCAAGATTTAGACCCTCAGGTCTTATACCTCTTTTTTTGGTGAAAGCAACTATCTCAGCCTTGGCAGGATTTACTGCAAGTCCGTAGTTATAAGTCTAGTTTTAATTTTAGTTTTAAGCAACTAGTCCACCTCTGTTTGAATGTCTGGAAAGTACTCAAACTACCATGAAGCCGCGGAGATTCGAATTTACTAGACATTAGCTTTAAACAATTAAGCCACGGTGCCTGTTAGTGCATTTGCTCTAGTAGAACGTTTCAAGCAAAAAACACTTTATGAATTTTTTTACACAATAAGTTCAAGATTTAATAACCCCCTATATTTTATCACTGTCATTGTTCCTTGAAGTCCATTAAACGACAATTAAAAGCTATAACTGGGTGTTGCGGTCTTAAGTTGTTCACACTTATTATTTAAAGGTTTAACATTGTTGAAATAAATTAGTGTACGGTCCGAAACAGGCGTATATTCCTGAAATAACCTATAGTAAATCAAATTTCAAGACCGACCATATTTCCGAAAACATTGAATCATCCCCGGATACAGTTTCCTATATAACCGACTTTTTGGACGTTTACAGTCCCACTGCCATTTGTTTTAATTACCGCACGGGAAACAGAGAAATCAGTGGTTTTCCTCGGCGCTGTAAAAATTCCACCCAAGAACATTCATCACCCTCGCTTTTCCCCCCTCAAAACTTCCTACATCTCTTCACTGGTAAAATATTGCTTAACGCCTTCAAATTTTTAGTTAAATACGATTTTACCTCCAAATAAATAAGATAATTAGTTTTGGGTGAATTTATTTATCTACCGTGCGTCCCAAAATTTTTTTTTCAACTTTTACCTTTAATAACGCGTTTATGGATGACAATTGAGAAGCGATATATTTTTTTATGTTAATATAGTTGTTCAAAAGTCGATTTATATACATTTGGTTTCTTCGATTCCATAGGCGTGGGCGATACAATTTTTTAAAGAAATGCTTGCCCAAAAAAAAATCTATCAACTTTGACCCTGTATAACTCTGTTATATATGGAATTGAAGATTCCAAATATGGTTCATCGGTTAGAGCCGTTTGTGCTCTATCGAACGGTTAAGAGATGAATGACATACCTCTAACGGTAATTTAAAGAACAGCATGCAATAATGTATAGGGTGTTCCATTTAAAAAATTGGTTGGGAAAACCATAGGGGGGAGGGGGTTAAAGTTACAACGTCTACATATGAGCAAAAAGTGGTCCCCCTTAATACGATTTTTGACGTGTTTTTTCATTTTTTCATAAAATTGACGCATCTAGAATTATGTGGGGTGCATAGTTTTATTGAACTTCTCAGTATACATAGTAATGTTTAAAGTAAGAAATTTAATATATAACTTACCATTTTCATTCGAATAATGTTCGTCTCAAGCGGACATGTAAATTTCACAAACTAAACTTTCAAAAGCATGTTAACTTTGAACAAATACACAGAGTTGACTTTAAAATGAAAATGTATATTTGCTACATACCACTGTCGAATGAAAAAGCGTTTTTAACAAATTATATGCTACAAAGATTAACTTTCGTTTACGATATTAATTTAAACCGTTCAAATTTTAACTAAATCTAAATATACTTTTGAGTAAAAGTCTCGAATGTTTCTAGTTACGTCATACTTCCCTGAATGTATCAAAGACACTCTACTCTGTCTTGTGTTGTGACAACGATTGTACGTCACTTTATGCGGAAATCCTTCTGTCACCATTGAAGTTCGTCGACATTGTTATTACTTTAAACAGATGGAATTCAAATAGATTTATTGTGATATTTCTCGACAAAATGCCTGGTAAATGTTTGGACGAAAGTAAACGTGAGTGTATTGGAAAATTACATGAATATTTCTATAAGGGATTGGCTAATTGCGGACCACTTCTGCCGTTAAAAGCCATTCAAGTTTTGTAACAATTTATTTGAAGAGAATTTCCAAATGTAATGTGTTTAATTGTCTTTTCATTTATTTCCTCTCATAATAATATCACCAGAAATACATGCCGAACCCTCTAACAATGATACGCCGCTGGTGAAAACTATCATTGATATGATTTGGATATTTATGACTAATGACGTAACGAGAAACATTCGTAACTTTTACTATACTCTTATTACGACCATCGAAATCAGTAGCGGAACAACGTAGCCACAGACCTGTGTGCGAAATTTTTGCCGAGCTTCCGCAGTAATTGTTTTTTAAGTTTGAGCACCTAGTTCGTGAACAACCAAACACAAACCGTGCATTATCAAGTAAATCAAAATCACTAAAAATAAAAAGGCTCTTAACCTCCTTTAGGCTCTTGGTTGGGTTTAGGCTCTTAACCTCCTTTAGGCTCTTGGTTGGGTTTAGGCTCTTAACCTCCTTTAGGCTCTTGGTTGGGTTTAGGCTCTTAACCCCCTTTAGGCTCTTGGTTGGGTTTAGGCTCTTAACCTCCTTTAGGCTCTTTTTATTGGTTAGGTTTAGGCTCTTAACCTCCTCTAGGCTCTTGGTTGGGTTTAGGCTCTTAACCTCCTTTAGGCTCTTGGTTGGGTTTAGGCTCTTAGTTGGGTTTAGGCTCTTTTTCTTGGTTAGGTTTAGGCTCTTAACCTCCTTTAGGCTCTTGGTTGGGTTTAGGCTCTTAACCTCCTTTAGGCTCTTTTTCTTGGTTAGGTTTAGGCTCTTAAGTTAAGTTTGAGCACCTAGTTCGTGAACAACCAAACACAAACCATGCATTATCAAGTAAATCAAAATCATTAAAAATAAAAAGAGGCACTTGAAAGTATAAAACAAAAATTTTTGCTCTAACCGAAAGTATCTCATTAAGTCCCGCCGCAAAATGAGACGCAGCTTGGTGAGGTGACGCAGCGTGAGTCACGGCGAGTTTATGGTGGGAGAAAACTGCTAGCGCGGATTCTGCGCAAAATAGAAACGCAAGAGGAGGTGAGTGTAGCTAGTCACGGCGAGACCGTACAAAAAATACGATTGTAGTTTTCACGTTGAAGCTTGGACAGTTCTGAAAAATGATAACTGATTGATCATCTATTTAGTTCAGAAGACGAGTTCGAGTCCGAAATGATATTCTTTATAATATACTGATTTCTTTAGCGATTTCCTTCCATGTTTCAGTTTTTAGTTTTGTCCGCATATAGTCTACATGACTTGTATCGTACAAAACTTGTCCAACTCGACCAAATTCATTTTAACCGTGAGATTCGGAGGCGCGTAGATCACGCGTACGACAATGTCGGCAGCTACCAATCCTAGACAGAACGTTGCACTGTACATTTCCATTTGAACTGAGAATTTAAGTCGCTTGTAAAACATAAGATTTTGAGTGCACAAAGTGGTGAAATAGAGCATAATGTTTTTAAATTTATGATATTGGGGGCACAACGAGGTGAATTAATAGTTCTTTCAGTTCTTTAATTTTATAAATAGAAAAGCATCGAAAACTTACTATAACCATAAAAACTTTGAATAATATACTTGCATCGTGTAAACTTGAAAAATACTCCATAATAGGCTCTTGGTTGGGTTTAGGCTTTTTCTTGGTTAGGTTTAGGCTCTTAACCTCCTTTAGGCTCTTGGTTGGGTTTAGGCTCTTGGTTGGGTTTAGGCTCTTGGTTGGGTTTAGGCTCTTGGTTGGGTTTAGGCTTTTGGTTGGGTTTAGGCTTTTAACCTCCTTTAGGCTTTTGGTTGGGTTTAGGCTCTTAACCTCCTTTAGGCTCTTGGTTGGGTTTAGGCTCTTGGTTGGGTTTAGGCTCTTGGTTGGGTTTAGGCTCTTGGTTGGGTTTAGGCTCTTAACCTCCTTTAGGCTCTTGGTTGGGTTTAGGCTCTTGGTTGGGTTTAGGCTCTTGGTTGGGTTTAGGCTTTTTTCTTGGTTGGGTTTAGGCTCTTAACCTCCTTTAGGCTCTTTTTCTTGGTTAGGTTTAGGCTCTTAACCTCCTTTAGGCTCTTGGTTCGGTTTAGGCTCTTGGTTGGGTTTAGGCTCTTAACCTCCTTTAGGCTCTTGGTTGGGTTTAGGCTCTGGGTTGGGTTTAGGCTCTTAACCTCCTTTAGGCTCTTTTCCTTGGTTAGGTATAGGCTTGTAAAACATAAGATTTTGAGTGCACAAAGTGGTGAAATAGTGCATAATGTTTTGAAATTTATGACATTGGGGGCACAACGAGGTGAATTAATAGTTCTTTCAGCGAAAATATAGGAAAGGGTTGCACAAGCAAGGCACGAAGGTTATAATTAGCTTATTAGTAGGAAAATTGAATGATTCTTAAACAGTTTTTTGTGATTGAAAAACCAACAATTAAAAGTGAATTATTACCGAGAACAAACATGTCAGAAAAATAAATATCGAAATCCTCGGTAAACAGCTACTTAGGAGAATTATAAATTAAATTTTCAACGTTATAAAAGAGAAGAAGTTTTTCAGCTTAACTGGCACCTAAAATGCGAAGTTTTTAAACACAAAGGCCTTATTGAAATTGTTCACTCATTACTTTTTTTTTATTCTAAACATTAAGCTGCAAAATTCCGTAAATTTTATGAGAATACTTTTTTTATTTTTTTAAACTGTCAACGTTTCTGCTTAATTCTGATGATTACAACGTTCTAGCTACACTAAAATCACAATCAATATCCAGTATCGGAAACGTTAAAGTTTTGACAATAGGAACATCATCACCTCCAACCGCACACTGAATTTTGACAAGCTCATGATCTTGAAACGATGAAGTGTTATTACAGTTTCCTGTAAAACACTTAACAAAGGTTTGAAACATTTTTTTCTAAAACAAATCCGGTTTGCAAGTTATACTGTCCCTTGTAATTGCAAACAAGAATGCTTGGCTAAATCCCGTAGATCATACCGACCCCGGTTAACTAAGAGGTCTAATTCTTCTTTTTAGTTAAACGGTTACTATTTTTGAAAAATATTTTTCAAAATTTAGTAAAGCGTTATCTATTGGTAACACGCTTTTCTAAATACTTCCCAAAATATGCAAATTTACAAACTTTTGGCGTAAAAACGTTTACGTTTTAAAGGTTGTGAGGCTTACGAATTCTGCAAGCGAATTGAGCTCTTGCACTCTGCATACGTCCAAAAATCCCAGTATCCAACACAATCGACGTTTCGTATACACTGGTTCAATAATTGTTCCAAACTCACTCGAATCATTTAAAAATTCGCTAACAAATGACTTTCGTCAAATATAATTCCACCGCTTTTAATAATGTCTTAGACATCCCTTGTTGAATGGCGTCTAATTTTATAGGAGCTTCTTCACCCTCAATTATTTAGACCATTGTGAGAAGACAATTTTTAAAGATTTCAAAGAACTTTTCCATAAAAGAGAAGCCGGATAGGTTATTATGTTGATTGGTTGACACCTAGATGAAATTACATCATCTTATTCGTCTGCTATTATACTATTAAATTGGATTATGATAATAAGGGTGATTCAGGTCACGTCAAGAGGTGATAACCGAGTAGCTCATGAAATATTAATCCCAGCCAAACTTTAACAATTACCGTTTTGCTGAAATTAATGTTCGACCCTCGTAAACGAGAGTTTTAATGAATATATGTACTACTGTAATTAAAATGGTACTCGTATTTGCATAATTAAAATAGAAGGGGATTTTTATTAATAACTCAGTATTTGCAAGCTTCTGGGCATTTGTTATTAAAAATTTTTTGTTCTAGTAGAAATCAGTTAATTTGAGGTCATTTGATTGAACTGAAAACAGGTCCCATGGGATTTTTTCACTCTTTCCCTTGGGTACATTTCGATTTTGACGTTTCAAATATTTAATATTTCAAAATGTATAACGATATGGTCATAATATTGACGAGAATATTAACGAAATTATAAAAGCAAATACACCAAAAAATACTGTTAATAGTAAAAAGTTTAGGTGGAAAGTATTTATGGACAAGTAAGCATTTACAAGAAAAATAAATTATTGTAAAAACAAAAATTAAGATATCACGTTTATCACCCTGTATCTCTCTTAATATCAACATTTTATTGAAGCTAGTTGGTTTAAATCGCAATATTTGATGATTGTACACTGTACTTCTATGTACAATTTCTTAAGGATCACCCTGTATATGTATATATATAAATAAATTCTTCTTATACATATCACTTTTTTTTGAAAGTATTAGATCTTTCATAGCCCTTCTGTTGAACATTAACTTTTTTTTTCTAAATATCAAAAATATTTTAAAAAAAAGGACAACGTACAGGTGGTTAATCGTCCTGCGTTCGTACTCTGGATTTTTCCACACCATTAGACACCTGCACTTATGTTATTGTTAAAAACCACCAACGAAAAAAGTGAACTTACATTTTTAGTAGACGATTAAAATAAATTAAGTGTAACTGTGTGTGTGGTGGCCACAGATGGTAGCGTGACATTGAGTGATAGAAAGTAATTCTTGATTATTCTGTGGTAAAAGTATAAAGAAATTATAATGTATCTGTTTTTCTGGAAATTAGATAGAAATAACTCTCTAAACTGATTCCGCAGGTGGTTGTACCTGAAATTCAAAATAAATAAAAGGCGTGTAACAAATTTTTGTATAACATTTATTGTTCATTCAATGGAGATATAAAATAATGAAAGGTTAATCACAAACATTCAAATACATCATATTTATACTAATAAAAACTATAAATGAAATATCACAGCGATCACAATCCTTTTTTTTAATAAATAATTATATTTTGGGTTCCAATCAATACAATCATTTCGGTAAATTTTAACTACACGGTAAAAAGACATTATTTTTGGAAATTTTTCTAAAAATGATTTTTTTTGTTGCCATTTTCAATAATAAGAAATATTAGTTCAAAAATAATAAACAGGGTGAGTCATATATTGAGTATAGACGAAATTGTAACTGTTTCATTAACCTCTTTTAATCAAACACCCGGTACACTTTTGGTTCAAATATTAAATATACTAGCTTTATTCCAATTTTAACAATTTTAATAGTTAATTTAGCAACAAAAATATATATTTTTTTAAATACATGAAAAACGTACTAACCTTATTGTTGTTTATTAAAATCTTATTATTTTTAGTACACTTCGATCAATTGCCTCACCCTGTAGATGTAATACAGAGTGTATTCATTGGAATTTGTTCAATACGATATGAGTGATCAATTTTAAGGTTGAGAAAATTTTGATGCTCTAATTTGTAATATAACAGAAAAATTAAAAACTCTTAACTGTTAACAAATATTTAAAAATTTTCATGAAATAATAGCACCAAAATCAGTCAAACTTTTTATGTTTTTTTTTTCTTATCTCAATCGTTAAATACCAAAAAGTATGAATTAAATTTAATCAATTCAATTGATATCTTTCAAAATAATTAATATTTTAGACACTCTTTATTTTATATTAACAAAAATCAATAGAAAGTTTCTTTTGGCACGAAATTTGTGTGGCACTATCGAATGTTTTCGACTGCATTCCTTTGGCTGTTTTTTGAGGCAATTTTCCGGGCCTATAGAATATTGTAGTTTTTTACTATACAATAAAATCAATAGAAAAAAAAGCCCAAAACTTTTATAACAAAAGTAAAGTAAACAGCAACTTTATTAGGAAAGTTTGTTAATGCCAATCTCTCGCTCTTAGTTTTAATTTGAAATTTTCACTTAAAAAGCAGTTAATTCCGTTTATAAGACGATTACCCAAAATCCAGTAAGAATATTTAATCTTACTAAATATTCTAAAAGAATTAATACTTTTATTTTTCTTTTTTTTTTGACTCTTGGTATTTTGAAAAAACTTGAATTTTATTTCATTTTACGGGGTTTCTAAAACTAATATTTAAACATTTTTCCCCATCCGCAGACACTCGTATATAGGGCGCTCCAAAAGTCAAAAACTTTTATAACATTGAGAAGTTAAATTATTTGAATTTGAAAAACATTTTGGTCTCTTTTATATGAAAGATATCATTTAAATGAATAATAATAGTTGATATATTTACGATACATAACACCAGACGAATCCGTCACACAGCACTTCCTGAAAAACTAAAATCTACATTAGTTCGTTTACCGAAATCCGTAAAAGTGGTGTCGGGAACATTAAACGTTTCTATCTTCGAACACTTCTTTCTGTTTTTGTTATGCTGCAAAGTTTTGCTTCTTCCGCAATAACCACTGGAGCTGGTGGAGCTGGAGCTTCCTAAATCAGATACCCCCAAGAATCCTTGCTGTAGGGCGTTATTAGCCGAATGGTCATAATGCATAGTACCGTATTTCATCGGTAGATTGGATAAGGATAACGGAGCTGTGGAAGTATGACTTTTTATTGTTATAGGAATAGTTTGACCAGCAAGAGTTTGAGCTACGCTTAAAGTGGGTTCAGCTACGTTTGGGATTACGCTGGCTTGTTCGGAGCTGTCAACTCCGTAATCTGGACATTTGTTGGTAGTGCAAACGTCTGGAGGAGTTTTGTTCATTATCGATACACTTTCGATTTCGTATTTCGGACGATCGTTTGGAAAAGGATCGTATTGAAGGGATGAAGGGTGTACTAAATATTCGTTGGATACATGAAGGTGTTCTAGAAGTTTACGTTCAGCTCCTGGTACCATTTGTCTTACCTGCAAAATTAAAGGAGTTAAATATTAAATATTCACAGTTTTTTCGCAACTTTTTTTTCCAAAAGTTCACTTGAAACTAATATTTTACCATACTCGATAAGTAAAAGTTTCTAAAACTTTTTAAGTAACATTTCCTTTAACAGCATCCGCAATTTCGGCATACCTGAAGATTTTTACTTAATTTCAAGTTAATTGACGTTTGAAATTACTAGGGAATAATTATTTATGAAAAGCTCAAGCTTTACACGAAATGGAGTTGCTATATTACCGGCAAACTTTTAGCTGACAGTTTATTAAGTTTCATTAAAAGCTTAGGAACGTTAGGTGTCTTTTACAAAATGAAAATATCCATTACTCCTTCTCTCATTAAGGGTGCAACATTATATTTTCAAACTTATCAGATTTTTTAAAATACCAATATTGAATCAGAAGAAAATACAAAAACTTACTGAAGATCTAGTTGGACCATGGATTGTTTACCTAAAAAATAAGTTAAACAACTATCCTTCTACCTTCTATTATTTTAGAAATACCCTGCAAAACCGTTCAATTTGAGACACTCAATCTTATTGATGAACAAAATACACTGCCGAGCATAAAATTAGGGTCACCCAGTAATTTTAAAATATTGTAGACATTTTTCTCGGTTCTAACATAGTTTACTAATGGATTTCTTGGATAAAAACATATTTTGCAATTCAAAGTTTATTGAAAGTAATAAAAATGAACGATTTTAATCTGATGTGCTTTTCGTTGACACAAAAGGAATTTTAAAGACATCAGTAGCTAGTATTCCCTCCTCTGGCAGTGATAACGACGAGGCACGCTTTGGATCAAATTTTGTGGAAGATTGTAGAATTTCATCCCGAACATGTTCTATTGGATTTAAATCTAGACTGACATCGGGCCAAACAAATCGCATGATTTGAACCAGTGTGAGACGGCGCATTATCATGCATAAAGGTTGCGTCGTCTCCAAGATTAACCATGAACGGTAGAATATGGTCTTCTAGAACCCCTGTCAGGTACCTATGCGCAGTCAACTCCATGCGAGCGTCAAAAGATATGCCTCCCCTTACCATAACTGATCCTCCACCAAATGTTCGTCGCTCAACAATACACGCTTGAGCATATCTCTCGCCTTGTCTTCGCCACACTCTTACTTGTCTATCTGAGTCAGTGAGACAGAATCGCGATTCATCAGAAAACAAAACGCTATTCTCCTCGCCAAGTGTTCGCGTGCAAAATTCAATCCAGCAATCCGGTGTGCACCAGAAAGCGGCGGTACAGTAGCTCTAGTTCGAGAAAATAAACCAGTAATTGTCCACTCAAAGCACTAGAAACCAGAAAGTCGTCATCTCTAGCTGTTGTAGTCCTGCCTCACCCTGAACCAGGTCTTCGAGTGAGCATACCAGTCTCTTCGTACCGTTGCACACTCGAGAAACTTCCACCAACGTTTCTGGCAGTTTCGCGCTGTCCTCGACCATCTTCTAAAGCAGCCACAATTCGTGCAGGATTTAAGCTCATTGCAATACACTGAAAATGACAACACTAAACAAACAATTTGCAATAGGAACTAGGGCGAGGTGCCGTTTTTTGTTCAGCCTCTAAACTATGTTACAAGAAAAATCCGAAAAAAAGAGAAAATTTCTACAATATCTTCAAATTAATTACTGGGTGACCTTAATTTTATGCTCGGCAGTGTACATCATCAGCTTCGTTACAAATATCGGCTATTTTGAGCAATGAATAACTTGTTTCTGAATTTAGACAAGTTGAAATTCTAGTTGTAAATCTAGGTGAGCTGAAATATAGCTGCTGCAATTGGTGCAATTTATAACTTAGGATTTTGAGGAATAAGCGGAAATCATTATAATTGCGTCTTGGGAAATTGTTTTGAATCGAACTTTATAAAGTAAAAGTGCCATTTCACCAACATTCTTTTGGATTTCATGGACATGCATTCAATTTTATACAAAAAAGAACTTCTCAACAACTGATTGTCTTAAAACCCGTATATATTTCCACGTGACAAGACAGCTTGAATCCTATACGCCTCGGAATACATCTTTAATACCTCTTCCAACAAACCGCAAAGTTTAAAAGGCATACGCTGTAAAGGCGAGTGTGTCATTAGAGTAGAGCCTTTTCGTACTAAGACTTCCAACTAAAAGTATTTAATGATGTCTTCAATAACTTTAAAGCTTTCCCTAGGCATGAAATCATAGCAAAAACTTTTGAAGAGAATATATCTTCAAAGGAAACTTGTTGATTTACACTCTGCTATTTTTTACTTCTACCCGTTGAATAAATATAAACTCAGAACTCTAACAAGCTTCTTAACTTCATTATCACTTTATATTAGGTTGCTAGTTTTTACATTCTTCAACCCCCACATTGAGTTGAGTTTTAATTTTGTCTTTACCATGATACTTGATAGTGTGGGATAGGACAAAGAGCCACTCCATTTACAATCTAGGTTGGATGTCCAATTTGTCTCTCCCAAACATTGGGTATCTTTTGCAGCAAGAACTGTTTAGGATTTCATCTTGCATTGGTTCATTACTGAAATATCAATAGTTCTCACTTCTTTCTAATACATTTGACCTCCAGGTCCAAAGTTATTCTCAGTTTCTGTCTAAATCATCAGCTTTCTTAATTATTACAATTTCACTACGCCCTAGGATTAACGCGAGTACTTGTACCTTGTTGCACGAGTTTAATTTGAAGCTTTGATAGAGCGAAAAATTGGATCCTACTCTATACAATAAATCCATTCCATGTTCTCTATCCTCAAATTATAAACAGCAACCAACTGTACTTAATTGCTTCCATTATAAGACCGCTGAACTTTCTAATAATTATTCTGAGCTCAGTTTTACCCTGAGAAATATTTTTTTGTTATCGCGCTGATTTTTTTTTTTTAATATCTGCACTAATTTGCGAAGAGCTACATCTGCAATCTTTTTTCTGCGGTCTTACAACCACACCAGCAACATTATCAAATATTTAACTGGTAAAACCGAAGGTTGATAATTAAAATTGGCTTTATCCCCATTGCTGTTAATTTAAGTTGCTACTGAACTATTAACGGTATTAAAATGTACACTATCAAAAAAATACAAGGAATAGTATTGGTTGCATTATTTTAAGTTGGATCTACTTGAACATAATAACAATAGTAGTGATAATGTCGAAAGATAAGTAATTCCATCACCAGAAAATTGTGTCAAAGAATATCTGGATACAGTGTACCAAAATGAACAAAAACCAGTTAAAATTGGAGTTAAGCACGGGGGAACAGAGGAGCATACCCCAGGCGGCACTAGAAGTGATGCTGGATCTGCGCCTGATAGATTTGTTCATAAAAGGAGTTGCAGCCAAGGGGGTCCTTAGACTGAGGGAAAACCAGCTGTGAAAGCAACTTGGACATGGACACTCCGAGATTTTGGGATCAACTGGGCAGCGATAATACCACAGGAGAAGGATAAAACGGTTATTTTCACCGACAGTCGGGCTGCTCTGAATGTGATGATGTCCACAACGGTGGGATCGAGATCGGTAATGAGCTGTCGCGAAGCCCTGTCCTGGATACGCGACAGAAGGGTGAGTCTATGTTGGGTCCCTGCGCACAGTGGTGTGGAAGGGATAGCCTCGCAAAGGAAGGAGCGAAGAAGAACAGGGCAGAAGCATTAGACAGACCAATACCACCGATTCAACTACTGAAGGATACCATAGAAGATATAACAGGGTCAGAACACGGGAAGAGAAGGAGCGAGAGAAGCGATTGCTTCACTTCGCGACAGCTCTGGCCAAAAATAAACAAGGAAAGAACAATAGAGATCCTAGAATAGAGAAAGGACTCAATTCAGAAGATCACGGGAGTGATCACTGGACAATGCACTGGATGATCTGTGCAATGATAAGCGCCGGTATTTGGGAGTAAACGACTTGAGAGTGTAGTAGAGGCAGCAGAGATGGTAAAAACAGGATGGCTCAACGCCATGAGAAAAAGAGTATCTATCACTGTGGGCCAGTGTGTTTGGAAGATATTGCTATTGTTTTTTCCAGTATAGTTCGATACGTACGTTTGTTGGAGGGTTCTCTTTTTGTCATTGCAATAATTTGTCCGTGAGTGTGATATTTGTTGACAGCAACTACATTGTTATATGCAACCTCTGTAAGACAATAATTTCCGGAAAACGACGGCAGGAGTGACGAACACTAGCATCTGCAATTCATTTTGGACAAATTTTACTACATTGTACACAATATTTTTACGATAATAAACATTTTAATTGCAACACAAGACAATAATGAAAATTCTTCGAAGTAGATTCTTTTTACAGTGTACTATTGTGAGCCGATGCGGTATTATGATGTACCGATAAATTAAAATGGATTCAATCTTATTTAGGAGTTAATTTAAATCGTTTCGGAATCAATGACTCTATAAGTAATGCCGATATAAATATTGAGTTCTTAAATAAAAAAAAAAAAGATTAGAGATGATAAAATTTATAACAAGGGAAAAATGCTTGCCGAAGAGTATTGATCCGCGAAGTCGGTAGGGGCGGGGGTTGGAGTGAAGTAAACTGGAGTGGGGTAGCTGAATCTCTAGCGCGGTTCAGTGCATCGCGGCACATGTATTCCATTTCAAAATTACCAAAAAAAAAAAAACCAAATACGTGAAATCCCTATTGTTTGCAGCGTAAACGTCATAACATCATTTGTTTTTCACAGCGAACACTTTACGAATTATTATGTCATAAACGACAAATAGACCGGTCGTTTGAATTTATTCGATGAAAAATTGTCTCTATTTCAACATTAAAAAAGTTTGAAAATAAACAACAGGAACTTGCTTGAAAAAAACGTGTTACCACTTGCTTCAACGTTTATCCCAATCCTCCCAATGAAAGCGGTCAGAAAAGAACACGTGGAGGCTGATTCATGAGCTCTTGCTAGACCTAAACCTCAACCCACAACCCACTCGTCTCTCTTAAAGTTCCGAGGGCAAAAATTAAACGTCCGACGTTTTTATGTATGAACGAAGTATCATAGACTGGCCTAAAATAAAGAATATACCTTGTGTAGGTATTATATGCGTTTTGGGAGCCATTAATGTTTGCATACGTAAAAAGTAGATGTTGACAGATTTGTCGATTGACATGATGATGTGAGTTTTACAAAAATATCTGGTTCTATCTACATTGGCTTTATCGCAGATAAACTGAATACAGGGAAAACATATTTTTGATATCAACTGTTGTATGTTCTGCAACCTTTATTCAAAATTTGATTTTTTGTATGGAAAAATGACACAAAAGTGCATATTTGTTGCAAGTGTTGTACACAACATTTTTATTTTACAACAAGTAGGTAATTACAACAAAAATTAGTTACTAATTTTACTTTTTTGAGTTGATTTCCACTTAAATTTGGACAAACTACATTTCCATTGATTTTTTTTAATCTTGGTTTTATTTCTACTTGTCGTCCCATCAGGTTTTTCACTTGTATGTATGTATGTATGTATGTATTTTGGGGTAACATTCACTGAGACCTACAAGATCTATTGTGCCCCCTTACTTCTACTTAGTTTCTGAGGAGAGTCTCAGATACTAGTAGCTCCTTTAGTCCTATTTCCCGGAGGAATTTTAGGATATCTGCAGGCCTCAACTTAGGTAACTGTCCCTCTTCTATCCAGTAGTCTCCCAGGTACTGTGCCCTAGGATTCTGAAATACTGTGCAGTTCGCAAGTATGTGGATGGAGGTTTCTTCTTCCATTCCACAAAATCTACAATCTTCTTCCTCCACTATTTTGAGCTTTTTAAGGTGTCCATTCAGGCGACAATGTCCCGTTAGGATTCCTGTTAAAACTCTTAGTGCAGTTTTGCTTTGACTTATGCATTCATTTGATCTCAACAGGTTGTAGTCACCCAGAAGAATCTTTGATTGCCTAAGCCCTACTATAGATCTTTCCAATTGTCAGATCTTCTCTTTTCTTCGGCTTTACCTATTTCTTCCAATATTACATTGGAGCTGATTCCGCAAAAAGGTTCCGGCCCCCAAAAGGGTATTTCACTCCCCCTCTTTGCTAGTTCATCTGCTATTTCGTTTCCTTCTATTCCAGTGTGTCCTGGAATCCACAGTAAGGTGACTATATTGTTCTCGCCTAGTTCATTAAGTTTGCCTAGGCATTCCCACACCATTTTGGAACTGATTACACAGGAACTCAGCGCTTTAATGGCTGCTTGACTATCAGACATTATGATAATCCTTTGCCTCCTATATCCTTTGTCAATATTGAACTGGGCACACTTTCTTATTGCGTGAATTTCCGCTTGAAATATACTTGGGGTTTTTCCCAAGCTTCCAGAGTGTTTGGTTCCTGGCCCGTACACTCCTATCCCAGTTCCTTCTATTGCTTTTGAGCCGTCTGTGTACCATTGAATGGCATTCTTTCCAAGTCTGGTGATGGTATTTGGATCCCATTCCTTCTTGTTGCTTAATTCCGTAACGAATTTCTTTGAAAAGTTATACTTTTTCATCATACCATCTTGTGGCATGTCCCAGGTTGTCTGATTTGTAAGAAGTGAAGAGGTGGTTTTTTTTTAATAATTCCCTCTCTACTTAGTCTGTATCTTGTTCTTTCTCTACAACACTCTCCACCACCATATGTAATGGTGTGAGGTTGAGAATCACTTCCATTGCTGCCGTTGGGCATGTACTCATTCCTCCTGTTATGCATATACAGGCTAGTCTTTGAATTTTAGAGAGGTTTTCTCTCGTCGTCAAGAGGCTAGTTCTACTACTCCACGCAATGGCTCCATAAGTGATAATTGGTCTCACTATGGCAGTGTACATCCAGCTCAGGATTTTTGGGTTACAACCCCAGTTTCTCCCTGCCAGATTCCTGCACACCATTAGAGCCATTTTTGCTTTGTATGTAATCTCCTTCTCGTGTTTGTTCCACAGGAGTTTGCTGTCTAGAGTCAAACCTAGATACTTGACTTCTTGTCTCCATTCAACTTTTCACTTAAAACAGCTCTTTTTCGGATTATGAAGCTTTCAGTACTGGTACTTGGTTCACCTTCTGAAATTTGTTTTTTTTTTTGAAAATCCCTCCGCTACAGTTGAGGATTTCCACCCTCCATGACGTTTGAATGTTAATATATCTGCTCCTGCTTCCACTAATGAAGCTGCAGAAGATCTGCGAAAGCAGTGTTCCGTCTTATCGATAAAATTTTTCCCCAAAGTAACAAGTTCTTCTTCCAACCCAAGCGACTGGGGCTGTCAATAATAATAGCAGATTTAGGGCTCTCGGGCCAAATGTCAGTCTAGCTGTCAATTCACATTCAATATTAAACCTTTCATTATGTTTATTTCATTATTATTACATTAATTATCGAAGTTTGTAAATTGCCACACTCTAACAAAATTTGTTGGTTGGTATTTCTATGCATACTTTTTTGAAAACCCCATAATTTCTAACTAATTTTGAATTGATATGACCTTAATAAAACTGTATTTGTTGTACACTAATTACTGTACATTTAAAATAGAAAATATTCACTAAAATATAATAGCATTATTTGTAGATTAATGACTAAATTATATAAAACATTTATCATTTTGAATTATTAATTGGTTCAGACCCAATCATGTATTGTTAAAGTTAATTCAAATAATTTATTTATCAAAACAAAACGGATTTTCCCACCAGCTAGGAGTTGCACAATTTTAAATGCCGGGAGTTTTGTTCAAAATTTTTTTACCGCTTCCGGTTCCCCAAGTGAGACTATACTACTCCCACTCCCTAAAATTTTCTTTCGAAAAGAATCCCATTTACTTGATGATGATTTCGTTAATTATTAGCGAATTTTCTTTGGCCGCCATTATATGGATTCATTTAAATCGTTCATCCAAAAAGAATTGAGAGGTATAATTATCCTGTAATCAAAAGGCCATTCTAGGACAACAGAACAGCGAGGTTAAAGATATTGAATCAAAAGTATTATATAATCCCAGATATCCTTTCAGAAAATTCTCGAGGCCAGAATGTTCTTCTAACTTCTTCATCCATTGTATTTATTCATAACCAATGATTTACCCTTAGTAAAGTTTTAATTTGCAATATACAGTGTGCTTTATTGTTACACCCAGTATAATTAGTTTTAATATCGTTGGGAAACTTTTTTTACGAGCTTTACAAAGACTTAATGCCTAAACTTAAAATACTGTTAGTCTGCCAAATCTTGGATCAGATACATCGCAAAGCAAATGCCTGGAAAGGGTGGACTTTCCAGTATACCTGGAAAGAAAGAGAAGATCTGACAATTGGAAAGATCTAGTAGGGCTTAGGCAATCAAAGATTCTTCTGGGTGACTACAACCTGTTGAGATCAAATGAATGCATAAGTCTAAGAGTTTTAACAGGAATCCTAACGGGACATTGTCGCCTGAATGGGCACCTTAAAAAGCTCAAAATAGTGGAGGAAGAAGATTGTAGGTTTTGTGGAATGGAAGAAGAATCCTCCATCCACATACTTGCGAACTGCACAGCAATTCAGAATCCTAGGGCACAGCACCTGGGAGACTACTGGATAGAAGAGGGACAGTTACCTAAGTTGAAGCCTGCAGATATCATAAAATTCCTCGGGAAAATAGGACTAAATGAGCTACTAGTATCTGAGACTTTCCTCCGAAACTAAGTAGAAGTAAGGGGGCATAATAGATCTTTTAGGTCTCAGTGAATGTTACCCCAAAATACATACATACATACATACATACCTGGAAAGAATGGGACTGGTGGGAAACAATGAGTGTCGTCTCTGTGCAACTTTGTGGCTGCCGAACGAGTGAAATTGCAAACTCTAGGATCTGCGTTCTTGTGCACTGAGAATGTAGATAGAGTTACTTCATCATAGAGCAACAGCCCCCTTGGATACATTGAACTTAAAGGGAAAATCTAATTTGGATTGAGAGGTTTCTAAATAGTCGACTCACAAAAACCAATCAAAGCCATTACTTAATATTTAAATTTTCTTTTTGTATTTAATTAATTATTCTATTATAGATCTCTTGGTGTTGAATTATGTTCTCCAACAAAAGTTTCGGCAATAACACAAGACGAGTTAGTTTTATTTTGTAACAAATTGTCCAAAACTTTCCTGTTTTCCATAATATAAAACGTCGCATTTCAAATGGCTTCCTATTCCCTAGAACTTTTTCCATTTCTTTTCTATTTACGCCACCAAAATAAGCGAGATGTCGTAAATAGCCATTTGAAAAAGTGTGCAGGACCTCTCTATAATAAAGAGTCAAGGAAACTTGGAACATTTTTATTACTTTCAAATTCCTCCTTTTCTACTACATTATATGTATGTTTCGAGTTCGGTAGTTCACTTTTTATGTAGTCGAGGGTTTCTAATCGGACTCTGGGGAGTCAAAAAACATCTTAACAATCTCGAAAAAGGAAAAAAAAATCTTTAAATTGAAAATACTGGTCGAAAGTTAAACTTTCCAAGGTGAAATTTTTCATATTTTTCTCTACTCTTATTTTATGTGTCCCTGTTTCCAAGACAAAAGAAAAAATTACTTTCTATCGTATAAAAACATTATAGAAGGGAATACAATCATTTTTATCTACTTTGAATGCACTGTTTATATGGTCCTTTCAAGGACCAACACTATCTGTACTGTACTTTTACTTACTTCACAGATAGACGCAACTTTAGTTGAAGAGGAAGTAGTGTTTACTACCATTTCAGCAACTATATCAATTTTTTTATCATCACTAAATGTTGGTCGACCAGATCGTTTGGCATCTTGAACACTACCTGTTGCTTCAAACTTGTGAAGAAGCTCCCTCAAATAAGTTCTCGAGATAGAGCGATCTGGGTATCTCTCATTAAATAAACGTTCCGCTTCATGGAGAATCTTTCCAGATTCACCAATTATTAAGATAGCCGCTACTTTGTCGGCTGGAGTACGTACCATTTTGCCTATGTAAACTCTTAAACGTCTCGTTAAACAATAATAAAATTAAATATTTAAGCTATTTAGAAAAACTTTGCAAAGCAACAAATACTATTAAATTAAAAACGTCAATTTTTTTGACAACTAACCAGAGGCGGACTGAAAAATCTTCAATATTTAAATGTGAAATAATAATTTTGGTATTCATTTAATTTATCCGTCAAAATTAGTTTAAATCCAAACAAAATTAATATGGCTATGTAGCCAATGTCAATGCCTTTCAAACGAGATATCACTTGCCATAAGGTCCTATTAAAAATTATTGGCCAGAGTGGCACTGTGACGTCATCTATTACTATTACGTCACCTGTTACCATTCGTAGAGAAGTTTACAACACTTTACTTTCAAATGTTCAAAAGATACGAGGGGGGAGGGGACTTTTGAATAGCACTGTACAATTTGAACGCGATGCAGAAATTATCATTTTAAATTACACCTATTGCCTCCAACGGCTGATAAAAGTAAAATTTAATGAAAATGTCGTAATGAGATTCGTTGTTCATTTTTTGGTTAACTTTTTGTTTATCAAAAAAATCTAAATACACTAAAAAAGTCATATTAATTTTAAGAGGTTTTTAACTGAAACAAAATTATCGAGTTTAATTAACCCTAATTAATAAAAATGATATTTATTCAATATTTTTCTTATAAAAGAACTTTATATAATCGACGAATTAACATGAAATTCCAATTTAGCACTTCATTATCAACATACCATGCTGACGGCTAATTAAAATCTTGACTCAAAATTGAAATACCCAATACAGTCCACAAATCCCTCTTCTCAATTATACGCTTTCGAAAAATTCTTTCGGGAAGTTTCTTTAGGCGCTCATATTTCAACAAACGATTTAATAAAATTCTTCTTCGGAGACCAATTGTACTGGCACTTGACCTTCTTTAAAAGTAATAGAGCAAATAAAAAAGTCAAACACAAACATTATACTTTTTCACACTGGTTCAAATAACCCATAGACGTTACTGGAATACAAAAGATAATGGGATGTTAGGAGTTAGTCCAGGAACAAACAACAACAAATTTGGTTACTTTCCCACTTCAATACGTTGAGATCAATAAGTAAAAGTAACACTGCACCAAGAGTTTTAACAGAGATCATAATGGGACAATACCGCCTGAACGGGAATCTGAAAAAGCTCAAAATAATGGAGGAAGTAGAATGTAGATTCTGTGGTTCCAGCACTGAGGCCACTGGCGAGCCCATTGTGCCATTCCTGCCGCTTATGCATCCATGAAGCCGAGTCCCTCAATGAAGGACTCAATCCTCTTAAGTGGATGCCTCCTTATGTCCCCAGAGGCTATAACAGGGATTCGCCTGCGTAGCACAGCCCAATGTGGACATAAGAGGAGAACATAGTCCCCTGCATAGAGGCCTTTCCTCTAAACCTAGGTTACAGAGGTGTTTCCTGTTAGGAGACCTGCTATATTTTTTAACCTACTACTTGGTAGTTCTACAGTAGCTCTAGCATGTCCATCAGTCCATCCCCTCAATAGGAGCTTGGACCCTGTAGAGCCCTCCAGTGAGAAAGGTGCTGGTTTCTTAACCAGTTCCTCGTTTCCTTACAGATTGAAGTAAGGGGACACAATAGATTTTTTAGGTCTCAGTGAATGTCCCCCCATCATACATGCACACATAAATTCCCACTTGAATCCCCACTTTAAATATTTTGTTAGGTTTTTAGAGGGAGCTATAAGGCTGTTAAGTTCCAAATAACAATACTAGGTAAGAAATACTGGAAGGAAACTGTACCCATAGGGCTGGTCATAAGTGCTAGTACACTGACAGCTCTATCAAAAAATCACAGCGTCTGTAATAATAGGAATTTTGAAAGATAATGAAAGGAATATGGAAGGGAATACCCAAGGGTGAACTAGTACAACCTCACTCCCCGAGAGCTTGAATTTTTTATAAATAAAGTGTAGGTACGCCCTAGACTATAATAACAAAAAGCCTACGAAAAATAACAGACTATTAAAAGTTATTTTTCTCTTACCATTTCGTCAACTGTGGAAAACCTATTAAGATAGCCAGATATGGAGAATAGGGCCGCCATGTTGGTCATAATGAAGGCGAACCCTGCGGTGAAAAAGCACCATCCGTAGCGGTAGTCGTAGACGGGGCCTGATGGCGATTCTTTGTGGTATTGCGATATTTCCAACAACGTCTCGGAAAGAGACGAGACAAATATGACCAAGCCGGTGCCTAGGGATAGACCTGTAACAACGAAACGTTCATTAAATTTACGTAGACTGTTATTACTTTACGTTATGAGGCTGAAAGTGATGCTTACAACTACCCTTTACCGGATATTCAACAATATTATTCTCCTCTACAACAATCATCTTAAACGGTAATGAATACATTTCGCTTTAAATGCCATTATCTTATTTTATTGCTTCGAACAGTTTAACAATTCAAATTTAATTTATATATTTAACTTTTAATTAGTCGTAGAAACAATATAGTGTATAACTAGGACAAAGTGCGTATAAACCAATTGCTCAGTAAGGATAACTGAATCAGAAACTATCCGTTTATAAATTCATATTAAAATTGACCAGGAGATACTTTTGATTGATTTTGTTGATAACTATAGTTCGAAATCCATAAAGTTCGTGGGCTGCTCCATCTCCTGCCCAGATTTGGGCAAAAAAGTATCACCAAATACATAATAATCTGCACTGATAGTAGACAAGCCCTATTAGCCTTAAACAGACAACGTGTTATATCGAGGCTAGTACTAGAGTGCCACCAAGATTTAGCTGACGCCTCGGCAGATAACAATATTATCCTGAGGTGGGTTAAAGGGCACGACAGGAGTAAAGGAAATCGCATTGCTGATTCTTTAGCCAGGGAAGCCGCTGGACTAAAAATTCTAGGACCCAGTGACACCTACGGCCTAACGACTTCGACAATTGCGGAACTAGCCAAACGCTACACCCATACTCAATCCCTTAAGAGATGGTATGGAATCAAAGGATGCAGTCTTGCCAGGATCACCCTGGGCGACCCTGGGAAGCTGGAGCCGAAGAAATATTTGGCGATGACCAGGAGAAACCTACGTTTAACAGTAGGATTTCTGACTGGTCACTGTCAACTAGGGAAACACCTCCATACTATGGGGCTAGTGGACACACCTCTATGCAGGATGTGTGAACAGGAAGTGAAACTGTCAGGCATGTCTTATGCGAGTGTCCGGAGTTATCGTCAATAAGAGAGTGTGTGTTCGGTGAGTCTTGGCCTACACCTGCCGATATAAAGGAGATGTCTCCTAGTGACCTGTCCACCTTCCTGAGAAGGACAGGATGGACAATGACCTAGGAAGACAACTCCTCGGGAGGATGTACAATGGGTCACATGTGGCCTAAGTGCTGTGAGCCTACACTCACCCTCCCTACTCTACAGATACAGATACAGAGATCACCAAATACAACCATGGACTTCGACAGAAGCACAGGCTTGTGGGGTGAATTGTAATCCCTAGGGGTGAGCCACAATAGACCCAACGGGGGTCGCAGTGGAGACTCACATAGAACCTAACCTAATCACATGATGTCTCGTTAGGTCGCCGGGTTTCAAAGATTTAGCCTGTTACCACTTTCCAGAGCGAACTTCCGTACAAGTAGATGTAGTGGAGGAACTCTGGCATTACCTCTGGTTCTACATCCAGAAAGATCTGGTTGCTTTCCAGTTCTATCTTGTTTCTATCATTTTTCTTAAAAAAAAAATTTTTTCAAGTGATTGTATGGCTTCAAAACGAACTCTAACCGAAAATATAAAAACTTTTCAAGAAATTGGTCATTTCACCAGAAAATCTAATTAATTACGAAACCTTCTAAATTAATTAACTTTTTTTTGTTAATTGAATCGTCCCCTTTTCTCAACAAATAATTCGAGCCGCTAAAACGTTTGTTATTCGAGCTGCTGTATAATTTTTTCAATTTCTCCCACACAATTAGATTACATTCCGTTGTAGTGCAGAAAATATTTTAAAGAGAACACAAATTTTTGATGTGAAGTTAAAACGAATGGTTTTTATGCGATTAAATCCATTTGAAAATTGCAAGAGACCAAAACTGTGTCATGGAAAATAGTTTGCGGAATGGCGGTATTTTTTTCTCCACAGAACATAATTGTAATCTGCTTTAATCGTGTTCCATGGCTTTTCCTCTTTTAGTTAAATCCTTCGGCATGCAAGTTATAATAGAAATGCCAGTTTTAGAATTGGGTACGAGCATATTCTACTCTTGTGTGTGTACCAACACACAATTTTTCAAATTATTTTATAACAAAAATATTTGATTTTAATTTTCCACTTAAATTATTCATAGAATCTACATTACGTTCTATTTTTATGTATCCAATGAGCATCAAGACTTAACTTTTCATATAATTCGCATAGGACGAAGTATGTCAGCCCCTTGTACTCTACAATCTATCAAACTATATTGGATTAGATTGGAAATGGAGTGGCTCTTTGGCCTATCCCACTGCGACCTTTGCAGATCTATTGTGGTCTTCCCTATTTTAGAGCTTCTTGTTAGACCTATTAGCCTAGTTACCGCCTCCTTTGCGTAGCTCTCTTCCCTCGTTTTTTCTTCCCCGAATAGGTGAAACCGCACCCTTACTAGATCTTCGCACTCACAGATTATGTGCTCCGCGGTTTCGACTTCTTCCTGGCAAAATCTACATAGGCTATCATCTGCTAGGCCAATTGTGTGCATATGCTTCCTCAGCATACAATGTCCGGTCAGCATTCCCACCATCATCTTGACATAGTAGATCGCGTGACAGTTTGGCCGAAGGGCTTTTAAAGAATAGTTTAGCGTGCGTTTGTCCTGGAGTTTTATACCACCAGCTCAATTGCAATTCCACAGGAAGGTTCTGGCCCTATCATGACCTGAGTAGCTCCCTGCTTTGCTAATTCATCGGCCTTTTCATTGCCTTATCTATCATCCTATCTTCCCTTCTAGTTTGTAAATACCACATATATATTTGTCTCAAGAATCCTTGAGGAATGCTCAAGGTATGAACTGAACGAGGAGGTCTAGATATAATTAACTTCTTCTTCTGCTTAGAAATGTTTTCTTGTACTGAAAGAATTGACCAATATAATGGGTGCTTCTGAGGATTTTGGATTGGAATCTGTGGCAATTTTGTAGAGGTAGGGAAATATTTTTACAACAATTCTCAACTCAACACTTTAAATGGAAGTGCTTCTTGAGTAATGTTTTTTTGATGATAATATAAGTATTTCAAGATAAAGTTATGAGTATTTGGACCGGTTCCAATTGTATTTTTTCTGCTTAGCTTCGTTTTAAAAGATTATCATTTATCCATGATATACGCCGAGTGAAGTTGAAAGGATATAAAAGCAGCTGCCTACCCAATAAAAGTCATTTTTAACATGAATAAACTATAACTCATCCCCAGAAACACTCACGACAACATTTTTTACAGGTTTTTTCCATTCCGTTCTATTTTTACTCGCCTATATAAGTTTTGATAAGTTGTGTAGACGCTTATGTGTGGCCATTGTGACAGAAAGGGCTTTTCCCCGGAGATTTTGGGGATTTGCGACGCGTCTTTCCTGCATTTCTTTCTCGTCACTCGTGGCGTTATTGAAGCGAGCAACTGATGCACTAATTTTTTAAAAGGGATTTCGCTTGACGTGTAACAAATTGAAGGCTGATACACACAGATATATATATATATTTTTTTGTAGTCTGGAACCAAAGGGAGAAGAGGATATGCGAAGTGGCGAACCAATTAAAAAGTTAGACTCTGCTCCATTCTATAATCCATTAAGGTTGAAAAATTGCCTAAACTTGGAATACAATTTAAAACTAAAAACACTCGGGAATCGCGCGTATATATGTCGTAGGCTTATGCCGTAATACGTCTTCCTTGACACATCTCAAAATGTCTACACATTGTGAAAAACTTCTGTATAGCATTATCTAGCTAGCGTTATTTCAAACACACTGATACAATCTTGTTTTATTAAAAAAAAACCTCAAATTTGTTGTCGAAAAAATGGCTCAACATTTGGCGATCAACAGGAAAAAACTACGTTTAACTGTAGGATTTCTGACTGGCCATTGTCAATAAAGGAAACACCTCCACACAATGGGGCTAGTGGATACACCTCTATGCAGGATGTGTGAACAGTAAGATGAATCTGTCAGGCATGTCTTATGCGAGTGCCCGGAGTTATCGTCAATAAGAGAGTGTTTGTTCGCTGAGTCTTGGCCTACATCTGACGGTATAAAGGAGTTGTCTCTTAGTGACGTGTCCACCTTCCTGGAACGGACAGGATGGATGATGACCTAGGAAGACAAATCCCTCATTCAGAAGAGCAGGACGATATAGGCATGCCAAAACCTGACTCAGCATTGAGAAAATATCTGGAAAAACTCAGCAGGTCAGGTGAGACCCAGTTTTACCGAATGCAAGCCAGGAGCATTATCCACCAATTACTCGATGGTTTGAGTAACGTTCTAGATTGCTCTTATACAAAAGTTGCTGCCTGATCTACTATTTGTAATGTCAAGATACTCTAGAAAAAATGGTTATTGCTCCTGGAGCTTCAGAAATCTGATCTCAGAGTACTCACAAGACATTGCTCACTGAAATACCAACTCTATGAGATAGGCAAAGTGGTCTACTTAGAGCCCGATCAAGCTACATCCCTTGTACCAAAACATAGACGTAGAATATGCGTATACGTCACAGAAATCTAATATATTTTTTCCCAGACACTTCAAAAGGGGTATACTAATTCCAACTTTTCAAAAACTTAATTACTCATTTCAATTTATCACATCCCATAAACACCAAAACCACTAACGTAAAATAGGTGATGAAATATATTCATTTTCACCTTATTCAGTTTTCCATTCACTCACATGAATGTATACCTACTGTGAAAAATGTTGGCAACCATTTTGTCTCTCCTTTACATTATCTCTCACCAGCATGGGTTGAATAATGATGAATACAAAAAGGGATTTTCGTTTGACAGTAAAGATATATGAAAACCCGACATCTATATTATGTGGAAAACATTTTAATGCAGTCCAATCACCCTACCATCTTTTCATTTGGGATTGGATAAAGGACGTTTTAAGATACGGAGACTAATTTGAAAAGCGATTCAGCAATACTCGCGTAACATTAGAAAACTTGAAATATTTTGAGTTGTGATGCATAGATGGTAATTTATTTTCCATAAAAGTAACATTCCAGGATTTGTTTCCGTATAAAACGTCATTTTCCAATGCCAAAAGTTAATTGGCGCAGTCGATATCGATCCTTTGTTAATTTTTGTTAATTTTGAAATTTTTCTTGTTCCCAAGTAATTTTTGTGACTGCCACCCAAATTTTGTACCAAAAAACCAACAAAATTATACAAGGTGCTACAGAAAAATATACATTTTACATTTTCAGCTGGTTTAAATGATTTTTTCTACTTTCTATTTCTGTTTTGTGTTTTTTTTTCTCTAAAAGTTCTAAATCGAAAAGCTGTTATTGTCTCCTATGGATAAACAAGAGGAAAACACGTACATTCACTAATTGTGAAATCTGATAATTTTTGAGTGCGTGCACAATGGAAGTGTCCGGCTTTTATCTGGAATACTCATCCCGTTTTCAGTTCGTTCTCACTTGATTGTTCTTTTCAGAGCTAACTTTTCTCTTATAATGGAGCCTTTATGTTTTTTGTTGAGCTTAATTTGAAGCAAAAGGGAGACCATATTTCCCAAGAAAGAATTTTCTACAAAGAGATGGGCATCGTTCGAAAAAAAAAACTAACAGTTATTTATGTTATTTTAACAATAACATACATCGCAACTGTTATTTTTATCACTGTTTTGGTATCTGAGTGGAAAATCTCTCGGGAAATACCGAGTTGATTGCTTAAAAATTCTTTTTTTCTTTGCGAATGTTCTTTTTTAAAAGTAATCAAGGAATTAGGAGCGCCGACGTAAACAAGGAAATTGATGGAATCGACCGAGATGAGTATAGTTTCACGAAAAGGGAAAAAAATTAGGATTAGGAAATTCCTCATCAGAAAACTTTTTTTTAACGACAACGAATGCTACAAGGGATATTAATAAAAGTTAAACGGAAGAGTTCGCTGCTTAAAAAACAAATTAAAGCTTAGAATAGGAACGGGAAAAGATTTTGATATGATTGGAGTTTTTGATCGTACTCGTATATTGGGGTGACATTCACTGAGAATATTTTGAGCTTTTTCAGGTGCCCGTTCACAAGGCATTATCCCTGTTGAAACTCTTAGTGCAGTTTTCAACGGGTTGTAGTCACCAATCAGAATCTTTGACTGTCTCAGCCCTACTAGATCTTTCCAATGGTCAGATCTTCCCTTTTCTTCCACTTTGCCTATTTCTTCCAATATTACATTGGGGCTGATATCGCAAAAAGGTCTTTCAGTTCCCCTCTTTGCTAGTCCATTTGCTATTTCATTTCCTTCTATTCCAGTGTGGCCTGGAATCCACAGTAAGGTTACTATATTATTCTCACCCAGTTCATTGAGTATGCCTAGGCATCCCTACTCCATTTTGAAACTGATTACACAACAGCTTAGTGCTTTAATGGCTGCTTGACTATCCAACATTAAGATAATATTTTGCCTTCTATATCTATATCTGAGCTTGTAACACTGTTCTCTCCTCAAGAGACAGATCCCGGGTAGAGACTCTCTCAAGGGTGGATCGACTCCATGTTAATGCCACACTAGGTATGCCAGAGGGTTGACAGACTATAAGAACTTAGGGCGCCACTACCTTTTAGACATCGACGAGAAAATAATTTGAATCAAAGAGAAAAGAAACTAAGGTGAAAAAGGTAAAAATACCTTGTAGAATTTGATTAATGTTAATAATAAAAAAAGTTACAACCTTACATAAACCCGGACACGATACCTACAGCTCTTACAGCCGGGTATAGAAGAAATTAAAAAGAAGTTTAAAATATCAAATTTATTCTGCCTCAGGAGGTAACACAAAGGAAAAGTGAAAAACCTGTACTTCTGGAAGGTACTTAGCTTATGTCCTGAAGTTGAAGTAGAGAGGTCCTGAAGTTGAAGTAAAGTTGTTGGAGTGGAAGTATAGATGTCTTGGAGTTGAAGTATAACTGTCGGAGTGGAAGTACAGATGTATTGGAGTTGAAGTATAGCTGTCGGAGTGGAAGTACAGATGTGATGTAACGGAATCTAGTAATATGCGGTATCCTTGAATGTAACTAAGCAGGCTAGCCTGGCATGTAAACGGTATCCTGGCATTAACGGTATTTTTGCAGCGGTAACCTGCCTTGTAACGGTATCTTTGCAGCGGTAACCTGGCAGCTGTGCTTACCACAGCAATTTAAGGTAAAAACTTAAATAAATTTGAGAGACGGTAGACGGTACGTCCTTTCAACTCAAGGGTCGGTAACGGAAAGGGATGAAAACCACCCCATGGAATCAACCGTTGACATCTTATGTCAATTGTCTTAACGGTCAACCAAAGTAAGAGAAATTTAGATCACAGAACTATTTTGGAAGTGGTTACTATGACGGCGAGCGGTAAATCGGGAAATTATTTCATAAAATCGAAACAGGTCGATAGACATGTTACAAGCTTTAAGATTGTTTGGTTCCAGGACCGTACACTCCTATCCCAGGTCCTTCTATTGCTTTTGAGCCGTCTTTTCTCTAGATGTCACTCTCCATGCAATGGCTTCAATTGGTCTCACTATGGCAGTGTACATCCAGCTCAAGATTTTTGGTCTACAACCACAATTTCTCCTTGTTTTGGTGTAGGGAAGAGAGTAAAAGTGGACCGATAAGAAAAAGAATACCAATGATTTCGATGATTGTTCGATAAGTTGAATCCCACCTCTATAAAATAATTTACGATATTTTTTATAGAATACTATCCTTTGAAAAGATTTGAAAAAGATGGTTCTTGTGTAGTTTTGCAGTAAAATACCGCAGAGACTTAGAAGCTACATTTAATAACTTCTGAGCTGTTGAAAAGCAAGGCTTGTCAAGTTGTTGTAAACGGAAAATTGCAAGAACGACTTTTTGTATAAAATGTTCAAATCCGGGCATTTCAATTAATTTCCACAAATTTGTTACGTTTAGAAGGTACTTGGTGTGTATATATATATATATAGTATGAAAGCAAAAGCAATTTGTACATTATAATATACAAAGGATAGTTGAAGTCTTTGAAAATATTAATTGGAATTTTTGTTTGTGTATAAATAAAACATTTACATTCATAGGAAATTACTTTGAATCCTTCCTCACTGATTCCATCTTTTAGGTATGTATCTTTCACTCGTGAAATGTGTTTTCTATTCCTTTAATAAATATTGATAGCTCCCACGTCCATATCTCTCCTCATAGTATCCAAAACGTCCTAATTTTCCCAAAATATTAGGTTAGATTGATAAGGGATCGTTTCGGTCACTGTACCCTAAAGAAGCACATGTCGGTGAATCATTATCTCATTGGAAATATTGATTTCTCCAAGAAGGACCTAGTGAAAAGACTGTTGAGCCTGATAAGGGCTACTGGTCTCTTCACACAAACGGCACAAACAAGAGCAAAATAAGCCTAAATGCTGAGGAGCGGAGGAATCTAAGCCTCTGACTGGTGCTCTGGGCAAGCCAAGGTTTTTATCAAAGGACCTTCAAACTCCAAAGCAGAAGCTTTGCTAAACATATCAGGAATCATATGGGCAGAAGAGGATGGAAAACACAGTGCTGTCTATGCCTGAAAGATGATGAATCAGCTGAAAACATTCTGTTATTTGTGAGTCTACAGACTCTAGAAGCTACTTGTGGTTGTAGGTAGACTCACCTCTTCATAAATCATATTTTTGTTCATTTATTAATATATCTATCACATTTAAAACCCCACAGATTCATACTAAAATGAATTGGATTCGTTTCCACCAACTTGTTGTTCTCTGTAGACTTAATTTTCTATTTCAAAGATCTACTACACTATCTGTGCCGAACCAAGCAATCAATCTATAAATTTAGGAGGTCGTTTGGCCCAGTTGGCATCACCACACTACGACCTATAATATCTTTTTTATTCACCCTTCATATTTATTTTATCCCAAGAGATCTAGGCTTCTGAGAATACTTATTATCGTTCTTGGAGCTAGGTCTGTAACCTGATCAGGCTCTTTTAAGTATTTGAGTCGTTTGTGGACAATTTTCCTGCAATTGCAGATAATTGTTCATCTGCATGGCCCACAAAAGGAGTACAAGCTCATTATTTTCCAAGTTACTAGTTGTTGAAGACATTGTTCGCAGTTCCAGATTCTAACTCAACTTCCTATATTTTTGTTCTAACAGATGTTAACGAAACAAAAAATAATTATACCTCTGAACGTTATACACTCTTCTGTTTATTCACGTGATTTTTAGAGCTTCATTAATCATATCTTTTAAACGGACCCGACAGTATTTTTTTTACGTTAAAAGTTGTACTTTTCGAATGCCGGTGGTAGGCTTTTTAAAAGGTATTCAGGAAATTTAATTATCTCAAAAACTTTCGATGGTCGAGTCGACGTAATTGCTGTTTGATTGGAAGGTTTTCATGCGGAATTTGATCTCTTGAATACAGTACAGTTTTTTCGAATGCGGAAGCGCATTTTTTATTTTATTTTTTATACTATTTATATGATAATACTCACAACGTCTCATGAAAATATGAAACTTTCACAAGTATACGATATTCACTAAATAGTACCAGCTATAAAAAAGTTTTATGCTTTCCATAAAACTCTTCGTCACACCCATGAAGATTTTAACTTGATTAAGTTCATAAACCATCTTTTTCACTCGAAACGACAAAATAAATTGTAAAGTAAGATCGTATACACCCTCTGACTTCTGAAATGACTCCGAAATATTATGAGGGATGACGAAGAAGAGGGCATATGTGGATAATTTACGTGCGAGGAAAAGGTTCTTCTTGCCGGGATTTTAAATCTGCTGGAATAGAATCTAACGAATTATATGGAAGCGGAAGCAGTCTGAAAGGGTATATTTTTCTTGACAACCGCCACGTCGACGAGTTGTCGTGACGGAAAAATGGCTGAGGTGAAAAGTTTTATAGAAAATTGAAGGTGTATATTTCCAATATTTCTCTAGAAGGAAAAACGGTATGGGTTTCTTTTGTGTATATATTATTTTTTTGCAAGCCTCTTAATTAAGTTTTTCACCATTTTACACTTGATTGCTTTGAAGTTTCATATAATTTTTTTAATTAAACGTCAATGTATGTCAAAGTTTTTTTTTATTTTTTCCTATTTTATGGTTTATTGGGTAGTCGAAAAACAGTTGTGTGTTACACATGCAGGAAACGCTACGGTCGATCATTGTTCTAATAGTCTTGGGCTGCCTTTGTGACACAATATACTGTTTCAAACCACCCTAAACAAATCCACTGTACATGTTGAAATCAGCTTAATCCTTTAGACTTGCCTTTGTCTTTGTTCCACGAAATTACTATCAATTCCTCCTATTTTTACTGTATATTATTTTGACAGTATATTTTGTCTTAATTTTTCCTCGTACATCCAAAAACCTTCCACGTTATTTACGATAGATATTATCTTGCGATATCTTCAGACACGTCAATTTTACACACTTCAACTTCAAATATACAAGATTAGCGTTCATTCTGTTCCACATGTTCGTATATTTTGCGTTTAGGGTGCTTCGATAGCAACCCTTTTTTACAGAAAGTATACAACCATATTACTGAAAGCTTCCATTGAAATCCAATTCAATTTCGTTTGTAACATAAATGGCTGACCCAACTATATCCACGAGGGTTTATGACTTTACTCTCGAAGTGAACGGTGTCGATATAGTCGAGTTAGGCTTTATTCTACCGTTCTATGTTTCGCTAAGCTTGTGCCCTTGAAATATTACCAGTTATAATACGATTCTATAACTCGTACCGGGTTATAACCCCCTGTATCTCAGAAACTATTTATCGACTATGTATATTAGTGTATGCAAATGACAAACTGCTCTTCTTTCAGTAGTATGTGATAGGATTAAACTTCCAGGAATGCTATTTTAGGTACATAAATATAAAAATGACAACTCAAAGTACTGGAGTTTCTCATACGCGAGTTTCTAATACTGAATTATTTACGATAAATAGTTTCTCTTAATTTAAACGAATTATTTAAGAATCTTACCAGCCAATATGAGGAGACCACAGCCCACAACTGTCTTACTGTCACTGTTGCAGTGACCAACAATTGTATAAAGAACTCCCAATATATGAAGAATTACTGCCATGGTACACAGTACTGTACAGTATCTGAAACAAGAGAATTCTAATTAGAAACAAATAATAGACAAAATATTATTCGGTAGTTCATCAGACCTTATCTACCCTTCCCTTTATCTTTATCCTGTTAGATTTCTAGAATGCCTATACATTTCCTTAGTTTTATTTCCTGTTGATTTAGCTCAGTGACAGTTATATGAAATTTATCGCTATAGGTTATAAAAGAAGTTTCAAAAGTTACTTTCCCAACTCACTCGATAATGAGAGTTCTTACCACTGATTTGCATAAAAGTTAGACCTTAACAGAAAATCTACGAATGGGGAAACGGAGGATGAAATTTCGGATTGTATAAAACTTTCAGATGGATAACCTGATAATTACTAACCAAAAATTTATGTTCATTTTTCTTGGTAGGAAGTTGTGAACTGTAACCCGGAGGTATAATAAAATTCAATTAAGCAAGATTCTTCTTTAAGTTTGTTGGTGCAACAGTATAATAATGTCAAAGTAAAATTTATTACTGTCAGGATGTTGGGTACATTGGGTTCATGCAATTACCGTTCTAAGACTGTCCGGAGTTTGCGCAGTCGAAATTGGCTTGTTCGGGTTTTAGACTGGTTCTGACACGCAGTTTGGCGTTCGGGTTTATTTTGGAGCAATTCTTGGACGGTTGGAAAACCGTCCAAGCCAGTCCCAAGTCTCCAGCTAGGACGATTTTCGGATTATTTTTTACGCATGCTCAAATCATTTGCAAAGGAGGAGGGTGGGAGCAAAAACGCGAATTTCTCTATAGTGTAGCATTCAGGAACGGACCTTGGATTTGACAGTTGTAAAGTCAGTGTCAAGCCAAAGTTGTATGAGAGTAATACTCAAAATAAAAGTGTTTGTTTAACAAATAAATCCTTGTTTTATTAATAACAAACTGACAATTACTATTACATTTGAAAACCTTTGTATGTAACGTCGTCTCTAAACCTACCACCAATGATTCTGATTCTTTTCTTTTTCGTAACATTTCTTTTTATTCATAAATAACGAAAGTTCGGTCAAGTTGAGAGAAAAAGTTGTGTACTCAAGCGAAATAATAGAACTGTAACTAATTTACGACAGTGTAAAAACTCTGCCAGAAATAAATTATTACCAGTATTTAGGTCCACAAAACATCCTAGAAGGACTCTATAAAAAGCCTATTAAGAAAAGATTGCTTCACTTGCGTTTAATAATAATAATGAATTAAGTTTATGATTTCTTTATATTCGTGATAGTTTTTTTTTAATTGTTTTCAATTTATTTTATATAAAGGGTGAGTCGCGAGAAACTGTATACTTCCATATTATAATAATAAACAGGGGAATTTGTTAATTTTGACTGATCTTTCCAATGGTCAGATCTTCTATTTTCTTTGGTTTTACCTATTTCTTTCAATATTACATTGGAACTGATACCGTAAAAGGGTTCCGGTCCTCCAAACAGGATCTTTCAGTCCTCTTTGCTAGTTCATCTGCTTTTCCTTCCGAAGTACCTTATAAAGTAGTATTTGCGTTTTTGGACATAGAAAGAGCTTTTGACAATACCACCACATACGGCTGACAAAGGAACATTAAATAAAGGAGGTGTGGACAGCAGTCGACACTGCACATTACTAGAGTAGCAGAGAGATGGACATCGTCTCCATCTGTACAACCATAGGAGGCTCATAAAAAGAGGTATAATTCAGTGCAAACTAATAAATAATAACTTCCTGATTTTCCTGTTGGCATCTCAGGTCGGTTTTATTGTAGAAATTAGGGTCTGAGACTGCATTCACTTGTCCTGAACCAGTATTTGGGATATTTAAAACTGCTCCGCGTGGTTGTACATATCGGTAAACATCAGACACGTGCCAAAACAGGAACACAGCAAACTCCTGGTCAAAAAAACCCTCGGAAATACTAAGCCTTAGCAGGGGCAAGATAAGGATAGTGAGGGGTTTACTCACGGGTCACTGTATCCTAAGATACAATCGGCATATATGGGGAGGGACCTTTGATTGTGAAGTATCATCTCACCGGAGATATAGACTCCAAGGACTATTTTATCCAAGGGAGGATTTCTCGAAGAAGGACCTAGTGAAAAGACTGTTGAGTCTGATAAGGGCCACTGGTCTCTTCACATAACCGGCTCAATCAAGCTCACAAAAAGCCTAAAGGCTGAGGAGCCGAGGACTCTAAGCCTCTGACTGGTGGTGATGAACCAATCAATAAATTGTAGGAATGAGCATAAACGTTAAAAGGTAGTTAGGAAATGAACGGTATATTTTAGCGATCTCATATAACACTGAAAACAGTTTCCCAAGAATTACTTCGACAGGCTGCTCGTTGGCAAAATAATTCTAATTTAATTTTTCTCTTCGACATCTCCCGAGATGTTACCCATTCCGTTGTGGTTTGCTTTCAAGAGAACAGCCACGTTCAATTGATTCGTCACTAACACAAAAAAAAAACAAGTTCGATCTGTTTGGGGATATCGCCGGGGGTTCTGAATCTTTCGTTACTTTTTAAATAAAGTGCGGTGATTATGTTTTACAATCTAAATGCATAGAATATCGAATGTGACTGGATATTTTTCGTGGGATTGGTCCAATCGTCAAATTGGTTGAGATGAATACTTCACATCGAATAGAACTAGACAATAAGGGAGTGCTGAATGCCAGTCAGCTAATGGGAAACTGAAATAAGGTGGAGGTCGAGAAATTTGTCGTTTGTTCCAGGGAAACGATCGTAAAATCCCAGTTGTAGCAACTGGGGTTTATATTTTTGGGAATTCATAATGAAAACTTGATAATTCTTCGTATTCTCATTAAATATAAAGTGGCTAGACAACCCTTGTAGGGTTGCGTCGCTTTCTGAGGTGGATGTATGTATGTATGTATGTATGTATTTTGGGGTAACATTCACTGAGACCTAAAAGATCTATTGTGCCCCCTTACTTCTACTTAGTTTCTGAGGAGAGTCTCAGATACTAGTAGCTCCTTTAGTCCTATTTCCCGGAGGAATTTTAGGATATCCGCAGGCCTCAACTTAGGTAACTGTCCCTCTTCTATCCAGTAGTCTCCCAGGTACTGTGCCCTAGGATTCTGAAATACTGTGCAGTTCGCAAGTATGTGGATGGAGGTTTCTTCTTCCATTCCACAAAATCTACAATCTTCTTCCTCCACTATTTTGAGCTTTTTAAGGTGTCCATTCAGGCGACAATGTCCCGTTAGGATTCCTGTTAAAACTCTTAGTGCAGTTTTGCTTTGACTTATGCATTCATTTGATCTCAACAGGTTGTAGTGACCCAGAAGAATCTTTGATTGCCTAAGCCCTACTAGATCTTTCCAATTGTCAGATCTTCTCTTTTCTTCGGCTTTACCTATTTCTTCCAATATTACATTGGAGCTGATTCCGCAAAAAGGTTCCGGCCCCCAAAAGGGTATTTCACTCCCCCTCTTTGCTAGTTCATCTGCTATTTCGTTTCCTTCTATTCCAGTGTGTTCTGGAATCCACAGTAAGGTGACTATATTGTTCTCGCCTAGTTCATTAAGTTTGCCTAGGCATTCCCACACCATTTTGGAACTGATTACACAGGAACTCAGCGCTTTAATGGCTGCTTGACTATCAGACATTATGATAATCCTTTGCCTTCTATATCCTTTGTCAATATTGAACTGGGCACACTTTCTTATTGCGTGAATTTCCGCTTGAAAGATACTTGGGGTTTTTCCCAAGCTTTCAGAGTGTTTGGTTCCTGGCCCGTACACTCCTATCCCAGTTCCTTCTATTGCTTTTGAGCCGTCTGTGTACCATTGAATGGCATTCTTTCCAAGTCTGGTAATGGTATTTGGATCCCATTCCTTCTTGTTGCTTAAGTTATACTTTTTCATCATACCATCTTGTGGCATGTCCCAGGTTGTCTGATTTCTAAGAAGTGAAGAGGTGGTTTTCTTTTTAATGATTCTGAGGTGGATCAATCCCTATCATTTTATTATTTTTTCCCATAATATCCTATCCCTCGTTTTATCCTTACATCCAACGATTCCTACCCTTCTCAAGTCCTCCTCCCCTTTCTTCAGCCACTTAGATTTGGGTCTTCCTTGCCTTCTCCTTCCACCTAGTATTATTGAGTAAGCGATTGCGCGCTCTCTATCTCTCCATAGATGTTCGAGCCATTTTATTCTTTGCCTTTACTATATTTTCCCCGTTCTTTTCTCTCAGTATTTCATGATTCATTCAAATAAAAAAAGTTATTTAATGAAATTATGGTATTAAACGGTAATTAGTTATATTATATTGCCAATATATTTATTTTTATTTTCGTCATATATTTCAACATCAAAGTGTTTATTAATAGAGATGATCCCAAACTGTTTTTCAAATAAAATATCTCATGATCTCGATGGGTTCGCTGCAAGGCTTTTAAGACGATCATAAATTAACGACAAATCCATTATTATTCCTCGAAGCTGACTTTCTTATAGTTTTAATGGAAATTTTATTCTGACTTTGTGCCAGTTCTAATAATAATGCAGTGAACTTCAAGTTCTCGAATATCTTTACATAGAAAATCTTTTCTAATTCATTTCAATAAGTTCACCTCGACGATTTTAATCAAATTTCATTTCTGTTAAAAAGTTTTCTTCACATTTAAATGGATTATCATCATCGTGAAATTTTCTTGTCAAAATAGTAAGAGGAAATATACCGAGAGAAGCTAAAGGTCTTATCGTATTGGCTGCTTGAAAAAATATGTATTATACAGACTTGACACAAAAAGTTCCTAGCTGGCTCGAAGCCGCAGCCATTCAAAGATCGGCATCGCATTCGAGGCGACCCTACCTTGAATCACGTGGTGTCCCAAAGTTATTGTGGTCGGACTCAACTCCTGCTGCTTTGAAAAGTTGAAACTAAAAGTCCTTAGTCCGCCGCTGACTATAATTCAAATAATATAATGTATTTTCGCTTTATTATGTTTCAGTTTCGACATAAATGGGTTTTTATGATGTTTTAGAGCTCAATAATAAATAAAACTATTCGGAATACGTTTATATTATTTAAATTAACTCTGAAAACAGAATGATATTTATATTTCAATTAGTGCAAAACATAAAAAAATCCCTTTATTATTTATTAATGTTGAAATAATATAATATTATACCTCTCATTAAATTAACAACATATTATTTAGTTGGATCGTAATTATAGCCTTCGATATTTATTTAATTCAAATGCATTGCTACCAATTGAACAATTATCATTTTGAAATTGTAACGTTTACGCGATTTTATAGAAATTATCCTTATTTCAACGGTATCGAATTTCCGTGAATCAAAACTGTTTTGCTTACAAGGAACACCCTGATATATATAATGGAAATTGATTTAAAGCACGTCGCGCTCCGAAATTTAATATATGTTTTTGAAAAACTCTAGCGTAACGAGAGTAAGAAGGATTTGAGTGGTATAACGATGGGAATAAGATGACAGTCCAATTATTTTTGTATTTCTGTTTAATTGGACTAAATCAACAATGTTTACCTTTTGAATGATGAAAGTTTGTTTGCGATACGTTCGTAAAACTACTGGTTGATTTCATCACAATCCCAGTTTAGTTGTTTTGGTTGTTTTCGGGAGCAAAAGTATTAATTTTCAAAGAAATTCAATACGTGATTGAAGTTTATTAGAAAATGTTCAAAGAAAAGCCGCTCGATTCCCTTGGGACTGAGAAGACCTTCTTATGAAGAGAGACTTGTTATGGCCAACTTAACTTCTTTTGAACTTCTACGTTAATGACGTAAAATGACACTTGTGGTAGATGTAGAAGACTGTGCGGTAAGAACTGAGGACTTAACCCAAAAATGACCCTGTGGTTATACACAAAGGTTGTCAGACCAATGATAAACTTATGGGTCCGTGGGGTGGTGGACAAAGACGCAGCAAGTAGGAGCAATAAGGCTGTTGAATAACACACAAAGGCTGGCCTGCCTGTGTGTTACAGGGGCCATAAAAACTACTCCTACAGCTGCAATGGAAGTCTTAATGAATCTGCCACCTCTACACATATTCATACAAGGTGAAGCGAGATCTGTAATGCACAGATTAATACATAGCCAGCAACATATAAGCCAAACGCATAGTGCTGACAACTGGAAGCTAATCGAGGAGCTAAAGGCGGACTACGTAATGGGACAGCCCATCTATGCAATAGCTACGAGATATAGCTTCGATAATAAGTTCAAAGTAACTATACCAAACAGGGAAGACTGGAAAAAAGGTGTACCCATACATGCGGATGTTTTTTGGTATACAGACGGGTCAAAGAGGTTAGACGGCGTAGGAGCCGGTATAGTAGGGATAAAACTAATTTTGAACAAATAAAACGTATTTTCTCTGTCAGGCCCTGGACTTTTCAGCCCATGTGTTATAATGAAAATATCGGCAGTAATTCGTTGGGCAGTATAATTAAAATGTACATATTTCGAACGAACGCCTACGTTGTATTCCATTCAAATGAGCGGAATGCACCAATTTACAAAGCATAGAGATAATCTTGATAAAACAGGGAGTTTCAGTATAATTATCATCGTGGATAGAGAGATTATACAGTTTAATAAATTTGAAATCAGTAATGGTAATATGAATTGGACCAAACGTACAAACATTCAGAAGGATTAGACATTTTAAATGAAATAACGCAATGAAAGTGCTTTCCAGTGTAGGAAAATTTATATTAATACAGAATTGAAATAATCAAACAAAACAAATAGAATTTTACCAAATTTAAAGCAAAATCTACAATTGACAATAACAGTTATCATTTCTCGAATAAATTACTGTCTATTGCCACGACAGAATCTTACGAGGGTTGTAGGTTGAGTTATAGATCCATTCATCACACACCCTACGAGTTTCACATTTTTACTTTCTCCTCCCCATATCGAAATATCGTTCGTTCATAAACTCCAAACATAGCAGAAACTTGTTATAAATATTTTGGAACCTCCCCCCGTATCACATAATTATATCTTTTATATTTTCTTTTGTGCGGACCCCGCCTTTTGTTTAACGGGAACATATTTTGTTTCTAATTTGTTAAGTACTTAATCCTTAACGTTGAAATTAGGTTTAAGCCGCGGGTGTTTCCCAGAATAATCAACTTTCGCTTTTGTATAATGAAAACAGGAGTGAATGTTCTATTGTAAGGTGTAAGTTTTTCTCTCATTATTCCAGTAATCGTTTTCTATGTATAAATTATTTTTTTTGTTTCGTAAATTCTCAACAAATTAAGGGAAATTAAAAAAAAAATGATAATAATAATTAATATAGTTTCCAAAAAGTGGTTTTTTTTTAAAATGTTTGTAAGATCACAGTTACGAGGATGTATTGATATCTAGTTAGCCTAGACCAGTTCCATGCATAAACAAAATATTGCGTTACCATAGCTACGAACAATAACTTATTAGAAGTGTCAGTGTGAAGCTTGACGTCAAAAAAGTAAACCAGAGTTATGCAATAAATTAAAAGAAAAAAGATGTCCACCGAAATTATGAAAATCGAAAAATTGGAGTATCGAGCCATTATCAAGTACCTGTATTTAAAAGGGTTAGAAGGTAAGCAGATTTACGAAGATGATGCTTAATACCATTGGTAATCAATGTCCTTCGTATGCGACCGTGGAAAATTGGACAGCAAGCTTCAAAAGAGGTAAATTTTCCATTGAAGATGATGACCAATGGGGAAGGCCAGTTTCTGTGTCAGTCCCCGAAAATATCGATGCAGTTCATGACATGATTTTATCAGAACGTCGAATTGGGCTAAAACGGATAGCTGAAGCACTGAATATTTCATACGAACGCGTTCATCATATAGTTTACGTCAATTTGGACATGAGAAAAATTGCTGCAAAACGGATCCCCAAATGTTTGAATGTTGACCAAAAGCGTGCAAGGGTAGAAGCATCGCGTTTGATCTGTGCTCGATTTGAAAACGATGTAGACTTCTTATACCGAATTGTTACTATGGATGAGACTTGGGTACATTTTTACGATCCCGAAACAAAGCAACAATCGATGGAATGGCGACACTCTGGTTCTCCAAGACCTAAGAAGTTTCGTGTCCAAAAATCTGCTGGAAAAGTTCTTGCTTCAGTTTTTTGGGATTGCCATGGAGTAATCATGATTTATTTTTTGGATAAGGGTAGAACAATAACAGGAGATTACTATTCGACATTACTGACCACTCTACGGGAAAAAATTAAAGAGAAAAGACGTGGAAAGCTATTTAAAGGTGTTTTGTTTTTGCAGGACAACGCCCGTGCACACAAATCTCATGTTGCCATGCAAAAAATTCGTGATTTAGGGTTTGAATTACTAGAACACCCCACTTATTCACCAGATTTGGCTCCGTCCGACTATCATCTCTTTCCTCAACTGAAAAAAAGTTTAAAAGGTCGTAAATTTTCTTCCAACGAGGAGGTAATAAAAGCTGTGGAGGTCTGGTTTGCAGAGCAAGAAGAAACATTTTTTTTTGAAAGGTCTAGAGACGTTGCAGGTTCGCTGTAATCAATGTATCCAATTAAGAGGAGGAATGCACCAATTTACAAAGCATAGAGATAATCTTGATAAAACAGGGAGTTTCAGTATAATTATCATCGTGGATAGAGAGATTATACAGTTTAATAAATTTGAAATCAGTAATGGTAATATGAATTGGACCAAACGAACAAACATTTAGAAGGATTAGACATTTTAAATGAAATAACGCAACGAAAGTGCTTTTCAGAGCAGGAAAATTTATATTAATACAGAATTGAAATAATCAAACAAAACAAATAGAATTTTACCAAATTTAAAGCAAAATCTACAACTGACAATAACAGTTATCATTTCTCGAATAAATTACTGTCTATTGCCACAACAAAATCTTATGAGAGTTGTAGGTAAAGTTATAGATCCACTCACCACAAACCCAACAACCTACGAGTTTCACATTTTTACTTTCTCCTCTCCATAACGAAATATCGTTCGTTCATAAACTCCAAACATAGCAGAAACTTGTTATAAATATTTTGGAACCTCCCCCCGTATCACATAATTATATCTTTTATATTTTCTTTTGTACGGACCCCGCCTTTTGTTTATCGGGAACATATTTTGTTTCTAATTTGTTAAGTACTTAATCCTTAACGTTGAAATTAGGTTTAAGCCGCGGGTGTTTCCCAGAATAATCAACTTTCGCTTTTATATAATGAAAACAGGAGTGAATGGTCTATTGTAAGGTGTAAGTTTTTCTCTCATTATTCGAGTAATCGTTTTCTATGTATAAATTATTTTTTTTGTTTCGTAAATTCTCAACAAATTAAGGGAAATTGAAAAAAAATGATGATAATAATTAATATAGTTTCCAAAAAAGTGGTTATTTTTTTAAAATGTTTGTAAGATCACAGATACGAGGATGTATTGATATCTAATTATCCTAGACCAGTTCCATGCATAAACAAAATATTGCGTTACCATAACAACGAACAATAACTTATTAGAAGTGTCAGTGTGAAGTTTGACGTCAAAAAAGTAAACCAGAGTTACGTAATAAATTAATAGAAAAAAGTTGTCCACCGAAATTGTGAAAATCGAAAAATTGGAGTATCGAGCTATCATCAAGTACCTGGGTTAAGAGGTAAGCAGATTTACGAAGATATGCTTAATACTCTTGGTGATTAATGTCCTTCGTATGCGACCGTGGAAAATTGGACTGCAAGCTTCAAAAGAGGTAAATTTTCCATTGAAGATGATGACCGATCGGGAAGGCCAGTTTCTGTGTCAGTCCCCGAAAATATCGATGCAGTTCATGACATGATTTTATCAGAACGTCGAATTGGGCTAAATCGGATAGCTGAAGCACTGAATATTTCATACGAACGCGTTCATCATAGAGTTTACGTCAATTTGGACATGAGAAAAATTGCTGCAAAATGGATCCTCAAATGTTTGAATGGTGACCAAAAGCGTGCAAGGGTAGAAGCATCGCGTTTGATCTGTGCTCGATTTGAAAACGATGTAGACTTCTTAAACCGAATTGTTACTATGGATGAGACTTGGGTACATTTTTACGATCCCGAATCAAAGCAACAATCGATGGAATGGCGACACTCTGGTTCTCCAAGACCTAAGAAGTTTCGTGTCCAAAAATCTGCTGGAAAAGTTCTTGCTTCAGTTATTTGGGATTGCCATGGATTGCCATCTCTTTCCTCAACTGAAAAAAAGTTTAAAAGGTAATAAAAGCTGTGGAGGTCTGGTTTGCAGAGCAAGAAGAAACATTTTTTTTTGAAAGATCTAGAGACGTTGCAGGTTCGCTGTAATAAATGTATCTAATTAAGAGGAGAATATGTTGGGTAATAAAATATTTTGACATTGAAATTTTGTTTGGTTCTATAGTAGGCTAAGAATTTTCCAATATATCCTCGTATACACGCATCTACACTGTTGTTGTAATTCTTTGGCTGTCTATTATCGATTTTATTTTTTGAAATACTACCATTACGTACTAGCATGCGGTTTGGTAAATGTTCAACGCTTTAAAAATGTACATCGTCCACTTTATAAAATGTTGGCCTGCCTCGAACAGAATTTTATTTCATAGAAAGACATTAATGAATTATGGAACGAATCTTTTCGAAAGATTTATGTTAACGCGCTGAGTTTAAGGAAGTCGATGTGTCTTTGATACATTCCGAATGTGGGAGCTCGTGAGTCTGAACATGGCATCAGATAAGACGAAACTTTTTTTTTCTCGCATTACTTGTTTTGGTAATTTTGTTGAAAAGAAACATTTTTTTTAAGACATTATTTTTCTATTTTTTATTCGAAATAAATTTCTATGCGGATTTAATAAATTTTAAGCAATTTCCATTTGCACCATTTGTTTCCAAATAATATAGACAGGATTAAGACCGCTTCTAAAATTGGCCCTCCAAGAATTTCTATGTAGGAATTTGTATCAAAAGGATAAAGGGTCAATTGCACGCACTGAACTTTCTGTTCACTGACCCGCAATTCAAGTTAAAGAAGGCATTTATATTGTTAGACCCATATTCACATTATAAGTCATGGACGAAGGTAAATGTGAAGGAACTATTAAACAGGAGATGATAAAGGGTTGTGAGATATATTTTACTATTATACAAACTGTAGGACGTGAATAATCTGAATTGAACTAGATTCCGACCACAGTAACTTTGGGACACCACGTGATCGTGGGTGTGGCGTATCAGCCAGTGGCGTTACTGACTTTCATATGAAAATGTAATTTTCATACTAAATTTATTATTAGGAATTTATTTCCAATATAAAACATAAATGATCCAACGTATTATCGAGGATGTGTTCTGGTTCTATTTGTGAGTTTTCATATTCTTTGACTAAGTGGTAACTCGTCGAATATTTTTCGGGATAATGCTTCAACATCCTTCAAAACAAAGGTGGTATTATGAACTGCTACTCAATTTTTGACCCATAATTTTTCAATAGGGTTCAATTCAGGATGATATGGCGGTAATCTCAAAACTTTGTGTCCATGACATTTTTAATTCACTATTCGCAACAACAAAATTACACAAGAAGACCGAAAGCAAAGTACTGACTGCCAGTCAGACTTCGGTATCGCATTCGAGGCGACCTTGAATCACGTGGTGTCTCAAAGTTATTGCGGTTGGACTCTACTAAACCTTCAAATTTTCATAATTCTCTTTTTTACTTTTCCTTTAAACGGTGTTTCAAATATTTCAGTTGACTTTACCTTGAAAATATATAAATTACATTATAATTTTCGGTATTCCTATCGTATAGTTAAGAATTAAAATAGAAACCATGGAAAACTTGCGATCTAAATCAAACTTTATTACATTCGTATTACGGAGGTCAGAAAAACTTTTTAACTTCCATCCCAAATTGCCCTGTCTGATCGTTGTCGGTTTTGTAGCCATTAAACAATCAGTTGCAATAGAAAATTTTCTCTCAACTTTCTAGCTCAAATAACTTTGGATCTCTATATAAAACGTTTTTCTTTTTTATTCAACGCTTTATTTCGAAAATATCATCGTTTCTACTAGAATTTGATGAATTGCGAACAATAAGAGATGTTGAGTATGAAAAAGGGTTATCTAAGTCAATTTTCTTCGGTAAAAATAAACACAATTTCGCTTGAAATAATTTTTTCTCATTTTCTCTAATCATTGTTTTGAATGCAGCTCCACCTTCTTACCGTTATTAGCAACGGAAGGGTGACGAACAGCTCCAACGTTGACATCGCCCTTTTATCACCTACCAATAAAATGATTTCATTCTTTTCTTTATCTAATCCATTTTTTGTATTTGCAGGAGAGCAAAAGAAGGCAGAAGAGGTGAGATAAACGAAGAATACCGACAGAGAAAGATAGAGTGACAGAGACCAACAGAAGACAAGTAGAAAATGAGAGTCAAAATGACAGTAGAGGCGACATACTTTGGTATATGTATTTATAGGGTATCTCGACTGTATTAGATGTATGACATATAATCTGTCATTCCATAGAATAGATAAATTTCTCGTCCAATCACAAGGAGATTTAGGTCCATTTTTAAAATTACTCTCTTCTTTCAGCATAAACAATAAATGAATAAACCATAGACTACCGGAATGAACTCAAGATCGAAATCTCTTTGTGGTTATGTTAGAGCGCTGTAGACATAGGTATTTTCGTCCGCCATTTTGGTGCCTTGGTGTACGTTGACGTTGGTTCAATATCCAAAAATTTTCAACACAATATGTCAACTTGACACATCACAGAACAATAAAATTCAGGCACCAAAATGGCGGATGAAAATACCATAGAGATACTACAGATAGAGGCAATAAGCCATAGGCCGCTGTGTAAGTGGGTGTGTCCCACCGAACGAGAAAAAGATAGACGATTAGAGGTTTTTCTGTCTTTGTTTTTGTATATAGACAACCTAAACCTCCGACTTCCTATCTCTCTCTTACTTGCTGACAGGTTCCGAGCTGGCTTGTTGCCTCTATCTGTAGTATCTCTATGGAGAATACTCATCTCTTTAGTGCCTTAGTTATGTACGGCTTAAAACCACTGAAATAAAGCCCATACCTTTGGTACGGCTAGAGCACTAGTAGACATGGGTATTCTCGTCCGCCATTTTGGTGCCTTGTTGTACGTTGACGTTGTTGTTGTGTTGGTCAAGTATTTGGCTTGAGATTCGGTATTTCTACTCAGAGACGTGACCAGCATCCATTCGTTGCACTTTCTCAATTTTCTGGTGTTAATAGTCTGAAGGAAAGTTGGTATAATAAAATGTTCTGTTCAATATCAACACAATATGTCAACTTGACACATCACAAAACAATAAAATTCGGGCAACAAAAATGGCGCATGTGAATACTCATCTCTTTAGTGCCTTAGTATATGTGGTATACCAAGAAAAAATCGCCTAGGATACACGTGCCGAAAGTAGGAAACTATAAAGTGTAATTATGTGCCGCTATCTACATTGCACTCAATTAAAAATGTCATTGCTGTCATGTTTCAATTACAAACTGACATTGTTAAGTGAGTGAAATGTAGATAGCACCACACTAATGACACTTTCTAGCTACCTATTTTTCTACCCTATACCTACTTTCGACACGCGCCACTAGATCTCACTACTATACGGTCCATGTATGTAAAACCATCATGTAGAAATTGCTTATGTCAAAAAGTAGTAGGTTTTTCTGTCATTAATATTAATTAATAAAATTTGAGGTTTCCCGCCTAACTTTCAGGTATCCCGCTAAAAGCTTGAAGTTTCCCGTTAGGAATTTCAAGTTTCCCGCTCAAATTATAGGGTTCCCGTCCAAATTTTAGGTTTCCGGCAAAAATTTCAAGTTTCCCGCCAAAACTCCAGGAGTGTCGCCGAATCTTGAATTTTTTTGGCGGAAAACCTGAAATTTGGGCGGGAAACTTGGAATTTTGACAGAAGAACCTACTACTTTTTTTGACATAAACAATTTGTTATAATTTTGAATTCAAACCAATGTAACTACAACACAATTTATAGACCGGTTTCGGCGTATTTGCGCCTCTTCAGTACAAGGTATGTGTTATCCGTCCGAGAATCTCTAATCCCGGACTGAAGAATACATCTCAATCACAATCAATACATGTCTTCCAGTCACGGAAATGTAAAGATTGTGACAGCAGCGACATCTTCACCTCCAATCCCAAAACAAAATTTGACAACAAATCCATGGATTTGAAACAATAAAGAATTTTTTAAATCGCTTCATTATATAAGACAATAACACAGGAAACTGTATTTATTGTTTCAAATCCATGGATTTGTTGTCAAATTTTGGTTTGTGATTGGAGATGAAGATGTCGCTACTGTCACAATCTTTACATTTCCGTGACTGGAAGACATGTATAGATTGAGAAGTGTATTCTTCAGTCCGGGATTAGAGATTCTCGGACGGATAACACATACCTTGTACTGATAAGGTGCAAATACGCCAAAACCGGTCTATAAGTTGTGTTGTCCTTTCAAATTGCAAACCAAAATAGTTGGTTTCAAAATGTCTTGTAGATATACCAACTCCGTTTGACTTTGAAGTGTAATTCCGTCGGTGCATATAGCACGGGAAGTAGTTGTTGCTGCTTAGTTGAACGGTCACAATTGCTTTATTAAATACGACAATATTACAGGAAACTGTAATAATTCTTTTACGTTACTTTATGTACGCACTGTATATGCAGGTATTAAAAATTTGGCTATATAGTCGCGTACGAAACTCAAAGCTGCATTTATCCTCATTTTTTTTAGTTCACGGGTTTTCCGATAGATGGCGCTATTTTTTTCTGGGATTCGCACCAAAGTGGCGCCATCTATCGGAAAACCCGCGAACTAATTTTTTTGAGTTCACGGGTTTTCTGGTGGATTGCGCTGTTTTTTTCTGGGATTCGCACGAAAGTGGCGCCATCTATCGGAAAACCCGCGAACTAATTGTTTTTAATTTACGGGTTTTCCGATAGATGGCGCTATTTTTTTCTGTGATTCACACGAAAGTGGCGCCATTTATCGGAAAATCCGCGAACTAATTTGTTTTAGTTCACGGGTTTTCCGATAGATGGCGCTGTTTTTCTGGGATTCACACAAAAGTGGCGCCATCTATCGGAAAACCCGCGAACTGCATTTATCTTCATATTTGTTTGTGCTTCTTTTTGATTAAATACAATTCGAAAGGAAAATTAGCTTGTTTTATTATTTTCCCTCACCCCTTTCCTCTCTAATACTTTCTTCAATAAACGGTACTAATTCAGCGAAGTAATTTCATTAGTTCGAGGGAATTCCGCCAGGGGGCGCTAATCGGTTCACTGAGAATTTCATTAGTTCGAGGGAATTCCGCCAGGGGACGCTGATTCAAACGACAGTGGAAAACCAGGAAACTAAAAAAAAATAGTTCGCGGGTTTTCCGATAGATGGCGCTGGTTTTCTGGGATTCATACGAAAGTGGCGCCATCTAGCGGAAAACCCGTGAACTAATTTTTCCTAGTTCACGGGTTTTCCGATAGATGGCGCTGTTTTTTCTGGGATTCACACGAAAGTGGCGCCATCTAGCGGAAAACCCGTGAACTAATTTTTTTTAGTTCACAAGTTTGCCGATAGATGGCGCTGGTTTTCTGGGATTCACACGAAAGTGGCGCCATCTAGCGGAAAACCCGCGAACTAATTTTTTTTAGTTCACGGGTTTTCCGATAGATGGCGCTGTTTTTTTCTGGGATTCACACGAAAGTGGCGCCATCTAGCGGAAAACCCGCGAACTAATTTTTTTTAGTTCACGGGTTTTCCGATAGATGGCGCTGTTTTTTTCTGGGATTCACACGAAAGTGGCGCCATCTAGCGGAAAACCCGCGAACTAATTTTTTTTAGTTCACAAGTTTGCCGATAGATGGCGCTGATTTTCTGGGATTCACACGAAAGTGGCGCCATCTAGCGGAAAACCCGTGAACTATTTTTTTTAGTTCACGGGTTTTCCGATAGATGGCGCTGTTTTTTTCTGGGATTCACACGAAAGTGGCGCCATCTAGCGGAAAACCCGCGAACTAATTTTTTTTAGTTCACGAGTTTGCCGATAGATGGCGCTGTTTTTTTCTGGGATTCACACGAAAGTGGCGCCATCTAGCGGAAAACCCGCGAACTAATTTTTTTTAGTTCACGAGTTTGCCGATAGATGGCGCTGTTTTTTGGGATTCACACGAAAGTGGCGCCATCTAGCGGAAAACCCGTGAACTAATGAAATTCTCAGTGAACCGATTAGCACCCCCTAGCGGAATTTCCATCTATTGTGCAAACGGAAATGTAAATAAAAATACAAACAAGAAATAAGAAACTTTTATTGAAAGTATGGATTTACATGTAGTTTTACAACGAGCTCACACTATCTTTAAAATTGATAGTTTCACACACACTTCATGTTGCGTTGGATCCTATCGTAGTGCGACCTACGGAAACACGTGCATACAATTTGCATAATATGTAGGAGTGAATCTACCAGTTGCTTGTGCATTGAAGAGGAAGAAACAGCCTCTATCATTATCTTCGAATGTTTTTTTTACTTGGTTACAGTTTCCTGTAACAATTGTCAATTGTCATATTTAAGTAAAGCGTGTTATCAATAGAAGTCAGAATAATAGTAGAAAACTATTGAAACGCTTTACAAATTAGAAAATAACTTTCCAAAGGGTAGACCGTTCACTAGGAAGCAACATGTACTTCTCTGACTATATGCAACGAAAAACATTGAATTACACTTCCAAGTTAAACGGGGTTGGTATATATGAAAATATAGTACCAACCGTTCTGGTTTATAATAAGAAGGGACAATATCACTTGCAGACCGGTTTCGGCGTATTTGCGCTTCATCAGTACAAGGTAGATATTATCCGTCCAGAGCCTAATCCTGGACTGAAGACAACGCGAACTAATTTTTTTTAGTTCAAGGGTTTTCCGATAGATGGCGCTGTTTTTTTCTGGGATTAACACGAAAGTGGCGCCATCTATCGGAAAACCCGTGAACTGAAAAAAATTAGTTCACGGGTTTTCCGATAGATGGCGCTGTTTTTTCTGTGATTCACACGAAAGTGGCGTCATCTATCGGAAAACCAGTGAACTATTTTTTTAGTTCACGGGTTTTCCGATAGATCGCGCTGTTTTTTTCTTGGATTAACACGAAAGTGGCGCCATCTATCGGAAAACCCACGAATTAGTTTTTTTTAGTTCACGGCATTATCACTTACTGACCGGTTTCGGCGTATTTGCGCCTCATCAGTACAAGGTAGATATTATCCGATCAGAAGCTTCAAGAGCCTAATCCTGGACTGAAGACAACGGTGAAATCACATTAAACCCTGCGAAGGGAATGCCAAAAATGCGATAATAGCGACATCAATGTATTAATGTGATTCCAGCGTTGTCTCCAGTCCAGGATTATGTTCTTAGAGCTTCTACCTTGTACTGATGAGGCGCAAATACGCCGAAACCGGTCTGCAATTGATATTGTCCCTTCTTATTATAAACCAGAACGGTTGGTACTATATTTTCATATATACCAACCCCGTTTAACTTGGAAGTGTAATTCATTGTCTGCGGGGCATATAGCCCGAGAAGTAGATGCTGCTTCCTAGTAAACGGTCTACCCTTTGGAAAGTAATTTTCTAATTTGACTTCTATCTTCGAATGTGAAATAAACTAGCTCTGAGGTAGAAGACACAAGTGCAATTAAAGTGGCGCCATCTACATTTCACTCACTCAATAATGACAATGTTGTTTCCTTTCGCATACCTCCTTTCCACACGCGTTGCTAGATCGCACTACAAAATCATCCACCGCAACATGGATAACCATCAATTATATATTTCAGCTAAAATTTCACTGAAACGTATTACAATTAGATTTTTTCTATTTACGGCAATCCAACTTTACTACAAATCGTTCTTCTCAATTGATTTTAACTGCTTCGTACGTCCTTATGTTGATGTGGATACTACAAATAAAATTCAATTATTAGAGGAAAAATAAAGAACAAACAAAAAGACCGAGATAGATTTTGGAAACATTCAATTGACAAAGTTAAAGTACAAAATTATATTCCAATTACGAGATGTACACACAACCAAACTTACATGGAATCACCTAATGTTTTGTATTATGTGAGGAATATTGTGACACCTTCCGATTCAAGAAATTTTCGAGCCACTCTGCTAGTATTAGGAGGTGCATTATCTTGCATAAAGATAAAATTACACCTCGCCAAAGCCTAACTACCGGCTCTAACACCAAATCAACATACCTCCGACCGGTTTAGTTTTGTTGGAGACGTAGCAAAAGAGTTTTTGCTCCCCTCATAATACCTCCCCAAAACATTACGGTTCCTCCTTTATTGGGATAAATCTTGCAGCCTGGAGTCTAGCTTGTCTTCCTGGAGCTCTGAGAACCCGAATTCGACGATCATCTGATCAAAGGCCAATTCTGGTCTCATCTCATTGTCCAGTTATGGTGTTGAAGGCACCAATTTAGCCGGTCACATTTGTTTTGCCTTGACAATTCTGGAACCCGTAACTGTCTCCTGCTTTACAACCCCCGAGCACGAAACCTTTTTCGTATAGTTTCAACTGAAACATTTACACCTACAGCTTCTAGAAGTTGTCGTTTCACCTCTGGATGTGAAACATTTGAATTTCTTCTAGCTTCTTTGACGACTTTGTCTAGGACTATTCTTGAGAGTTCCTAATTCCAAATACCCTACATACGTTTTTGATACAACACCCTGGGTAACGCCTACTACCTCTGCTACGTCTCTTTGGGGAATTTCTTGTTCAATAAAAGCAAGAATTTTTCCCCTCTGCACATCTGTTAGTTCAACATTGTTATCTTCTTTGGACCAAAATAAAATTACAGGAGTAACGTGATTTTACTACTGAACACAAAATTTGAAAGCTTATAATTAATGTGTAGTCGCTTATTTTTTTGTTATCATGTTTATTTACCTACAGCAAAAAACCTTATCTTCGACTAGTATACCAAGTTTTTTTCCATACAAATTATTTTAGTCACAAATACTGAGTGATTCCATATATTTGGTTGCGTGTATTTTTCAATACAAAAACTCTATTGTCATTTCTACTTCCGGATAATGCTAGAATATTAATAATAATTATGTATACTTACTGACGAATCTTATTAAAACACACAGTTCTTCCATTGCATTGTTCTAATATTTTCATATTCCAATAAAATAAACTTAGATTGACAATCTGTTATTTTCCCTTCACTTTCTTGTGTTGTATTCATCTGAAATATTTGAACTTATAAATAACTGAGCACACCAAATCAATTAGTAAGTTTCTCTCACGATGTTTGTACCAGTATTATATATAGAGTTGGAAAAAAAAATAATTGGAGATCTCCAATTTCCAATAATCACTATCAATTTATTATGCAACTCTATGTACCTTATTGTGCATACAATTTTCAGCAAATTGTAAATCCATATCACAATAAAAAGCTTTGAAAAATGTGTTGTTGTTTTCTTTTACACAAAAACAAATATATTTTAAAATGATTTCAACTAGCACTAGTATGTTATTCTTTTGAACTTAACCTTTTAGCCTCTTTGAACATTTTTGTGTTTAACATAAGCGACAAAATAAGCCAGTCTATTCTGGAGAAATCATCTGGTTCACCGATGATTACAAAACAAACCATGGCACTGGGGCTGGTATAAAAGGACCAAGAAAGAAAACTAGAATAAAATGATAGTTCCTGAGACGTAATATACAGTTTTGGAGTGATATGATCTTTATTTTTGTATAAGACTTTTCAAAAAATGATTGATTTATGGAAAAATGGGTCAGTTCAAACCATAAATAACTTAATTTTCAACCGTCTCGCCTAAGATGTTGAAAAACCCCAGTCTAGACAATATAAATCTAAAGTAACTTGACGCAATAACCAACCACAAAGAAAACGTTTTGGAAAAATAAATCTGAGTGATCTTAAACATCGATAAAACTACTTTTATGTGAAAATATTTCTCATAAAATTGGTATATGTTGTTAATCAACAGAATAATCCATAAAAACAGTGTAGTATTGATAGGTTTTAAAATGTTTTATACAAAACTGACATCATCAGAAAAGCATTCAAGATACCACTTACGAATTACGTTTCTTCCTCCCATCAAAAAGACATTAAATTGAATTTGGCAAAGTAGCAGGAAACTTTTTAAATGAATTGACTTCTATGCTTGAATCAAACACTTTTAAATAAAAATATAGTGCAATTTTTTTTCCGTCGTCAAAAGAAAAAACAAAAAAAATTCATCTTAACATTATCGTTTGGTCTACATTTTTATTTCGCTCACATTCTTGAGCTACGCTTGTTGACTCCATCCTTCTAAATGAAAGGTGGCTTCATCAGACATTATTAAATTAACAGTTAGGTTATGTCGGAAAGTATAAACGCGTCAGAGGGATACAACAAAAATTAGAATACAAAGAAGTAACTGTCTTTTAAAAACAACTTTTCCTAAAACTCAGATTTTATCAGTGAAGAATTCTCATATTTTCACAAGTGTTGCAAACATTCACTTCCTCTTTGGGTGTGTTTCAGTAAAATTTGCGAGATAAAGTTAAATTATAACAACACTATTTTGAAAGCACAGTACTTTGTATTTTGATTTACTTCTTCCCGACACTTTTGTACATAAATAACACAACATTTGTTGAAGAAGCAATTGTTTAGAGTACATGACAAACGACCCGCAACTTTGTTTCATTGTCCCAAATCTTTCAATTTCAACATGAGACTTAAACGAAATAAACTACATGCAAAACCTTTATTTAACAACAAAAAATGGAAAGGATAGTTACGAGGGTTGCCTTTGAAGTCAAATGTCAAAGTAACTGAGAAGATCGACATGTCACTTATCGTGACAAAAATATCCTGATAAAGGTTTTTTAGTATCAAACATTCCGTTCAATTTGATGAGAAGTGAATCTGAACAGGCGAGGAGGTCTTTGAAGTTGAAATTTGATTCTAGCGTCAATAATTTTAATGAAAAAAATAAACAATTCATCTCGCTGGAAATATATGTATGAATTATGTTAATTTTCTGTTTGTGAGGTTTAGAATTCGAAAGTAAGAAGAGATGATATCCCCATCCCCTATTCGGCAATAATGATAAAAGGAAGTGAAAGTGGCTGAACCATCCGAATTCGCGAAAATAGCAGCATAACATTTTATGTCGTTAAATAAATGCAAATCAGGTCGAAACGAACATCACGAAAGGAATGCGAAAACCGAAATTTTACTTAAACGACTTGACAGAAGCTGGGGTTTATTCAAAATTTGTTTTCGAGATTAAGAACAATATACATAAAAAAATAAAGTTACGAGTGTAAAATTATAATAAATTCGAAACTCTTCGATTTAATTTGAAAATATTGTTAAACTGAAATGGAAATCGAAATTTCTAATTTTTTGTTCATCTTTCAAAATTATTCTGTTCATATACTTCTCATTGGCAGTTCTTATATATAATTGACCATAATATACGTTTTTAGATAAAAAAAAAACATTTAATTTTAACTAATTACTGGTTCTATCTGCCACAGCCATAAATAAAAGTCTCTAGAGTTCTATTAATTTGTCTAATAAAATCTTTTTGCTTTCTCTACGCTACACACATGGATTGTAAAGCGTTCAGAATAAGAGGATGAAGGAATTGGCACTCTATGATGTCGTATACAACGCATCTGTCATGAATCTTTTATTTTGATGAGGTTTGGGGAGAAACTTGGTGCTATGAACAACATTTCGTATGTCACAACGTGGGTGTATTTATATACAGTGTGAAAAAGACAAATGGAATAAATAGAGTACATATTGAATTGATAGTTTTTTATTCTTCTGGTTACAGCTTCTCCTTTCAAAAATATTGTGCCCTTAAAGGATCGTTAATTCCAATAATTTCTTAAAATTTTCTTTACGTTTCATCAAATTGGTATTGTTATGTAAACTTTCCAGCGAGATCATGTTGGAGAGTAATATCTCCCTTATTTTGGACAGGACCTTGTTCAAAATTCCTAATCATAACTTTTTTTTACAGTCCCCCAATGAAAAAATCTTAAATTACCCCAAAACTCCTTTTATTTCCAGCCCAATGTGTGAATCGAGAGGTATTTTGTGTCAAATGTGACTTTCAGCACATATTGCATAAAATATTGGCGACAATATGTATATATTGCCACGAGTTACATTTTCAACATCATATTTCCCGCTTTTCTCCCAAAAATATACCCTTCAAATTTATAGCTTAGGATTGTGGCACGGATAACAAAGACCCCGTACTCATATTTTTCACGGACTCCTGCGCCATCTGAAAACGGCTATCGGACCTCTACGTCTGTTATAATGCCATATTTCTATAGGCCAGTATACTCGTGGCATATTTTATTCTTTACTTTTCAAAAAGTTTTCACTTTATCACTTCTTATAAATACCTGAGGGAATGAATGAATCAGATGAAACCGTTTACAGGATTCGAAGTTGTAAAAGTTGCACTTTGTTCAAATTCTATTCCATTTATTTTTTACCTTCTCTTATTTTTTATAAGGTTTATTTTTTAAGAAATAAGTATTGTTTTTCGTCTAAAAATGAAATCTTTTACGTACATTCTGTAAGATTTTTTCGTGTTTGCAAACGTTAACACATTCAACTATACGAAATTTATTGCAATTTTGAAAGAACAAAGAGAAAAAATTTCTCCAAGACGAAACTTATCGAAAAATATTTGCTATTAACAAAAGTCAATTTTTCAACACAAGAGTGCATCGATCAACTCACTTCGACTTTTGGCGATGAAGCCCCATCCTCGGCCACTGTTAAACGCTGGTATAACGAATTTAATCGTGGCCGTAGTTCGCTCGGGGACCAAAGTCGTGAAGGTCGTCAAAAATCAGTTGTTCTGCCACAAAACATCGATGCTGTGCACGAACTGATAGAGCAAGATCGACATGTGACATATCGCGAGATAGAGGCATCTTTGGGCATTAGTATGACAAGCATCAATAAGATATTGCATGAACATTTAGCTGTTAAAAAGATTTGTTCGCGTTGGATCCCGTATAATTTGACAAAAGCTCAAAAGGATGCTCGTGTCAATTGGTGCAAAGAAATGCTCAATAAATACAATCGCGGTGCATCAAAAGCTGTGTATAACATCTACACAGGTGACGAATGTTGGATCTATGCATATGAGCCCGAAACAAAACAGCAATCCACTGTATGGGTCTTCCAAGACGAACCCAATCCGACAAAAGTGGTTCGTGCGCGAAGCACCTCGAAGCAAATGATCGCCTGTTTCTTCGGAATAACTGGACATGTGGCAGTCGTGCCGTTAGAGCAACATAGAACGGTGAATTCTGAATGGTACACAACCATTTGTTTGCCAGAAGTGATTCGTGAAATACGAAAAAACAACCGGCAACGAAGGATCATTCTTCATCATGACAATGCCAGCTAAAACCACCACCTATTTGACTGGCCAAAACGTCGAATTGATGGGTCATCCTTCGTACAGCTCTAATTTGGCACCAAATGACTTCTTTTTATTTTTATTTTTTATTAAGTGGCCAACGTTTTTCGGCGCCTAAAGAAGCTGTTGATGCATTCAAAAACCATGTTTTGGAGGTACCTCAATCGGAATGGAAAAAGTGTTACGAAAATTGGTTCGAGCGCATGCAGAAGTGTATTGAACATCATGGAGAATACTTCGAAAAACGATAAAGCCATTTTTAATAATAAATGTCTTTTCATTATTAGGCTAAAAATATAAATAGCAGCCTATGTAATACGTAATAAAAAACGTAAGTAAGAAGTTCGAAAACAAATTTCTAGTCACATGTATCGAGTTTCGAGTAAAATTAGAACAAGTTTGATCTTGACTGGACGTGACAGTGAGCGATCTAACCATGTGACAGTTTCAGTTTGCCCGTAGGCTTATAGACAGTTTTTCGTTTTTGGTACATACAAGTTTAGTTTGTTAAAAATGATGAGATGTTATAGTTGCCTATTTTTACTGTCTTCTTTATATCGAAATATTCAGATTCAGATTTCGAGCCAAAGGAGTGGGTAAAACAAAATAATAATAATTGTAATGATTTAAAGTAACTGAGAATTGTCGAGTAGAACAAAGAGATTTTAGAGAAAAATAATTCTCAACAGTCCCTGGTATATATTTCGACGACTGGAAAGCTCCACATGGCAAACATTCTTAGCAAATTACACCGGTGAGACGTCGCAAAGCAATTTAAAAGTCTCTAATCTAACGACTGGCCTGGTGGATTTGCGGTCGCAGCAAAGTTAGTTTCCTCGTGGACCGTCGGCGACGTAGTCTCAGTCGCCTACCACATCATTTGTTATAATTACCAAACCAAAAACAAGAAATGGTCTCCCTCTGTAGGTTTTATCTCGCAATTTATCGTCGCCATTTTCCGACCTTCTCGCAATCCTCCTGCTGATAACATTAGTTTGCTGCTGGTTCTTTTAGAAACCGAATGTTTGTAATATAATAGTAAATCTTTTAGAGCGTTAAAAATGTATATATCCGGTTTATTGGGTACTGGCCCTCGAAACGCTAATATTTATCTAAACTGAACTTAATTATTCTCGAATAATTAACTGAATTCTCATTCAGAATCTAACCGTTTTTTTTCCCGAACCCGTCTGACAAGTATCCGATAACACTGCACCCTAATGGCTTATTGTATTTTTGATCGTGCTTTCTCATAGCACCCAATCCAGCACCTTTGTCCTCTGCACCAGTTTGTACAAGTTGGACAAGTGATAACTGTCTCGCATGTAAACGTTTCCCTACCTCATAATCTGCATGTAAGGTCTGCATGACCAGTCATGAAACCTGTACGTTTCAGCCATGGTTCTTTTATAAAGGTTTTCCCATCCATTTGCCTTGGGAAGTTTACCCAGAAATGTTAATTTTGTTCTCTGATCCAGGTCTATACAGATCCTCCTACTATAGTTTTCGGTATACTGAGAATCCTGGTTCAGGCTGCGTATCCTCTGACCTCTTTTTGCAAGTTCGTCAGCTTTTTCATTGCCTCGATACCCAGGTCAGCTTAACGTTATTCCGTTTGGCTAACGTGTTCAGTTCTTCGATGCAATCCCATACATACATCTCTGGCTGTAGATTGCCTTAAGTACCTCCTGATTATCTGGCATGATATGGATCTGCGTCAAATGCAAATATATACCAACTAAAACCAACTACACCTATAGAACGGGTTTTGTTTTTGCGCATCTCTCGTTCAAGTTCCAAGCTTTTGTCCACTAATACTCATTGCAGGTATCTGTTTTTGCTTTTTTCGATAATAAGGAAAATATAAAATTGAGTTAGTAAATCTTCTTTACGAGACCTAAAGAAACCCAATTCCTAAGTGGTTGAAAAGCTTACAAAGTCCGTATTTGATGAACTTCCTTTTTTTTTTCATTCATCTTTATACTAATGCTATAAAAAAGATGTTAACGTATTGTAGCTCGAGGATATTTTTTTTTTAAAACACAAACTGGACAATAGGAGGAAAATATCCCAATGGATCAAAAATACAAAAACAATTTTGCGAGCATCCGAAAATAATTCTTTCGATAATCTCTTTCCTCCTTCCAGAATTCAATAAGTTTTATATACACGTATTGCCAATGGCGTACTACGATCTTTAAGTTGGGACTCAGGATGTGGAATTTACTCCAGATCACTGAGGATTAAGTGGGGAATGGAAAAAACACCAGCGTGGTTCAAACAGAACTGGCTGGTATCTCAATTGCCACAAAGGAACTAGGAATTTCTGGCACAAACATAATAATCTGCACTGATGGCAGACAAAGTCTACTAGCCTTGAACAGATAACGTGGGATGAAATCAAGTGATGCAGTCTTGCCAGGATCACCCTGGGCGACCCTGGGAAGCTGGAGTCGATGACCAGGAAAACCCTACATTCAACGGTAGGATTTCTGACTGGGCACTGTCAATTAATAAAACACCTCCATACAATGGGGCCACCAAGATTTAGCTGACGCCTCGGCAGATAACAATATTATCCTGAGGTGGGTTAAAGGGCACGACAGGAGTAAAGGAAATCGCATTGCTGATTCTTTAGCCAGGGAAGCCGCTGGACTAAAAATTCTAGGACCCAGTGACACCTACGGCCTAACGACTTCGACAATTGCGGAACTAGCCAAACGCTACACCCATACTCAATCCCTTAAGAGATGGGATGGAATCAAAGGATGCAGTCTTGCCAGGATCACCCTGGGTGACCCTGGGAAGCTGGAGCCGAAAAAATATTTGGCGATGACCAGGAGAAACATACGTTTAACAGTAGGATTTCTGACTGGTCACTGTCAACTAGGGAAACACCTCCATACTATGGGGCTAGTGGACACACCTCTATGCAGGATGTGTGAACAGGAAGATGAAACTGTCAGGCATGTCTTATGCGAGTGTCCGGAGTTATCGTCAATAAGAGAGTGTGTGTTCGGTGAGTCTTGGCCTACACCTGCCGATATAAAGGAGATGTCTCCTAGTGACCTGTCCACCTTCCTGAGAAGGACAGGATGGACAATGACCTAGGAAGACAACTCCTCGGGAGGATGTACAATGGGTCACATGTGGCCTAAGTGCTGTGAGCCTACACTCACCCTCCCTACTCTACAGATACAGATACAGATGGGGCTAGTGGACACACCTCTATGCAGAATGTGTGAACAGGAAGACGAATCTGTCAGGCATGTTTTATGCGAGTACCCTGAGTTATCGTCAATAAGAGAGTGTGTGTTCGGTGAGTCTTGGCCTACACCTGCCGATATAAAGGAGATGTCTCCTAGTGACCTGTCCACCTTCCTGAGAAGGACAGGATGGACAATGACCTAGGAAGACAACTCCTCGGGAGGATGTACAATGGGTCACATGTGGCCTAAGTGCTGTGAGCCTACACTCACCCTCCCTACTCTACAGATACAGATACAGATGGGGCTAGTGGACACACCTCTATGCAGAATGTGTGAACAGGAAGACGAATCTGTCAGGCATGTTTTATGCGAGTACCCTGAGTTATCGTCAATAAGAGAGTGTGTGTTCGGTGAGTCTTGGCATACACCTGCCGATATAAAGAAGATGTCTCCTAGTGACCTGTCCACCTTCCTGGAAAGGACGATGACCTAGGAAAAGAACTCCTCGGGAGGATTTACTATAGGTCACATATGGCCTAAGTGCTGTGGGCCTAACTCATCCTCCCAACTCTACAGATACATGAGTTGGGACTAAAATTATAATCTAGGTCATTAAGTCAAAATATAATTCAATTCAACAACTTTTTTGGAATGGTTTCCATGTAAAGCAGTTTCAATAAGAAAAATATGTTTTTTGTGAAATTATATCACTAGAGAAATTAATATTCTGTAATTCTGTTAAAAGAGGATTACAAAAGAATTTAAATTTAAATATTTAAGTTGTTCGTATAACTAGAATAATGTAAATATTAGAGAATAAATGGAAAATCCGCCTATCTACTTTCAACTTGAGATTTGATTTACGCTCCGTCAATTTGATTTAAAGGTAACTTCAACAACGACTGTATTCTATTATTTGAATTGTATTTTTTTATTGAAAAGGATTTTCCGATTCGTTTTTTTATTAAATTCCCATAACATTACATTTAATATCTTATTCGTACACAGATTTATTGGAAAAAAATGTATATTCTTGTTTACCAAAAATACAGATTCATCTCAAATATTAGTATGAGCAAATTTAATTTTGAATAATGAAAACAAAATATGTTTTATACAAATTGCGAAAGTGCTTTTCGAACCGTACGATTTAGACAAGCACGACAAGGAAAATATAAGAAAAACAGCTTGAAAGAGAGAGAAAGAACAACTATGCGTGGCCAGCGAGGGCGAGTATTTAGTTCCAAAGCCGGCCGAATCTCCACTGCCCCTCCCCTCATTTCAATCGCTGTTGCCAGAAGCGCAGACTAATTTGTACAAAAAATGATATTTTTGTCTCGTCATCGTTGACTCCTATTCGAGATCATGCACTATTAGGCAAAACCAAACACCTCCATCCGGCAACAGTGTCCTTTACAAAAAAATCTGGTGTTGTATCGATTTCCATAAACAACCCGCCACCTTCCTTCCCGCAGATCTTTTCTTACAACTCTACCCCTTTATTATGACTTTCGATGCGCCTTTTAATTTTTGAATTACGTTGACATTACCTTTTTTATAAATTTTTTATATCTAAAAACCATATTACTCTTCATCTGTCTCACTATGAAAGAAAATAACTTTCAACGAAAGACTCTCTAATCTCCAATATCGCATCTTTTATGAATTGCGTCTTTTGGGTTAAGGATACTTTTTATTTAATATCTCCTGACGTTGTAACCATATCCTAATCCTTATAGCAGATATTGAATGACTCAAAGTAAGTTATTATCCTGTTTGTTTTTAAAAATAAACGTATCCTCGCACCTATAAACAAGAATGTTTTCCAAATATGTCTTCTTGATAGAAAAGTGGAGAAGCTGATAGTTTCCATCAAAGGAGTAGGTCTGTGAAGACTTTTATTAAAGATTCTAGTAGTGTGTACGGATTCTAGCTTCGAAGTTTTAATAAAAATTGCAAAACGGAGACGACAGATAGCGTAGTAGATCTTTGAAATAGAAAATTAAATTAACAGTGAGTTTAAAGTTGGTAGAAACGAATTCAATTCATTTTGGTATGAATCTGTGGGGTTTTAAATGTGATAGAAATATTATTAATTATTAATAAATGAAAAAAAAAGAATATTTATGAAAAAGTAAGTAAGGTAGATTCTAGAGTCTGTGGATAGAATTTTTTCAGCTGATTCATCGTCTTCCAGGCATAGACAACATCCGTAATCTAACCTATTCTGCCCAGATGATTCCCGATATCCTTTAGGATTTTTGTACTCTTGGTTGTGCCGTTTATGTGAAGAGATCCTCCCATGGATGCTCTAGTCCTAGGAGTCTATATCTCCAATGAGATAATGCTTCACAATCGAAGATAATGTGAAAGGATGATTTCTCCTCTTTCATGCACAACCGACAGATAGGTTCCTCCCTATAAATGCCGATTGTATGCATATGCTTCCTTAGGGTACAGTGACCGGTGAGTAAACCCGTCACTATCCTTATCTTGCCTTTTCGACCAGGAGTTTGCTGTGTTCCTGTTTTGGCACGTGTCTCCAGTACGACTGATGTTTAGTTTGAGCCCACCGAGATGTACAACCTTTGCTTTGTAGTCTAAGATTTAAAGGGATTGCCAGTAGATGTTCGACGGTTATAAATTGGGGCTGACCTTTCTTGGCAAGTCAGTTCACTACTCTTTCAGGATTCCGAAGTGGCCTATAATCCATACCAGAGTCATTGTCCGAAATATTTGGGGTAACGAGTTAACTATTAAATATGTCTAACAGAATCAAAAATTTTCATGAAATGTTCAATTCACTGATGTTGCAAACAATTGGATAAATAGATAAAAAAGGATTATTATTATTATTCGGAGATTAAAGGATATGTTTTAATTAAATTATTACAATTGATATTTTGGATAGTGGATAGTTACCCCAAAGGGGATTCGGTAATAGATATATCTACTGATAGAAGCAGTTGTCAACTGCATGAATCGCAAAAGGTAATAGAGTGCAATATGTATTCGATACACTGTTAAATTAAAGCAAGTTGTATAAAGATTTGGTCTCTCCAATTTTGTTTTTTTGGAAACTAATTTACAGTGTACGCATTTGACATCGACCAGCTTGTACAATAAACAAAAAACATTATGTAATCGAATACCATGTTTTCCGAAAAACAACAATGAGTGAAATATTTGAAAACGTATACAAAATATCTATTCACTGATTTTCGTAGTTTAACCAATCGCCAGGCTACAATTCAATTTATTATTTTGCCAGGTTTTCGACGAACACGGTAAATACTAAAACGCCGAAATAATGAAAATTTTTCGGCTGGAATTCGGTAAGCGTGATGCCACACTCGATTTTGTAAATATTACATTCGTTTTCAACATCGAGAATTTTGCTTGGGGCATGATGGATACAGAAGTTTATTTTAAAGGCAGTTGAACATAAAAAATTGTTATTCAAATTCCGCGATTCATTAGTCTATATTTCATACTCGTTTAATTATGAGTATATCTACCTAATAATCCAGGCAATAAAGACCATTATAAGGACCTTAGCTTGCAAAATTCATGGTAGATCTGGAAATATTATGTTTTTTGATTTCGTCCTTGAGAGCGTCTGTCTGATATAAAAACAGTCAAAATCGGAGAATTGTATTTCAATATTTCAGTGGAAAATGTCGAATTAATGTCTATTATTTTGTAATCCACTGAAACTTTGCTTGATAACAATATCCTGACCAGAATCATCAGGATTAACGATTTATTCATTATATTCTATACAAACTTAAAGTATTTTTAGTATTTTGGTATATTTTGTCTTGTCAATACAAATACAAGGAATACCTTCATGAAATCATCACCTTATATCCACGGTAATTTACCGGCATGACCTTGCAGCTGAATTATTGTAGCATCTACATCAGCAATAACTACGTCCTAGTCAGGATACATCACGAATGAATAGTCCGAATTTGATTGATAACCTAGACGCAGTGAGGAATATTATCGTTTGGCTTCTAATAGTCCAAGAGATGGTACCAATCTTTTGATAAGTATTTTAGGCAAGCTAGAAACTTGTCCTATTAAACCTCAACACGGAATTGCTGACCTGGCTAGTGAATACCGGGGCTAAATCAACCCCTAAATTATACTGCTACTCACTTGTTCCTATAGATACATAATTTTTGGGAAGCGGAAAGCCTGGCAAAGTTAAAAACCCGATTAAATCGTCTGGCTAATTTTTGCCTAACTCTTTACACATCAAACTACAACCTATAAAAATTTGTTTGCTTCAAACATATTTGTGGCAAAAAAAATTAAGATTTTTTAAAAATATATGAGATTATTTAGCCCCGTCACTCACTAGCTAGGTCCGCAAGTTTTCAGCTTGCCTCAAACTTAGTAATTTGGATACACTGTTCATAATTTCAACTCCCTATCTGGAACATTAACTTTCAAGGAAAGAAAAATTGTTCGATGATATCGGAAAAAATTAAAGCAGCGACGCTTACTATCAATGCCGTTTGTGTTCTTTAACTTTTAAGAAAAGAGTGTTAAAAGTTGCGTGTTCGTTTCAGTGTGAAATTGCGAGTGTTGGCTTGGGTAACAGAACAAGTACGAAAAGGCGACAGAAATTTTTGCTAATTTTCCAGTCAATTGATTTTTAAAGGTTGCAATTTAAATGTCTGGTCGTGCTTTTAAATTGCAATATAAAATGAAAATGTTTTCGCTGTTACGGAAAGTACTTAGCGAGAGGAGATTGAAACAAAACATATTATATGAGTATGTAAAAGGTTGTTACTTTCAAAGTTTTATTTCTGGAAAAAGTGGATATTTAAAAAAAAAGGTAGACTCGTCGCTAAAATAACATTTGTTCAATAGGTGTATCTTATACGGGTGAAATTGGTGCATGTGAAGAGCGTTATGTATAGAAGATGCGTTGAGGATGATAATTTGTGTGTTTTCATCTAGAACTGTTTTCTCCACACGCTTCTTATTCAAGACAAAACCTGTTTCCGAAAACTTAACACATTACTTATGACTGACATGTTTTACTGGATGTCTTTCGTTTCAAATATAGTTTGGCAAGTTTATCTGAAGCCACGGGGCATCGGTAAAGGGCGAGGAAACATGGCGGATATCTGTCATAAACGTACCAATAGCGTACGGTACCTATTTTTATAAGCAACGTGACTTATGGACAGCCCCTAATTTAAGATCGACAATTTACTAACAAAGACCACAAAACTGAATAATTATTATCAATGCTACTTTCTTAACAACCGGTATCGAAAGAAAAACAAAATTGAATAGATATTCACCAGGTAATAGTCCAGTAAATAAAGGCACCAACCTGTTCATCTCATTATTGTCGGACTTTTTTTTTGCAACTTGTAGGTATTCATGTGTAGATTACTCTTTGAAAGTATGTCCACCGCGGGATTTGCGGACAGGGGTGGAAAATGGCCCATGATCCCGAAAATTCAGTTTTTGGCCGATATCTTCCAAAATATGATACTTAGAGAAGTGGGGTTTTGCTAGAAATGAAGTACAGTTCATTACCTACAAAAATGGTTCCCATCATTTTTGTCCCTGGATCAATATTTCTTGCAAAAAAAGGCTTGCAAAAATTTTCCGGAAAACTAAAAAACTTAGCCAAAAATTTTAAAAACCATCGAAAAGAGGACATTTTCAGCTTTCCAATGGTGTGCATTAAAGACCGATATTGCCAATCATTGTTTATCAATTTGGGGTAGACCGGAGAATTTTCAGAAAACTCTGGAAATCAAAGAAAAAACGTCCCAAGAAAAACATGTTGTTTATAAAAATACACAAAAATTATTTATTCATTCTTTTGGAATACATTCACCACCTATCAAAGTCCCATTATCCAAAAGATTACGGTAAAGCTACGCTTAATTTAAAAAATATGAACGGATTGATAAGGGCGGTCAAATATTCAGGAAAAATAATCTTTGGCCAGTTTTTTTATATTCCTGGAAAATAAAAAAAACGAAAAAGTTACACGATGTTGTAGGTACAGGTCCCTCCTTTCATATGCACTTTGAATCATGAAAAAAGATTCATTTTTACTCAAGTTATGCGCCAATTTGCCCGCCCTCCCATGCCTACATTCACGGAGCGTGCTCCCGGAGACGCCGCGCAGCAGCTCGAAATCCAAGGTACGCTTGGGCCCGTTTATCTCGAAAACGGTTAAACTTTTGCCAAAAATGGTAAGGATCATTTTTGTAGATAATAAACTGCTCTCCATTCCTAGCAAAACCCCACTTCTCTAAGTGTCATATTTCCGGAGATATCGGCGGAAAACTCAATTTTTGGGATTACTGGCTGGAGGGTTTCTCGGTCTTTATTTACTGGACTATAAGACTTGATTCCTAACGCAATTTGAAAAAAATTAATTATGTCCAGAAGGGAGGGGGTGAATCTGACGTTTATAATATAAGCGCAGTGTATAAAGAAACATCATATATTTATTAAGTCTGGAAAAAATTTAATTCCGCTATGCAGATTGTTGGAAATCCATTAAGAACAGCAGAATGTGAATTAAAGAATGGTCTGGCATTATTTGGTATTCGAATGTTTCTCTCTTAAAACTACTCGCCCACTTAGCGATACGGATGGAACTTTTTAAAAATTTATCCGCTTCACTGGGATGGTTTTTTTTTCTCGATTTTTAGCGGTATGTACAAAAAACGAGAAGGTTTTAATAATTTAGTTGACAGCACTCAAACTTCGTCGTGATATAAAGCTCATTTAAAAGCTCAGGGTTGAAAATATATCGACAAAAAGAATTTATAATAAATTAATTTATACTGGAATATCGTCCTATAACATCACCCACTCGATAAAAGATAAAAATAGCTGTCACATTTTGATTTTTTTTTTGTTGAAATCTTGACAAATTACATACCTACCTCTCTTATCAGTTTTACACTCAAATGGATTTTTCCAAACAATGTAACTACTTTTAAAAAATCACACATAGTTCATCTCACTCTCTATTTGTTTCTCTTTCTCTCTCTATATGTGATTTCATTTTATTCGAACTTGTTGTTATCGGTTACCCGATTTTTAATTTTGCGGTCAAACATTAAAAGCCGTGTTTGTCGATTTGTTTCATTTTCAGTAAAACGGTCGAACGTAGTCGGTTTTTGCAAGTAACATTTTAAAATGAAATCGCCGGCGAAACATTTGGAAGTGTCAAAGGCAATTTATACAAACATTGTAAACGACAATATGTGTTAAATTGAAATTTTTATACAATAGTAACGTTTAATTGCAAATATATTCCTTCTTTCGTAGTTTGAATTATTTAGAAAAGAACTACCATACACAGATAACCTAAAAACTACCAACGGATGACTTATGACATGAATAATATGCGCGCGCAAGTTGTGAACACAAAATCGGAAAATTATTCCTTCATACAACCTATGAACAATGTTGGCGAATTGTTGGTGTGGTACACAGACGGATCTAAGACTGACATTGGAACAGGAGCTGGAGTCCATGGTGCTAGAACCAGGTGCAATGTCCACGCATCGTTGTGGAATTTTGCCTCTGTATTCCAGGCAGAAATTTATCTGTTTGCAATTGAATATCGAAAGGGGGTATAGATGCCAAAATATCCTTATACTCTCTGATAGTCAGGCAGCACTAAAGTATTTAGCAAGTCCACAGATCAAATCTAGACTGGTCTGGGACTGTCTACAAAAACTATTAACCCTGGCTAACCATAATATAGTTACTCTCAAGTGGGTCGCAGGACACAAGGGCATTGTAAGAAATGAAAAGGCAAAGTTAGTGTCAAAGACTGCATTCACTGGTCCTGAACCAGTATTTAGGATATTTAACACTGCTATAAGTGGTTGCAAATCTCAGTGGAATCAAACTAAACACGTGCCAAAACAGGAACACAGCAAACTTCTGGTCAAAAAAACCTCGGAGACGGGCAAGATAAGGATAGTGACGGGTTTACCCACCGGTTACTGTACCCGAAGGAAGCACGTGCATACAATTGGAATATATAGGAAGGAACCTATCTGTCGGTTGTGCATGAAAGAGGAGGAAACAGCTTCTCATATTATCGTAGACTGTAAAGCATTATCTCATTGGAGATATATACTCCTAGGGCTAGAACATCTAAGCGAGGATTTCTCCAAGAAGGACCTAGTGAAAAGACTGTTGAGCCTGATAAGGGACACTAGTCTTTTCACATAAACGACACAACCAAGAGCACAAAAAGCCAGCAAGTCCCCAGATCAAATCTAGACTGGTCTGGGACTGTATACAAAAGCTATTAACCCTGGCTAACCTTAACCTTAGCAGGGGCAAGATAAGCATAGTGACGGGTTTACTCACCGGTTACTGTACCCGAAGGAAGCACGTGCATACAATTGGAATATATAGGAAGGAACCTATCTGTCGGTTGTGCATGAAAGAGGAGGAAACAGCCTCTCATATTATCGTAGACTGTAAAGCATTATCTCATTGGAGATATATACTCCTAGGGCTAGAACATCTAAGCGAGGATTTCTCCAAGAAGGACCTAGTGAACTGTTGAGCCTAATAAGGGCCACTGGTCTCTTCACATAAACGGCACAACCAACAAGCCTAAAGGATGAGGTGCCGAGGACTCTAAGCCTTTGACTAGTGGTGCTGAACCAATAATACCTCGTGAAAGATACGAAAGATAAGTTTTTCTTACATAAAATAACTCGAAATTCAACTCGCGTAAAACTTGTAGGTCTACGAGCGGCCTTCTTCGATAATACTCAGCAAAAGTTTCACCATCTTTCCCTTTTAGTATGCGAGTCTTTAGTTATACTGGAACATGTATAATAATTCCAAATATTAATGATCTTTTACGAGATACCGAAGCTGTTTTTCATAATCAACCTTTGCGAAGGTATTTATAATCCCAAATATCAGTATTATCCGACGTTAGGGTTTCACTTTAACTGCCATAACGTATACAACTTTAAAGGAGTTTACAATCTGGAAGTTATTATCGACTTGCTTCTAACTATATTATCTCGTTGCAAGTGACTTGATAAGCTGTCGGTTTTGCATGGTAATAAATTCAATCTAGTTAATACATTAAATCCCAGAAAGTCGATTCAAATTGCAACTAGTGATGCGTTATATAAACCACATAAGCGCAACAATAAAACGAGAGATCTTATTCTAAAGATAGCTCAGTCCTGATTACTAGACTTCGAATGCCAAACCTCAAGTCCTCCGTTTATTTGGATGGTTGTGGTTTTTCCTCCCCTAGCGTCGAATTTCAATTCATTTTAAAATAGATTATCATCTTAGCTATACCTGAATAAACATGAATTTTCCGTTGCCATCATTTATATTAATGTGTGACAATTAGGACTATCCTTCTTATCTTTCACTTTTCAAATGAAAGCACTATACAAACACTCTTAAATTGCTCGTACACCGAAAACCCATCAATTACGGTGTCCAACAAGAAAATATGATCCAACTTCTGGACGTTTTCCTTTTTGAATTACTGCGTAAAATATTATTCTATACTTTTGATCCCCAGGGAAAAAGTTTTGAGCTTTAAAAACTCTTCAGAGACTCGAAATTAGGAATTATGTGTTAGCATGTAGTTAGGAAGGAGAACGATGGACCTAAAAGTGAGGAAAAGTAGCTAGAATTCGCATCGTTGGGGATATTTTCATTGGTATTCCAGGTGGAAATCTATGCTATCGACACTTCGAAAGGGGATTTGAATGCAAAAATATTCTTATACGATGTATGTATGTATGTATGTATGTATGTATTTTGGGGTAACATTCACTGAGACCTATAAGATCTATTGTGCCCCCTTACTTCTACTTAGTTTCTGAGGAGAGTCTCAGATACTAGTAGCTCCTTTAGTCCTATTTCCCGGAGGAATTTTAGGATATCTGCAGGCCTCAACTTAGGTAACTGTCCCTCTTCTATCCAGTAGTCTCCCAGGTACTGTGTCCTAGGATTCTGAAATACTGTGCAGTTCGCAAGTATGTGGATGGAGGTTTCTTCTTCCATTCCACAAAATCTACAATCTTCATCCTCCACTATTTTGAGCTTTTTAAGGTGTCCATTCAGGCGACAATGTCCCGTTAGGATTCCTGTTAAAACTCTTAGTGCAGTTTTGCTTTGACTTATGCATTCATTTGATCTCAACAGGTTGTAGTCACCCAGAAGAATCTTTGATTGCCTAAGCCCTACTAGATCTTTCCAATTGTCAGATCTTCTCTTTTCTTCGGCTTTACCTATTTCTTCCAATATTACATTGGAGCTGATTCCGCAAAAAGGTTCCGGCCCCCAAAAGGGTATTTCACTCCCCCTCTTTGCTAGTTCATCTGCTATTTCGTTTCCTTCTATTCCAGTGTGTCCTGGAATCCACAGTAAGGTGACTATATTGTTCTCGCCTAGTTCATTAAGTTTGCCTAGGCATTCCCACACCATTTTGGAACTGATTACACAGGAACTCAGCGCTTTAATGGCTGCTTGACTATCAGACATTATGATAATCCTTTGCCTTCTATCTATCCTTTGTCAATATTGAACTGGGCACACTTTCTTATTGCGTGAATTTCCGCTTGAAAGATACTTGGGGTTTTTCCCAAGCTTTCAGAGTGTTTGGTTCCTGGCCCGTACACTCCTATCCCAGTTCCTTCTATTGCTTTTGAGCCGTCTGTGTACCATTGAATGGCATTCTTTCCAAGTCTGGTAATGGTATTTGGATCCCATTCCTTCTTGTTGCTTAATTCCGTAACGAATTTCTTTGAAAAGTTATACTTTTTCATCATACCATCTTGTGGCATGTCCCAGGTTGTCTGATTTCTAAGAAGTGAAGAGGTGGTTTTCTTTTTAATGATTCCCTCTCTACTTAGTCTGTATCTTGTTCTTTCTGCAACACTCTCCACCACCATATGTAATGGTGTGAGGTTGAGAATCACTTCCATTGCTGCCGTTGGGCATGTACTCATTCCTCCTGTTATGCATATACAGGCTAGTCTTTGAATTTTAGAGAGGTTTTCTCTCGTCGTCAAGAGGTTAGTTCTACTACTCCACGCAATGGCTCCATAAGTGATAATTGGTCTCACTATGGCAGTGTACATCCAGCTCAGGATTCTTGGGTTACAACCCCAGTTTCTCCCTGCCAGATTCCTGCACACCATTAGAGCCATTTTTGCTTTGTATGTAATCTCCTTCTCGTGTTTGTTCCACAGGAGTTTGCTGTCTAGAGTCAAACCTAGATACTTGACTTTTTGTCTCCATTCAACGTCGTTCCCATCAAGTTTAATGGTTTTGAGGTTGAGTTTTCTTTTCTTAGTGAAGGCTTATACGATAGTCAAGCAGCATGTCCTTAGATTAGATCTGGACTACTAGTTTCTTAATAAATAGCAAAAAAAAGCCTAAAGGTGCGAAGCTAGACAGATTTTTCCTCAAATTAATAATAAGCAAATTGTATTATTAACTTTTACGAGGATGTTATTAATTATATCCTTAAAGTGGTCCATTTCCCATCCGGTTTTCTAATTAAACCTTATAATGAAACTCAGCACCGCAAATTTCCCATTTCTTTGTGTTCTATCACCTTTCTTGGTCTTCAGATGATTTTTCAGACGAGCAGATATGTAGGACGTAGCAGAAAGATTGTTATAAATTGACAAAAGGAACGTCAAGTAGTAAACGGATACTGATAGAGTTAATAAATCTTGAAGATGAATAGCAGCCGAGACTGGTCTTTCGTTACAAAAGTGAAAAATAAGGATAAAAGTCTTTAGACACTAATTGTTCGGTATAAAGATGGATGATCATCAGTTGGAATTTATGTTGATTTTCAATAATGGTTGAATGGAAGCTCTACAGGGTGTTTCCAGAGTAATATGAAATATTGTTGTAAGAGATTCGTCGTCAGTCAAGTAAATGTCAAAATTCTAAAGGACACTGAGAATAAATATGTTCTTTTTTATAAGTCTCTCCGTCTGATCGTTCGTCGGTGGATTTCCATAAATACCTTGTTGAGCCAAACAAAAACCGAATCTATTGAACAAAGATAATCTTGTATCTCTGAGCTGATTCGGTGTAATGTTTGTACAATGCTGAACAATTTTCGCCCTTAATCCTATCAAATTTTGAGCCCGTTCAAAATTGTGCCAACCCCATCTTGTGAGTGACCTCCAAAATACACGATAACATTTCAATTTTCTCCTGAAGAGTGTACACTCTGATTTCTCTACGAATTTATTTGATTTTGAATAGTTATGGGCTTGAATAGTACTTGTATATCGACTGTCTGACCGTTCACAGTTGAGACTACGGAGTGGTGGGAATTGTACGATATGTTGTAGGTGTCCAAATGAAACTTGATATTGGTCGACTGTCGGAAAAATTCAAAAAGTGAATTCAAGTTATAAAATCGTAGAGGTCATAATAATGGAGAGTTTTTGAAATGAAATTATAGGGGCAAACTTTCAGATGATGGATGAATATGGAAACAAATCAGCGAGAACGTATCTATGATATTTTGCATACAGGGGTATCCGAAAGTGAGAAAAACAAACATTTTTATTAAGGACTTTAGAGAAATTTTATATTGATCTGTCCGTAAATAGGAACTAAGTGTTCCCCGACACTTTTATACATGGAAATCTACCCCGTAGATTCCGCAAATCCGCATAAAAATTTCCTAAAGTCTATAAAAATTTTCTTTTTCAAAATTTTTATTTTTCTCACTTTCGGATACCCCTGTATGAAAAATAACGTAGATACGTTCTCGCTGATTTTTCTCCATATTCATTCATTATCTGAGACTGTGCCCCTAGAATTTCAACTCAAAATTTCCATTATTTTGACCTCTGCGATTTTTCGACTAAAACTCACTTTTTGAAGTTTCAAATCTCCAAATTCGGAACTAAGTTTTCTCCAGTAGTGTTAGAGCACCTTCGACGTATCACTATTTTTTATCCAAATACAAACTAAAATGTGATTATTTTGCATGATCGAAACATTAAATTATTGATGGACTCGACAAAGCGATGTGAAGAGCAAACTTTCATCGAATCCCAAGATTAAGTGGAGAGTTCTACCGGGTATTAAACTCAACGTAAACATAATATCTAATATGAAGGGGTTCTCTACTATCTGTGAACTTACCTCATGCGCGATACAAAGACAGGAGCGAGGTCTAAATTGGTCCATATGCCGAGATCCCCTAGGTCTTCCCAACCGGAATATTTTACCAGCACGCAAGTAGGGGATGGAACGTCTGAAACAACGAAAATCTTAATTAGTCTCTGGGGGGAAGGATTAACACTTTAATTTTCCCTTTTTTCTTTGGTAATGTTTTCATTAGATGCGGGTTTTTACAGGTCAGTACTAGGGTCTAGTTGTTTTTTGAGCTGTGAGATATTTATGAAAATTTGCAGGTAAGTGCATTGGAACAAAATACATCTTATGTACATTTTTTTGTTAATAATATACTTCCGGTTTAATCGGAAATGCCATCAACTTTTTTAATTTAAATGGGACACCCTATATATTTTTACAGATTTTGAAAGAGCTTGTTATTTTGAATTCATACATACTGAGTTTATTGTAAAAAAATTTGTAAAAACGAGGAATATAGCACTTTAATTAACCACCTTTGAGTTTTTTGCATTAGAGCAAAAAATTGTTTAGATAAACAAATTGATGTTGTTTGTATGCATAGTAATAAATAAACGAGTACTGTTTAGTACGTCTTTTGTTCTCCAAGTGTCAAATTCTAATTGACAGAAATAAATTTTACAATTTAAAATGGTTCAATTAAGTGAAAAAGAGCGTATTGAAATTTTAATGATAATCGGTTATGGTGATCGTGTTAGAACTCATGAAGAAATGTGTAATATTTTTAACAATTTGCATCCGGAGAGAAATCCTATAAAATTTGCTAAAACCTGGAAGACCGCGGACAGCAACGAACGAAACTGTTAAAAACATTGCAATCGATTTAGAAGAATCACCTCAAACTTCCTTCACAAATTTGGCACTAAACCATGGTATCAGTCGACGTTCTGCAGAAAAGATATTAAAAAGTGAAAAGTATTATCCGTATAAGGTACAGTTGGTTCAAGAATTGATTTTGACCGACGCCTGGAAGAATTTTGCGAACGGCTAATGGACATTTGTAATGTCGACGACAATTTTGCTTCTAACATAGTTTTTTCCGATGAGGCAACTTTTTGGTTAAATGGAACAGTTAATCGCTTTAACTCAAGGTATTGGTCAAATGAGAATCCTCATTGGATTCATGAAGTACATACCCAGCATCCACAGAAGTTAAATGTTTGGATGGGAATTATCGAAATAGGCCCATTTTTTATCGACGGAAACTTGAATGGTGACAAGTATTTGGATCTACCAAATAACGAAATTATTCCTGCACTTTAACAGAATGAGCAATTACCACAAAATGTTTGGTTTCAACAAGATGGAGCACCTCTCTACGACACCGTTTAAAGTCAACAAACCATCGTTTTATTGTGTTTTTTCCCAACAAGAAGCAGTGTAAAATTTAAACACGAAATTGTTTTTGATCCATTGTTTCAAAAATATTGAAAGTAGCGTCACACTTAGCACAATAACTCACGAACCAATGAATAGAATATCATGAAATTTTGACAGCTGTCTTTTTAAGGTTGGTACTAACTGAAAAACAGGCGATTGCTATAAAACTAGCGCTATCTATGCAGCAGGCCCGGGACTTTTCAGCCCATGTAATATTCAAATGTAAAGATATAAAATAAATCAAAGAAATATTATAACCCCTCAATATTTTATTTGATATCACGGCATTATTAAATTTATCTGGAAGACTGAAACAAAAATGTACAAATACATTTTCAGTGATTCGCCAGCTCGAAGAGAGTTTTTTCTCTATATTTTTCTGATTGTTCAAAAGAATTTCCAGCACCTCAAAGAGATCTGCACCGAAATCTATCGATTTCGACTTTATTCGAAGAAGAGAGAAATTTACTCACAGAAATGCAAATTATATAGATGGTACACGGGGGATTCTTTTCGGCAGTCGGAGAGGAATATAAACTCGAATTTGTGCTAGTCTGTAACAGTACGTAACATATCGTTATTTAGAACCGGAAACGGATCATAATTCAACATATATAAATAAATAAATAAATGTACATAGTCTTTTTCCATCACATTTCGAAATGCTTTTACGAATTTATTATGAAAATGTGGGAAAATACACTGGGTGGGCAGCAGTATACATAACAAAAGTAACCTACAAAAATACAGGAAAATTTATAGAATTAAAGAAAGTTTTTGAATGCCAGATCAAAAAAAACTTCAAATTATTAGTAGTGGACGTACTAAGAGGGATTTTCAGGAGGGTACACAAAAAGCCTAAAGGCTTAGTGGCTGTGGAGATGCTTAACCTTCTCAACTTATCAGATCAGAAACATTTTACCTGTCATTGATCTGGAATATTCTTCGAGTAGGCTGTATTAAGTTTCTTTTCCAATTTTCGGGTTCCTTCTTTTGCGAGACCTTCATTAATCTCATTTCAAGTTCAGCTTCCGTAGCTTTAATATTATTTGAGCCATCATCAATAGGTGAACTTTCTGCTGTATCTTTTGCAAGATCTCTAGTGGTCTATCTTTACTTATACCGACATCAATCTGATCTTCATATTCACTCTCTCTTTCATAGATAATTTCATTACTATAATCTTCGTTAAACTGATCATTTTTGGTGCTAACTACACCATCAGCAGCAAATAGATCATCTCTAGTACTTACTTTTCTCATAATATCGTTTATACTACTTGTTTGTATTTTAGTTGCACCATCATTGTCTGAAACATCTCTTGTTATATCCTTGGCTCTCTTTCTTACGCCTTCTTCCAATAAACCATCCTCTCTTGTAGCTGCTGTGTCGTCTTCAACCAATGTATCATCTCTCACGCTTTCCTAACCTTTACTTAATACAACCTGCGGAGTGTCTCCTGTAGGTACTACTTTTTCTTTAAACTAGGTGTATATGGTTTTTCTTCTACTATTTTAGCAACTCTTGGAGTTAGGTCGTTGTCTCGTAAGGAGATCTTTTTATGTCCCCAAAAACCAATCCAGTTTTTAACATCCCCATCGAACTTTCTTAACTATATCTTCGGTAGACGGTATTTCCTTCTGGTCATGTCACTTCTCCAACTATGTGAACTGTATTTATCAGCTTCGGTTTCTTTTTTTAGGAAGAATTCACATCTTGATTTGTATTTTTTTTGATATTTTCCATTTCTAGCTCAATGTTTCTCGGTCGCCAAAGTATAAAATTCGTAGTTGGTACGTTCGGCATGACCCTGGTAGCAGTATATAATCCAATTTGAAAATGATTATCAACAACTACCATAGTGAACACATAAAACCGGCTATATGCATAACCACTAATTAACCAAGCAGTTTTAGTTTTCATGAATATGCATCAACTACAGGTCGGTTTCATTTTATAAAGAAGAGACTTCATTTATATACACCTACAAAGAGAGAGAGAGAGAGAGGAGTAGATGATGATGATGATGATGATGTGCTTGATGGAAGAGCAAGGAAAATACCCCACTGTATTCTAAAAATTACAGTTTTTCAATAAATTTCTGCATATTTGCTTAATTTTATAAAATATTGAATACTCTAAAAAGCTTTCAATTAAACAATTAATCAACCTACCCTTCCATTTAAAAAAAAAGTTGGGGGTGTCTGCAACCCCCCAGATAATTAAAAAGATAAACAAATCTGTTTGTAATATGCCCCATTGATTATAAAAACTGACGCGTTTCAGGAATTTTGCGATAAATCTTCAAGTTACAGAATTTGTTCCAGTTAGACTTTCCACTCTGTATATATACACTGCGAGTGATCTTAAAAAACGGCTACACAAATAGTTTATAAAAAATAAATATTATTTCTGCGAAAAAATGAATGTTTTAAGGAAATAACCATTTAAAATTTGCGCCGAAATGCTAAAACAGTTAATAACGTCACCATTTCGTAAACACTGTTGACAGCTTGCAAGTTAAAAGTTTATATAAAAAGAATTGAAAAAAACTCAAAAAGTAGTGGACATATTTTGAAAATTCTCTTATCTATAGAAAGCTTTTTTATCAACGATTACCATGAGCTAAAAATTAGATTAAAGGTATAATAAGTCACTTGGAATCAACATATTTTCTAATCGGTGTAGAATGATTTATTGTTCTCAGTGTAATATCAATAACTTCCATGGCTATAAACATCAGTTCCATATACGTTGATTATTATTATTATTACCAAAATGTACATAGCTTCAATTGTGATCCAGTGCTTGTGTACTATGCCATATATATGTATAAGCAAATATTAATCTTCCCTGAGTTATGTTGATTAACATGCCGCGAGATATTGAACGAGAGACAGATAGCCCGCTACAAATTTAACAAATATTATGTTACTTTGTAGATATTCAAATTTTTAGATTAACCGATTTTCTAATATTGAAAACTTTGTATTTAAAAATTGAGAGGGGGTGATCGTAGTGGAAGTAGGTTAAAGTTATAACGTGTACATAATATATAAGCAAAAAGATTTATAGTTTTTGACATGTTTTTTTATTTTATCAAAAAAAGTGACGCCTTCATAATTGTGTGGGGTGGATGCTCTGTATATGTCCACCGTTGGGCCGGGTTTGCCAGGCAATATCTTAATTCACCAAGATCTCTCATTTCAAAGCAATCCATCAAATATTCTTTAATTTTTCTTAAATCCAACAACTTGTGAATTTAAAGACAAACTATTCAATGCAGTATTTCCTTCAGGTTCAATTTTGTGAAATAGGGAAATTTAGTTAACTAACTTCCCTTACTAACTCGTATAAAGTCGTAAATCATAGAGAGAGATTCCAATTAGAATGGAAAGAGCAGATATATAGTAGCTGATAATAATCAAATCATAATTGCCGTGTGACTGAGTATCCGGCATATCCGGAGCATCACTACTGCATCACACACCGATACCAACAACTCCGCCAACGTCGGCGATTTCTCATATCCGAAGTTGCGGCCGCCGCTCGCGCCCATCTCCCGTTGACGTCGCCACCGATCAGCTTCGCGCACTATTAACGCCTTTGACATCAAAGTTAGCGTGCAGGTCACGCACTTTGTTAATATCACTCTCTATGGCGGAACAGGCGATGCATGCAGCGATCAGACGATATTCTATTAGGCCGAAAGCTCGGCATTACTGGCGTGCACTAAAAAGATCACCTATTTAAAAATTTTTGAAAAAGTGAAAACGTTACCAGTATTGATTCACCCTGTATTATATTATAACTTGAATAATTTGTTGTATCGGAAGAATTCAGGTAGAGTCTTATTGTTTGTAGTGATGTAGATGGATATAGATTTACACATACAGCGTCATCCCCAAAGCCCGCACCAAATGGGTAACTTTTTTATTATAGGTTTTTCGATAAAAAGTTATTCCTCATAAAAGTTTTTGCCTCCCCTAAAACTGAAAATGCAACAACAAAATATGGCGAAAGACGCGTAATATACGAGATGCGTTCGATATTTGATTTTGAGTCACGAGTAAAGTGCCTTTATTTCAGTAAATATCAAAAAAATTTATTTGAAAATTTTAACGTAAGGTTAGGGGGGGGGGGGTAGAGAAAGGGAGGGGTCGAAAATAATTCTCAAAATGCTTCACGTAATTCACGCCCCCCCCCCCCAAAAGTTGACAAATGTCATTGTGGCCGTAGATATCAAAAAATACAAATTTTATTTCCTTATATTTCTTCTCTTCTTCTTGTTCGATTGTTAACGTTTAGCCTGTGTACTAAAATACTTGCAAGTGCTCTCTATATCAATAGTTATGGCGTCGCCGTCTAGAGTGTGACGCGCCAATACTAAAACCGACCGTCTCGACGCTCCATAGAATGCCCTTATCGAAATTCGAATAGTACGCTCGCTAAACTTTAACGAAGTCGACTATCATATTATATCGTGGGGAGTAGAAATGAGGAGCAAATACACTGGCATTTATTAAGAAGTTAACGCCGAGTTCAAGGGTCATCTATCTTTATTGGAAAAGTTTGTCAAAGCGTACAGAGAGTTACACTTCTGTTGAACTTGGATGATTTTATTTAATTTTTTTGAACAAATTTTAAGATTGTTCCAAATTGTAACTTTCAATATGTTCTCTTCAGTGGCGTAGCGACAAATTATGACCCCCCCCCCCCCGAGAACATTGAGTTAGGGCTCCCTTGCCTATAAGATGTGAAGAGCGTTACAATAAACATAACTATTGAACAAGGAACAAAAAAATAAAAAATATTCTTTAAAACTAAAAGGGACAAAAACTAAGCGATACAAACTTGAATATTTTATAGTTTTTGCGAGGCAATTGGCTGTCATAATTATGCTGTAAAATTATTTTTGTGGTAAATCGTCTTTTTCTAGCTTTTGCCTCGGCAAAATTTTTTATTAAATGGTTATTATCCATTTTGTCCTCGTAACCTTCGGGCCTGCCCCCCCCCCGCAAAGGTTCGCGGTAGTAGTGCTACGCCACTGGTTCTCCTCTATGTTTTTACTTGATATTTTTACAAATAAACCTTATTTTCTAACAATACATTTCACACTGTTATAAAATAATGGTTTCACTTTCCCGACGCTCTGATGACATTTTCCAGTTCATCTTCTCACTGATTTAGTAAAAATTGCCTCATATTTTAAGGAACCCTTAAACTCACTTATCATTTCTAGCAAATGGTACGTAATTTTCGTTTTCTTGGCTGAAATTGTGCTTTGCCATCCAAGAATTTCTGCATGAGATAAAGAAGAAAACGTTGATGTGTGTTGCTGTGAATAATTTTATGTATTACTTTATAACAAATCGCCTTGTCATTCTTAAATGTAATCTTGAAGAAAAAAACGAGGGTTTGTAAAAATAACGTGTTAAATTTTTGAACAAGGAAAATAAAAGTGAGGCTTAGCGGTTAAAAAATGTACATTTCTGTGTCATTGAATTGGTATTGGTAACATAATATCTGATGTAAACGACTAAAAAGCTGTGAAGATAGATGCAAAAAAAATTCCCACTCTCCCCTAGCAGTTATTTTAAACGATACGTAAATAGGTGGTATAGTTGACGTAAAACATATAGTGCGAGCTTAAAGTTGTCGGCTTTTTGTTACTAAGAGTATACAGTCATAGCCCAGTGTATATTATAATTATTTAAAATGCTTACTTAGTTGATAAATTCATTTAATGTTATAAATGTTATTTAAACGAAACTGTTTAAAGCACGAACGAACGATAGCGAGTGAGTGCTGAACTATAACTATTTTTGAGAGAGGGTTGCAGGTGTTCTCCTTAGTCGGTGGTCTGACATCAAGAAAGTGTGTAGTGTTTTTGTGCGGAAATTGTAAGTAAGTATACGTATATTTATTAGCAATCATATTTTTAGTTAAAAATTATATATTTAGGTACCATGTGGCGTCCTTGGGAAATAACAAACAGTCTTCAAGGAAAGCAAAAGAATAGTGGATATGCGTTATACATACTTGGAACAAGTAACTAAGTATAGAGAACAAAACCGGCCAATTATCTACTTGATACACACGATACGGTTAAGAAAGGATAGACTGATTGGTTTGGTAGGTAGACGAAAATAATATTAGATGTTTTACGTCAACTATACATCAAACTTTCGTAGAAAACTGGTAATTTCAAGTTAACATGGCTAAATACGATTTAATGTGGTAAAATTAGAGAAATAAAAACAATTTCCAGTAGATTTTCTACGCCAATTTACATATTTTCTCTCTTAAACAAATACACAATTCTTTATTCTAAATTCCATAATTATACAATCAAATTTAACTTATACAGCGAAAATAACTCGTTTCGATATCCATCTCGACAAACAGAAATCAAAGCTAATTTAAGTTTTCCAACAATAGGCTCGATCCCTTGAAAAGTCCGTACTGTACACGAGTGTAGAATACTTCGGAAGGAATGTATTTAAATTTAAAACGAAGCCGCCGTTGAATATATTCATATTCGCCCTTAATCATTTACGGAACAGCCTATGTCCAAAAACATGGAATTGAAATCATATCTTTGCATAATTCAGAAGAAAATATTTAAAATCATTAGTTGTGAGTTTCACAATAAAATAAAAGTATGCGCAAAGTCTCTTTGAAGATTAAAAATGCTAAAAGATAAAAAAGACATAAATCATTTCTAGTGTTGACCTACTCACAAGCGAACAATTGATTCTCATGTAGCTTCCGATTGGTCTATGAAAAATGTACTTGAATTGTTAGTCCACATGGACTCTTAACGTCCCAGGGTACCAAAGGTTTTGAAATTTCTGAAAGTGGAGAGTAGGGGTTTGAGACAATAGACAGAAAGAAATTTGGTATGTTCTAGTCGAGATCTACGAAAAATATGATACAAGATATGTACAGGTAACAGAAACAAAAAGATAATGGGTCAAAGCATGGAACTGCTGAAAGAATACATAATTGAAAAAAGTTTCAAAAAAATTCATTATTACATTTATCGGTAAAGCTGCTATTCATCGGAAAAAGAGAGTACAGAAATCGCTAGTGCGTCGGGATCCTAAAGTACCGATTAGTTTTAATAAGGTACTGATTTTAATTCAAGCTAATACAAATTCTAGTCACTACGAAAATAAATATAGAGCAGCATCTATCTTAATAAAAAACTTTGGTCACAAAGATACGACTCATCAATTTGAAATTATCGAACTCCTACTTTCAAAGCTGAAAGTCTCTCGGTTATTTTTCTAAAAAGTTTCTGCTACCATGTCAGATTTTAAAATCAATTTGTCTTTTTAATTCTTTTTAACGATTTTACAATATTGCGTTTCTAGCTGATACTATAATCTATCTTTGAATAATTCCTTCCAATTAATTTGACATAATTCCTCAAGAAAAATTTGCACACGTTTTACATTATCAAAATGATGCAGGCGTTTTCCGAATCATTTTCTTAATACGATTTTAAGCTCTGAAGTTTTTAACAAAGTGAAAAAAATTTTGATTATTCGGTGTCGAAAAAAGAAGAGTTCTAAATTAGCGAAAACACCAGTGAGTGAAGGTTTTATTACAAAGTTACTAGTTCTTTAAAGGATTAGAAGATATTGATTGTACGCGCAAACAATCCGAAAGCTTGGAAAAAACCACAAATATCTTCAAAGCAGAAATTCAACTTTAATATTGATAAAAGACATGGAAGGCAAATGTCGGATAGTCAAGCAGTACTAAGTTCTTGTGTTACCAGTTCCAAAATGGTGTGGGAATGCCTAAACTAAACTAAACGTAAGGGATGCAGTCTTGCCAGGATCACCCTGGGAGACCCTGGGAAGCTGAAGTCGAAAAAGTATTTAACGGTAGGATTTCTGACTGGCCACTATCAATTGAGGAAACACCTCCATACAATGGGGCTAGTGGACACACCTCTAAGCAGGATGTGTGAACAGGAAGATTAATCTACCAGGCATGTCTTATGCGAGTACCCGGAGTTATCGTCAATAAGAGAGTGTGTGTTCGGTGAGTCTTGGCCTACACCTGCCGATAAAAAGGAAATGTCTCCTAGTAACCTTAGCACCTTCCTGGAAAGGATAGGATGAACAACTCCTCGGGAGGATGTACAATGGGTCACATGTGGCCTAAGTACTGTGGGCCTAACTTACTCTCCCTACTCTACAAAACAGAACCTTACTGTGGTTTCGAGGACACACTGGAATATAAGGAAATAAAATAGCAGATGAGCTAGCAAAAGAAGGAGGTGAAACACCCTTATGGGGGCCGGAACCTAAGGAACTAAATAAAAAAAATGGGGCAAAAAAGATGCATCAGCTAGCCTTTAACTACCCTCTGTCACTTAGTTTAAAAGAACAATAATATCAATATGGACAACAATGAATTCATTTTTAATAAACCATTAATTATTATTACCCAACAGTTTTTCAAAGGACAATAACTAAAAAATCAACCGTATTGAATAATAGATTTAAATTAATTAAACAAACAACGATTAATAAAAATTCCCATATACAATAAATTCGATAATAAAACGTCGAACATGAACCGAAACGCAATCTGGTCGAACAACACACAAATCAAGCGTTGAATGAGGCCGGGCAGTTTGGCTCGCCGGCTTTTATATTGATATTGGTTGTAGTTTGGGTGGGTAACTCGTCCATTGTATATAACGAGAGGCCGAGAATGTAGAGACGTCGGCCCTTTTGAAGTGAACATTCGATGTCATGACCGCAACTAATATTTGCTCCTGCAAATTCTCTATACACACCACACAATCGATACGATAATATATTGCCGGTCGATAGGAATTGGCAATAAAGAATAATCTGATCGATTTTGCTCATTTTATATACTTTATTAAGAAGATTTGTCTTTGTAACTACCATATACAGATTGCGTAAATTACTTTGGAACCCGGGTCTCGGATTACACAAGTACGACAAGGATATATGAAAGAGAGAGAAAGAATAAAGAAGATAAACATAATTTTAATGAATTAAGTGCTCAAATAAACCTCCTTAATGTGCCAGACAATAACCAAATCTGTGATAAAGATTTGATCTCATATCTCTAAGATTATTTGGCGTAATGTTGGCACAAACGTGCTGTATTTTCAACCTCGAAAAAAAGTCAACGATAACGAGACAAAAATATCATTTGTACAAATTAATCTGCGCTTCTGGCAACAGCGGTTAAAATAGGGAGGGCAATGAGCATTCGGCCAGTCTCGGGAAATAAGTACACGCCTTAATGACCACGCATAATTATTCTTTCTCTCTCTTTCAGCTGTTTTTCTGTCGTACTTGTGTAATCTGGACAGTTCGGATGTACTTTACGCAATCTGTATATTCTTTACGTGAACAAAATAAGCAGCACGTGACGAGGAATGAATTATAGCACCAAGAAATTAAAGAGTTTTTAAAAGTGGTAATAGTTCTCCAAGTAAGAATGGAAAATATTAATGATGACATAGCATAATATGGAATTAGCACATGGGTTGAAAGGTCCCTGGCCTAAAAAGCAATGTAAAATAAAAACACGAAATTGTTTTTGATAACTCACGATCTAATGAATAGAATATGATAAAATTTTGACAGTTGACTTTTTAAGGCTAGTACTAACTGAAAATCAGGTGATTGCAATAAAGCTAGCACCATCTATGTGTCAGGCCCAGGACTTTTCAGCCCATTGACTTATTTCATAGTGTTTTAACATACAGGTTGATTCTAGAATAATCTGAAATAATGTACTAGACGATATTAAAAAATTAAAGTATTAAAACAAGAAGTTGGTTACATTGTGTTTAAATTCCTGCATAAAAACTCTTGTTTTTGGAGTTTTCGTTTTGCACCAGTCGAATTTCCGTATGAACATTAATAATAAAAGCCGAATACGATGTCGCAAACTTTTTTATTTTATTTTTTCCACCCTCCAAACTATGAAGAACACGACAAGTATTTTAATAAGTTCCTTTTTTTCTTCTTTCATTTCTTTGGTGTTTTAAGATGCTGCGATGGAAGAAGTTTTAGTGGACTGATGTGGATAAAGAAATTAAAAAATAAAAAAATTCCGGGTGGTAAATATCCGTGATAACATTTAGGGTTTTGATTCTTGAAGAAAGTTTTAGTGTAACTCTTGAGGCGAACCAAATAATAGATTTTAAAGTGACGTTGAAATGAGCTGGAAGTAATGAGATGTATCGGGATGGTAGGTAGAAGGCTAGAAGATCAATGGTTATATTAAGGAATTGGTAGAAATATCGGGATCGGGAAGGTTTTAAAACCAAGGACTTGAAATTTTCTTAAAAATATCTGGAAACTATAGAAAAAAAGTTATTTTAAAAAATATGTATCGAAAGCAAACATTTTCGAGTTGTAGTGATAATGTACCTAATTTTTTATTTTTCTTGTTATGCAGGTACATATAACCGAAACCGTGTTTTTTTAAATTTAAAACTCTTGTGATTTTTACTTCGAATATGTCAATAAAATATTTTTTTTTGTTAACTTTGAATTTACTCAATTTAAAGTATTTTCAATATAATTATAAAAAAAATATCTTTTCGAAATTGATCGATATAGAATTGAATTGAACTAAATTCATTGTATAAAATTACAAAAGTTTTTTCATTTACCATTGTTGCTTTTCCATTACTGCTCCGACAAGTTTGTGTCAGGTCCTCGAAAAAATCCCAACTTTTCAACGTAATTGCTTCAAAATGTTGAGATTTTTTTTCTTTCCAATTCGGGAAATATCCAAAACTCAGGTTTATACTTTCAATTATTACTGTTGTTATCTACAGTGGTGGCTGGACTATTTTGAAACGTTTTCTCTGAAAGCGCGCAACTTCTCTAATAATAGAGATAATAATGTGAATAAAAAAACCAAAATGTTCATAAAGCAGAGTACTAAGATTTGACACCTTCTATTACAGTAGCTGCATTCTATGGGACTTGTCAGGGATATGAGTGAATCGTAGGTAATAAACTGACGGACCAGTTAGCCAAATAACACTCCAAAATTTTACAAGATTACTTTTATCCCCATTTTTCAATTTCACAATTTTAATTCTATCTCGTTTTTCTCACTCACTATTGTTTATTAACATTTATTTCGTTCGGAAAGGTTTTTGAAAGATGTTAATTAACAATCATTCTCAATAATATTAAATTTGTATCACCACTAGACCAAATTAGCCTGCGAAAGGAAAATCTGCAGTTTATGAGCAAGAATTGTCATCATTATACTTCTTAAATTCAAGACATAATAATCAAGCACCCCAATATCACTGATTTTTATGCAAACACTTTCATAATATCCATATAACGATTTACTATTATGTCATATACCCGCTAAATCTTCTAAAGAAAAAAATACACTCGCAATAATTCGAATAAATTAATGATCCGGAAACAATAAATCGTATTATATCTGCTTCCGCTGGTTCATAATGGCTTGTATTGTGTTTCAAACGCTCTAATTTAGTTTCGATATTTTATAAAATTAATTAAACATCGTCCTTACACTATTCACTAATCTAAGCGTCAATTATTTGTGAAACTGTCCCTTCTTGATTGTCTAGGAACTAAAAATACTGACCAAATAAGGTACAGATTAGAAAAAAAAAATTTGTGAATATTATATTGTTAAAAGGGTGTAAAAGAAATGAAGTATAAACAAAAAAATTATATTTTTTTATAGCATCTTACAATTTGAAACGTTCAAGGAAATCGAACTTAAACAGTACCTGGTTGGTCGTTACAGAGATCGTCGTAGCATAAATCACATGTAAAACCATTTGTGTAAGGAACTTTTTGTACTTGAGTACGGTAGAAAAATGAACAAAAATCTTCACCTTCTATTTCTTGGTAGTAACATCCCCTTTCAGTTATCAAAGCTCCAACTGAAATAATAAAAATATTAATATTAGAATTTAAGAAAATTAAATTCAATAATACTAACGCCATTTTGTGGAAACTGTAAAACAGAGCGTACTATCGGTGGAATTATTTTCTTGGTCGATATCATCGCAGCTTTCAACGTGAATTTTTGGAATACTGGGTGTTGTACAGTTAGTTCCTTCGAGAACACTACATCCGTAACATTGAGATGGGTCAGCCTTAATGTAAGCTACAAAGTAATTAAGTAAAATTAAAAAATATTTTTCGTCGACCTTTACAAAAAATCAGAAGTTTCTAGGGTGAAGCGGTAAAAAAATTCATGGGATTTTCGTTAAATGCTTAGCAGAAAGTAAATTGGGAAGAGAAAAAAACGGAATAAACAAGCAATGGTATGATGAAAGGTGTCGAGAAATTGTTAAAGCAAAAGGAAATGCTAGAAAATTTAAGACCTTTTAAACTTTTTTTTCAGTTGAGGAAAGAGATGATAGTCGGACGGAGTCAAATCTGGTGAATTAAGGGGATGTTCTAGTAATTCAAACCCTAAATCACGAATTTTTTGCATGGCAACATGAGATTTGTGTGCAGGGGCGTTGTCCTACAAAAACAAAACACCTTTGGATAGCTTTCCGCGTCTTTTCTCTTTAATTTTTTGTCAGTAATGTCGAATAGTAATCTCCAGTTATTGTTCTACCCTTATACAAAAAATCAATCATGATTACTCCATGGCTATCCCAAAAAACTGAAGCAACAACTTTTCAAGCAGATTTTTGGACACGAAACTTCTTAGGTCTTGGAGAACCAGAGTGTCGCTATTCCATCGGTTGTTGCTTTGTTTCTGGATCGTAGAAATGTACCCAAGTCTCATCCATAGTAACAATTCGGTTTAAGAAGTCTACATCGTTTTCAAATCGAGCATAGATCGAACGCGATGCTTCTACCCTTGCACGCTTTTGGTCAACATTCAAACATTTGGGGATCCATTTTGCAGCAATTTTTCTCATGTCCAAATTGACGTGAAATATATGATGAACGCGTTCGTATAAAATATTGCTTCAAATATCCGTTTAATCCCAAGTCGACGGTCTGATAAAATCATGTCATGAACTGCATCGATATTTTCGGGGACTGACACAGAAACTGGCCTTCCCGATCGGTCATCATCTTCAATGGCAAATTTACCTCTTTTGAAGCTTGCAGTCCAATTTTTCACGGTCGCATACGAAGGACATTGATCACCAAGGGTATTAAGCATATCTTCGTAAATCTACTTACCTCTTAACCCTTTTAAATACAGTTACTTAATACTCCAATTTTTCGATTTTCACAATTTCGGTGGACATCTTTTTCCTTTTAATTTATTGCGTAACTCTGGTTTACTTTTTCGACGTCAAACTTCACACTCACACTTCTAATAAGGTATTTTTCGTTGCTATGGTAACGCAATATTTTGTTTATGCATAAAACTGGTCTAGGCTAACTAGATATCAATACATCCTCGTACAAACAACTCAAAAGATAAAGAGGAATATGAGAGAATGAAGAAAAATTACAACAAATGGAAGAGAAAAGCTAAGAGAGAATCGATGGATAAGAGAAATAGAAAATGAAAAAATTAACATAAATACCGAAGCCTATTATAAAAAAATAAATGAACAAAATAAGACATATAAAGGTAAAATTAAAGGTATAAGGAATAAAAACGGCGAGGTGGTACAAGAAGAAGCAAACTGGCTGAAGGAAGTGGAGGAAGACTTGAGAAGGATAGGAATTGTTAGATGGAAGGAAAAAACGAGGAAAAAATAATTAAATAATGGGGATGAATCCAAAGGGATCTAGAAGGGGTGTCTAGACACTTTCTATATATATATGCAGAATTAAGTTTCAAATAATTCATATAAAATCAATACTTACCAGCAATTGCTACAATGGAAAAAATTGAACATATCACTTTGTTCATTTTGTGTGTTATTGAAGCAAGTTATTTTAGAACTGTATTAACACATAATTAAACATGATTATTCATAGATAACAATTTTTATCAATATTATATTGTGAATATGATTTTATCGATAAACTTTGGTTATTTGGACAATGTCTAAAAACATTCAATAGAAATAAAAAGTAAATTGATAACGTTTCTGCAGTCTACAGAATAATATGAAAGTAATAATAAAAAATATGAATATCCAGTTTAAAGATATTTTTGTTTGATGGTGGATAGAATGTAATAAATGCCTTGGTTGGGGCGTCAAATGACGATATACTAGGGAGGGATCTTCAAGACATCAATAAATGTATTTCTAACAATAGGTTTCCAATTTGCTTTCGCAACTCTGAGTGGAATTGCTTTCCATTTTAAAATAAACCTACTCATCTAGCATCGTACGTCGTTTACAAGTTTACATGGTAGTTATAGTGATGTTCGTCGCTTCCAGCATTAAGGGGTTTCTCTACATTATGAGGAAACAATTATTATTTTCAAACGATGGTTTTTGAAAATTTAGGAACCTCACAAAACGAATAAATATGTTCCGAGTGTCTCATATAAACCGCCAATTTCAAACCTAACTTTTTTGAGTATGAAGAATTATCTTGATTAGCTAAAACAATGGCCACTTCACTTATTTAAAAATAATGTCAGATAAAAGTAACTGGGACAGAAACAGATAACCTAATTTTAAATTTTATACATCGCAATTAATAAATTAATTAATTAATAGTCCTGTTTACTGTCGTCCTTACACTATCCACTGGTCAAGCTCTAATAAATAAAATCAAATATTCAATCCTTGCTTGTCTAAAGTTGTGGGGAACTAAACCTAGTGACCAAAGACTATACAAAGTAACAAAAAATGCTGGGTGTAAAAGAAAAGAAGTATAGAAAATAATATTTATTATAACATCTTACAATTCAACATGTTAATAGAGGTCGGCGAATTAAACAGAGCCTGCTTGGTCATTACAGAGATCGTCGTAGCATAAATCACATGTAAAACCATTTGTGAAAGGAACGTTACTTACTTCAGTGCGGTAGAAATATGAACAGACATCTTCACCATCTATTTCTTGGTAGTAGCATCCTCTTTCACTTACCAAAGCTCCAACTGAAATGATAAAAAAATTAATAATAGAATTTAAGGAAATTCAATTCAAAAATACTTACGCCATTTTGTGGAAACTGTAAAACAGACTGTACTTGCGGTAGAATTCTTGCTTTGGTTGATATCATCACAGCTTTGTATGTCAATTCTTGAAATAGTGGGTGTCGTACAGGTAGATCCTTGGAGAATGTTACATTCATAACATTGAGTTGGGTCAGCTTCAGTGTAAGCTACAAAAAAGTTGGGAATAAAAATATCTACTAGGCTTGTTCAACTGAGACCCATCTTTGGTCAGGTTAGCCTTGGAAACAATTGTAATCATTCAACTGACGTTTTCCAACATTAGTAGTGTATGCAAACTGTTTATTTCGTTTATATTTGACAGCGATTTTAAGTATTGTGACTTTGAAATGGCGTTTGTTGTTAACAATCCGTCCAAATGTGATAAGCGTGCGGTCATTCAATTTTTGTGTGCTGAAGGTGTGCAACCGTTGCAAATTTATACGCGAATGCAAGCAGTGTATGGAAACGCACGTTTTGCATATCCAACTGTGAAGGAATGGTGTCGAAGATTTAAGAATGGAGAAGAGAGGACGAATGATAAGCCACGACCAGGTGCATTGATTACTGCATCAACAGACAGGAATGTGGCATGTGTGGAAGGCCAGATTAGAGAAAATCGTCAAATCTCAATCAGAGCAATTTCAGAAAATGTTGGTGTGAGTATAGGATCTGTCCATAGTATCGTACACAAACTAGGTTACAGCAAAGTTTGTGCGCAATGGGTTCCTCGTCTTTTGTCTGAGGACCAAAAAAAGCTTGCGAATGGGCTTGTCTTTGCAACACCTCACAGAATACAGTCAAAATGGTAATGACTTTCTCTCGTCAATAGTTGCTGGCGATGAATCTTGGTGTCATTATTTTGAACCATCCAGTAAGCTGTCATCGATGCAATGGAAACACGCAAATTCTCCGCCACCAAAGAAGTTTAAAGTTCAACCTTCTGCAGGCAAGGTGATGTTGACATTTTTTTTCGACCATGAAGAACCCTTGCTGATAGAGTTTACAGAACCTAGAGTGCATATCAACGCAAACCTGTATAATGAAACTTTGAACAAGCTCTATCAAGCAATAAGAAGAAAACGTCCTGGGAAGCTTTCACGTGGTGTTATTCTGCTTCACGATAATGCTCGGCCTCATGTTGCCAACGTAGTGAAAGAAAATCTGCAACGAAAGAAATGGAGGATATTAGAGCATCCACCCTATAGTCCCGATTTATCGCCTTGCGATTTTCACATCTTTGGGCCACTAAAAAAGGCGTTAAAAGGTAACCATTTTCAGTCGGACGCAGAAGTACAAAACGCTGTGAAATAATTCTTCCAGCAGCAGCCACAAGAATTCTATAAGCAGGGTATACATCGGTTGGTGAAACAGTGGGATATGTGCCTCAATTGTAGTGGTAGTTATTTGTAACTGTACTTGTCAATACATTTTTCCTGGACCAAAGATGGGTTTCAATTGAACTATCTTGTATTTTGGATTCACTTTTCGGTTGTCCCCAGCATATTTTTTTCCATATTTTGAAACCACTAAGCATGGGCGACTTGCTTGTACATATTGCACATCATGAAGTTGTAGAGAACTTACTTTTTAACTCCTTCTAGACTAAGCGAAGGAAGTGTAGGATGTCTTTGTCTTGGGGATGTTAAAAAGTACCGTAAGATGGGAATGTATTGAAGTTATGCTTGCAATATAATATCACATCAAGTGGATGAAGGAAGAAAGGAATTCTAGTTCGGTTGGGCCATACAGTACGGACTGAGAAACACATGTTTGGAGAGTGTGAAAAGAAAGTAAAATGAAAGTATGAGCCTCAAGTTAGTTGGGTGATGCGGTGTATTTATATATAAATTTCAAGTACTACATATAAAATCAATACTTACCAGCAATTGCTACAAAGAAAAAAATTGAAAATATCACTTTGTTCATCTTGTGTTTTATTGAAGCTTTAGGAAAAAATGAACTGTATTTATACGCAACTCAACATGATTATTCATAGATAACAATCGTTATCAATATTATATCGTAAATATAATGGTATCATTAAACTTTGGTTCTTTGGACAATGTCTAAAAACATTGAATAGAAATAAAAAGTGAATTGATAACGTTTCTGCATTGTCTGAATAATTTGGAAGTACATAATAATAAAAATGATCAATATCCAGTTTAAGAATCATCAGACTTTGTCACAATATTTGTTTTATGGTTGAACATGTCTCCTCCGCTAATGTACCTAACAGTTTCTATCTTGACAGTATAGTAGCCAAAATATTCTTGACTTCCTCGATCCATATTCGATTCTATCTCCGAAACATCAATAAATATATTTCTAACAATAGATTTTAAAATAAATTCCCTATTCATCTAGCATCGTACGTCATACATACAGTTTACATTGTAGATGTCATGTCAGTTTCTACACATTTTGGGGCAACGTTTATTATTTTTAATTAATGGTTTTCGGAAATTTAACACGGTTTTTCGAGTTTGAGATCAATAAAATGATATGACGCTAGTACAATTATGTAAATTGACTGATACAATTTCCACTTCAAGTAATAAAAAAATAATGTCAGATACAAGTAGCTGGGACAGACACAGATAACCTAATTCGAAATTCTATACAGCAAATTTATTAAATATTAATTATTGTTTTATTTTTTTTTTAAATATAAACTTTATTCCCGTTTTCATAGCATTCCAATTAAAACATTGCTGAATCCAGGCATTTTCTCTTAATGTGGGCGTCAACAACGATTTTCCCTGTGGGCGATGTTTGGGATAGACAAGCTGAAATATTCCACCTGTATAATTTACCAAAGAAAAACAATATCAGAGCAGGTGGAGCCCAAATATCCTACAGGAAAACTGTCGAGAATGATAACGAGACATCTTTTAAGAAAATTTTGTATCAAACATAATTTCGATATCGCAATAAATTCAGTTCGGCATTACAAGTTTACTAACAATTATTGTTATTCGCACGGCATAATGTTACAAAGAGAAACATTAAATGCTAACCTAACATTCCGGAAGGAAATCTAAATCATAAACGTTCCACGACGGGATGGCAATATATCCATGTTCTTGTTGTAGAAATTATCTTGTGTATTCGATCTTAATGTTACTTGTTAAATAGTTTCCCGGCGGCCTCTTTGTTGCCAGCTCCGCTAATTCAAAATGAATAATTTACGCAATACACATATATTGGATGGCATTTGAAATTTTTGTTTATTTACTAACGCGCGTTATACATATACATGCAATGAGATTTAAATAGTCCTCTAAAAAAAAAGTTTCTATAAATTTACTTCAAGTATTTAGCTGGACAGCTGGATTCAGAGCTACTGTAAGAAACCACGCCTCTTCTCCTTCCAATATTTGTTAGTTATGTGGTTATGTGCGTATGTGCGATTTAGTATTCAAGTGTTTAGATTTCTTTTGGTCATAACGACTTCCAAAATAAAAATGATTTCGTAAATAAAACAAAATATGATTCTTTAAATTAAAACAAATTGAAAATAAATTCAGAAAAAGAACTTAAAATGCTAAAACTAAAGAATTAAAGAATTAAAGTTTCCTTGCTGAGCCAAACAAAAACCAAAGCTATTGAACAAAGATAATCTTGTATCTCTGAGATGATTCGGTGTAATGTTTGCACAATGCTGGACAATTTTCGCCCTTAATTCTAACAAATTTTGGTACACAGACGGCTCAAAAGCAATAGAAGGAACTGGGATAGGAGTGTACGGGCCAGGAACCAAACACTCTGAAAGCTTGGGAAAAACCCCAAGTATCTTTCAAGCGGAAATTCACGCAATAAGAAAGTGTGCCCAGTTCAATATTGACAAAGGATATAGAAGGCAAAGGATTATCATAATGTCTGATAGTCAAGCAGCCATTAAAGCGCTGAGTTCTTGTGTAATCAGTTCCAAAATGGTGTGGGAATGCCTAGGCAAGAACAATATAGTCACCTTACTGTGGATTCCAGGACACACTGGAATAGAAGGAAACGAAATAGCAGATGAACTAGCGAAGAGGGGAACTGAAATACCCTTTTGGGGGCCGGAACCCTTTTGCGGAATCAGCTCCAATATAATATTGGAAGAAATAGGTAAAGCCGAAGAAAAGAGAAGATCTGACAATTGGAAAGATCTAGTAGGGCTTAGGCAATCAAAGATTCTTCTGGGTGACTACAACCTGTTGAGATCAAATGAATGCATAAGTCAAAGCAAAACTGCACTAAGAGTTTTAACAGGAATCCTAACGGGACATTGTCGCCTGAATGGACACCTTAAAAAGCTCAAAATAGTGGAGGAAGAAGATTGTAGATTTTGTGGAATGGAAGAAGAAACCTCCATCCACATACTTGCGAACTGCACAGTATTTCAGAATCCTAGGGCACAGTACCTGGGAGACTACTGGATAGAAGAGGGACAGTTACCTAAGTTGAGGCCTGCAGATATCCTAAAATTCCTCCGGGAAATAGGACTAAAGGAGCTACTAGTATCTGAGACTCTCCTCAGAAACTAAGTAGAAGTAAGGGGGCACAATAGATCTTTTAGGTCTCAGTGAATGTTACCCCAAATTACATACATACATACATACATACAACAAATTTTGAGCCCGTTCAAAATTGTGCCGATAAATTTCATTTTTTAAAAACCCCCATAAAAAGTAGCGACTGCTGTTTACTGCCTGTCTGACGCTAATTAAGGACCGCCCACAGTTGAGACTACGGAGTGGTGGGAATTGTTGTAGATGTCCAACTGAACGATCGTGTTTTTAATCTGTTGAAACTTGATATTGATCGACTAGTTCAAAAGCAGTTCTGAATTGATTTTTACTTGGAGAAATTTTGTCAAAAAGTGTGTAAACATTTTAAACAAACCTAACCAAATCCATTTGTGGTAACGTAAAAATACTGAGTAGGATCATCTATATCCAGAATACCAAAATGAGGATGGTTGGACGATACAGAAACATCCTACATTCTTTAAAATTTTGTGTGTCTGAATTTCAGTCGGTTCACTTTCTCGAGTGAATATGCATTAAAGAAGATGAGTAGCATATTAAGGTCGCTTAGAAATATAGCACTTAAACGCTTTTTGAAAATAATGAGTTCATTTCAAACGTATAGAATGACTAGAAACGGGAAATATTTCAAATGGTAAAACATAGAAACGACTTGTAATTTCATTGGTTTCAATACCCCAGCACACATTTAGAATAATAACTAGATTTTGATGTCTGATCGGCAAAAATTTTCTAGAAAAGGCGAGTGGATATATTGTGGAATTTGTGAACAGCATAATTATCTAGTCCTGAATGAAAAAGAATCTTCTTTTGTGTTAATTTTTTATTGCTAATTTTAGAAAATGTGACAAAGTGTTGTAGCTACCTAGAAAGTTATCAAGTATTCTTTCCGAATTTTCTTTTTTCCGTATTGCTTTTTTGTCTACTGCAATACGCAAAACTCATATTTATACCACCATTTAAGCCAGCCTTTCCACATCCATAAAATCTCTCACACCTCTGTATACATACAGATATAAGTTTCAACAAATCACTTAGTTGGTAGCTCTAGTATCATTCTTGTTCTTATTCCATCCTCAACCTCTTGTTTAACTCCCTACCGCCTAGAGGTAGGTTCTGAACCAATTTCGTCGTTCTATGGATGATAGAAATGCAATATTGAATTTATTGTTGTATGTTGTTGCTTTTGAGCTGTCTGTGTACCATTGAATGACATTCTTTCCAAGTCTGGTAATGGTATTTGGATCCCATTCCTTCTTGTAGCTCAATTCCGTAACGAATTTCTTTGAAAAGTTATACTTTTTCATCATACCATCTTGTGGCATGTCCCAGGTTGTCTGATTTCTAAGAAGTGAAGAGGTGGTTCTCTTTTTAATGATTCCCTCTCTACTTAGTCTGTATCTTGTTCTTTCTGCAACACTCTCCACCACCATATGTTATGGTGTGAGGTTGAGAATCACTTCCATTGCTGCCGTTGGGCATGTACTCATTCCTCCTGTTATGCATATACAGGCTAGTCTTTGAATTTTGGAGAGGTTTTCTCTCGTCGTCAAGAGGCTAGTTCTACTACTCCACGCAATTTTTTTGAAAAGTTCTTTCTGCAACACTTTCCACCGCCATATGTAGTGGTGTGAGATTTGGAATCACTTCCATAGCTGCCGTTGGGCATGTTCTGTAATGCATGTACAGGCTAGTCTTTGAATCTTGGAGAGGTTTTCTCTCGTCGTCAAGAGGCTAGTTCTACTACTCCACGCAATGGCTCCATAATTGATTATTGGTCTCACTACGGCAGTGTACATCCAGCTCAGGATTTTTGGGTTACAGCCCCAATTTCCCGCTGCCAGATTCTTGCACACCATTATACCATTTTTTTTTTTAGTAAAATTGGTCAAAAAATATGGCAAAGTAAAATTTCAGGTAGGTAACCATTTTTTTCGCACCAAATGACTGTATTATGCATCCGAATTACTTATCTTATCATTGCTCACGCTTTTTCATAGCACCCTGTTCTTCTTGCCTGAGCAATTAACTAATTGACTATGTTTACCTCCAAATCCATTGGAGATGGCTGCTACAATATTTATAGAGCTCTATAACGATTGAAAAAGATGAAAATTCTTTAGCCTTCAACTTTTATTACAATCTCCTTGCCATTAGAATTCATACCGGAAACTCTTCTACGTATCCATTTTATTTACATCGAGAAGTGGTGTGCTGGTGAATAAATAGGGTCCAATGGTGATGAGGGACCTAACTCGGAGGTAAATCGTGTGTCGGGAATGGAGCACATTTTAAATTGAAATTTTGTAATATTAATCAAAATGTCAGAACGGTTATCGCCCCCTACTTGCATTTTTAGTGTTTTAGTATGTTCCACACACTAACCCAGAGGGATCATTATAATATCAGAATTGCAAATTTTTCAGGAGCAGGTTATTTATGGTTTTTGCGATATTATATGTTTTTTTATTTTTTAACATCAATTCTAGTATAGTCTAACTGTTGTCAGTGTAATGACCATAAAATAAAGAAATGTTGTCAGATATATTTTCTTAAATTGTTATGCTCGCTACAGGAATGTTTCCCTCACTTCAGTAAACTGTTAGTTCGAAATAACCGAAGTATACTCCCTTTGACTATTTTCTCAGAAAAAATTCTACGGTCTTGAGGGTGTTCGAGGGGGTTGTGTTGTGGTTCGGCTTATAATCCAGTAATCTGATTCAGTGTCGTGTGTGAATTTTGTTTTAAAGAAATATTTAATATAATATATATTTCTTGGTTGAGTGAGTTTAGTGAATTGTTATAGGTATTTATAGGAAAGTGTAGGGAAAGTATCATTAATATAATACCTATTTGATGGTGTAGTGGTAAAGTGGCGTCAGTGAATTGATATTAATATAATATTTATGTTCGTAGACGTTAGGGTAAGTTTTATAATATAATTAATTGGAATGGCATTTTGGAGACCATTTGAAACGACAGTCCAAGATGATGCGCGGGATTATTAAATTGTGGATTTAAATATAAGAAGTTAGATAATCGAATGGTAATAATGGAATCTCGGCGTATCGCGGCTTTTTCCTTCAAAGGGATTAAAAATATGGGTCATTACATTAACTTTGGAAGAACTTTAGGTATTTTCCAGAGAACTTCGTGCATTATCCACCTGATTCTATTTTGAATTCAAATTTTTTTTAATATGAAAAAAAGCACGCTTATAAATATTACCATACATACCTAATTAGGTGTTAGTGGAAGTGTATACTACACGTTGTTGTAATTTTATAACCAGCTTATCTCACAAAATGGTTTTGAAAGCTCTAAGCTAAATGCGCAAAGTTGTATACCTTTCAGAGTCAATTTGCTCGACAATTAAGAGAAAGAGCAGATTATAAAGGCTCCGTCCAGGTCGACGCGACTTTATCACAGGGGAGTTTTGAATTCATATTTAAAGCCCATTCAGGTTATAATTATACAAAAATATATACAAAATGTGTATATAATAACGAAAACATTTTATAATTAATGATAAAAAAGATTTATCAATTGAATAGTAATGGTCTGTTTGGAATAATTGAATGTTATGTCTATTTCATTTCTCAATAATTCTCAACCAAAATTACTAGCGAATTGAAACCTAAAGGTGCATCCTCACCGAGTCGAATTGTTTTCCATCGACTGTCGGTAACCATGAAAGAGCAGTCGATCGACTTTCGACGTTCGACATTCGACAAATTGAGTACTTATTGACGTCTTGACGTTTACGTTGACATAGTTGTCGTGTATTTTCTTAGAAAATGGAATCAGAAGAAGACAAAGTCATAGCTTTTATTGAGGCATATCTTCACATCTTCGTCAGACATGTTGATTCAAGTGACCGACAACATTTCTGACGGATGCAGTTTTATCGACTGGAGCAGGTGGTTTTTCACAATGCCGTATTAAAGATAGACATGCTTTGTTTACATTTTGGTTGTCTTGAACAACAACAAAACTCGTAATTGATGAAATATGCGTTGTACATTATGTTACAACCAAAACATTGTGTAGGTAATAATGTGTAAAGGCCGGTCTATCTTTAATACGTCATTGGTTTTTTCAAATACTGAACTCACTTTCTCAAACCGTTCAAACATGAAAAATACCTCATTTGACATGAATTTTCTATTACTATTTTTATCACATTGGCCATTCCTATGCAAACGACAACTTGAAGTCGAGAGAAAGAAAAATATTGTTCCTCTAAGTAAAAGAGTTGCGAAACACCCAACTTGAAATAAACTGAGAATATTTTCCGCTGTGTATGAATATGTGCTTTTATTTCTTTAATCTTTAAACTTTGCTATTTACTCCTCAAACATTTTCAATAAACATACAATTTACTTTGAAACTTTTGTTATTTCGTTGTATGGAACTGATAAAATGTCTTCGGATAGTATAAACTTAATTAAATTAAAAAATGAAAGAGTTGCAACTGCAACTGGAAACAAACTGGACACAAAGCGTAGCGTCGGTAGCCTTCCTAGTTATTAGAGTAAGTTTTTTAGAGAGAAATTCGACCGAGCAAACCAACCACATTACGCGATTCTTTTATGGGAAACATCAAAGCTTGAAAAGAGTGTTAGAAGTCTTTTGAAATAATTGGATTTATAAGGGAATGCGATGTTTTTGTGTATATTTGTTAAAGGAAAAGTGTATAATTTGTTTAATTCTGTACCAGAAAAAAAAATAATGAAATACAGGATGATAAAGTTATAGAAATTGCATGAAAATGTTAAATTTAAAATATAAATTAACGTGAATCCCTTGAAGTGGGAAAATAATGGCATTCAGGTGTGACAACAATGGGAATACTTCCATAACTACAGGCAGATTTTGTCACCTAGAAGAGGAAATTGCGGAGCATATTTTATGCCTGGCAAATGTGTGGTTTTTTGGATCCGGCAAGAAATTACATGAACGATTCAAGGCTGATTCGCTACAAAAAAGAGTCGGGCAGAAAAATGTTGTATTGATACAGATGACCACATTAGATCTGAAAAGGTGGGATAGACAAACAATCTAATCTAACCATAACATCGGATATAACACGAAACTTTCACAAACCATTTGAAAAAAATCATGCAGGATCTTCTTTGTATCAAACATATAAAACTTCTTTTCAAATTAATCCTTAATGTACAATGTGTCCCAAATTAGATGGTAGTTCAACCAGATCTTCAGTAAGTTGATCCATTTTCGAGATTTAGGGTGATTTTTCAGTCAAACCGTTATCTTAAATATCCTCTTTAACTTAGTAGATATTAAAAAAGTGCAATGAAATGACCGATAGACAATTCAGTGCAGTACACCTAACCATTTATTTTTAGTTGGTTCTGGTTGGGAGAAAAATTTTTAAATGGGATACCTTCTGCTGACGTAAAGCTGTATCCATTTTAAATGGCACACCCTGTATATTATGGTTTTCTTTTATACTGGGTGTCGCATTTAAATTTGACAGCTTTACCGCGACAGTTCACGTCACCCTGTAGTAGAAACTATAATGAATGTATGTATGTATGTATGATGGGGTGACGTTCACTGAGACCCAAAATATCTATTGTGCCCCCTTAATTCTAATTAGTTCCTTTGAAAATACCTAAATTTGTCCCAACCTGAAATTGCCTTCAGCGCAGACCTCTCCTTTGGTTCTTCTATCTCCATTTTGCACTTTTTTCAAATCAAATGAGAAAACATAGAAAGTAATTAAGGATAATTTTGGAAAATCACCCTATACCTCGGAAATTGGACAATATTCAAAATATATCGTTGGAATAAGTCACAATATCTTAAATATTATCTCCCCTAATTTTGGAGATACCTTGCCAAACCATCTAATTCGGGATACCCTGTACAAAAAGTCCATTGTATATATGTTTTGCAATAAAAGCACTGACCCCTTTAACACTTTTTAAAACAAACACACCCCAAGCGGTCCGTTCTATTCCCTAATCAATTTTCGTTTAACAAAGCATTCGAAAGTGAGACGGCAACATAGGCAGCGTCAGCGACGGTTTTATAATCATTAAACAGTCCCAAGTTCGAAGTTCTCGCTGTGCTTTTGGCAAACATAATCACTTTGCAAGTGTTAATTGGAAATTCCTGTAGGTATATATGTCCATATTGTTCTCCGTTGACCTGTTCTCTACCCTCTGTTTAAGGGACGGTCCTTCATAATCCTACTAGTCTGCTAATTGTCCAGGATTGAGCATCAGATGTCGCATGAGAGAAGCTCTTCAACGCGAAACTGATCTTTTCTCCAAGGGAACATTGGAATATATTTGGTAAACCTAGTCGTTTCCGAATTTCTGTAAAGTAACACAATACCACTCAACTCTAACTATATTGGAGATATTATAAAAGCAAAGTTACATAATTATTAATTAAAATCAATTTTACTTTCGATGATGGAAGTAATAAAATTTCATTTTTTGTACTTACGTATGGATGAATTGATTTTCTTAACACTTGGACAAGTTCTCCACAACCCGATGCGAAAAGAAATGCTCGTAGATATGGAAGAATTTGGCAATACCACCGGCTCTTTCGTGTAAAGCCAAGAACCGCTGATGAAGGCAATGAGTAGAGCTGCCAAAGCGGAAAGACCCCACAAAAGGCCCAGGCGAGATAGGACCCCTCGGGATTTACAGCACATCGCATGAATGTACCAACATCGAAAGCTGAAAATAAAAATAAAAATCACTACATGAATATTTACGTGTTCTCATTTTAAACAGTGTGGATAAAATATAATCAAGACCTTTCGGAGCTTCATAAAAAAAGTAGAGTAGAACTCGTTCAAAAGAGGAAGCAGTTTCCAAAAACACAGTAGGAATAGCTTTAAATCTACTGGTTAACGGGAAAAATGCTTTGTACAGCCAGTCAGTCTTAAGTCATGTCAAAAAATAGAGGAACATTTGGTTTTTGATTACCGTAACCAGTTTATGGAAACAGAAGCAACAGCAAAAGTTCTGTAAATTCTTGTGAATGTTTCGTTGTGATTCTGCTAACAGGAAACTTTGTGTTCTATACAATGTGGTACGACGAAGATTTACAGGCATGTAGGTATGTATTTTGGGGTAACATTAGCTGAGATCTAAAAGATCTATTGTGCCCCCTTACTTCTACTTAGTTACTGAGGAGAGTCTCAGATACTAGTAGCTCCTTTAGTCCTATTTCCCGGAGGAATTTTAGGATATCTGCAGGCTTCAACTTAGGTAACTGCCTCTCTTCGATCCAGTAGTCTCCCAGGTACTGTGCCCTAGGATAATGAATTGCTGTGCAGTTCGCAAGTATGTGGATCGAGGTTTCTTCTTCCATTCCACAAAATCTACAATCTTCTTCCTCCACTATCTTGAGCTTAAGATGCCCATTCAGGCGACAATGTCCCGTTAGGATTTCTGTTAAAACTCTTAGTGCAGATTTACAGGCAACAACAGCTGGTTGCCTGGTATTTATTTTACAAAAACAGAAAAAAACGAGTCCGTAAAGGTTAGACTAGACCAAGACTTTCAGACAGAAAGGCACATGGCACCATACGTCTTCTAAGTTCATTAAAGGATGATTTATTGATAATGGAGACATATTTAGCAGGGACTAGTAGGCAAACTTTTTGCTAACAAAATATGCTCCAACACCAAATTTTTGATATGTCGTGCGATATTTTTTTTCTCTGTAGAACTGTGCTACCAAGTTTCTTAATTTTCTTTCAACTTCATCAACACTAACACCGTCGTGAATTTCATTACATATCTCCACCGACAAATCCTGTTTTTTTTTAACGATCTTTATACTTTTTATCCCGTGGATTCCCCAAACACTCGGCATAATTCAATAATTAAATTAAACATATTATATTTTCTGTTGCCCAATTAAAAGACATGTTTTCTATTATTACTTAATATTTTTATTATTAACACTAACTAATCTGATGTTTTCGGCAACGACGCGACGGCTTCACGACGCAAGTTTCGAGTTTTGGAAACAAGCAACACACGAACAAGCAACATAAACAGAATGTGTTGCTTTCGGTGTGGACGTAGTTTTACAACTTTCCAGCTGGAAATAAAGGCTGGCTTATACTGCTAAAGAAACTAGAGGCACCTTTCAAATAAATAAGATTTTGTTCCTCGTAAAGACTCTTGCTGTAAATCAACAAAATAAAACCCGATTCTGTTGCTTTAAAAATCTGTTTGTTGATATTTGAATACGGATCGGAACAAACAAGATAAAATTATCACGTGAAATATGGAATGGCTATTTTAGCGCAACCAAACAATTCCATTGAGAATAAATCGGAAGGTTTGAGAGTGCTTTGTTATAAAATTCAACAATGTGAAAGTTAGTTAAATCTGTTTAAAATAACATGTGTTGAGAATTGAGAGGAAGGGTTATAAAGGAAATTTGAATTATGTACACCGCTCCAATCAATCAAGTGATTACTGATGTAGTTAATAGATAATTGTACTTGTGACAAGCGCAATGTGACTTGGGTTAGGTTAGGTTTATGGTGAGTGGGTCTATAAGGCTCTCCACTGCGACTCGCAAGAGTCTATTCACATTTCACCAAACAAATTCAGCTTCTTAACAAAGCTTTCAATACTGCTATATGCATTATATATCTACCTACCCCTTGTTTATTATTTGTTTGATGTAAAATACAATTTATTCTTCTTCTTGCATCTGTGACAAATTCAAAAATGTCCTTTTTTTTCGATGAAGAAGCCCGAAGAAAGCACAATTAATTAATTCATCAAACATTTTCGTTTTATATGTATTTTAGAATTCACTTTAATGAAAAATTGTTGAAATTCGTGAGACACAATAAGGTCGAAAGCAATGACGGGAAGCTCGTTTGCACTTGTAGAAATAAAGGAAAATTAACGTCTATTGTTATGTTAATTAATTATATTTCGGGTTAAATATATTAAATTATCCTGCAGGAATAAGTGAGCAGTTTTATTTGTAGTCGTTTAATGGGGGTAATTTTTGAAAAAGCGCAGTGTATTTTCCAACACAAATGTTTATTTATAAGAAAACAAACCCGATAACATCATTATTTACTCCTCTCCATATTCATTTGGAGAAGGAAGCCAGGAGAGCAGCTCATAGAAAGCTATCAGTGGACAGGAAAATAAATGAAGATACTCTGAGGGTTCACTCGGAAATGCTGTGGGAAATACAAAATGTCCACTCTCTTGGGATGCCCTCGGATTTATCTGTCATAAAACTTCACGTGGACAAGCCCTTTAAAGTCCTCATTCCCACGAGAGACCAATGGGATAGAGATGAATTCTTCTTCCTAGAAACGGACTACCTGATTTATACTGACGGATTCAAAACCCGAAACGGGGCGGGAGCGGCGGTCTTCAGCAGGAAACCCAGAGCTGAAATCACAACCTGCGTAGGTACGCTACCGTCTTTCAGGCTGAAGTATACGCCATTGAACTGGTTGCAAGAGAACTGATGAATCAACCTGTTGTAAACAAGAACATACACAGGGGGTCGCTGTGGAGGTGGCGAGTTCCCACTCACCTAACATCATTATTTTAAAGTCAGAACTGCTGTTTGTATTTTGATAGGTTTACTCGGGTTAACCACTCTTCATAATTCGCCTCTCTCGGTAGCGAACAATTTTGAGTTGAAATGTCGGAAAATTGTGGGAAAACAATTGATTTTCTGTACTTATTTTATATTCTCAACTCGCAAATATCCAACTAATCAACCGAGTTGATAGCATTACATGAAAGTTCCATTACAATTTTGGCTTTTCTCTTGAAAAATTATAATAAAAATTTGCGGAAGAACTAAGCACTTTCGATAATCTGTATTTTTGTATGTGGCGCACGTATCCGCTTTCCTTTTTGATGATCTTTCTACTTTTTTTCGCTTTTTAAGTAGAATCGTTGTCACAACATAAGACAGAGTGACAAACCGATAAAGACGTAGAGGCGTAGCTTAATTCAGGCACAAAAGACCATGTATTAATTGGACATACGCAATCAGTGATATCCACATAAAATTAGAATGTCTTTGATACATTCAGGGAAGTATGACGTAACGAGATACATTCGTGACTTTTACTGAACACTTTTTGGTAATTTCAACGGCATTTATCCAAATTACATACAAACAGCTTGTTATAAGTTTACTTTGTAATTTTCACGTTTATTGAAAAATAGAAAATTTTGTTTATGACTCGCTGAATTCCATTGTCGCCGTAGAAACCATTTTCGCGGATATTTCCGTATTAAACAAAACGCTTGATTAATTTGAAAGGTTATTACGTGAGCTGAAAAATAATATCGGAATTATTACGAAAGAAATGAAACCTAATCTCTACAATTTATAACAAGCAAACATTTTTCGTTGGGACTAAGGAAATACGAAAATGGATTTAAATGGAAGAGAAAAAAAATTCTCGTTGTTGGATGAGTTGTATTGTTGTTGATATACTAAGGAAAAGTGAAATTTGTACGAGGATGTATTGATATATAGTTAGCCGAGACCAGTTCCATGCATAAACAAAATATTGCGTTGTTGTTAGAAGTGTCAGTGTGAAGTTTGACGTCAAAAAAGTAAACCAGAGTTACGCAATAAATTAAAAGGAAAAAGATGTCCACCGAAATTGTGAAAATCGAAAAATTGGAGTATCAAGTAACTATATTTAAAAGGGTTAAGAGGTAAGTAGATTTACAAAGATATGCTTAATACTCTTGGTGATCAATGTCCTTCGTATGCGACCGTGAAAAATTGGGCAGCAGGTTTCAAAAGAGGTAAATTTTCCATTGAAGATGATGACCGATCGGGAAGGCCAGTTTCTGTGTCAGTCCCCGAAAATATCGATACAGTTCATGACATGATTTTATCAGACCGTCGAATTGGGCTAAAACGAATATTTGAAGCAATATTTTATACGAACGCGTTCATCATATAGTTCACGTCAATTTGGACAAGAGAAAAATTGCTGCAAAATGGATCCCCAAATGTTTGAATGTTGACCAAAAGCGTGCAAGGGTAGAAGCATCGCGTTCGATCTGTGCTCGATTTGAAAACGATGTAGACTTCTTAAACCGAATTGTTACTATGGATGAGACTTGGGTACCATTCTACGATCCAGAAACAAAGCAACAATCGATGGAATGGCGACACTCTGGTTTTCCAAGACCTAAGAAGTTTCGTGTCCAAAAATCTGCTGGAAAAGTTCTTGCTTCAGTTTTTTGAGATTGCCATGGAGTAATCATGATTGATTTTTTGGATAAGGGTGGAACAATAACTGGAGATTACTATTCGACATTACTGACCACTCTACAACACCCCTGCAACACAAATCTCATGTTGCCACGCAAAAAACTCGTGATTTAGGGTTTGAATTACTAGAACACCCCCCTTATTCACCATATTTGGCTCCTTCCGACTATCATCTCTTTCCTCAACTGAAAAAAAAGTTTAAAAGGTCATAAATTTTCTTCCAGAGAGGAGGTAATAAATGCTGTGGAGGTCTGGTTCGCAGAGCAAGAAGAAACATTTTTTTTATTGGCCTAGAGACGTTGCAGGTTCGCTGTAATAAATGTATCCAATTAAGAGGAGAATATGTTGGGTAATAAAATATTTTGACATTGAAATTTTGTTTGGTTCTATAGTAGGCTAAGAATTTTTCCATATATCCTCGTATCTCAACTTTTTTATTACTGGAAATATTGAACTGTAGCCTATGAAAGTTACTTTGTTGTGTCTAGCCAGTTGGTTAAGGAAATTTTTGCAGTTTCAGTCGTATACGAATGCCAAATTTCTCCCTATTGGTGTCTAGCATGACTTAATACCAACAACCAATCAAAACGTATTGTCGCCACTGCAGTTACGTAGAATGAACGTGCTGAGTATATCAATTCAAGCTTTCCACTTCATTTTCTTTCAATTTCTTGCATATTTTCGTTAATTTTATTACTTTTATTAAACTGCGAAAGCGGAGAGAAAATGTATGTAACATGAACATTTTTAGGAACCTTTTCAAAACAATGACCGGTGGAATATGTAGTTTTCTTTTTAATAATGAAAACGGTACGGTTTCATGATTAAAAAATATGCTGGGTGGAAAATTATATTTCTAACTAATGAAAGCGATGGAATGCAGGTAGGTTTTTCCCAAGTACTGAAAAACCTTCATTTTCAACGCTTACAGATATTATTTGAAGAGAATATATTTATAATACTTATTCAATTGTATTGTTCGTTTTATAAATTTGAAATTAAATTGAGTCATAGTGTGATGAATTTGGACTATAGAACATATCTATAAACTGACCTTTCTGAACGCACTGTCAGATATTGTACGTGATTTTAGGTTCCAGGACACACAGTTCATTATTTGCAATCCTAGTGGTGTCAGAACTCTATTTATCATGGATTAAAACTAATTTCTAGCATAGACAACATGTTGCTAGTCGATTCAGTGCGCAGGTAATAGTTATGTCGATCCGATCCGTTCCATGTCGATCCAAGTCGAGCGGATTCAGTGCGCGTCCTGCTTAAATGTGTTCAAAATTTTAAGCTTGTATGATAGGAACTTTCAGAGAATAGGTGGTAGTAGCTTTAGTTCCTCTTTTATCTCGTATAGTGGTCTTGGATTATATATTGCTATGACCTGTTAGGACAGCTGCCAAAATTACTTGTGAAGTCTTATACTCTGGCTTAGGCATTATTTAGTAATAACCTGGCTGCAATTTCAGGCCTGAAAAGCTTCGAGGAAAGGATAGTTCGACCTGTCTTTTTTCCTGTTATTGATCGACTTGATCAGTCTTACACTTATCTGTTGTTTAATTGATATTAAAGTAATAGCACAGTGTGGCTAGAATGGATTCCGGCCCACTCTGGTTTTGAAGGCAATGAAGAGGCGGACGCGCTGGCTGTGGAAGGAGCGGCTACTCCTTTTAACGGCCCGGGCCCGACCTTGGGCGTCACAAGACAAACAAACCGTAAGGAGACGAGAAACTGGTTGAGAAACCAGCACCTTGCTCACTGGAAGGCTCTACAATACAGGGTCTCAGGCAGTCCAAGCTCCTATTGAGGGGATGGACATGCTAGAGCTGCTCTAGAACTACCAAGTAGTAGGTTAAAAAATATAGCAGGTCTCCTAACAGGAAACACCTCTGTAACCTAGGTTTAGAGGAAAGGCCTCTATGCAGGGGTTGCGGCATGGCTGGCATGGTTCGGAGTCCCTGTTATTGCCTCTGGGGACATAAGCAGGCATTCACTGAAGAGGATTGAGTCCTTCATCAAGGGACTCGGCTTCATGAATGCATAAGTAGCAGGAATGGCACAATGGGCCCGCCGTTGAACTTTATAATAATTCTTTGTATTCAAAAAGGTATATAAATACATTAAGCTACATAAAAAAATCTGTTCTTATTTCGGAAAGATAATCCATCGTTCTTCCAATCAACTTGATGAATGGATTAGAAAGGAGAAAAACGAATGAGATGTGAGAGGCTTCTCTCATTCCAACCATTTCCTTTACCTCAATATTTTTATTCAAGAGCTGTTTATATACCGAACTCGGTTATCATTAACATTAACCAAAAATAAAGGGCCAATGAACGAATACAAGGAGAGTAATAACATTTTTCAACAAATAACATCAGTATAGTTGTGAGTAAAATTAATTTGGATCGTTTCACAATGGGGAGTTCAAGTTGAAATTTTACCCCAACTTTTTTTACAATATTTGAATAAAAAATAAATTTCTTTTTATGAAAAAACGATCCTGGGACGTTAACAGTCCATATGGACTAACAATTCAAGTAAATTTTTCATAGACCAATTGGAAGCTACTGTTATTTTTACTCACGGGTCTGAAAGTGTTCGCTCAGTTTTATAATATTTTGAGTTGTAGGAATTCCATTTTGTTTTATTACCGTCCGTATTTAAATATTATCATGTATAACGCTGCAAATATTGTGTACTTTAAAATTTTAGGTAAATATCAATATTAAACAAAAGTTAACCTTTTTGATGTTGCGATATTTGCTCTGTACCTACTTTATATTTGTTATTTCATACAGCTTTATCTCGATTACGTTTTCATTTTCTCTATATGTAAATAACATGTTTGATTTAGATAGAAATTTCATTTACAATTGGGTTGATATGAAGTATTTGAACGGCAAATTTAATAGCATCAACAGTATATTTACAACAAACAGACAAAATTAATTAATTTGCTGATATTATTTCAAACAAACTTTTGACGTGAACTATAAAAGCGTCTTTGCTACACCGGCGGCACAAGCGACTTTGCCGACTACACCACACTGGCTTTCGACTTGCTTTTATTGAGAAGGATTAGATATATGATTTCTTGGGACAATCTGTATATTATCGTTTACTACAAGATAGTTCAATTGAAACCCATCTTTGGTCCAGGAAAAATTTATTGACAAGTACAGTTACAAATAACTACCACTACAATTGAGGCACATATCCCACTGTTTCACCAACCGATGTATACCCTGCTTATAGAATTCTTGTGGCTGCTGCTGGAAGAATTCTTTCACAGCGTTTTGTACTTCTGCGTCCGACTGAAAACGGTTACCTTTTAACGCCTTTTTTAGTGGCCCAAAGATGTGAAATTAGCAAGGCGATAAATAGGGACTATAGGGTGGATGCTCTAATATCCTCCATTTCTTTCGTTGCAGATTTTCTTTCACTACGTTGGCAACATGAGGCCGAGCATTATCGTGAAGCAGAATAGCACCACGTGAAAGCTTCCCAGGACGTTTTCTTTTTATTGCTTGATGGAGCTTGTTCAAAGTTTCATTATACAGGTTTGCGTTGATATGCACTCTGTAAACTCTATCAGCAAGGGTCCTTCATGGTCGAAAAAAAATGTCAACATCACCTTGCCTGCAGAAGGTTGAACTTTAAACTTCTTTGGTGGCGGAGAATTTGCGTGTTTCCATTGCATCGATGACAGCTTACTGGATGGTTCAAAATAATGACACCAAGATTCATCGCCAGCAACTATTGATGAGAGAAAGTCATTACCATTTTGACTGTATTCCGTGAGGTGTTGCAGAGACAAGCCCATTCGCAAGCTTTTTTGGTCCTCAGACAAAAGACGAGGAACCCATTGCGCACAAACTTTGCTGTAACCTAGTTTGTGTACGATACTATGGACAGCTCCTATACTCACACCAACATTTTCTGGAATTGCTCTGATCGAAATTCGACGATTTTCTCTAATCAGGCCTTCCACACATGCCACATTCCTGTCTGTTGATGCAGTAATCAATGCACCTGGTCGTGGCTTATCATTCGTCCTCTCTTCTCCATTCTTAAATTTTCGACACCATTCCTTCACAGTTGGATATGCGAAACGTGCGTTTCCATACACTGCTTGCATTCGCGTATAAATTTGCAACGGTTGCACACCTTCAGCACACAAAAATTGAATGACCGCACGCTTATCACATTTGGACGGATTGTTAACAACAAACGCCATTTCAAAGTCACAATACTTAAAATCGCTGTCAAATATAAACGAAATAAACAGTTTGCATACACTACTAATGTTGGAAAACGTCAGTTGAATGATTACAATTGTTTCCAAGGCTAACCTGACCAAAGATGGGTTTCAGTTTTATATTAAAACCCCCAAAATATACATTCACCTTCCGAAATGTATTCCATTATCTTCTGTCAAATAAAAATTTTGTTAGCGAGACATTCTGAAAGTTATTGATATGTTTGTTGAGTAATAGAGTCTTTTTTGACACGAAAATTCCTTCTCCGAGTTCGATATTAGATCGCTTTCCGTGCTCATTTACTTCTCTCTAAGTAAAGCTCCTTTTTGTCAGAAAGCGCCATAACTTTGGTAAAAAGATGCATTGTTCGCGAAATATTTCTGTCGAAGCTTTTATCCGAACCTATATATATATATATACGAAGTGCAGGAGAATACTCGAGGGCTTTAAAAGACTTTCCAAAAGATTTAAAGTACTACAGAAAGCGCAAATTGAAAATTAATATTAATTTATAGTTAATAAAGGTGTACGGTCTACGGGATTAGGAGTTACTCAAGTGATCCTAGTAGTTGTTCCAGAATAATTTAACGGGACATATTATAGACACTGGAAAGGTCACTTTTAAGTTATTCATGTGTTTGGATTTTTCTTCTTCGAATTTATTTAATACAGTTTCTCTCTTTGTGAAGTTAAAAGAGTCTCGAAACTTTCCTCGTTATCAAATGTACAATTATTGTGTCACAAGGGCAGAAAATGAGCTTTAGCAATCCAAGGCTATTAAAAAAGCTCTTGGACTCTTGGATTGGTTTTCCGGAAAGGTAGGCGGAAAATTCACAACGCCCCAAAGTTTTTCACCATCTAACACTTGATTACTTTGACGTTTCACGTCAGTGTATGTCAAAGTTTTTTGTTATATTCGGTAGGCGAAAAATAATTGTGTGTTACACATGCAGGAAACGCTTTACCAGCCCTCGCTCGTGCTTCTAATTGTACAACCGGTGTTAACAGAACATCAAAAATATTCAGTATTTCTTAAAGATAATTGGGGCGTTCCGTATTTAAGACTCACTCTGTATACAATATTCCATTGAAGAAATCTCCTGAAATTGCGAATAAAAAGGATAATTATTGTTGTTTTGAAAGCCTAGCCATTGCAACGGTACATTAAAAAGTTGCTGTATGAAAAGCCTATTAGTGTGTCCATAATAAAAGCACCCGCACAAAAAGGACGACTGAATGTGAAAAGGATAAAAGGGAGAACATTAAAAACGACAACAAAAAGAACATTACAATACTCATAACAAGTTTGATTCGTCGTAGACGTAATAGGAAAAATTGAAAGATGGACTTTTGTTAATTATTGATTGACTAACAAAAAAAAAATGTTTGCTGGTGCACAGGAAATTCTTTTTCCAGTTAAAAACCCCGTTTTATGCATAAAATTGTATCTCCCGAAACGTTTTGGCTTTTTCATTGTTTTATTTCCGCATTGCATACATTTTACGTTCGCGTATATAAACTAACATCGTTTTAAATTATAAACAACATAAATTATGCAATTCCATCTCTCTGATACGATCCGTAATCGGGCCAGATATTTATGTTGTAGTAATAAACCTGCTATTTTAACATGAAAATATCAAGATTAGCGAGATTGTTGTTAATTATTCATAGAGATAACGTTTTCGAGTTACTTCGAACGATACTAATCGAATATTGTGCGTACATTTTTTTTTTGTGTAAATATTTTATTCTTATTAAGTCACGAACAATCCACGGGGATGTGTTTAAAGTATTAAAAAGCTTACAAGTTATAATTAGTCGAACGAACGTTTAAACTAACTTTACTTTGACGTATTATAAAAAGGAAGCACTGATACATCCAAAAGTGAAACAGGCGAACTATTCAGCATTCAACAGGCCATTATCTCAATATCTCTTATAAGCTCGTTGCCATATGTACAGACTCACTTGCTTCAATACTATCCATCCAAAATATATTCACCGAACATCCTATTGTCCAATATATCCATGACTCCTACCAACTTATCTCATCCCAAGGAATAGCAGTTACATTAATTTGGTTACCCTCCCACATTGGCATTGTTACGGAATTAAGCAACAAGAAGGAATGGGATCCAAATACCATTACCAGACTTGGAAAGAATGCCATTCAATGGTACACAGACGGCTCAAAAGCAATAGAAGGATCTGGGATAGGAGTGTACGGGCCAGGAACCAAACACTCTGAAAGCTTGGGAAAAACCCCAAGTATCTTTCAAGCGGAAATTCACGCAATAAGAAAGTGTGCCCAGTTCAATATTGACAAAGGATATAGAAGGCAAAGGATTATCATAATGTCTGATAGTCAAGCAGCCATTAAAGCGCTGAGTTCCTGTGTAATCAGTTCCAAAATGGTGTGGGAATGCCTAGGCAAACTTAATGAACTAGGCGAGAACAATATAGTCACCTTACTGTGGATTCCAGGACACACTGGAATAGAAGGAAACGAAATAGCAGATGAACTGGCAAAGAGGGGGAGTGAAATACCCTTTTGGGGGCCGGAACCTTTTTGCGGAATCAGCTCCAATGTAATATTGGAAGAAATAGGTAATGCCGAAGAAAAGAGAAGATCTGACAATTGGAAAGATCTAGTAGGGCTTAGGCAATCAAAGATTCTTCTGGGTGACTACAACCTGTTGAGATCAAATGAATGCATAAGCCAAAGCAAAACTGCACTAAGAGTTTTAACAGGAATCCTAACGGGACATTGTCGCCTGAATGGACACCTTAAAAAGCTCAAAATAGTGGAGGAAGAAGATTGTAGATTTTGTGGAATGGAAGAAGAAACTTCCATCCACATACTTGCGAACTGCACAGTATTTCAGAATCCTAGGGCACAGTACCTGGGAGACTACTGGATAGAAGAGGACAGTTACCTAAGTTGAGGCCTGCAGATATCCTAAAATTCCTCCGGGAAATAGGACTAAAGGAGCTACTAGTATCTGAGACTCTCCTCAGGAACTAAGTAGAAGTAAGGGGGCACAATAGATCTTTTAGGTCTCAGTGAATGTTACCCCAAAATACATACATACATACATACATTGGCATCGACGGCAACGAGCTTGCTGACCAACAGGCAAAAATTGCAACCAGGATTTAAAATCACAGTTCAAAAGAAAATCCAAAGTAACATGACAGCAGCATAGGGACACTGTTGACACAACTCTTCGTCAAATACAGCGCACTATTGGTCATCCCCAACCTAGTTGCTTCTCTCAAGGCTGCGATAAGAAGAGTAAGAATCGGCTATTCAAGACTTACCCATGGATACCTAATGTGTACTACCCCCAGACCGATTTGTTACAACTGCAACTCTAATCTAACCATGAAGCATATTTTGACCGAGTGTCACAAATATACCGTCCAAAGCCAACAGTTTTAGCTAAGCCCGAGCTACAAAGAAATCCTTAACTACTCTACTCCAATTCCTCAAAGATGTACAACTTTACCATAAACTATAGAACAATTCTGGTAATGTGCATATTCCCTCGATGAAGGACTCAATCCTCCTCTTCAGTGGATGCCTGCGTATGTCCCCAGAGGTCATAACAGGGACTCCGAATATTCGCCTGCGTAGCACAGCCCAATGTGGACATACGAAGAGAACCTAGGTTACAGAGGTGTTTCCTGTTAGGAGTCCTGCTATCTTCTTTAACAAACTCCTTGGTAGTTCTAGAGCAGTTCTAGCATGTCCATCCCCTCAATAGGAGCTTGGACTGCCTGAGACCCTGTAGAGCCCTTCAGTGAGCAAGGTGTCATAACTGTTAACACTGAATGTGACAAGTAATAATAACTAAATTTGTCATTACACTTGAATAAATATACTAAATACTTGAGTAACTTAACATCTAATCAACGATACAATTTGAATTAATAATTAGTAATGAATCAGATAATGAATGTCGTCTCGTCTGTTTCATCAACATATACATCACATCTAATGTAAATATTAAAATATTACGTGATAGATACCTGACCTTAAAGAGACACGTCCGGTCTGATTTCGTTTTCAACTTGATCTTACATTGATACTTTTAATGTTTTAAATAAACTAACGTATTATTTTGAAATGTAAATAATTTCAAAGGAATTTAATTCTGATTATTTATTTAATGCCACACTTTTTTGAGTTAAAGTATTGTGAATTTTTTTTTTTAGTTAATTGGTCTGTTGAAAGTAGTCAGCTCAATATTGTCTCTTTAGTAGTAAGGTAAATTCAAAATAAAAATGAGTTTTTTCATCAACTAAAATACAAACAAATCTTGTACATAGACATGATACATAACAGTGTTTTTTGGCACTAGTTACAGTAGATCCCGATTATCTGCGAGTGATTTAAATGTAGAGTAAAGGTTTCTGTTGTACTGTACATATTTTAAAAGTTTTACAGGTCATATTTTTTCTACAGAAAAACATAGTTTTTACTGAAATATTGTTTCTTGTTTTCACCTCATTTTTAGTCTTTTATCGAGTAATCGGGGACGTACTGTATATAAATACCTATCACAGATTTCTGTGTGGAAGTGGGAGATATCAGTTGACTGCAAATTCATGAGTTAATTACGGTTTTTTTTTAACAATTGTACCTACATAATCGATTGTATTTGCAGATAACTTAATTAATGATAATATGTGAACCCGTAATCCGATGTAATCTAGCCTGTATGAGTAAATAATTGTCATTAACTCAGCTGTACACATATAATCAGTTAATTAGGGAAGTTAATTGCATAACATTTGTCCAAAAATGTTCTAATAGAAGTTTATACGTACAAAAAAATTATTGTTCAGAACAACAATTTGTCGATTTCCTACTACCCATCTCAAACAAACAACCAAGGAATTTAAAATTTAATTTCCAACAGAATTCTGGCTCCATATTTATTTTAATATTACACACACACACACAGACGAAAGTTTAACCGGTACATATACTACCTGAAAACTTTTCTCCGGCAAGCTGTACGGATATGAATTTTCCAGAGTCGTGAGCTACATTTCAATAATAGTTCTAGATAAATTCAAGTAGAGAAGGGCAGAAGGTACAATGCGCTGTCGCTGGTGATGTTGTCCATTATAAAATGTGGGAAAAAACGATTTTAAAAAAGTTTAACTAAATTGAGGATCTAATTCTGGAATTTATCCAGTGCTGGTTAGAGCCCAGATCTTGCAATTATGCTCCATTTAGAGCTAAGACAAATGATAGAAATGCAATGTACACTGGTTGACAGTGATAAGATACAATTTCAGTATTGTAAGTAGCCCAAAAATAGTCACAAAAAGTATGTGATTCAAGTTAAGATTAGTAACAAACAAACTTTGTTCACTACTCGATAAAACAACTGGTCTATGATACCAAATTTTCAGTATAAAGACTTGCTGGAGTTTCTTTTGGTACCAAATAATGCAAACCCAACAGTCAAATATCTACTGGCTATCGCGGGTTGTCTCTGGCGATTTTTTCGATTGGTAAAATCTTAAATAACGCAAAATGGAAAGCTGTATCAGTTTGATAAAAAAAGTTACCACTAATAACGAATATAATAAGAAAGAAAACAAAAAGAAAGAAGGTGTATCCTGGAGAAAGAAGCTAATTCAATTTTCATATAATAACTTCAGATCCATACTGAAAATTAAATAGATATTTAGTCAGTTACAATCAAATTAATGCACTTGAATTAGTCCTTGGAGATGAAAAACTATCCAAAATTTTCTGTAATTATGACCATAGTTTGTTTATGGAAGGAATTCATCTATAATTGTTCAAAAAATGTTTTCCCACATTCGTTACACTTATAATAAATAATTTTTATTTTAAATATACTTACTAAAATAGTTGAATATTTTCGAAATAATATATCGAGAAAAACGTTGAAAGTTTTCCACTTTTCAAAATTGCAATGCACTATCACAAAAGCCCGTGGATAAAACAAAAGCCCGTAAAAGTTCGTCTGCGGATGTTATCCAGAAAACCGGATCGCTCGTTCAACCCGTACCGTTCGAGTAATCGCGAAAGAGCCGACTGCCGAAAGCTCAGGCTCGAATAGTTAAGCCGAAAGCTCTGCGATTTCAGCGCCACCGCTCTGCCATATATCAGGAGTGAGAAGTTTTTGCAGGTCCAGTCAACAATTTCAAATGTCAAAGTGTTTGAAAAATTCCTATATTGCTGTTCGGACCCGATGTACTTAAAAGGGATTTATTGAAGGTGGAGTGCTATTGATTAAAGGATTTTTATAAAAAGGACGACTTTATATCGGCTTTCCGATATGGTAATCAGAAAAAGAAAAAAATCAAAGGGATTTTTGTTTCATCAAAAGATTGACTTGAATTTTTGTATATCAAAGTTCCAACCAAAAAAAAAAATATGTCAAGTATTCTTAGCGAGTGAAAAATGTTGGTGTAAGTTTTATGTCAATTACTGAATATCTTCTATAAGCGTAAAAAAGGGGATCTTTTCCCTAGCCCGTCTGACAAGTCTCCGATAACACTGCAACCTAATGGCTTATTGTATTTTTGCTCATACTTTCTCATAGCACCCAGTCCAACACCTTAGTTCCCTGTACCAGTTTGTACAAGTTCTTAGCTCGGCGTTTCCTTGCGGTTGGCTAAGTAATAACTGTCTTTTGCGATCAAGATTCTCGCTTTTAAACAGTATATGTTTCACTGCCTTCGATACCCTGGTGACCTGATACCCAGGTTTCTTCGATGCAATCCCATACTAATCTAGAGGTCACCTTTTGGCTTGTGATTGCCGCCTGACTATCTGACATGATATGGATCTGCTTGCCTTCGGCAGCTCTTAGCAAGATTGCATATACCTCTGCCTGAAATACAGAGATGTAGTTTCCCAGTGCGTATCTATAGCTGTTATCTTGTTTTTTTAGAGTATACTCCAGCCCCAGTGCCATTTTCGCGTTATGAGGATAATATCTTAAGTTTTTGTCCAAGTTTTTTTCATGATTTATCGGTTACTGTACACATTTTACTATACAAAATTATAAAACTGATTTAGACATTTTAAAAACAAACACCAAACGCGTTTTATTAACACCATTACCGAAATAAGCAAAAAAGTGCTATCCCAATATAACCGTTCCTGGAGCGTCCACTTTACTGGATCCCATTCCTAGTATACTATAATAATGTTATGCAATAATAGCTATTTATGTAACCAGTTATGAAATGCATCATTTTGTGTAATTTCTGCGGGACGAGCGAGCTCCGCGTAGCGGGGCGAACGAGGTCCCGTAAAATGACACGAGTTACACAAAAAAGCATTTCATAACGTGTTTCATACAAGATTTTATCGAATTTTGACAAAAAGAAAATTTAATTCATTTTATACGAGTCCTTTTAACAAAAAGAAAATTTAATTTATTTTATTCATTTTAATTAATTTTTCTGATTTGAAAACAGCAATTTTTTATTCCTACAAGTTATGCAACCAATATAACACATACAATACTTTTATTTTATACATTAATTTCAGACTTTTCTTTATTATTTTACCATTAATATTAAATTAAAATCGAAAATAGCTAATAGTGCACAAAATAAAAAGTAAATTGTTCTAGTTGTTCTTATTATTAGTAGTTCTCTTCAGTTCTAGTTGTTGTTATTTTTCTATAATATGACATTAAACTTTCTTCTTTTCTCTCTAGTTTTTATTAACTGGAGATAAAATTAATTTTTCATCACCAGTTACACCAGTTTTTATTATGTAACTGGTTACGAAAAATGTGACGTTTACTAACGGAAGTCAGTTTTGAAAAATGTCACTTTATATGTCAAAATTAGACAAAATATTTTATTTCACACCAATGATTTACTGTTAATGGACCATAAAAAATTTTGATTTCCCAAAAAGTATAATCAATTACAGAAAATACTTTTCAAAAAATCTACTTCAAATATGATGATGTAACAAATTTTCTTTCGCGTCCCGTAACGTGATAGCTGAATACCTCGGTTTTGTAAAAAAAGTTGACAGAGAAGTGACATCAAAAGAGACCGGCAAAGGACCTTTTTAAGTAATTACATCTCGAGAACATATTATTTTGTTGATATTTCTTGACGCAAACCAAACCGGCTTATATAGATAATGTTTAGATGCAAATTTGTATTCAACGTAATCTCGTTGTCATTATATATGTTTAATATTAACAAGACTGGGTTTTCGGGAAATTTTTACGAGAAAAAAAAGTCTTAATTATCTTTCGACCTAATTTACTTAAAGATTCTGATGTTATCCAACCCTTCTTTTTCTCTAGATCCAGTTTAGAAGTCCGACCACAATAACTTTGGGACACCACGTGGTCGCGGGTGTGGCGTATCAGCCAGTGGCGTTACTAACTTGCATATGAAAATGTAATTTTTACACTAAAATTATTGTTAGAAATTTATTCCAAATATATATCAAACTTAATAGTTTTGGATACCATTACATAATGGTATCGCTCGCTTTATGCAGGTAGGCGAGGGGATTATTATTAATCTGAGTCATCAGCTGATTGGAATGGTTGTGCAGGTGTACTACTGTTAAAACATAAAGGATCCAACTTATTATTGAGGATGTGTTCTCGTTCTATTTGTGAGTTTTCATCTTCTAGGACGTGTCGACAAACATTCGTCAATTCACTAAATGCTTCAACATCCTTTAAAACAAATTCATCCAATACATAAGTGGGCATAAATGCAGCAACCCGATCTATAATTTCCTTTGTTTGACTATAAAAAGCTTTTCCTTGTTCCACTCTTTTGGGAGACATGACACAAAAAGTTCCAAGACTATTCGCAACAACAAAATAGCACAAAAAGACCGAAAGCAAAGTACTGTCTCGTCTGCTGTCAACACTGAAATGAAAACGAAGAAGCTACTTAAGCCGCAGCCAATCAGAGATCACGTGGTGTCCCAAAGTTATTGTGGTCGGACTTTAACTGTAATTATCTGCATACAAACGATTAACAAAAGGATGCCAAAAAGAGCTACAGTTTAATATGGAACAGTATGGTACAAACAGGATGTACTTTCTTTGTTAAAGAACTATAGTCTTCTAAAGTTTATGGTACCTGGGACATGCTGTATATTATTTATATATAAAAATCTTTCTACAAACCCAATTAAGTTCCTTTCAACGGCAATACGAATATATTCCAACTATTGACGTAAACGATTGCCGTTGTTGAATTTACAAAACCAGAAAATGCAGACATTAGGAAATAGTGAAATGCTCACGACAGGCAATTAAACTAGTACCTAACTGCGAAAGACTTACAAAATATATATACCCGAAACGAATATCCATATCATGCGAACGTAAATATGAGTTTGTTGGGAAATCTAGAAAATGATATGGTTATAAAATTCAATATCCGAAAACGTCTGCAACTACAAAAAGAGATTAATTGAATTTTATCATTTTTCGAATTTAATGGAATGATAACATTTTTTTATAAACGAATACGTTAACAATTTCGGAAAACATAATTGAAATAATTCATATACCTACAGGTAGGTCTTTTCGGAAATGATACACAACATTTTTGGAACGTGTTATTCCAGTTTTGGTAGAAGAAGAAAGTCCAGCTGAGCTATATCAGTGTAGTACGGTGGTTGTTCGATACGATTCGTTAAGTTTTCGACCAGAAATTTGTTCACAATGATTCCCTTGTGAAATGGGATGTTATCGTGGTGCAATTTCCGTTCCTTGTCCCCATCGAATCCACGAAACGTAACGCGACAAGGTAACCCCACAAAAGGTACGATTAATTCGTAACGCCGATAGTTCGTAACGCCGATCATTCGTAACGCCGATAGTTCGTAACGCCGATAGTTCGTAACGCCGATAGTTCGCAACGCCGATAGTTCGTAACGCTGATAGTTCGTAACGCCGATAATTCGTAACGGCGACAGATCGTATCCACAGCTCTTCGTAACGGTATTATTCGTAACGCCGACTCTTTCAATGAACAATTCCTAATTCCGATTTTGAACAAACTCAAAATTTTGTTACATATAAGAGTACATTTTCCACGCGAACTAAGACAATTCGTAAATTCATTCGCCATATTAAATTACATACAATTTTTATTCAGACAACTCTAGACACTTCTAAGAATATTAATAATGATTCTCAATCTGTAAGTTTAAGGACATTCTACAACCAATCGCAAGGCTTATTATAATAATTGATAAATCCGAATTAATTACGAATCTGGAATTGTGCATTGGAAGTGTCTGTGGAACTAACAGTTACGAAGAGCTGTGGATACGAACTTTCATTGGTACGAAGTGTCACCGTTACAAATTGACGTTTTGAGTTGTACATTAACATTTGTGGGGTGACGAACTGTCGCATTGCGATATGTCTCCAACATACCTAGGTTCGAATTCTTGGATGAGGTAAGTAGTAGAGCTTTCCAATTTTCTCTTTATCATTCTTGTTTGCTTCATCTATCCCCTCTATCAATAACCACTAGAGTTCTGTACTTGAAGTTTGTGCAAACGCCCATCCTACACGTTCGTGAGCCTGACGGTTTGCCTGCCAACGCTCTCCTGGCGATCTAGACGTAGATCAAATGGCACTTCTGATATGTTACCTGAAAAAACGAATACCCACCAGGATACGCACCGCGATCGCCTCGGTCACAAAAACTTTAGATAATTCCTGCGCTACGAACAGTTGCTACTGTTGAATATTGCATTTTTTATAACTATCATCGTTATCTTCCCTTTTCACAATTGATTTTTCAGTTTTAAAATTTTTCCTTTTACCATAGAATTTTCGACAATGCATTTTTGCTGGAAATTTAAATTAAAAAATAATACTGTGCTTCTATATTCGAGTCTATTTCGCCGGCCAATTTTAAATGGAGTCATTTGCTCTGGCATATTAACAAAATTTCACATTTTTAAAATGTCGATTTATTTGTCGCGAAGTTTATAGAGAATATATAAGGAAAAAGGTTTTAAAAATCAATATGTAAGTTTGAAAACTAACTGAAAAATTGAAGTTTAAATACAATACAATAGGTCATATACATGTTTGTTTGAACTTTCTTTTATGAACCGATTTCAATGATAGAAAAGGGGTTTTTGCCAGTATGTTTCTTATTTTGGACAACAATTAATGCTTAGTTCAAATTTTTTAGATACTTTTTCCATAAATATGAATCAAAAAGTTTTAAAAACTTTTCTGTACATAGTTAATAGTTAAAGCAATTAAAACATTTACTCTATAAGTTCAGAAAACGTCGTGTTGACCACATTTCAACTATTTTACTGAAATAGGAGTGTTTAGTGCGCTCGGGAAACTCATTTTCACATGAAAACCTTCTGCTACAATTAGAATTATATAACATGCCGTACTAGCAATAACTTTTGTTGAATTCTATCTAACTATAAATGCAATAGAGTGGTTTCATATTATCAAATTAATTGGAATGGGATTGGTTAAATTAATTTCCATTTTGTGAATGTAAAGATTTGTTGAATTTGTCTTGGAGGATAAATTAAATATATTTTATTCATTGGTTATTACGGAGTTAATTTTGCTTATATGGTTAGAAAAAAACAGTTTGACACGCGCTTTATTGTTATATGCAACCCTGTATCTGTAGAGTGGGGAGGGGGAGTTAGGCCCACAGCACTTGGGCCACATGTGAGTCATTGTACATCCTGTCCTTTCCAGGAAGGTGAACATGTCACTTGGAGACATCTCCTTTATATCGGCAGGTGTAGGCCAACACTCACCGAACACACACTCTCTCATTGACGATAACTCCGGGCACTAACCCCCGGTTACCAATTTTGAGCCACTGGAAATATTTCGCGATTGAAATTGCTCTCTGCTTGGAAATATCGACTCAAAATTTTTATCTATGTGTGACATGTTCCCCTGAATCGAATGGCGGAGACTAGAACGTTCTATCTCTCCAATTAGTCGAGTTATGGATAGATACATTTTCAGAAAGTGGATTTTCGAAAATTTTATCACGTTATTTGAAAGCGGAAGAATAATTTTATTGAAAAACAGACTGTGCCAGTCGAATTTTCGTCCCAAAAAACCCCCGGTTACCAATTTATAGCCAGTTTCATTTCACAAAATTTTTTTTTTGTAGGAAATTTTGAAGCAAGGGGTAGGTATGGAAATATTTCGCGATTTGAATTTTTCTCTGCTATTTCCCTTAATGCTTGGAAATATCAACTCAAAATTCTTATCTATATGTAAAATGTTCCGCTGAATCGAATGGCGGAGACTAGAACTTTCTATCTCTCCAATTAGTCGAGTTATAGAAACATAAAATTTCAGAAAGTGGATTTTCGAATATTTTCACGATTTAATTTGCATTCTTCCATCTCTTCTAATGCTTGGAAATGTAAGCTCAAAATTCATTTCTATATTTTATGTAAAATGTTCCCTCGAATCGATTGGTGAAGACTAGAACGTTCCATCTTCACAATTAGTAGAGTTATGGGTATTTTTGCTTTTAGAAAGTGGATTTTCGAAAATTTCATCACGTTATATGAAGGCGAAAGAATAATTTTATTGAAAAACAGACTGTGCTAGTCGAATTTTCGTCCCAAAAAACCCCCGGTTACCAATTTATAGCCAATTTCATTTCACAAATTTTTTTTTTTTTGTAAGAAATTTTGAAGCAAGGTGTAGGTATGGAAATATTTCGCGATTTGAATTTTTCTCTGCTATTTCCCTTAATGCTTGGAAATATCAACTCAAAATTCTTATCTATATGTAAAATATTCCCCTGAATCGAATGGCGGAGACTAGAACATTCTATCTCGGCAATTAGTCGAGTTATGGATACATTTCAGAAAGTGGATTTTCGAATATTTTCACGATTTAATTTGCTCTCTGCTATCTCCCTGCTTGTAAATACAAACTCAAAATTCAACTCTATATGTAAAATGTTACCCCGAATCTTATTTGTTGCTTGGTACACCCTGTAGGTATTTTTAATTTATATTTTCCCAAAATACATACACAAAAATTTATAAAATATCAATTTCTCATTTCATATTATGTACTCTTTATCGTCGTTTTGTTGAGGACTATTCTTGTACAAATTGTGAAAAATTATTGGAACATTTTAGATAATAATACAATATCATCACTACTGGAAGAGAATTTTGTATTCGCTACGACCACAATTTTTATTTATTCCGAAATGGAAATGGAAGGAACGGTTAATATCAAATTTCCTGTTCTGTCTTTTGCAGATTCATGATGCTCAATTTCCTTTTTACATTCCGCTCTGTTTCACTCACGAAATCAAATAAGTTCTTCAGATAAATCAGCCCGGACATTCAAAAGGATATTTTCATCGAAAATATGTTTCTTTCTTTAAACTGACAATAATATCTACTCTAACTGGAAGTATAAAGTGAATTTATAATTTTAGTAGGCCACCCTGTTATAAATGCTAGAGATGTAAATGTATAAATAATTTAATATTCTTTATATGCTCAACGGTTTATAAGGGGAATTAAGATGCTAGTGAAATTCCATGTAATGGGGTAGCAGTTTTAACAGAGATATGCAATTGGATGGGATTTTGAGTTAAACTCCAAGAAATTGAATAAAATTGTATAAAACCTCGTAAAAATTGAATGGAAAAACTTTTTGATATCGTAAACGCCACTGAAATTCCAGGTCTGATAAAATTATCCAAGGGAAACGCGATTTCCACAAAATGATCGTCAAAATCAAATCAAAGACAACATCATTATTCATTCCAATGAGAAGAAGACTTGGTATATCCAAGGGTAATAACTGTTATACCTGTTTCAGTGACAAGCGAGACATGAGAGTTTGAAAATCTGTTTTGTAACTGCTCGGATCCTTCACAAATGCTTCCAAGCAGCCACGTTTTCTATCTAATAATAAATTCGGCAGCTAGAGATCTTATACGCTCTAATTATTCATTTTCCAACGTCTATCCCAACATTTTAGTACACAGAGAAAAGAAAGTTTATAAAATTTTAATTTTTCAGTTTTATATAGCAAATATTTTTGTCAAATTCAACTGAAATTTTCATATTAATTCGTCAAATTTCATTATCTAAGTAACTTATTCGTTTAGAAAGAAATTTTTGCAATTTTTTAAACATATTAGCTCCAAAAATTTATACAGACTATACTGCCCCGTTAAGCATAAGAGTCGTATCTCCATATTTGAATATTTTGAGAAAATAAGAAAAAACCTCTCGTCTTTCTGCCATCCCAAGTACTAATATCCTCGAAAAATATAGTTTATTGGCCATTAATTAATGTTTTACGACATTTTGATCTAACAAATAGATGTAAAACTTTGATATGATGAGAAATACCAGAAAATCTCAAAATTGCCAAAAGGTGCAGATACGACTCTTATTCTTAACACGGCAGTATAATAATTAATATATAATGATAATGTAAAAGGTTCAGTTAAAGTGTAAAAAAAATTAACGACACCATAACTGCAGTATATTTAATACAAGGGCTCGTCAAAGTGAAGTCATCTAAAATCTTCCTCAAAAATAGAAGTGTCATTTTGAGATGTTATACAACAAAAAATACTCAAATGTGAAAGTCAAAAATTGCACTATCAATAATAAATTTCATGCTTTATTAAATGGTGTAAACTAGAAGATGCTGTGATCAATGGTTATACAGTTATACTCAAAAGTATGGAGACGTGTCATACCAGAGGCGTAAAAATATAAAAAAAATTCAAACAACTTTTAATATTATCCATAAAACGATTTAATTCTACTCACAACTATAAAAGATGGATCTAGGTGAATTGATCGAATACAATTTATCGAATGACAATTTTTGTAAAGTAAATTATAATAATTTTCAATAATAACCCAACCAAACCTACCCCTACCAAACCACCTTCGTATTTTTAGTCAATTTTTGAAGAATAAATTATAATAATTTCCAATAATAACCCAACCAAACCTACCCCTACCAAACCACCTTCGTATTTTATCACCATTAGGTACCTGCCGTAATTAGGGTTAGCGTTCGGTCGAACGGTCAAATTGTCATTCGATAAATTGTTTTCGATAAATTCACCGCGTACCATAAAAGATAGTACTTTTTGTAGTGTAAAGAGTAATTATTCATCTTCCAATAATGATCCTGCGGCTACAGCCATCTTCGTCTTCTCAATGGTAATTTGTCTTATTAAATCCTCACCTACGTGTCGTTAGAAGTTAAGAGTACGTCGGGACCGACGTCGACGTCCCGACGTAACTTGTAATATTAATTAACTCCGAGTGTGGAAGCAATTAGCAAAACTTTAACGAGAGTTTGAATGCAATATATTATTATGTAACCCCTATGGAAGGAGGAAACCAAGGAAATACACCTATACTAACTAGTAACATAATTTTCGACTTCGAGAAAGTGATTTTAGGCCAGTATTACAACTATTCGAGGAACTTTCATTCAAAAATGTTATTTTAAATTCCATTTTGTTTTATTGTTCCAAAATAGGAGAAACCCACCAAATAGTTTTATGAAATAATGAAATAATATTAATTCATATCAAACAGAAAATACGATCCCACAATACTCTCGAGCCTTGTATCGAAATTTCACCCTTACCTACCGAGTAATTCAAAACTTCTTATCCCGACTAATGTCCATGTCTCACGGGGTCGTTCCCGAGCGGGCAACTCCGGTGGGATAATTTAGTTTGAGCAGTTTCAGATTTCCGAGTTGTTTAAATTTGTGAGTGTTCAGCATTCGGTTGGGGCTTGCGATAATTATTTGAATAGAGCGTGGGCTGCCGCAGACCCTCTGATTATTTGTATATCGGCTACCGAGTTATGTGGAATGTACAATATCTGAACAGGAAGTCTTCGTTAAATATTTGGAAATTGTTTTCTGAGATAAGTTTCCGCTGAGCTAGCAGTTTTTACAGATAAGAATATAATGCCAATTTACAAAAATTGAACTGTCAATTATGTATGTGTATATACAGGGTGATCGATTATACTCTGGAGTTTATTTTGGGAGATCTGAGTTAGCACTTAGTCCACATATGACCCAAAAGTTGTTTTTTTCCCGTTCCCCGCTTAATCCTTCGGCTTTTTTTTTAAGTAGCCGTCCCTTCGCCGGCACCACCTCATCCTCCTGGGCTTATTGTGGATCTAATCCTTCGGCTTAGTGATCTGGAGTAAATTCCACATCCTGATCCTTACTTGTTTTTGGGAGATAAAAATTGAATACATTTATTTATTTTATTGCAGAAAAGTCAACACTTTTCGTCTTGAAGTTGATTGGACGAAAAGCAAACACCCTGTATATTGTGATTCAACCAAAGTAACGGCTTTCTTTATCATTATTTTAGTTTTAGTCAAGAGGATGACCCTTCATTTTTATCAACTCGTTATCCAACCAATCAATCAACAGAAAATGTCAATTGGGAATCCTCGTTCATCACTCATGTTTTATTGACTTTTTACTTTTAGGATATCAGATTGTCCAGTTGTTATTTATCAAACCTGAGGTTCGCTAGGTTATTTATACAGAGTGTGGCGAAAAGCGTTGTGTAGGTAGTTATTCTAGATATTTGCGAATGGGCTATTAAAGAAATATCGTTCTCATACTTAGCACGTTCCTCGACACAACTTTTACGATATTCATGTGTCCTGATGATCTGCTCATCGTGTTTAGAATGAAGATTCTTTGAAAAACAAAAGTCATCAACTGTTTTTTTTTTCTTGCTCTATAAGCAAAATATAAAAGACGATCCCTGTACAACGAATCTTTTCTAATGTACTTTTTATCTCGTTGTTAATTACGTGGGGCAACGAAGGAAAAAGACTACGATGCGGGTAAAATTTGAACTACTGATAAAACTAAAAATAAATATATTTTCCACGAATCAATCACCCTTTATATTCGTTTTTCTTAACAAAGAACTCTTGAACAACTCAATTTTCTTTCCCCTATATATACAATCATTGTTTCTACACACATTTTGTTTATGAACAATCAGATACATAGAACGGATACGAAAAGAAGAGGAGGAAGAGACAAAGGAATTTATTGTGTTCCAGTGTTTATTCAATATAAAAAGTTATCAATGAAAGAAAAAGAAGGCGACGGGTTTCTTTTATCCTACACGAGGGAATATTGGTGACGGTTGTCAAGAAAATGTTCACATTTTCGCTTTTCTTAACATATTGGCTGACGTCTTTGTGGTCTCTTTCCATTCGAAGTAAAATGCACTTTGAGTGGACGAGGAGTTAAAGTAAATACCCCGTGTAGTTGACAGCTCCTATTATATTCACATATATATACACTGTGTCACATATATATATACACTGTGTCCGTAAAGCGTTATTTAAACGAGTACAACTCTGAAATAATGTTGTTGTGTTCAAAGGCGTTGGGAAATTGATTAATATAATTATTTTTCAACCATAAATCTCGAACGTTCTTACAAGAATAACTGAGAACAAATAAAACTGAGCGACGTAGTATTTGAATATGCTTCAAGTTTTGTCTACAAATTTGATTTGAGTGAAACCGTATATAACGTAATTGCAGCCGCACAGGTAGCAGCTTTTGTATGTAAATATTATTTCGTTAAAGCTGAATGTGCACTATTATTTCATTTCAAGTTTATATAGTGATTGTTAATGTTAGAAAAATGCTGGAGGAGTTTTTTGGTATTTTTATGGAACTTTTTGACATCTGGCATTAAAATTATTGGTATAATTGTTGAAATTTTTTATAAAATATTTGGTAATCATCGACATTTTTGTGAACTTTTTAGTATTTTTGGCATTTTTGTATATTTCTTTGAAATTTTTGTAATTATTGACATTTGTTTGGAATATTAGCTATTTTTAATGAAATTCATAACAATATTTCTGGCTATTTTCGATATTTCTTTAAAATTTTTCATTAAATTTTTGCAATTATATACATTTTTGATAGGTTTTTCATGTATTTGTTAAATTTTTTGGCATTTTTGTATATTTTTTTAAAATTTTTCATCAAATCTTTGTAATTATTGACATTGTTTGTTTGGAAATTAACCAAAAATAGTGAACACAATCATAATCCATACAATTTCCTCTAATAACCATAATTTTTGTCAGTTTTTTGGTATCTTCCATCATTTTTTATAAAATTTTTAGCAATAATGGATATTTTTGTGAAATTTTAAGTGTTTTTGGCATTTTTGTATACTTTTCTGAAATTTTGTATCAAATATTTGTAATTATTGACATTTGTTTGGAATATTAGCTATTTTTAATGAAATTCATAACATTTTTTATCAAATTTATGGTTATTATCGATATTTTTGTTAAGTTTTTGCCTTTTTCTATATTTCTCCAAAAATTTTCATGAAATTTTTGCAATTATTGATGTTTTTGATAGGTTTTTCATGTATTTGTTAAAATTTTTGGCATTTTTATATATTTATTTAAAATTTTTCATAAAATCTTTGCAATTATTGATATTATTTATTTACAAATTCACTTAATATAGTGAACACAATCATATTCCATAAAATGTCCACTAATACCCATCATTTTGGGTATTTTTGTCAATTTTTTGGTATTCTCTATAATTTTTTATAAAATTTTTGGTTACAATCAATATTTTTGTGCTTTTTTCTGAAATTTTCCATCAAATACCTATTTGTTTGAAGTGCATGCTATTTTTTACGAATTTCTTATCTTGTTTTACAAAATTTTTGGTAGTTAAATTTCTTAACTGTTTCCAAAAAGTTCTCAAACTTCCAACTAATCCCAACCAGAAATCTCAACTCAATCACAAAACAACCACATCTGACTTTAACAGACGGAAATAGTTTAGTTACTAATCAAGAAAATTACACATCATGAAACATAACCAAAACGTGACCAACACTTCGACACCTTGACCTCTCTGAGAAATTATTTCCTTCAAACGAAAAAATAAATTTTGAAAATTCAAAACATTGTAAACATTCACATATTATTCTTCTCGAATAACTTTACGATATAATGGTAAATTATTAAATAAAAAACTTTTATCGATATTGTTTTAAAATTATTACGGATAACTGAATTTTCCAGAATGTCCAGTTCGATAGATATATAACTCTGAGGAGGGTTTGCGATATATGTTGCTGGAAGACTGAAAAAAATAATTCATTTTATGAAATATTACATTTCCGTGAAAACGTATCCTTCTATAGCAGACATTTTTGTTTGATTGATTATACTTTAACGTAAGAATGTAAGTTAAACAATGAAACAAGTTATTAAAAAACTAAAATAAGATTTTAAAATTATATGCTTTACTGAAATATATTACGAGGAATCCGGCTCGAAGGACCAAATTTTTAAGTGGTATCAACGTTATATAACATCCCACTCTCTCCAAGTAAACACTTCTGGCACCAAATTTGTAAAATGTCTACTAAAAGTATTAAAACCAATATTAGGAGGATCTGCTATACATTGTTTGTCTAGAAAAGACTAATAATCTCTTCAAAATAAAGAGAAGAGAATTAAAAGTCTCGAAAGTTAGTTAATTAAGTATCACTTTGGAACAAAAAGAAAAAAAAAATTAATTTACTAATTATGTAAGTAAGTAATTCACTGATTTCAAAATTCTAAAGTGCTTTATTTTGACTGGACTTTCCTGGTAGTTACAGACAAAGGGCTTTTTTTCAAGTAAGCTCGTTGCCATGTTGAAATGTGAACCGTCATGAAGGAAACCAATTAACATGAAACTAAACCAACTTCCGTTATTTGTCTTGGATGTTGACTTTTGGTTGGGTCAGAGAGACATTCTAGAATGTTAAAATGATTCGTGTTTAGTGTAAAGTTCTTGCTAGGGGTGAACTACAACTTTAGTAGTTTTCAGCTGCAGCTAGACAGTATGGTAATTCCGATAAACCACTAGCTTATTACAGGATGTACCGTTTCTACCAAAATTTTACTTAACATTTGTTAAATTCGGATGACTTGGGTTTCACTACGAAAAAAATCCAAATTTTCAAAAATTTTAAGTTGGCAACTTGGACGCCATAAGTTTTTTTGGCTAGTAGTATTGGAATCCTGTCAATTTCTAATAATCGCTACTAGCGCTTCAGGTGGATGGGTTTGAAACCTCATTTTTTTTATTCAAGGTCATTCTATAAACTTTCGCTTCTATAGGTTTGTTTGAATTGTAATGATCATGTCACATTGACATATTGTCATGGTCAGATACACTCTCATCAAAATTCTCAGTGAAAATGACAATACTTTCCGGCCGAATCCCATTTAAAATTTTTAGTAAAATATCATCTTACAGACAATATGCGCTGGTGAAACGAACTCCAAAAGAAACTAGCGGTAAATTTTCAAACTACATTATCCTAAGAGCTAACAAAGACGATCATCCAGCGATACTTAAACTGATGCATGAAACTTTTTACAACGAAGAACCGACGTGTTTTTCTATTGGTTTGTATGATCCAAATTTTTCGGTTTAGAAAATGTGTTTACGTTTCAAAATTTTGAAGGTCTTCATCATAATACAATAATGGATGAAACTTCACTGCATAAAATGAACGAAGGCATAACCGTTGTTGCTAGATGCAAATTTGATGGATGTATTGTGGGAGCGGCAATTAATGAATCTACAAATCCCTGGGATCCGGATTTAAAAGAAAAATTAGCTTGTAACGTGCAGTGTCCAAAAACCAAGCATTACCTTCTCTTTCAAGTAAACCCTCTTCACAATATTATTCGATTATTTTGTTGTAATATCCTAACCGGGATCTGTCTGTCTGTAGGGTAGGGAGGGTGAGTTAGGCTCACAGCACTTAGACCACATGCGACCCTTTGTACATCCTCCCGATAAGTTGTCTTCCTAGGTCATGTCCTGTCCTTTCTAGGAAGGTGGACAGGTCACTATGAGGCATCTCCTTTATATCGGTAGGAGTAGGCCAAGACTCACCGAACACACACTCTCTTTTTGACGATAGCTCCAGGCACTCGTATAAGACATGCCTGATAGATTTAGCTTCATGTTCACACAACCTGCATAGAGATGTGTCCACTAGCCCCATTATTGTATGGAGGTGTTTCCTTAATTGAGTCAAAAATCCTACCATTAAACGTAGGTTTTTCTTGGTCATCGCCAAATATTTTTTCGACTACACCTTCCCAAGGTCGCCCTGATCCTGGCAAGACTGCATCCCTTGATTTCATCCCATCTCTTTGGAGATTGAGCATAGGTGTAACGTTTAGCTAGACCCGCGATTGTCGAATTCGTTAGGCCGTAGGTGTCGGCGGGTCCAAGTATTCTTAGTCCCGCCGGTTTCCTGGCTAAAGAATCCGCAATGGGGTTACTTTTTCTTCTGTCGTACGCCTTAACCCACCTCAGGATAATATTGTTATCTACCGAGGCGTTAGCTAAATCTCGATGACACACTAATACTAGCCCTGTTGTCTGTTCAAGGCTAGTAGAGATTGTCTGCTATCTTTGCAGATTAACCGGGATCATCACTGACCAAAATTATTTTTCAGGCACATGTTCAACGGTCCCCTAAACTCTGGAACTGCCTCCACGTACAAAAAATCTTTGAAATAACCAACATTTTCGTTAAACCGGAAATAAAAGACCCCCAATTTATAACGAAACTTATAGAAGAATCCAGATCCTTGGCGGCGGATTGTGGTTATAAAATAGTTAGAGTAAATGCTAGTACTCCAACGATCGCAAACATTTGTGAGAACCTAAAAATGAAATTGACTTCTGAAATACCGTATTGTTCATATTTGGGAAAAAATTTGGAACCCATTTTCAGTCCCCCGCATCCCATTGAATCTTTGAAAATATATATAGATGAAAATCCACAGAAAATTATTAAAAAAATTATCAAATCTAAATAAATTTCACAGTTGTTAATAAAAGAGTTTGTATCTATATTTAGTTTTGTGTTATAGATTTGCCAGGAAAAGAGGTTCATCCCTCTAAATCTGGCTTTTAGATCCTGAAAACCACAAGCTTTCTGATGCAGTACTGTGGAACAAACTCGGTAGTAATCAGATTGTAATCTAGTACCACTCAATAAATCTAGTTCTTTTGTAAATTAAATTCCGTACAACTGTTCTCAGTAGACTTATTTTATGAAATATTTGACCATTTCCAGCTTTTAAGGACCTTTTATTTTGTCGCGTTTCAAGTTCAACTTTACGTTAAAATGTTTGGCTTGCAATTTGCATTGACATTAGTTCAATCTGTCGTAAATCCCGATTCAAATTCTTTAAATATATCATTTTTAACGTAGCTAATGGTTAAATTGCCGAGTGCCGACGAATTGTGCTAGTGACTCAGAACACGAGAAGAAAAAAACTGAATGAAATATCATAAATTAAACAAAAATAATAGGAAACTTTATTATTTCAACATAACACAGTCTTCAATTAAAATAATTATTGTTAAATTACGAATTTAATTAATAAAAATTACTGATATTGATATACTACATCAGCTGGCTGTCTATGATCATCAGCTTGGTTTCTTTGAGGCACTGGTACCTAAAAAATAGTTGAAAACACTCTGTATAATCAGATATTGAATTTTAACTCCATGGGAAATGTGTGATACCTTTGAATATAAATAATACATATTCAGGGTCCCAATCGGTAATACCTGTCAGCTGTCAACTGTCAGAAACTTGCTGGCTCCAATGTTGCCACATATTTTTTATTAAGTGGATTTTAAGCTGGGGGAAAATTATATTTTAATTGATAGGTTTCTACAAATGGGTATTAGACGGTGTCGTATTACAATTAGAGTTGCAGTCTTCGCTCTAATTACTGAATAATCCGACGGTTGAATAAAGCTAGTTGTAATGAGTTTGTTCAAGGCCGCATCCTCGCAAAACACTTAAATGGATTTGTCGTATGTAACAAAGATAGAGCGGAATAAAAAAGAGACGGCAGAGTAAATTAAAAGAAAAACCCCGGGAAAATACAGTGTCAACAGCTGGAGCAATAATTATATTCATTTAATCGTTTCTCTACATCCAGGAAATTCGGGATAATAAAAAAAAAAGAAATTAAAACTAGGAAATTTTGTTTGGTCTGTCGTTTAAAAGTTTTCAATCGAATTTAAATCGATTTGGAAATGTATGTACTGGAAACAAAATTTATTTTCTTCGATGCATGAAACTATTTATTCTCACCTGAACGTATTGTACCCTTTGCTTAGGATTTTGGTACTGCGGAAGAGGTTTGGGTACTTTTACCACTATATCGGTTGGTTGTCGAGATACCTAGAAAAATAACACCATTTTAAACATACCTAAACAATTAAGGTGAATAGCGAATCAAGGCAAAATAATCTCCACCTGGCGGTGGGATAAGAAAAGATCTCTTTACGGTATCGTATATATTTGATCAACTTTTCTGTATCTTTTGCTTCTAGCCTGCTGTCTTGGATCCCATCTCTTTCAAAAGATTCTCTACATTCACCATTTATCTCTTTTTAATCCTCTTATTACGACATTCTGTGAGGTTGTTTTCTGACAACATGCCCTACTAATCCTATTCTTCGTTTCTTCACTGTGCCAAGTTTCTCTGGCTCACTCCATAGTTGTCAAGCCCCTAGTTGCTGATCTTTCTGTAGTTTTATACAATATCGTATTTTAATTTTTATAATTTTAGAATATTTATCAAGTTCATAAAAATAAAAAATCTTATAAAAACTGTGCATCACTTTGTAGAAGCTTTTAAACGAGATAGAACAGAAACACTTGACTTGAATAAACAAAAAAAAACAAAGCATGTAATCAATCCAAAAAGTGTTACCTCAGCTTTGAAACCTTCTTTCGGATCAGCCGTGTATGAAACGGTTCGAATGAATCCGTCTGAGTCGACTACTGAATAACTTCCTGTAATTTTGTTGCCCTCTCTTTGTTCCTTTCTGTTCTGATAGTTGGTGTTCAGCTCGTCCTTCACGTCGAATCCAAATTGGTAGGAGGGATTCGGCTGGAATCGAAATCGAGACAAAAGTTACAAAAGGTCGTTAAGATTTTTTTTTTCATTGTTTTTATTTACACAAAAATACTGATTGTAGCTGTTGTTTTAGAGATAATTGGAACAAAACAACTTTTTACATTGTATTACTCGAGAAAGTTATTTTGGCACTTGGAAGATACATTTTTCGAAATTAACCAAATCTTTTGTTTTTTATACTCACATCATAATCTTCTTCTTCTTGCGCGTTTTGTCCTTGTTTATAATACTGTTGGGGTCTTCGTGAGACCGCTAACGGTTTTTGCACGTACTTGACTTGTGTTAACTGAGGTTTTTCAACTACATATTGTTGTGGCACCGTTTGGTATTGCTCGGTTTGATATTGTTGAGGTTGCGCTACATATTTATTTTCCCGAGCCTGGGTAGCTAATAAGGGTTGAATATTGTACAATTGATTGGGACTTTGTACCTAAAATTTTCATTTTATTAAAATCGGTCAATCAATAAAATAAAAAGGATATATGTATATGTTCCGTGTCACTCGGAAAATAATTGCAAATTGAATTTAATTTCACAGTGACAAGTTGCCTTCAATTTCCAAACGTTCATTATACAGTGTGTAAAAGCCAAACGGAATAAACTGTATTATATTTATAAAAATTCCCGAAACGCGTCAAATATAAATTGTAAATAGACATTCTGGTGAACCAAGTCGTATTCACTGGAACTTGAGCGTTTCCTGGATCAGGATATAAATTTGCCAAACTTGAAATGACATAATTTTGAAGTAGTGCCAAATAATAATCGGCATTTTAATTGTCCTAAATTAAAAAGGGACCAGTGATATGGTTTCCCCGAATCCTTGTGCTTACTATGTCTGTCTGCTCAATGTATGAGGGTTTTTCTCAAACTCAAACAACATATTTAATTTGATTTCATCTCTCATTGAATTGACAGCTGGTTTTTTTATCTGCCTTACATGACCAAACTCGCGAAACCCTATTTTTCTAATTGTTCCTTGTGATATAGGCGGTAAAACAGGAAATTTCTCATGAAATAGGCGAGTTATTTCTTGTTATGTTTGGGTTTTATATCTGTAGCCAATAATTTTTAAAACTCTTATTTTATAATTTAAATTTGACTTGTTTCGGGATTTTTCATTAATATATAATGAATTTATTCCGTTTAACTTCAACACACTATAGACAATAATAAATTTTATCAAATTTAACTCAGTAATCGCTAGGAATCAAATCTGGAAGAATAACTTACCTGTCTATCTACATTACTTCCAACAATGACCTGGGCTTGCTGATCTTCCGTAGCATAACTCTGCAACCCTTCTGCCGTCTTCGAATCATATACAGGACGATTATTAGTTTGCTGTCGCAAATATTGCTGAACATACCCCGTTGCTTCTGGTTGTTTGTACTGAACTTGTGGTAACACTTGCGTACGCAAGTAAGGATTACTTGTATAAGCTGGTTGTGAAACAGGACGAGGAGAACAATATACACAAGGCACTAAAGTTAATAAAAAATATTTCAAGTGGTTTTTCATTTTTTTTTTCGTATTATTGCGTACAAAGTAAAAGTAGTTGCGAGAATATCACTATTATATGCTTATCCCACCTATGGACTTTCATTATGTATCAAATAATGTTGGGTAAGTACATTGGTACGTTAGTGGTTACGTGGGGGATACAAAAAATACTTTTACGTTAAATTAATAAATTAATCTTTAGAATTGACACACGATTATTTAATTCTTCTCTCGTTGCTATAAGGTATTTTTGTATAGTTGCTTGAATTAATTATATACAGGGAGAATCATAATTATTGGACTAAAGGTAGATTGTTTGGGCTATTAGATAATTGTTGCTAGTAAATGACATTTAAAGCTATCATATACTTTTTGTTATTGAAATGTTACGTCACAATCATTTTATGAATGAAGAAATACGGGATATGATTTGTGTATATATGCACGAGAACATTTTTCGGGTCGCTCCAATGTCCCGATAGTTATGACTCCCACTGTATATGGGAATATTGTCAAGGATGAGTTGTGTTGTATTTAATAATGATACGAAGAAAGTTTGAATATTTCAAATTGTAGCGTGACTCGTCTCACCTAATAAAGATGGAAGAGAAAACTTTATCTTTGTAGAATAACTATATTATTAAAAGGACGTCCATTGAAGCATGCGAGAAACAAACAAAATTATTCCAACAAAAAAAAACAAGTCAACGATATACTGAATATAAATTACTTTTATATTTCGCTCTGTCAATACACTGGAAGTTTACAGGATGTTTACTAAAACTATTAATTAAAAGTGAAATATTTTCAAGGGACATCCTGTATGTGAACGCATATACAGCGTGTCAGTTTTAAAACATACAATGGGCTGTACCTCATGAATCAAAAAAATTTCAAAACCGTTTCTAGGGTAGAGAGGGGGAATTAAAATGACATGAGAGAACGAACCTACCCCACCTACAAAAATTTAAATGGCAACCTCCAACTGGTGCGTTCTCTCTCATGTCATTTTAGTTCCCCGTCTCTACCATAAACATGGTTTTGAAATTTTTCTTATACAGATTGCGTAAATTACATCGGAACCGTCCGGATTACACAAGTACGACAGAAAAACAGCTGAAAGAGAGAGAAAGAATAATTATGCGTGGGCATTAAGGCGGGTACTTTGTTTCACCTTAGGGGTGTATACTTATTTCCCGAGACTGGCCGAATGCTCATTGCCCCCCTATTTTAACCGCTGTACAAATGATATTTTTGTCTCATTATCGTTGACTTTTTTCGAGGGTGAAAATACAGCACGTTTGTTTCAGCATTCCGCCAAATAATCTTAGAGATATGAGATCAAATCTTTATCACAGATTTGGTTATTGTCTGGCACAGGAAGGTGGTTTATTTGAGCACTTAATTCATTAAAATGATGTTTACTTTTAGAATGGATTTTTATTTTTATTTTTTCAGGAAGTTTATATTTTATGTTTAGAATAGGTGTAGGTACCTACCTACTTATTTTATTTTTTCAATTTAATTTATTAATGGAAGGGATTTTTAGTTTATTAATTATGGTTCTCTCAAGAAATGCTGTTTTATTTTCAAGTTACAATGGCTAAAATAATATCCTATTGTAGTTAGAAATTGTCAACTTGGTCTGAAATGATCATGTTGACAAAAATGAATTTTAAGATGTACAGGTTAAGTAATAACGATTGTATTTTTTTATTTCTTTAACACCCTCACTCCTTCCATGTTAGATTAGATTAGAAATGGAGTGGCTCTCTGTCCTATCCCACTGCGACCTTTGCAGATCTATTGTGGTCCCCCCTATCCTTAGAGCTCGATATCTAGCTTTATCCTTTTTATTAGATTTATTAGCCTGGATACCGCCTCCCGTGCATAGCTTTCTGCCCTCGGTTTTTCTTCTCCGAATAGGTGAAACCGCACCCTTACTAGGCCTTCGCACTCACAAAGTATGTGTTCCGCGGTTTCATCTTCTTCCTGGCAAAACCTACATAGGCTGTCATCTGCTAGGCCAATTGCATGCATATGCTTCCTTAGCCTACAATGTCCGGTCAGCATTCCCACCATCATCCTCGTCGTTTCTCGACTTTGACATAGTAGGTCGCGTGACAGTTTGGCCGAAGGGCTTTTAAGGAATAGTTTAGCGTGCCTTTGTCCTGGGGTTTCATGCCACCAGCACAGCGCCTGATTTCTTATCCATTGGTGGATGCTCTCCTTAGTGAGGTTTTTTGCAATTCCACAGGAAGGTTCTGGCCCTATCATGACCTCAGTAGCTCCCTGCTTGGCTAATTCATCAGCCTTTTCATTGCCTTTTATTCCTTGGTGACCTGGTACCCAGGCTAGGGTCACTCTATTGTGCCTACCTAGTCTGTTGAGGGCCTTGCGACACTCCCACACCAGATTTGACGTTGTCCAATATGAGCTTATCGCCTTTAGTGCCGCCTGGCTGTCGGAGTAGATGACGATTCTTTGGCTATCCACCTTCCGTCTTATCAACTCTTCTGCACAGCATTGCACTGCCATTACCTCTGCCTGAAAGACAGTGGCATGTTTCCCTAGGCTTAGAGAGATCTTGATCTTCTCTTGTACCCCATATATTCCGGCTCCTACTCCAGAGTCTGTTTTAGAGCCATCAGTGTACCAGTTGAGATTCGCTGTTATAGGAGGCTTCCATGTTGGGAGCATACTGAATACCACCAACTAGTGAATTCTCTCTGTTAAGGACCATTCGGCCAGTCTCGGGAAATAAGTATACACCCCTAAGATGAAACAAAGTGATGACCGCGCACAATTATTCTTTCTCTCTCTTTCATATATCCTTGTCGTACTTGTGTAATCTGAGGCCAGGGTTCCGATGTAATTTACGCAATCTGTATCTCTTTTCGTTCAGCCCATTGTAAGTTTTAAAATTGACACCCTGTATGTGTGGTTGTTATTTGGACTGTATAATATTGTGCGGATTTTCGTCTGATTAATATGTAGGTATAATCTTGAAAATGTAAGCAAAATGTTTTTTAGAAATTGCACTCTGTATACGTACATACAAAGGCCTATCCTTATTCAGAGTTAAAAATAAACGTTTAAGCTCAGCTTTATTAAAAATAGAATTTACAAATTAACATCCTCAGGAGAGACTAAAAATTTGGCACAAATTCGATTCTTATCAAATCAAATCTATATTATTTTCTTTTGGAAAGTAGGTGGTTATTAACAACCGAATGTTTATTATTTAACACAAGTTCATATTATATCGATCAATGACTTTGCTATTACATAATATATCTATCTCATGTATATCGAATACTGAATAGTTTACGTCCCATTTCCAATCCAGTTTACAACTTCGTATATGGAGAAAGGGATTTTTTTCTTCTTCTAGTCGTTAACGAGTTGATCTGACAAAAGAAACGTGATTAGATATATACAGGGTGATTGATTGCTATGTCCTTCTAGATGTTAGAATAAAAATTGAATGGACTATAGTCACCATTAAGGGTTATATTTTCAAAATTAGTTTCAATCTTACAGGGTGTTTCATAAAGTCGTGCCAAACCAAAGTTTAATTTTTTTAAATGGAACACCCTTTTTTATTAAAATCATAAGAAGTTCAAAGCCATGTATAATTGAAAAGTAGCTTGAGAACAGTTATAAATTCCAGTAATCGCTTTTTAATTATTATCAAAAAATATTGATTTACTCAATATTCATGAAATTGTGTAGAGGGTGAGTCAAAATGCGAATCCATGGTTTTCTCTCTTTTTTTCAAATGGATTTCCCTGTATTTTATATCATTTATCATATATCATATCATTTTATAAATTGGTCCTGTCAAAAATTGACAGTTTGCTATTATTGTGTGTAAAATTCATTATTTTAATTGATACTGTTAAGCGGAAGAAAATATATTACAAATAAAACATAATTTTTACCAAAATACAGTAGTAATAATTCCGTAAAAAGGTGTTCAAAATGACCTCCAAGAACATATATACAAGCCTGACAACGATGATTAAAAAATTGCCAACATTACGCAGCATTTGAGCAGTAATATTTTGAATCAAACAAAAAATAATAGTAAATTGTCAAATTTTGACAAATAAGTCATGGCCGCAACTTATTGGTTAACATTTGGATACTAATTCAATACTTTGAAAGTGTGATATTAGTTCTTTTCGATAAAATACAATGTGATCCAGAAAATAATTGATTTGCATTTTGACTCACCCTGTACACAATTTCATGAATATTTTTTTTTATAATTTACGATAAAAACTAATTTATTATTCTTAAGCTCCTTTTAAATTATAAATTACAACTTTATATTGTTTCATTTCAAAAAATATAATTTTGGTCTGACTCGAAGATTTGAAACACCCTGTAAGATTGAAACATAGGAGATACTGGACTTGATCGCACTCTGATTAATCACCATGTATGTATATATATATGAATCGTTTTAAACTGAATGCCTATACGGAGGAAGTAAGACAATTTAGTACTTAATAGGTTTGTTAATTATCGAGGAAACAGGAAGACATTTTTTTAATTACACCGTAAATTGAAATTATCAGATAGTAACGAAGAACAATGGAATGCACTTTCTTTTGAAAAACTTTCGTATTAAAATTTTGATGTTATTGTACCTGAAAAATATCCGCAATTGATACTAATTTTTCGAAAGCTGTAACCAAAATTTACTCCATCCCAAACTCGCTTAAAAATATAGAGTCTACACTAAATCCTGAGAATATTCGTGAACTTGAAGCCTGAACCATGTAGGAAATACAGGGTCTAACAAATTTAATAAAAGCTGAGTGATTCATTAAAAAAAAACTGAAGTTGGCGTTATCTCCAAAATTATTATTCACCCTGTATGATAAAATATTACTTAATGGAATCACTGTAATGCTAAAAAATACTGTTTACAACGGGTTCAGCCATCTACGAACGAATTAGCGAACCCAAAATTATTTTAACACACTACCATCTATTAGTGTCAATTTGAATTATAAGATTTGGCTGAAATATTTCCTACTTTCATTCGTACACTGCCATCTGTGAACTAAGCAATGGATTTCTTATAGAAATCTACTATTAAAACAGATTCAACAGTTTCCAGTGTTTTTATTATTTAATAGATGTCACTACATATTTTGAGATGTCGTATATTATTTGATATATATTTTATTTCAAGTTTTTTATCTTATAAATATTGATGAATACGGCATTTTAATTAGAGATCTACTGATCAACTGACACCTTATCTCCGTATCATAAAATACAATTATTTATTGTATGTGGACCTATTTGATGCAAATCTATTTCGGGGTTGGGCACGAATATTTTCGTTGTTATTATAATTTTTTTTTTCCATTCTTCGAATATAAAACCGTTGGATTTTAATAAATGACTGTAAATAGGAAATAGTTCAATGTCAAAATCTAGTTTGTTGGGCGTATTAATCCGAAGGCCGATTCGAATTACGAGCTTACATTTATTTTTGCAAAAATTTTAAAATAATTAGAAAATTGTGAGTAAAAGAATCATAGTACAAAGCGTTCTACATAATTTTGGAGGCGTCACTTTTATGATAAAATTAAAAAATTCGTCAAAATCATATAAAGAGGGACGTCTTTTTGCCCCTCCCCCCTATAGTCAACCCCCCCAAATTTTTTAAATGGAAATCCCTATATTTTACTTCAGGAATGAAAAATTGAAATATTTTAAAAACTAAAAACTTGAAAAAAATAGAAGTATAATAATACTTTTAAAAAAAAATGTAAAGAAAATTTTTAAAATACATATTTAATTTTTGAAGTAAAATATAGGGTGTTCCATTAAAAAAATTTTGGAGGGGTGACCATAGGGGGGAGGTGGTTGAAGTTATAACGTCTACATAAAAGCAAAGAGACGCCCCCCTCTATATGATTTTTGACGTGATTTTTAATTTTCTCATATAAGAATTATGTGGGGTTGATTAAAAAAGGGCTATCCTTAAAAAAACCGATCCTGGATCGTGCACTTCACTGGATCCCATTCCTTTATTTTTATTGACTGTCTAGTTGTCAAATATAAAATTATTTGATTAATTAATACCAGTATGGCAAAAAATATTTCTTTGATTTGGCTCTTAGACTAAATTCCATTATTTTATATATAGATCTAAAAAGGTGGGGCACTTGTCGACATATATATATATGCTTTATTTCCATCCCAAACATCATTTTTGTAAGTTCAGTGTACAAAATGTTGTTAACAAAAATGTTTTCGGAAATTATGGTGAGTTCAAGACAAGTTTTAATGTTTTGTCCAAGATAATTTTCAACACCCACTATAATAAATTAAAATATAAGTTTCAATCATTAAGTGATAATCGGTTAAATATTTTTTGTCCACTTTTTTTATCTGTACCTACGTTAGCAAATCTGTACCCTCGAATAATTGCTCTCCCTGTATATACATAAAATCGGGTATCCATAAGATATCCATAAGATCGGCAGTATCACAAAATCCTCACAAACTTAAATTAATAAAAATCGTGCAAGTTGTTTCCATATTTAAGACTCACTCTGTACAATTCATGATTCAATCCTGTATAATAAAGTTATTTGAAATTTTCACTTTTAATATTACTAGAGTTTAAATCATATCCGGAATTTACTTAAAATAACCGTGAGACAAATGTTCTAGTATAATTTTGATCTTCACTGTTTAGAATATATCACGAATATACCATTATTATTATTATCGAAGATAAACATCTCGCAAATTTATACACATTTTTGAACTGTCAATAATATCTGAAAATATATTACAAGATTTTTTCTTCAAGAGAATTTTTTCCCGTTACCATGTCAACTTTCTAAGACCAACGTTTTTCGAGGGGTGAACATATTTATTATAGAAAAAAAATCATACTAAAGAACCTTAAAAAGAATGTAATAATAGCTTTCGCTGTTATTGAATCCAACAAGAAATTTCAGAATTTTCGTTGTAGGAATTGTTCCGATTTAAATTCAATTTCGTTTACATTCATTAACAGTGATTTCAGTTACATTATTGACAATCACTCTAATTACGCAAAAACGGTATTTTCCATTGTTATTAAAATTCGTTGATGCACCATGTTGATGTTATAATATTTGTACTTTTAATCCCGGATATAAATTATTGATTTTCAATTAACTACAAATTTAAAAAAATGAAAACTGACCTACTCGTTGTTTAGTTGACACATATTTACGCTTGGATATTTTCAATATTCCAGAAAATTATGTTCTCTTTAATTGACCCAAAAATTTTAGGCGCTTTGCTATGCAACCACCTATAATACTAATGGTTATGCAACACACAATACTTTTGGTTATGCAACTCAATTAACAACGAAGCGTATATAGTGTTGCATATGTCATCATCACGCTTTCACAAAATTTTCTCTTTTGTTTCAGATAATCGCAGTTTCGCTAATCACCATCATCCAAACTGTCAACTCCAGCACCGTCTCTTCGTATACCCAGCCTTTTCCACTTTTCAAATACCAACCAATATACACCAGTTCCTTCCAGTACCCTTCCAATAATGGTTATTACCCAGGGATCAGTGGTCCTGTTATAGGACAGTACCCGGGAGTAATATTCCAATATCCTATATACGGGACGGTACCAATTCAAGGACAGATTCCTACACAACCACCCACAGTTAGTCAACCATCAGCTCCACTTGGGGATGCACCACCTCTAGGAGGAGTTTTCTTAGATGATGATACTGTTTCTGTAGATGCTGCTTATTGAATACATCTTAATTAATATAATTGTTTTTTTATTTTATTATTAGATACAGTAGAAACGGTCGAGCTTTGCCATCACGTCAGCAACAATTTTCATATGAATCAAATCAAAACTTCTGTCAACTCAATAGAAATAATGGTTATGACTAATATTCCAAAGGTTGGCCTTTTAAGAATTAGTAAATTAACTTTTTGAATTGTATTTATTTGATTTATATGGTTAACATCGAGATAATTAATAAAACTATCGATATACTGGTAGTAAAATAAGCATCGTAATATTTTTTCAGTGGTGCACAAGGAAGGAGGTAAAAGTGGTTATCAATATATCGCACGCCACTGGATAATTAAAAAAAAATCACTACAGGCTAAAGAATTACTTGGGTATAAAAAGTATTCAATTGTCAACAAAAATAAAATAAAAAAAAAGTGACCCGGTGTCGACGTCGTTGAGTTAACTCCAGCAGCGCCGACGTCCGACCTGTCGCACCTTATTCTCTCTCCTATATACGATCTCCTCTGCGCTCAAACTGTACGGCTTGTTGCGATTAGAAAGTATCTGCCTCTCGCCGTCGACTCTTCGGTGTCACTGCTGGTCTTCCGACGTTTCGTCCTTTTCTCCGTTTTGTTGCGGCAACACTATATACTCACACATACACACGTTGCGCTATATCTTCTTTCTCTTTTTCTCCGTTTCTGTTAGTGTCGGATCGTAAAGTGACAATTTCGAATGTTTGGTTTTTCGGTGACTGCATTTACTGTTTTTAAACGTCGGGTTTTATGTGGGGGATCTTCTATTCGTCGCACGTGATATTGGTATGTAAATTAGTATGTCATTTTTATTATGAAAAATAGTCGAAGCCGACGCAATGTATTTATTTTTAAAATTATTTATTTTGGGAAAATTATGAATGAATTTTAAATAATTGTTTTAAATTTTTAAGTAGTTTCAAAAATTTTGTAAAAACAGTGAAAATTTCATCAAATTATGCTTTTCGAGAAAAAATAGAAATTGTAGGTTCCTACTTTTTCTTTTTGTTTAAAGTTGAAATTTTGAAAAATTGTAATACATTTTTAAGTCGCGTCAAAAATTCTGTCAAACAGTTAAAGTTTCATCAAATTATATTTACAAGCGTAAATTTTTTCGGAAAAATATAGAAACTGTACCTACTTTTTCTTTTTTTTTGTTCGAAGATGGAATTTTGAAAAATAAATATCAATAAATTAGGTATCTTGATTAAAAAACAAGAAGGTGAAATTTAACTCGCATTTCTTGGATAAAAACAATATTTTAACAATTTCATTTCGATTTACAATAATTATTACCTGTTTGAGGCAATTTTAGCTGAGATGACATGACTTTTAATTATAGTTTTTCGAAAAAATACATACATTTTACGAAAGATTAAGAAAAAGCATATAAAAAATGTCTATATTTCCAATCAGTTCCGCATTGCACCAAATACAGAACTAATTAAAATACAGAATTGGCAGAACAGTCTTACAAAATTAGGGTGAAAACAACTCAAATACTTCCAGTATTTTTGATCTTCATAAAAAAGTTATACAGAGTGGAATATAACTATCGTGTTTATATAAATTTAAATATACAGTGATATATTTTTATAGGAAATATTTCAATATATTGGTTACACACTGTATATACTGTTAAAGGCAAGCGTCAACTCTGAAAATTCTCCAAAGACAGGGGATGTCTGAAATACATTTCAGTAGAGGGTTTGAATATAAAGACAGTCAAGCACTTTCATCTCCTTACCTTTAATTCCAAAGGGTTGTACAATAGACCGAAAGGGTTTTAGATGCTATGATCCTCTAAAACTTCATTTAAATTAGAATTTTTGTTAATAAAAAATTCTCCAAACACTGTTTGTAAATTCAGTGAGTTTTTTTGTCGCCATAAATCTTGACAGTTCCTTTAATGGACTTTATTTAAGATTGATTCCGTTTCCGTCAACTCTCAAAAGGACTCAAAAACAATTTTCCACCACTTTTCACCGCTTTGATACTTTTCCGGAATCGAAATGTACCGCAAAAAGAAAGTGTACTTTTTAAAGGCACCAATTTTATTTGCAATTGATTTTTTTAGCTTACAATATTTGAGATTTTTTTTCCTTTATATTTTTATAATTCTCTGGGAAAACGTGATTTGCAATAAAGGTGACTTGGTCACATGTTATGTATGTAAATTATGACATAATTGAATGTTGAAAGGTCATCTTAAAAGAGAATGTTGCTATTGAAGGTATGCGGTGAATTCCTAGCTAATTGTTTATTAATATAAATAAAACTATTATTAAAAGTGATTTAAATAAAAATAGTTTTTTTTTACCTTCTTTCAATTTTTCTCTTGTTTCGCTATCAAAGGGTTATTGCAAAGAAAAAGCTTTTGAATGAAACTAAAAAATATTAATATTATTTTATAGACAACGATAAAGAATATAAACATTTTGATTTATTTTTATCAGCAACTTCTTCTTGAAAACTTTTATAATAACAAAATTTTAATTAAATTTTTTTTGCACAGTCGAAGTGTTTCCAAAAGACGGTGGTTTCCACTTTTTAAATCGCACTATTTTAATAAATTTAATTTGTATTAATAAGGGATTCAAAATAGGAAAAATCGTTTAGTTTTTTCGAATTTCCTTTCCATAACTTTTTTCTCCAATTATTATGGACCAAATAATAATACGGTACGTTTTGTTCCGTAATTAAACTCAAGTGATGTTGTTGTTTCAAAGTTCTGTTTCTATTGACCTGAGAGGAAAATTCATAAACGTACAGAACATACACGGTACGTGGAAAAAACTTTTTTTTTTCGAATTATGCAAATGCTTTATGATAAGGTAAAAGGAATAACATGCTTTGAAACTGAAAAATTTTAACAGATAACAAATATTTGAGTTTCGCGTTGTTTTCCGAGACATAAAACACACGCTGATGTATGGGTTTGGAATTTAAACAGATTATAATGTTTTTTTTTTGTTGGTTTTGTGTAGATATTAAGCCTGAAATACACCCAGATTACGATTAAATTCGTACCTGGAAAGCTATGATTAAAAATTTTACATCAAATAATGTGAAAATATACAACTATTCTGAGAATTCAACTTTCTATCATATTTTTGTCCTAATTTTAAAGTCAATTCTATACATTTGTGGAAAAAACCGTTCTTCGGATGAGAGTTTTGATTGTTTTCTTATTCCAAGGTCAAATACCAATAAAATAATGGAGCTACATTGGAAAAGTCTCCTGAAAAGGCAAATTTTGGTACCTTTTAAACTAATCATCCTGTATATACGTAAGCATATACATTAGATTAGAAATGGAGTGGTTCTTTGTCCTATCTACTGCAACTTTTGCAGATCTATATATTTTAGAGCTCGATATCTAGCTTTTTCTTTTTGTTAGACGTATTAACCTGGAATCCGCCTCCCTTGCGTAGCTCTCTGCCCTCGGTTTTTCTTCTCCGAACAGGTGAAACCGCACCCTCACTAGGCCTTCGCACTCACAGAGTAAGAGCTCCGCGGTTACGTCTTCTTCCTGGCAAAACCTACATAGGCTGTCATCTGCTAGGCCAATTGTGTGCATACGCTTCCTCAACCCACAATATCCGGTCAGCATTCCCACCATCATCATCGTTTCTCGACTTTGACATAATAGGTCGCGTGACAGTTTGGCCGAAGGGCTTTTAAGGAATAGTTTAGCGTGCCTTAGTGAGGTTTTTTTGCAAATCCTCAGGCAGTCGCTCCCTGCTTGGCTAATTAATCGGCCTTTTCATTGCCTTTTATTCCTTGGTGACCTGGCACCCAGGCTAGGGTTATGACTACCTAGTCTGTTGAGGGCCTTGCGACACTCCCACACCAGATACGTTCGCATATAAGTGAAGCTTTGTTTTTTTTCAAAATTACTCGAATAGAAGCTCGAAAATATTGCTATGAGTGAAAAATACTTAAAATCAAATAAAAAACAATCTTTTTTCTCTCTAAATTCCAATTTTTCAAAATTGTATTTTTTTTATCCTCCCCAATCTACAAAGCTTTTACGTAACTGCTATAAAAAATAAGCTTTCCACATATTTTTTTTACCTTAAAATCCTACCCAAACATTCGCATATATATATTTAAATTGTATAATTTCCCGAATAATCTCCAGTCTGCGAACTGTTTAATAACCCCTCCTGTTTTCACAAGCATCCCTTTGCAAATATGCCGTTTAGCCAATTTGAATAAACGTAAATAGGTATTACGACACTACTACTCTTCTGTAAACAATACGGACAAGGGATGTAACCCTATATCCAGGCTGCGGGATGTTTTTTTAGGATATATCTGTTGATATTATTTCGTTTTATATAATTTTGAAACAATTTCGCTCTTGAGTAACAGAGTGTGAATGATTCCAAGTATTAATTAGAAGTCCTTATCTGACCATTGGAAAGATCTAGTAGTACTCAGACAAACAAAGATACTCCAAAGTGATTCTGTACTAAAGTTTTCACAGATTTCCTCTGAGTACTTTCAAAAGCTTGAACTAGTGAAGCAAGAATGTAGATCCTGTGGACCTTCTTCAGGAACTAAGTTGATAAAAAAAGCACAACGAAGAGACAGACTCCCTTGCAAGATCTATATTGATCCTCTGATTCTCTTCTTAAATAACCAATCAGCTTCGATACTTTGTCGGGGACTTCTCATCGCCTGGTACAAGAAATTGTACTTTGTATAGTTTCCTTCTTCAGGTGGCAGAATGTGCACAAGGGTGTGGTCCAATCAAAGTCCATTTCAACCCTTGTGACCTTGCAACGGTTTCCGAATTCGTTTGAGGTGCCTACACAATCTTATACTAGCTCTATCGTCTCTATCGTTATCTTTTTTTTTAATTTGAACTCGGATTTTATAGCGAGTGGTTTTATGGTAAACATAACCCATACGTTTCGAGGTTTTCAATTAACTTTTAATATTTGGACAACTGGGAAAAAAATCAAACGAAAATTTCGAAATTGTTTACTTAAATCAAGTAGAAATTCCCTGAAAATGAATTGAAAAATCTACTAGTAGTTTCTGTTAACTGTCTTTCGCCCGTTTATTTGATGCATGATACCAATTATCCTCGGGAGCAAATTTATTTCAACAATTTGTCTTTTTTAAATTTATTTGTTTTCGGCCACCTGACTGTAATTATTAAAAATGCCTGTATATGTTTGTATTGATTGGTTTCTATGATCGATATTATTCGCAAAATGTTAATTCCAGTATGAAAATGTTATATATACGAGATTTATAGTGACATTGCATAAATTCATTGGGAGATGAATGAAAAATTGATAGAACTACCAATTTATTCATTAAAATTATCCATATAACGGTTAGTCATTTTACTATTGTAATAATTCTGACAAAACATTTTTTATAAAGCACTAGTGATTGTCAGCAAGGCGGAATTCTCAGAGACATTATTTGAGGCCTAAAAGATCCATTATGCGTCAGAGACCAGTAGCTCCTTTAGTCCCATTTCCTTGAGGAATTTTCTGCAGGCTTAAACTTAGATAAATGACCCTCTTCTATCCAATAATCTCCTAGATGCTGTGCCCTAGGATTCTGAATTGCGGTGTAGCTTGCAAGTATGTGGATGGAAGTTTCTTATAGAGGACCTTTCAGATGATAAAACTAGTTGCTTTTATGAATAGAAGATAGAGTACACATCTTTAGAAATCTAGAAATATCCATGAAAGATAGCTGGAAGTAAACCTTGATCCCTTGGAGAAATCACCTGGAAAAAATCACTACTAGGGCAACTAGGTTTTTTTGGCATTACAGAACTGTGAAGAGGCCAACGATCACCTGGTGGAATGTATATAGTAACTGCCTAACCAGGCTATTAAAGCTTGAACATTTGAAGACTTTGAAGAGGATTTACAACTACTGGGATACGTGCGAAGAGGAGAAGAGTGCAGGCACGTCAAGAAGCTCCGGCTACTGGAAGATATTCCAGTTCTGGCTCGAGCACCTGATGAATGCCTGCGAAAGTACTACTTCGCAACTCCGTACAGGGCCATGATCCGGGATAGAGAATCCTGGGAAAAAGAGAGGAATACACAGCCTAATGGGACTGTCTGGTACACAGATGGCTCATGCTCCGGTGATGGAGCAGGGGCTGGAATTTACTCTAGGAACCCAAGAACACAAGTTAGTGTACCATTGGGTGATGGTGTATCTGCATATCAGGCCGAGATATATGCTATCTTGGAATGTGCGCAGATAAACCTAGACAGAGGTTATGTGGATCGACGCATAACCATATACTCCGACAGTCAGGCAGCAATTAAAGCCCTGAGTGGGTGCACCAGCAACTCAGGACTTGCTAATGAATGTCGAGAACGACTTGCTAATCTTGCAAGGCACAACGTGGTGCGGTTAGAATGGATTCCAGCCCACTCTGGTTTTGAAGGCAACGAGATGGCGGATGCACTGGCTGCGGAAGGGGCGGCAGCTCCCTTCTGCGGCCCGGGCCCGACCTTGGGCCTAACAAAACAAAGAATACGCAAGGAGACGAAGAAGTGGCTGAAGAATCAGCACCTCGCTCATTGGAATGCTCTGCAGGGTCCTAGGCAATCCAAACTTTTACTGAAGGGATGGACTGATGGACACGCTAGAGCAGCTACTGAACTACCAAGAAGTAGGCTAAGGAAGATAGCAGGACTCCTAACGGGGCACTGCTGTATGATGAAACACCTCCACAACTTAGGAGTAGAGGGAAGTTCCCTATGCAGGGGTTGCGGCATGACTGACGAAACGTCAGTCCATGTTCTCCTAGAGTGTCCACACTGGGCTGTACTACGCAGGCGAATCTTCGGAGTCCCTGTTTTGGCCCCTGGAGACACAAGCAGGCATCCATTGAAAAAGGTTATGGCCTTTATTGAAGGGCTCGGCTTTATGGATGTCTAGGTAGCAGGAATGGCACAATGGGCCGCCAGTGGCCTCAGTGCCGGAACCTTGGCTTGAGTTTGTCCAGGACAAGGTTCGCCTGCAAACTTAGTAGTAGTAGTACAACTACTCAAAATCCATCCAGTCAGATGAAACTATATAATATGGGAAACGGTACATTCCGTTCAACTTCTTGGGCTGTTGAGTATAAACCCAATAAATGATAGCATGTCAAAAGCATAATAAACTGTTTCTGAAATAACTTTTAAAGAGGGATTATTTATTTGATGTCGCTGTTCCAAATAATAAATCGGATATTGTTAAATCTAGTGAAAGATGATACTACTTGAGCCAATTTTATAAATGTATGTTTTATACACTTATAAAAAATGAGCTTTAGAGGAAAATTTTATTGTTCAATAAAAACAGGAAGCTATTTGTTTGTGCGCGAAATATTTTCCCCAAACTTTCCCGATCAATCATCATAATATACGTAGGTAAAAAGTTTTCATACACAAATGTATTTCCTACAAAGCATATCTCTGCATCCATATCGGTATCGAATAAAAAACAAGGCTATAAAAGTTCCAGGTTCACGTGAGATATCACGTTATTTTTATTTTTTTTCTCTACTTATTATATCAATTTCTAGTCGTTTACTTAGATAGAAGTACGTCAAACGTTCTTTCTCGACAACTAGGTATCCATCTACAAACAACTTTCGTCTAATAGTCGAGCTGCTTGTGCATAAAAATTTCATACATATTTTTATACGAAAACATCTTCGAGCAAAATAAAACTTCGTCAGAGAAGTTCATTACGGAACGTTTTCAGATCGTTTACTTTTAGATGAAATTTTTGTCTGGTAAATATTTGTTTCGTTTTTACTGGATATTATTAATTATTCCATCTAACAACGTATAATACTTATTATTATATATTTCCGATCAAAAGTAAGTGACGTCACGGTTTTGTAAACATCATTTATTATTATGAAACACGCCATTACTATTATTTTAAAATAAATAAATGATATGCGTGCAGATATTGGGGAGTTATTTTTTTAACATCAGTCATCATCCCATGATCTACGTCGCCGTTTTATACCGCCCCTGTGTTCCATTCTGTAAAGGATTTTTTTTTTAGATGAACAAAGCTCTAATCCACGCTTTCCCGAATCCGATTATTCAATCAATTATTCTGATACATCTGGAATGCATGAAGGTTTCGTTTCTTTGATATTAACCAATCATCGTATACAATAGGATTTTTGTTTGGAGTGATTTACTTTTTTTTGGATGAAGTAACATTTTTTCGGAGAACTTTGAATATTAATAATGCTTTTATCTTCTGTATTTAAAATTTTTAGTAATTCGCAAAATAATATACAGAGCATTTCAGTGAAAACTATCCACAAAAAGCGTCACTTTTATGAAAATTGAAAAACACGTCAAAAATACGTTAAAACTTCAACTCCTTCCCCATATGGTCACCCCTCCCAATTTTCACTGCATTTTTTTGAAAACCCCCCCAAAAATAAAACTTTTAAAAGCTTCTAAAGAGATATGAACAATTTTCTGTCGCACTTCAGAACTTTTGGTCCACTTTGGTGAATATTCAGTGTAAATTTGAGTTTTACTTTTCAAAAATTCATCAGCACAATCTTACATTTACGTGATAGAAAACTAAAAGTAAATTTTTCCGAAAGAACTAGAAGATCATCAAGTACAATAAGAACAAATTAGCCCGGAAAGTTTTCCAATTTGAAGCTGTCTTTTAAAATAGATTATTTACGTTTTTCCGTGAAAAAGTTTTCTTAAACAAATCTTTAAATTCAAATACAATGCAACATTTCAAAAGAGAATAAGTCACTGTTTTCACATTATACAGTAATCTGAAGAAGCTAACGAGTGAGTTTTGATTTCAACACACAGAACTTCAGAGGATCGTGTTTAGGTGACCCTTGGGGCCGTAGGTATGGAGATCCTCGTTTTATCCAACGGTCTGGAAAACGGGTATTTGAAAACTCGAGTACGATTACTGCAAAATTTGAATGATAATATAGGGAATGTTACCACCGGTGTTTAAGTAAATACCGATTAAGATTATATACAATTTTTCTGCTTTCAAATTTCAGAATAAAATTTTTTCAAAATAGACAACCGTACAGTCTAAATACAGTGGAAATTTTACTATCTGATGGTATAATCAAGAAGTTGTAAGCGAAATTGTGTTCAGCAATAATTCTTACGGAGTAAACAAAGTTTACTGTGAGGTAGTAGCGCTAATTGATGTGGGGTAGAAAAGGGATAGAAAATATCATTAGTTTGGGTCGAAGAGAAGGTCGCAAATGAAAAGTTTGTTCACGTACTATAACTAACTCTAGGTTGAACAGATGGGAGTTGAAAAAAATTTACTGTCGTTCTAAGGGATAGCAAATGTTTATGTCATTAAGTTTTTTTTGTTTTGTTCAAAAATTTAAATCGCTTTTAAAACTTTCTTTGACAGAATAGAACATTGTCAACGGTTTGTATACAGGATGCTGTAGGTTAATAATATCTTGTGAACTGAAGGTGTCTATCTGCTTGTTGTAGCTTGTTTAAATAAAAATAAGTAAGAAGCTACCATACTATTGAAAACGATCTAACGGCATTTATGTGGTAACAGAATTATATTATAGAATAATAATTATTGCATACCAGAAAACACGCCTAGAAATACCCGAACAAGGTTTTTATAAAAAAAGCCAACAAACAGCTGCGGCATAAAATTGTTTTTTTAATTTTAAATTAAGTCAAGGATTCAAAGTATCTGTTTTCCCAGATTTTCTCTCCTTAAAAAATATTTCTATACTTATACAGGGTGTCCAGAAAGTCTCCTGCCAAACTACAGTTACTAGAAAGGATTTTAAGTCGATTTAGCTCAAATTACCAATCCGAAAATTCTTCCTAAGGGAGCTACAGCCCTTTGAAGAAGACGTCCTCATACGAGTTTTCTTCAAATTATTCAAAAATTCGGGAAATTTGAGCTAAATCGACTTAAAATCACCTCTAGTGACTGTAGTTTCCGTTTCTGGACACCCTGTATCTAGACAGCAGCTTGAAAGAAAGTGCCAAGTGGTGTCTACTTAGCTATCAAAGCATAACAGACTAAAGAAATGGTGTATCTTATGTCAGAATTGGCTCAAGACACAAGGGAGGTTTCCTCTAAAAAAGTACCTTCATCAAAAGGCAATAAACAGTATTATTTTTGGTCTAGCCCTTGTATACTAAAAAAATTCCACCCTTCAAATGGTTAAGTCTATATAATTTTTTATCATGTTCATGAACGTATTCTATTATGGGCACTGAGTCGTGTCAGGCGTGTTGCAGAACTAATTAATTCAAGGTCAAGTCTATAACGATGAAAAAGAAGAAGAAGAAGATGCCTTGAAATTTGTTGTAGTTGTAGAACATCCGTCCAAATGCGGTAAAAAAAATTCCGATGGTTAAGTTAATCGGTTCTACGTGGATTATATATAAATTTTTTTAGTATATTATACGAGGTGAATTTGTTAATTATTTAAAAATTTTCAGACCATAAAGTTTTACTGTTAAACATACGGGAGTTTTTCTTTTAATCGTTTATTGACCGGTATTTTATTTGACGAAAATAAAAGAAATTTATAGAGAAATTTGCGTATTGATTGGATTTATAACTGTTTTTGAAGTATAAATTATACAACATATTCTGGGATCCAAAAAAATACGAGGATGTATTGATATCTAGTTAGCCTAGACCAGTTCCATGTATAAACAAAATATTGCGTTACCATAGCAACGAACAATAACTTATTAGAAGTGTCAGTGTGAAGTTTGACGTCAAAAAAGTAAACCAGAGTTACGCAATAAATTAAAAGAAAAACGATGTCCACTGAAATTGTGAAAATCTAAAAATTGGAGCCATCATCAAGTACCTGTATTTAAAAGGGTTAAGAGGTAAGCAGATTTACGAAGATATGCTTAATACCCTTGGTGATCAATGTCCTTCGTATGCGACCGTGAAAAATTGGACTGCAAACTTCAAAAGATGTAAATTTTCCATTGAAGATGATGACGGATCGGGAAGGCCAGTTTCTGTGTCAGTCTCCGAAAATATCGATGCAGTTCATGACATGATTTTATCAGAACGTCAAATTGGGCTAAAACGGATACCTGAAGCACTGAATATCTCATTCGAACGCGTTCATCAAATAGTTCACGTCAATTTGGACATGAGAAAAATTGCTGAAAAATGGATCCCCAAATGTTTGAATGTTGGCCAAAAGCGTGCAAGGGTAGAAGCATCGCGTTCGATCTGTGCTCGATTTGAAAACGATGTAGACTTCTTAAACCGAATTGTTACTGTGGATGAGACTTGGGTACATTTCCACGATCCAGAAACAAAGCAACAATCGATGGAATGGCGACACTCTGGTTCTCCAAGACCTAAGAAGTTTCGTGTCCAAAAATCTGCTGGAAAAGTTCTTGCTTCAGTTTTTTGGGATTGCAATGGAGTAATCATGATTGATTTTTTGGATAAGGATAGAGCAATAACTGGAGATTACTATTCGACATTACTGACCACTCTACGGGAAAAAATTAAAGAGAAAAGACGCGGAAAGCTATCCAAAGGTGTTTTGTTTTTGCAGGACAACGCCCCTGCACACAAATCTCATGTTGCTATGCAAAAAATTCGTAATTTAGGGTTTGAATTACTAGAACACCCCCCTTATTCACCAGATTAGGCTCCGTCCGACTAATATCCAACGAGAATCAATTGTTCGCTTGAGGGTAGGTCAAGACTCGAAATGATTTATGTCTTTTTTATCTTTTAGCATTTTTAATCTTCAAAGAGACTTTGCCGCATACTGTTATTTTTTGTGAAACAGTGCAAACTAATTTTACCCACAACTATATTTCTTTGTAAACATTTTTGTTTTGAAAATACAGCCAATCTCGAAATATTGAATTATTAAACTGTACTATATGTGTTATTTTGGTGGAAATATTCCCATCAGCTCCATTTCTATTTACATTAATTAACTAATTTTACCACTTCATAATCAAATTGTTTTAAATAATTTTACTTATATAATAATACACACGAGTGAGATAACAAATTTAACGCGTACATCTAAAGAATGTGATAATATTATCGAGTCGGAGTTATTATATCACCTCTTACGGTTATTTCTGATCTGCATTTTAATAACTTGCAGTTATCCTTGATACAGGTATTTTTTTTATCCGTGTTGATGGAATTTGTAATATTTTAATATTAACGGTTCACATATTTTTTGTATAAAATTTATTTACTAGATATGGTGTAATATCTAGTAAAGTAAAAATAATTTATTCCACTTAAACGATATCACCTGTATAGTTGACGTAAAAGGTATAATGCGAACATAAAGTTGCCGGCTTTTTGTTTGACTCTAAGTATACCGTCGCGTCGTAGCCCTGTCAATATTATAATTATTTAAAATGCTTGCTTAGTTGACGATACATTCATTTAATGTTGTAATTTCAAAACGAAACTGTTTAAAGCACGAACGAACGATAGCGAGTGAGTGCTGAACTATAACTATTTTTGAGATATGGTTGCAGGTGTTCCCTTTAGTCGGTGGTCTGACATCAAGAAAGTGTGTGTGTTTTTGTGTGGAAATTATAAGTATACATTATATTTATTAGCAATTATCTATTTGGACGAAACTCGGTATGATACACACGATCCGGTTAAGAAAGGATGGTCCTTACTAACTGCTGTTCGGAAAAGATGCAGAGTTCCATTAACAGCACAACTATACAAAATAAAAATACTAGAAGACCATGTGATGTCATATGTTGGATTTCAGAGATACTAGAAGACCAAGTGATGCTATATGTTGGGTTTCAGACATACTAGAAGATCTTGTGTTGTTTGTAGGCAATGAATTTTTGCACAAAACCTCGTAGAGATTGTTATTCAAAAAATGGAATGGCCTACTTAAAGCCTGGATCTTAATCTCGTTGAGCATACTTAAGACGAACTTAAAAGTCGTGTCTGACGTTAAAAAATAGGAATTAACTTTTTTTATGAAAATCAGGAGTATATAGGATCAAATGTTTATATAAGTTAGACTCAAAGAAATTTTGAAACAGGATATAGCGAACATCAATTTTTATTTTAAATTGAAATCAAGCTACTGATTTTTCTAAAAAAAAATTAATTCCATCATTTTTTGAAAAGAATCACACTGACAAAACCCCGACTTTATTAGAAATGTATATAATATTATAAGACGAACATCTGGTACGTTTATTTTGGATGAGAATATAGGAAAATGTTGAACGCCAGCCGTTCTAAAACTTCCATTTTTATTCTGCGGACATATTCCGAAGCAATAGCTTCCATTCTAGATGCTAATATTCCAGAAACACATCTAATACTCTCCCCCGGTTACGTGCAGTCTCAGGGGCGGCCCTATTACAATACGTTTTGTTTAAACTTGCCAGATTTTATCTTTCCAACAAGACATCTTTAAGCTTTAATAATTCAAATCGGACATTTTTTTTAGAAGTTACGACGGGCATAAAATTCCAAGAATAAAAAAAAATTGGAACCAAAAGCTACATATTATTATAACCTTAATCTTTTTGTCATCAAATTAAAAACTCATTCAATATAAAATCCTACGTACTTCCTAGAATAAATTTATGTTTCACATTAACATAACCTCAACAACGGAATCCATTAGCGTACTGATAAAAAAAAAACCTTTGCCAGTACAAAAGAACTTTGGAAAACTTTTTACTTTTTGCTCGTCGCAAAGCTATTTGTAATTGTGAAAAAAATAAGAATAAAACTACAAAATGTTGACGGCATATTTTGCAGCGAGATAAAACAGTTTCCATGGAAAATGTTTTAGAAAAAAATTGTTATTACGAGATTAATCATCTAAAAAGCATATGTTTGAACAGATCCTGGTTTTTAAATCAATTTAGAAAATTATTAGCATCTTTTACGAAGATTGGAGAGAACCAAACCACTCAAGCTTGTAGGTGTTAATTAATGGTTTATAGAAGAATCACAACTAATTTTATAATGTAATGGAAACAAAAATTGTGCAAGAAATCAATAAATCAATTCATTTTTATAAACTATGCCTAGGGGCACAAAGGATAGTTATTGAATCGATTCTAGTGGATCTAATTTTGGCTATAGACAAACTTAAATTCCAATCGTATTCTTTACTTAAATCCATTCGGGTAAACTGAGGTGCAATAACTTTCATATATTTGCTAATATTAAATGAGAGTGTAATTTTTTTTTAGAACATATTTCATGCCGTACCAGTTATCTAACGTATACGTAACTTTTTTTTTCTGAATAAATTCAACAATTGGTCTTTAAGATCATGATTAATATATCAATTTATTTTAGTAGAAGAGTAAAAAAAATTTAATTATTTTTAAAACTGTATATACAGTGTGAATCAAAATGTTTTAATAAAAATGGATAATTAAATATTTGCCCCCCAACCCGACGTTGGGCGCCAAAAATTGTACTCAAATATACAGAGCTGTTATTAAATAACCAGACACTTTGCTTGATGAATAATAATAATTAATCCTTGGTTTCAAATATTTTGTATCCGATTATGGCTCTGCAAAATTTTCATAAAAACAATTTTTTGGAAACAACTTTTTGAGACTGAGACTGTTAAAGTTTTATTATCTAAATTTTAAACAACCGATAGACAAGAGGTAGTCTTTAATCATTGTCCAATGGAAACAGACAAAAACTTTTAAAAATTAAAACTTACCCAGCACTGAAGTCTGATTCAATTCTGAAAATAAAAATATAAATTAAAAATAGATAGAAACAGAATTGTTATTAATTTCAAAAGCGATAATTTGTTATTAAATGTTTACTGTATAATATGACACCTTCCTCTTTTTTTATCATGATTTCGTTTATAGAGACTATAAGGAGATCGAATTTTTGGTAATGGTAGAGGGCGCCAGTATCAATACCAAACCAAAAACATGTGATTGCAGAACAATAACAGCCAATCATGAGCCTTGCATACACTTTCAGTTCATGGTATTTTATTGGTTGCTAACTCATTTCACAGTATGTTAGGTGAGTGAGGTTAGGGAACGGAAATGAAAAATTTTATGAGAAAGAAATCCGTTTTTGTATCCGTCTTAACAAATATCGAAAATTGTGATCGTTTGGCGCAATTTTTAACAAATCCTATCAAAGAAATTATGTTTTACTTTCATATAAAATGTTTCAAAAACAGATGACACTTATTAGGCATGAATTAAGTTATCCAGTATTTTTTTGCCGTTCAATTTGTACTTTGTAGACGAAACTTTAATGAAAACAAACTACCGTGACAGCAATTTATACGATCTATTCCACAAAGCGTCATCTGCTAATCAAAATTTACAGGAAACATGTTCGAATTTCCTCGCGATACACTTTGTTGCTTCCTGCCATCTGACGTACCTCTCTAATTATATTTATATGGGAAAGTGATAGTATTTAATAAATCTCTAATTAAAAAAAAAACTTTACACTCTATTTTTAACTAATAGTTTCTTCCTACTTAATTAACCAAATCAATTTGCGAGTATTTTTATATTTCCTGTCGAAACAAAATTCTTGGGGTATGATTTACGAGTATTGGAATGTAAAGAAATTTTAGTCGTACAAAATTATGACAAAATTATGACTGATTAAGATTATGACTGGATAAAGTATATGAAAGACAGTTAATAATGTTGGCGTTGTTTTTAAATGGAGTAGAGATTTTGATGTAGCCTTGGTCGATTTGTCTCCAAAGTTGTTATAAGAGCTGTCTGAATTCTTGGAAGGTATGCCTGGGTGGTTCATGGGAATTTAAGGCTCTTTGTAGCTGGTCGAACATCGAAGGGGATCTTGCATGAGAAAAGTTGATCCCAACATAACTTGTACGTAAATCTCGCTGTTTTATTTACATCAAGCACTAACAATTCAGTACGCCGATTAAAGAAAATGTACTGTACCACCTCTAAATGGATGAATTTCCTGCACTACTCTTCGATTTTCAGGCACCAGAGGAAGGGCGAGAACTCAAAGAACGTTGGTTTCTCACCAGCGCGATAGAAACTGTTTGTTGAACACGCTTGGAAGTCGGCTAGCTTCGTTCATTATATTTCAAAATGTCGAGTACCTCAAGTGACAAAATTGGTGTTCATCATATAAATCGTGGTAGAAAATCTATTTTTGCAGTTATTTCTGTAATATCTCGATATGCGTGGGCTTATTGTCTTTTGTCCCATAATGCAGGGCAATCAAAAAAACATGCAAGAGTTCCGCATCAACCATTTTTGTCCAAGACGTACGTAAACAGACTGAAGAAGCGAATAATTCCGATAAACTGGACGAATCTTTCTTACATGAGGCATGAGCATGTAGTTTGAGGCGATTGTCCCAAATAGCTCCTTTTCTAAAGACTTGAGATATCAGTCCATCGACTTCCATACTGCACAGTTGTTTGTCACTGGTTCGGTCAACAAGAGCCGGAAAACAAGTACAAAACGTTCTCGCGTGCTTGTCAGAACTTGTAGCAAGCGCTTGCTAGCCGGGACAGGCTTTGTCTGTGAACGCACACGCTTGATACAATGTAGATTTTTCTCACGCCGGTTGGAGCTTGCAAGCGCTTGTAACCAGCTTTCTTTGTGAACGCACCCTTATGGACAAGCGCGAGAAACCAGCTTTTTTTTATGTTCTCGTTCGAGGAGTCCATACACGAACAGGCCGACTATTAGAAAACTGTCCATACCTCCAACAATGCGGAATTCACATGTTCATTAGCTCATGTCATTGCACGTAAACTGAACAAGTATAGAAGACAACAATTTTACATAACCATAAAAATATCGCAAATTAGATGTACGTGACCGCGAAAGTTTAAAAATGGTGTCTACTGATTAAACAAAAAATTTCTACAGCTTAATTGATGGATCTAATTAATCGGTGATAATTAAAACGTGAACTAATAGTAAATAAAAACTCCCGAGGTTTTTTATTCATAGAAAATAAATATTTTCCCATTGTAGTCGAACATTTTCCAATTAAAATGGAATTTAATAATTTAATTTCCGTTATAAAAAATTCATTTCGAACAGATTTAGTGGTTTTAATATGAAATTGATTCGAATGAGTTCATTGATATCGTATCGAGCATCTGTTGACGACTTTCTATTGTGTACTGTACAAATAAAATAAAAAATTTTATGCGTTTTCCTTTCTTTTTTATATTATTTGAAGTTTCCGAGTTTTGTCATTAAAAAGTAAAGTAAATTGGATTATTTGAAAGAAATAAAGGAAGGTAGGTATCCAGAAAGTATTATATTTTGGCATGTAGATAGTCTAAGACAGGCATGAACAACGTACGGCCCGCGGGCTCCTTTGAATTTTTAAAATAAAAAATGAAGAAGGTTTGGAAAATGTTGCTATTAGTTTGGTTGAGTTTGTTTCAAAACGATCTAGTAGATTCCCCCTGGATACGTGCCTGTCAGGGGAAATAGGACAAAAGGAGCTACTAGTATCTGAGACGTAAGGAACAATACATCTTTTAGGTCTAAGTGAATATCACCTCATCATCCACTATTAATATAAACTGTATTGTTAGCAACGATACCCTGTATACAAATTACTTTCAAAAAACATATTTCAATATCCTCTTTTTTCTCCGCAACAGACCCCGACCCGAATAATTCGAAAAAACTTTTAAATTTTCAACCAACTTTTGTGTTTTTTTTTTTTCTGAAACAAAAATCAACTTAACCGTACCCTACTACACTCCATCTTGACAAAGATAATACCATTACAAAACTGTTACCCTCATTATCTCCAGTCCAATTTAAAATTACCAAGATAGGGAGACCTTTCTCTTAAAAACTCGAGAAACGTTACTTTTAAGGGAAAAACGAAACGGACCCTAAACTTTTCGAATTTAAAATTCCACACCGCACAAAGTGAAATCAAGTTTATTCGCATAGTATATTCAGCTTGCGGGATTTACATTTTTGAAGTGGGATATTCTATCTGAATAATTACATAAGTTAGAATAATTGAGCTGTTTTAGCCACTGAATAACTATGGAAATTTGTTTTCTCACTCTATTAACATGTTTGAGGAAACTTGATTTATGTATACCAAGATCGCTGGAGTATTTCAAGGTTCCTACCGTAAAACAAAAAAAAATGGAAAGGAAAAAGCATAAGCTCTGTAAATTTAAAAGATCTACTGAGTTCCTTGGGAACGTCTCAGAGACTAGTAGCTTCTTTACTACTATTTCCCTTTGGAGAGGTTTTCTCTCGTGATGGCTCCATAAGTGATCAATGATCTCGCTAAGGCAGTGTACATCCAGATCAGGATTTTTGGGTTACAGTCCCAATTCCTCCCTGCCAGATTCTCGCCATGTTTCCTTTGTATATAATCTCCTTTTCGTGTTTGTTCCACAGGAGTTTACTGTCCAGAATCAAACCTATATACTTGACTTCCTGTCTTCATTCAACGTCGCTCCCCATCAAGTTAAATGGTTTTGAGGTTGAGTTTTCTTTTCTTAGTGAAGGCTATCAAGATGGTTTTGGTGGGGTTGATGCTGAGTCCCACTTGCCTACACCAGCTATTTGTATAGTTCAGACCCTTTTGTACGATGTCACAAAGGATGTTTTCGAATTTTCTCCTGGCTGTTATGACAATATCATCGACATATCCTTAGCAGGAAATTCCGAGGTCAGTCAATCCACACAGGAGTTTGTCAAGCGTCAGGCTCCACATTAATCCCTCTCTGTGGAAATCCTCTAGTTGTACAGATGGAGACGATGTCTTTGCTCGTCCTCGTCTCCGATACTCTTGAGGTGAGCATCCATTTGGATGTTGTACTGTCCTAACCTCTTCTATTTAATGTTCATTGGACTGCTTCATGAGAAGTATTGTCAAAAGCGCCTTTTATATCTAAAAATGCTATGCTATGCTTTTTATTTGTAGACCCTGTACAGTGAATCATTATTGCTAATGAATTTCCATCTAGACGAGTCAAAAGCATTTAATAACAAGTTAAATAATGACATTTATATTGAAAAACGGTTCATTTGATAAATTCCCAACGATTATAATTTCAATATTTTTTTTCGTACCAATTTGCACGACGAGAACAGTCCAAAATATTCGACGAATTTCTAATTGCAGTCAAAGCATAAAAATTTCTCGATAATGACATAGCGTCAAACTCGCTCTTGGTCGTAATAAATAATCGCACAAAACATAATTCATAAAAAAAAAGCAGCATTGATGGGAGTGGGGAAAAAAGAACGTGATTCTGCGGTAGTGAGAGTTGATATTATAGGAAAGTGGTTTTACGTATACTTCTCTTCTTCTAGATTTAGACAACTCGCGAAGGAGATACGAGATATCGAGATACGTACCCGAGGTTGTTCGAAAGTACGTAACAAAAAAGGAAGAAAAAAAATATGTAAGTGCGCCGCGGGTTATGAAAAGTGCAAGTGATCGCGGAATGTGAAAATATCTTTGGAATTTTTTAATACCTCCTTTACAACAGAGAAAACGTAAGAATACGTATTTTTTATATAAAAAAAATTATTTTTACGAAAACTTAAAAATTTCTATAAACAAAATACTAATTTCTTCTGAGCTACAGGATTGTAAAGTTTCCAAACTAAATTTATTACTATTTCACTAATCCTTATTATATTTAACAGATTCTGATTCATTTATTATGTCAAAAAATAAGTTTCTGTCAAGATACTTACTCATCTTCATTAAATCTCCATTTTACACATCTTCTGGCCAACACCAAAATGAATCTTTCGATAAAATATCTATTTCCGCATGGAGGTTGTGGTATTTCTGAACATGCTCCTGAACAATATTGGAAGACTCCATTTATATAGACGTTTTCACATCAGTGTCATTTTGATAGACTTTCCAATGTGACATGAGATGACTAGGGATAGATATGAACAAAAGAGTTTACCTCGAAACTACGTGGTTTTGCCATACTACAGAGGTATTAATTGTCTGTATACCGGTGGTCTCCAAAAACTTTTTTTAAAAATGTTTAACCTGAAAATTCAGTTGAAGTTGAAATTAAAAGGAGTGAAATGGGGGTGCCGAAAGTGGTTTTTTGCGATTTTCGTTGAAACGTGACTTCCAAGCGGAAAATATCCCCTCAGAAAGTTATGAAGACACGCAGTTTTTTCATCAAATTAACTTTGTGGAACAGTTTAGAATTTTGTTATGAAATGATAAAGTTAAATCACATCTTAACAATATTCTTGATGTCGTGTGTCATTTGTTAGGAAATTTCTTACGCCAATGTAAATATATTTAGTGCGTGCTTTTCAAAATAAAAGTTGTAGAAAAAATTTTTTTTGTTATCTAAAAAAGTTACAGAGATAGAAAGGCTAGAAGATAGAGGATGATAATAGGAACTTTAAATAGTATATTTTTGGCTACCCTACCGGAAAACCAATCATATGGAACACCAAAAATTGGGCGGAAAATTCTAAACGCCACGATTTTTGAAGCTTTTCACCATTTGTCTCTGGATTAATTTGACGTTTCACATGCATTTTTAATTTAACGTCAATGTATGTCAAAGATTTTCGTTTTTCCTATTTTTTTGGTTTATTCGGTAGGTAAGAAAATGTTGTATTAAAATAAAATGTTTATTTAACTCAGGAAATAATCTTACCAAATACCCCTCGTGTATATAATTTTTCCTGTGGAAAAATTGGAAAACTCGTTTCTAAGTAATCTGTTTTAACAAATAGCTTTCGCAAAAGTGGAAAAATCCTCGTCTTCCACTCGGATTTTTAAAACCACCCTCGCTCATTCTATTCATTAAAACAAATTACTCGTTTTTCCGAATTTTTCCGGAAAAATTAAATGCACTAGTGATACTACCCCCGGAAAATTCACGTGAAACGTCAAAGTAATCGAGTGAGATGGTGAAAAATTTCAAAAATCGTGGAATTAAGAATTTTCCGCCCTTGTGCCGCACTATTTTTCGTTTTCCGGTAAGTTTAACAAAAAAATTATAGCTATCTGAAAAATTTAAGTATTCCAAAAAAAAAAAAGAATTTGTTTTTATAATAACATTACATTTTTAAATTTTTATCTATAACATACAATCTCCACCTGAATTATAGAATCATTATTAATACCAAGAACGTCTCCAAGTATAAGTATAAGAAATCTTCATTATCTGATTTTTTCAATTATATATTCATGTCACATCTCGGAATACTGCAAAATTTTCTTCTTCTTCGTGCGCAGTTAACAAGTGGTTGCTTTAAATAATAACAACTCGTGTAATTCGTGCAAGTCAGGTAATACTTGACCAATTTACTTTAATTAAATCTTCGTTTATATACAGGGTTGTGACAAGAAGTCTGTTTTTTATAAACAATTCCAATCCCAGTTCACTTATGAGCGATCTACAACAAATTTAACCAGTAAAAAAATCTACTATGGGCATGGATTTTTTTCTTTTTGCCATCGTACATAAGCTCTTCGTAAATATTTCACTGGGTGATATGTAGATAATAATAAAACGACCACCACTGTGTGTCGGTAATTCAGTCTCAGCTGTCGAAATTAGTACTACCAGATGTAATAGTTGCAGTAATGTTTCTTATAACATCGAAAACCACCTGATATTCCCAGCTAATGGCTCACGCTGAAACCATAACTTTGTTCTTAATCGACATTAATTTTAAACAAATTACTAACGAAGTTGAAATCGTGAAGGCGATATACATTTAAGAATATAAATTTTTCCGGTTTTTACCAAACACACCTGTTGAAATTTAATAGATTTTAAATCATGCAAGGTCGATTTCAATCTAATAGTTCTTATGTTTTATTCGATTTATTGTTAGTCCTGTTAAAAAAGTTTATTTTAGAAGACTGTATCAATAAAATTAAAACATTAAGACGAAGCTATTGATGAGTGCAACTAGTGTTACCGTATACACAGTCTACAAGCACAAACTGCTTAACGATGTTGGTAGTTTTTCTCGACAAATTTCCAGAGATAAAAAATATTGCATAGCATTACTCAACTATCTTGTCTTCTCGAACCAGAGCCACGATTCACTAATTACCCACCCCCACATAGATAAATAACCCTCTAGGGAAATTAGATTATGCATGTGCATGTGAGATATATGTTATCCCAATTTAAATTGCAACATTCGATTTAAATTAGAAGTCAATAGTGCCGGATAGATACCTGATACATAGCAGGCTGAAAAATGTGTATAAACCACCTCCAATAGTATACTGACAGTGATAAGAGAGATTTTGAATCTTATTGACTCTCGCGGCAGTTCATCTCGACTGTCGTTTCAAATGGTCTCCAAATATATTTAAATATTTCCAAACTAACTCTCTAAAAAAATCCAGATCTAACAGTTTACAGAAGTAAGGAAAACATTAAGACCTTCTGAGTCACTTTGAGACATTTTGAGGCACGCTGAAAAGTTTTGAGACTCTCTGGAGACGTTTTGAAACAGTCTGAGATATTCTGAGACGTTATGAAACATAATGAGAGGTTTTGATACATTCAGAGACGTTTTGAGACTCTCTGGAGGCGTTTCGAAACATTCTGAGACGTTTTGAAACACCCTGAAAGACGTTTTGATACATTCTGAGACGTTTTGGGACACTCTGGAGTCGTTTTGAGAAACTCTGGAGACGTTTTGAAACAGTCTGAAATATTCTGAGATGTTTTGAAACACCATGAGAGACGTTTTGATACATTTTGAGACGTTTTGAGACTTTTTGAGACTCTCTGGAGGCGTTATGAAACAGTCTGAGATATTCTGAGACGTTTTGGAACACCCTGAGAAACGTTTTGATACACTCTAAAGACAAGCAATTTATTGCAAAATCACACTGTATATTTCAAGATTTCGTAAACTTTTACTGTTTTTTTTTAAATCATTTTATACGTCAACCTCGTAAAAAACATATTACTTTTTGTTGATGTTCGAAAGCGCATGTAAATCCGCCATTAATCATTATCGTAAAGGATTTATTAGATATTTCGGTGGCACAAACATAAAAATGACAAAGTGGCCCCCGAACAGTAATGAAGACGCAAACAGAAGAGAAGCAATGGAAATTGTATTATTTTTTTTTTTTTTCGAGAGTTGCGAATGTTTTATTCATGAATTATCTACATGATTTAACCCAATCTATCCGGTGGATCTCCCTAACAGTTTTTAAAACGGACCGCTCGTTCTTTTATTTTATATTTAACGAAAGCATTTAGAAAAAACAGCAGGGTAACACTGTGAAGATAATAGAATTGGTCTCTACATGTTGTTTTTAAAATCGTTCAATCGCGAACATATTGAATTTTAAAACTCGCTTTAAGGTAGTAATTTTTGGTCAGCACAAGCTGATCTTATTCGAATTTATATTATTATTATTATTCAAAAAAAACCCACTTGGAAACATAAATGCATAAAAATTAATCATTGCAGTGAAGCAAGTGTCAAATCTAACCACGTAACGTAAATTATATAAGTATTATTCAAATATTGCACAATTATACAAATAATTAGTTCGAATTTTATAATAATATTATTATTATTATAATGAAAAAATTAGCATCTTTAGCTTTAAGCGGTCACCCACACTGATGTAACAATTCTTGACCGTGTTTATATTTTAAGATATCTGCATATTATTTACATATTTACGAAAAATATTTGAATATTTTACGCAAGCAAATTATTTTTAATATATTTTAAGTTTTTCTCTTCAAAAATAATTTTTTTTTTACTATTTTATTTAATATTTGGAATATTTCCAATTAAGAATTTTAAAAAAAAATCTGTCTTTCATTTTCTCTTTATATTTTTCGAAATCTATACATCTTTACATATAATATGCTTTGTCCTGAATGGAATGGAAAGGATTTTCCGAAAGACGGGGAAAAATTTTGGTCCAATGTACTTAAAATTTTACATAAACATTCTTTAAGAGAATTGTTGAAAGACCAGTTTCTTAATTTATTGAAATTCATCGCCTAAGGGGGAAAAAAAGGGGTAGAAGTTATTTTAGGGGTGATTTGCATCGATACTCCAAAATCCTTTTGATTTAAATTACATTTTACTTTGATACATTTGAAAACTCTATACGATTTTATTCAAAAAACATTGAAATCACTTGCAATACCTACTGATATTCATGATAACGTAAAAAATTATTAGAACCATTTTCGATTATTATACTTTGTATATATTTTATGCAAATCAATTTGTATGGATTTTTTAATAAAATTACTTTAAAAAACTAATAGAATCAATATAAATATTTCTAATATATTCGATGAGAGATTTGAAAAGCCATCTGGTACATGGACGTCTTACAAAAAGGCCACGTTGACTATTAACAAGAAAATCTTACAAGCAAGTGAAAGATTCAATAAAATATATAACCCGTTTAGTAGAGTTTGAATGATTGTTGTAATCGATTACTGGTAGATTTGTTGGTGTGGAGGTAAACGTGTTGAGGTCAGACCTCTCACTTAAAGATTTTTAATATTTAGGAGCGAGTGGGGCACTTTTAACGACACAATTCGTCCGAAAAATGGTATGTCTACATTAAGGCGGCGGACACTTGTGCTGACCAGAGTTCTTTAAAATAACAAGCTCTGCTTCCAAAAAGTTTGTTTATAATAATAATTATAATAATGTGAGTATTTTGAATGTCACAGAACTCATTATAAACGATAACGATCAAATGCACACTTGTATTTTAATTAAACTTCAATTATCATGTAATTATATCGACACAAAATGCTCAAAATAGTTTTAATTCAAATCTGGAAATAATAGATACTTTCATTAAGTACTTGTACAACTGGTAATTCGATGAAAAATCGAAATTACAAAGTAATTACCGATTATGAACGATCATAGGAATTTTAATTACTATTATCAAGTGTCAGTTAAATTCCACTAAAAATAATATATATCAGCTTCGAGATCTTACATTCTCTCTTTCCATTTTTCTCTGTTCCTCGAATCGTTTTGCTAGTCCCTTACTCCCACTGTTATCAGGTCTCTCCTAACCTCCTCTCCAACCATTTTTTCCTTGATCTTCCTCTTCTCTTTTTAACACCTTTCAGCCCTCGTTTCACCCATCTATCTTCTGTCATTCTACCTATACGTCCCAAGCTATATGTGCTTAAATTATATGGATTATAGTTGTGTGCTTATACAATTCTGATATTTCTCTGTTTCTTCTTCTTTTGTACATTCCCTCTTCTCTAATTTCACCATAAATCTCTAGTTTATTCTGTTCTTTTTTGTTAATTGTCCAAGTTTCACTAGTGTAGGTCTTATTATCGTTTGGTACATTCTAATTTTAGCTGTGCTTTTGAGTTTAACATCTTTGATACCATTCCTGCTGCTTTACTGCCTTTTGTTAACCTTTTTTCTATTTCCCTTCTTTCGTCTCCTTTATTTGTGACAGTGACTCCCAAATATTCGATTTGTTACACTTTTTCTATTCTGTTCATTACAATTTATAGCAAAATCAGTTTCCGCATTGTCCTTCGTTACCATGTATTTTGTTTTTTTCTCGATCATCACTTGACCATGTTCTCTTGCCTTCTCTTCCAGTAGTTTAAATACTCTTAGAAGTTATTTCCTGGATCTTGCCATAAGTACTCTGATTCATTATCATTTCCTCTTAGTTCTTCCTCACCATCATCTAGTAAGTCTTCAAAATACTGTGCAAATCTATTTATTTTTTCTTCCTTATTAGATATCCCTCTTTGCTTTTTGGTCTTTCCCTTTCCTTCATTCTTATTTATAGGCTTATAGAAGTCACAGGTCTAAGAGAAGTACTAAGGGGGATGTTTTAAAACTTTTAGGACAAATTTGTGGACACCAAAAACTTTTGACTATTTTTAATTCACTATTCTTGTGGTCTGGACAGAACAGTAGGATCGACAGGCATGTTGAATAGGGTCTAAGCCTTGCGACTGATCTGGTAATACAATTTAACAGAAAAAATGGGCAATACCGATGTCCGTCCCGCGGTCAGAAAATTGAGGGTTTCGGAAAAGGGTTTTTAATCCCCGACCGATGTCCGTCCCGCGGTCAGGTGGATACACAGGTAGAATGGGCAGGGTAGAATATTATTCCTAGAATAATTAGTATGATTCGTGAATTTATCGAATGACAATTTTTGTAAAGTAAATTATAATAATTTTGAATAATAACCCAACCAAACCTACCCCTACCAAACCACCTTCGTATTTTTAGTCAATTTTTGAAGAATAAATTATAATAATTTCCAATAATAACCCAACCAAACCTACCCCTACCAAACCACCTTCGTATTTTTAGTCAATTTTTGAAGAATACAAATATAAAGTATCTACTACATATTATATCTTATATGTATATATAATATATAATATCTGAAATATAAATTATCATACGGATCTACGGGACGGACTTCGGACAAACGTCTTGACCCTTTTAACCGCGGGACGGACCTCGGACGTACCTGCGTTTTACCCTGACCGCCGGACGGACATCGGAAACACCGGAAAAAATAACCACAATTACAATCAAGTTTTTATTTTATTATTGTTGCTCCTAAATTTACTAGCAACTTCGTAAGATACCTCATTTTTAATTTTTATTATAAAAGTATATCGTTCTAATTGACACTTTTTGTTTTCAGATAATTGTTTCGAGATTCGCCACCGTCTGGCATTTTATTTGTACATCGACAAACAATAAAAGTCGATGAAGAAAGAAGGCGTAGTTGATTGAATAATACTGAAAAGCGACAGGTTTACTCTTCAGTTCTTGGAAAACGGTAGATAGAAAAAAAACAATCAGATACAATCAAAGTGCGCTTTGTATTTGATTTTCAGTGTTTGTCGAAAAAACTGTTATGTATTAATAGATAGATAGTTTGAGTTTGAAGCAAAATGGAAACGGAAGAACTTATCAAACTTGTTGATGGCATCTATAAGGTGAGTTTATTATAATTAAAAATGTTCTGATAAAAAAAAGGGTATTTATAGTGGCTTAACATTCCCGTAGGAGTAGCGCCGCTCTTACGAGCTTTCTAGATCCTTTCGTGTGGATCAGACCATATTTACTTTTTTATATTTTTTCTATTATTTGTAGCCATTGCTTCCTGTCCCGAGTTTTCCCTTCTCAGTGTTTAATTCCTAATGTCTTGAGATCACCTATTACCTTCTGCAACCAATTTATCCTGGGTCTTCCCCTTCTTCCCTTACTACAAGGCTTCCACTCTAACATTGAGTATATTATTGATCTCTTACCTGCTCATTTTGTGCAGACGTTTGCTCATGGTGCAGTGTCCACGAACTAGGTAGGAACTGTCTTCAAATGTCTATTACTCAGTTTCTGTTAATGTATCATTTGAAGAACAGTATTTTTAAATTTTTTCTGGTCCAGGAATTTTTTTTTGTACAAATATGTTGATTAGTCTCTAAAGTGAAGAAAAATACACTTAAGAAAATACGAGGATTGTCTTTTAAGAGTTGCATATAAACACATAGTTAAAACTATTCATGTGCCAGATCAAAAAACTGTTCTTGTTGATTGGTACATATCGCTTTGTTTGCTGGAAGTTTCGAAAAACTATCGCCCAACGAAAAATGATTCTCCACCAAGACAATGCAAGTTCCCACACAGCTCGTCTTTAAAGCAAGAAAACATCGAATTGCTGGATCATCCTCCATACAGTCTCGACTTTAGTTCAAAAGATTTTATTACTTTTCCAAAAATTAGGAATGAATTGGGTCCCAATTATATTTTGAATGTACCAACAAGCGAATGGGTTGCTTCCAAAGGATGCATATTGTTGTTTTTCCTAGCTCTATATGCCAAATATAAATATAACCCTTATACTGCGTCTTATTTAACAAATGCTAGAAACTTTATATGGGTAAAACGAGAATTTTAATATTTGAAAAAGCAACAACCCTTATTTAAAAAATAAATTCCCTCAAAGGCATTGAATTTTCAAATGCACCGAACAAACAAAAACCGTCTTGATTATCTTTAAGAAGCTATTTCTGGTATAGAAACTGTGCGATTAAGATAAAAACAAAAACCGCCGACGATATAAAGTACTCTTACTTTTGAACCACCAATTCTTTTGTATGCAGAAAGCATTACAACCCCTGTTTCGGAAACCACTAATTCACCCCGAACTGGAGAATGAGGTGGGGGGGGGGGAATAGGGAGGAAAACTGTCACATGATGCAATTATTTTTAATTACTTCTGCACCGTTGTGAATGTCAAGGAAAATAAATGAAGGGAAGTGTAAAAGCATTAAGTGAATATTTAGTAGAATGGGTTCATTTAAATACAATTTTGTCAAGGGTCTAATTGGTTGGTAATTTTACGTAGCTTCGAGGCGTAAATGGAATTTCTGTCGGGTATGAAACAAAAGATAAAATGTTTACCCTTGGTTTCCCTTGCTATTATCGTCATTTATTGCCATGTAGAACAGAGTTTACAAGACACCTGTCGGATGATCATTGATGTTGTAACAACAATTTCCATTTAATGGAAGTTACATTAAAATGCCCTTCTTATTTAATGGATAAAGTTTGATTAATCCATAGGGCAAAACTATTAGCAAACCAACGACTAAAACTAGGCTGGTAAAAACCTGTAAAGAATCACTTAATAGCATGGCACAGCAAGTATCTCTAGTATGGCTGCCGGGAGACCATTGGAAAGCTCTAGTAGGGCTTAGATTCTGATGGGTGACTACAACCCTTGAGGTCAAATGAATGCATAAGTCAAAGTAAAACTGTACTAAGAGTTTTAACAGGGATCCTAATGGGACATTGCTGCCTGAATTGGCACCTGAAAAAGCTCAAAATAGTGGAGGAAGAAGATTGTAGATTCTGTGGAATGGAAGAAGAAACCTCCATCCACATACTTTGCGAATTGCACATCACTTCAGAATCCTAGAGCACAGCACCTAGGTTAGGAGATTATTGGATAGAAGAGGGACATTTACTTAAGTTGAATCCTGTAGATATCCTAAAATTCTTCAGGGAAATAGGACTAAAGGAGCTACTAGTGTCTGAGGCACAATAGATACTTTAGGACTTTAGCTTTCGAATATTTTCACTACTTTATCATTTATTATTCACAAGACGGAAACGCTTCAAGTTATGCTTTTGAAAATTTTTTTCCCGATTTGTAATTCTTTTGCAAATACTCTCCTGGAATTTCAGTTCAGTATTTATAGTTTTGTGATATTTACAAGACTTTTTATGTTGAAAATGAGTTTTTCCGAAAATTTTATTACATCTGAATGCGGAAGAATGATTTTATCAAAAAACTGACTGTGGCATTTGTTTTCCCGTATCAAAAAAACCCCGGTAGCGAATTTTAAGCCAATTCCAAGTCGCAAAATTTTTTTTGTAGGAAATTTTGAAGCAAGGGTATGGAAATATTCCGCGATACAAATTGCTTGCTGCTCTCGCCCTTAATGCTTGGAAATGTAAAGTCAAAATTCATTTCTATATGTAAAATGTTCCACTGAATCGATTGGCGGAGACTAGAAGGTTCTATCTCTCCAATTAGTCGAGTTATGAGTATTTTTTTTGTTTTTGAAAGTGGATTTTTGAAAATTTCATTGCGTTATTTGAAGGCGAAAGAATGATTTTATTAAGAAACAGACTGTGCCAGTCGATTTTTCGTCCCAAAAAACCCCCTGTTACCAATTTATAGCCAATTTCATGTCGCAAAATTTTTTTTTTGTAGAAAATTTTGAAGCAAGGGGTAGGTATGGAAATATTCCGCGATTTAAATTTTTCGCTGCTATCTCCCTAAATGCTGAAAAGTATCAACTCAAAATACATATCTGAATGTAAAATGTTCCCCTGAATCGATTGGCGGAGACTAGAACGTTCTATCTCTCCAATTAGTGGAGTTATGGATACATGAAATTTCAGGAAGTGTATTTTCGAGTTTTTTCAAAAATTTCTCATTCTCTCTTAATGCTTGGAAATATCGACTCAAAATTCATATCTATATGTAAAATGTTCGCCTGAATCCAATGGCGGAAACTAGAACGTTCTATCTCTCCAATAAGTCGAGTTATCGATACATAAAGTTTCAGAAAATGGATTTCCGAATGTTTTCACGATTTAATTAGCTCTCTGCTATCTCCCTTATTGCCTGGAAATATAAACTCAAAATTCATTTCTATATGTAAAATGTTCCCCTGAATCGAATGGCGGAAACAAGAACGTTCTATCTCTCCAATTAGTCGAGTTATAAGTATTTTTTTTAGAAAGTGGATTTTTGAAAATTTCATTACGTTATTTGAAGGCGAAAGAATGATTTTATTAAGAAACAGACTGTGCCAGTCGATTTTTCGTCCCAAAAAACCTCCGGTTACCAATTTATAGCCAATTTCATGTCGCAAAATTTGTTTTGTTATAGGAAATTTTGAAGCAAGGGGTAGGTATGCAAATATTTCGTCTTTTAGCCTTTTTAGTTAGGTTAAGAGCCTTTTTAACCTTTTTTTTGTGAGGTGGTTGAAATGCGTTTACGCACGTATAGTGGAACCAAATGCCCGAAGCCATTTGCGACCACTACGCAGTGTGGGACTCGCCTTGCGGCCCCACCCACTAAACATTCCACCTCATTCCCAGACAGTGTCTCTGGTATCACTATTCCTAGTTATCGTCAGGTACACTGTTGGTAGTCTATTTTCCCCTGCCCTCTTCCTCTTTAATTCTAACAATGTTTGTTAAACAACATCAATTAGTTTATCTAACTAGTTTTTTGCTCTAATGCAAAAAACTCAAAGGATGTTGATTAAAGTACTTTATTCCTCGTTTTTACAAAAATTTTTTCACTAAATTCAGTGTGTATGAATTCAAAATAACAAGCTCTTTCAAAATCTGTAAAAATATATAGAGTGTCCCATTTAAATTAAAGAAGTTGATGGCATTTCCGGTTAAACCGGAAATATATTCTCCCAGTCAAACTAGTGTTTGTCATTTAATCAAACTATTCATATTTGAGCATAAAACATGAAGAATGAGAAGAATCCGACGGTATTACACCATAATTATTCACCGTAAGCAAATTATCTAACAAATACCACATAATTTCTGTATCAGTTGAAATCGTTTCCAATTTTTTTGTAGTTGTTGTAGAGTCACGTATTTCTAGAACGATTTGTTGTGTATAGCATAAAAGTGAAAGTGAGTTAAGTTACTTACAATGTTTTTCAAGAAACCTCAGAAATTGGAATTGATGAGATGATTGTTTTAACGTGATAATATTAAATTTTCCGCATTTATGCACTTTCTAACAATGTATTTGAAATACTCAGTAATTTTTTTGGTGAACAAGTGAAAAACTTCATTTCAACTTTTAAAATTTTTTACAGTTGACTACTTGTTGAAATATTCCGACGTCCTAACTAAACAAGATATTCTTGATACAATAATTCTATTCCTCTTTCTCTCTAAATCTGACGTCGTAAACTATTATATAGAAGATAAGTTATTAATCGACTGACTGACGCTTTCTTGAAGCTTTCCATTATATAGTTTGTGTGGCAAGGCTATGCTATAATGCATTTCATGAATCTCTGCCAAAAGTATCTTTGCCAAATTAATTTTATCGTTTGTAAGGAAACTTCAAATACACAAAAGAGTATTTGTGAAGGGTGTTAAGTGCAATGGGAATGCTAATGAAGATGAAAGCGTATTAAGATTAAAAAAAAAATCACATATTCCCAAACACTGAAGGTAGAGAACAAAATTCTATTGTTAGTGTATTGCGTAGCTATTGAGGCAATGGGTTCCAATTCCAACCCGGTGAACTCTGCCAAGAAGTGTTTTTATCTCGCATTAAAAACACGAGAAGAGCACTACGGCAATGTCAGGAGAAGTTTAGGGTTCGTAAGTGTGGGTGTGAATACGTCGGTACATTTCACGTGATGTTCTTTATATTTTCACAAACCATTAAGTTTAATTTTAAGATTATATTCTTCTAGTTTCTTATACAACTCGAGCTAAATGTAGCAGTGAGACTTTGTTTTAGTACATGTAAAATTGATAACGTTATTTCTGTATTGTAATAGTTTAAATTAAGTTAAAAAGCATATAGGATGAGTGCATTAAAGGATTTTTAATACGCCTTATAGCGGTGGACCTACAAGTCAGTGTATAATGTCCAGGCTTTTCTCGGTACTTTTATTGTATAGGATTTTCTTCTCCAAACCTGTACTATGATCCTTTTTGGCAGAAGGTCGTTCTTATTTGCCCACCCGGTACCTTTTTTTGATGATTTAACTTTTTGTTCACTCGTTATTTTGATAAAAATACTTTCTTTACTGTACTCAAGTTCCATCAGTTGTTATTATTACCTACTGATCCCACAAATCTCCATTACGACTTCTTTTTAAATATCCTGATTTCTCTTATAAGTGGGACACTTTGTATACACATAGTAACTGCCTACGCAAACATATCTTTCGCCTTACCCACATTGTTAAAGACTATTCCAACGAAGAATATATTTTATGCAATCATGTCTTGAATAAACCATTCAAAAAGTACACCTGAATTATTTATAATGCGTTAAATCTATGAAATTCGTTACAAATTGTTATAAAATACAAAAACAACTCAATAAAAACGTTTCGACCTTGAAGGATAAGGTCATACAGTGCAGATTATTGAGAAAAGGAAGTGAATAGAGTTTAAAAAAAGCATAAAATTGATGATGCTGATGCACAATAAAATAATTATAATCAAGTAAAGATAATTGTTCGATCTGCAAGGTGAAAGTGATTTGATTAATTGCCATTTTGTACAAGGAAGGATAAACTACGTCACGATCTTCACAAAAGAATCTTTTATGTTGATGATAGATAGTATAGATATGTTTGTGGTTTGTGTCTAAATCTTCAAGATTTGTCGAAGATGAGTCAGTCGAAAGATGGAATAATGCCTTGCCGAGTTTCTGTTTTAAATTTTAACGAATTAATCCTAGCGACTACCGTTGGATACCGGATCTACTAGCTCTAGACTGGTAAAAAACTGTAAATAATCCTTCAACAGGCTGGCAAGAGACAACAAAGTGTCTCTAATGCACATGAGGGGATTGCAGGATATGAAATGGCTGACAAAAGGATCTAAAGGAGACTTCATAGGTCCGGAACCGTTTTGTGGAATCACTTCCGTAATAAAACTAGTGGTTTCTAAGTTTTATAATAGCATCGTTGTTTACCTTTTTAAAACTTCAGATACTTAAGTTCTTCTATAAATACGTTATGAAACTTTTAGTAAAAAGTTCTTTTATAAATACGTTATGAAACTTTGGGTAACAGATGTTTTCTCTTTGTGTTTTGAGTAAAAAGTTAACCTAAAATAGGAGTGGTTATTAACTGTGTAAGAAAATTGTGAATAAAACTATGATTAATAGCTGGAAAAAAATCAAGTACAGCAGTACATTTTGCCGAAAAGTTTCTAGACGTTTTACCTGAATAACACAAGTAGTGCCAGCATCTTCTGGTAAATTAAAAAGCATCACTTTCGTTAACCGACAGGTATCTTCCAGTTCCACTTTATCAACAAATGACGTCAAAATTTCTTCTTTACCTTTGAATATTACCACCAAAAGTTCTCTAACCATCACTTGTGGTGTGCTGTGACACTCAACTAACACTTAATAGTATAGTAGACTTGAAGTTTTATAGAATCACCACTTATGGATATATAGTGTTACTTTAAGTTTTATAGTGTTACCGACAGTAATTTTGTGGTAACTAATTTTTATAAGGGTGTAGGCTTTATCCGCCATGATAATTTTCTAAAACGCAGATATAAACAGGAATAGAAAATTAAATGTTGAACAAAATTTTGGAAAACTGAATTTAGATTGGACTCTTATTAAACCAAGTCAGTAATAAAACTAAATATGATTACATCCTCTTCCTAGATGAAGTTTTATAAAGGTACGGGAAATATTTCCGTTACTTTTAGTTATAGACGTTACTAAATAAAGGTGTTCGCAACTCTTATAAATTGCTCCATTTAAGTGTTGTAAAGGGTTTATAAGAGTTACAGAAATATTACTATGCTTAGTTTATATAAATTGCAGTTTTTTAAAATAGTGATGGTAACTTTACGGTTACTATTATATAAACGAAAATGTTTATTGGGATGCGTAGATTTCACAAAGATATTTTCTATTGTCATATAAATAATCCTTAGCCTACATCCCAATAGTAATAAATCGCCCAGTATATTTTCAACAGTCACAAGATTAACTGACTTGGAAATGATTTCATTCGTTTTTTTTTTCTATAAATTTACTGTCGGGAAACTGTGTATTTAGTGTTTCGTTGAATTTATTCAAGTATGTAGTCGATTCGCATTTAGAATGCGGAAATTCTACAGTTTACTTAGATCGTGAAAGGCATAGAAATTGTATTGTAAAAGTTTCCAAGATTCATTTGCACAGATTTAGTTCTTTTGTCGTTTAATATACACGACTCGTACTCTTAAAGAGATTCGTTAATTCAACAGTAGGTACGGTTTAACGAAAAAAGAATATTCACCTTTTCAGAATTTCAGTGAAAAATAAAAATAATTTGAAGAAGCGGGAGAGAGAATTGGACGACCTGTTTCAGGAATTTTCATTTGAATTCATAAGTACGTAGATAATGAATTTTTACAGTGTATTCAAGCACTATAAATTGCTCTTGTTTTTGTTTCAAATAAAGAATCTTCGTGTACCAAATTTTAATACAACTCAAAACTTGAACAAAAGTTTAACTAAAAGTTTGTTGCTTTAAACGGTGTCGCTTTAATATCATTTTCAAAACTTCTCTGAATACCATTTAAAGTTACAGTTAGAATTTCATTCCACCTGATTTCCCTTTCAAATTTCCTCGTTCATTAAACCCAAATTCCCCATAAAAAATTAGGCTGACATTAATTTTGAAACAAAAGATGAATATTGTGGGAGGATTCACTCAGTTCACGTGAACTTTGTTGTGTCAGCATGAAACGCCTCCTGTTGGTCCACCCGCATATTTGAATAAACAATGTGTGACAAAATGTTGGTAAATACATTTTTGTAAGACGTGAATTTATGGGTAGAAACAGAATTTTTACACAAAAGTAGTAGTGATCAAATGGCACGGGGGGCATAGAGAGTCCATAGAAGGCATAGAAGAGTCCATAAGACTCAGAGACGAATGATAGAGAGGGCAGCGATAATACTACAGGAGAAGGATAAAACGGTTATTTTCAACAACAACAACAACTACAACGGTGGGATCGAGATCGGTAATGAGCTGTCGCGAAGCCCTGTCCTGGATACGCGACAGAAGGGTGAGTCTATGCTGGGTCCCTGCGCACAGCGGTGTGGAAGGGATAGCCTCGCAAAGGAAGGAGCGAAGAAGGACAGGGCAGAAGCGTTAGACAGACCAAGACCACCGATTCAACTACTGAAAGACACCATAGAAGATATAACAGAGGCAGAACACGGGAAGAGATGGAGCGAGAGAAGCGATTGCTTCACTTCGCGACAGCTCTGGCCAAAAATAAACAAGGAAAGAACAATAGAGATCCTAGAATAGAGAAAGGACGGTGGAATATCTCATGTGTCTATGCCCTGTCCTGGAAGGTAAGCGCCAGAGATATTTGGGAAGTAAATGACTTAAGAGTCTAGTAGAAGCAGCAGAGATGGACATCCGAAATTTGAAGAACTTAGGAATTAAAGGAAATATATAAAGGACTAAGGATAGGTAAAAACAGGATGGCTCAACACCAAAGGGTATTACAATGAGCCTAGGGCCTCTGAGTGGACCGGGGCCGGAACGGACATAATCATAATCGATCAACTGCCTAACCTTTGCTAAAAATCCACGTCTCATCCAAAACCTTTGTTTTAAATAAATTTCTTCGGATACATACTTTCTTTTGCCGTAATTTTGATGCACTACTGGTTGTAAACTATTTAGAATAAGAGGTGCACATCTTAGTTTTTATTTTAATAACTTTCTTAGTGAAGTTATCTTCTTCAGAGACCGTCATCAGATAGAGTGTTGGTGTAGTTGTGTTTGTTATCAAATATCTCCAGCGGCTCTCCAGAATTCCCAACATACTAATAATATCAGTTAAAAAGACATATCAGAAGTAGGAAATTTTATTCGATCATTGAGTGGGGAAAATGGGAATAAACTTTCACGAACCAATTAAAATTATCTCGAATTTCAACGTTTTTTACAGCTCTAGAAATGTTCATCTCACCACCTTATAATCTTCTTCCTTCCAATACCCTTATTATGCAAATTAACCTTTTTTTTAATCCTGAAAAAGTTACGAAATCGCCCGAATAAAAAAAATATCTACTGAGCTCATTTTACTAACAAATTCCAACAATTACAACTTGATTGTATGGTTTTTATACTGTAATTAGCTGTATAGTAAATTGAACCGTTTATAAAGATTATATTGTCAACTGAAAATTATAGCTGCGATTATAATAATACTCGCCTGAGAAATAACTTCATTTCAGTTGCTCTATGAAGATGACAAAAATTAAACGAGTCAGAAATAATGAAGACTAGTAGTCGCAGCACAAGTGCCGCATGAATACCAATTCAGTTTCATCGATTATTCAAATATTATGCTTCAGTGAGTTTTATGAAATATTTATTTTATATGTTACGAGATCGACTTCAAAATATAAATGTTTTTTTAATGGATGTATACGAAGTATTTAAAATAAGTACCGCCAGAAAGGAGCAAGATAGTGAACCAATCTGGGTACCAATTAGAGATCGTAAACCGGACCCACCCGGGATTGGTGCCCTTGTAGGCTTCCAACGGACCCGGTAAGTAAACCGCTGCAAAGAAGCTCAAACTCGTAGAAAGTCGCCGCTCGCCATCTTCCCCCGCAACCTAACCGCTCGCTAGTCTTAATAACCAAACTTTAAGAAAAAACATAATACTTTATTAATCCAAGTTGTTTTGTTATAATGACACATTTAGTACTTTAACTTGTGTTTCTGCGCAAGACAGTTGGCTAACTTCACGTGGCTTCTTATCATGTGAAACAAAGTCTACTAAATATGACTCTACTACTGTCGAAAAACCAACAATAAAGCCTTCCGCAGTTCTACGCGAAAAACTCTTTGACAGGCTTCATAGCAAAAACTAGTTTCGACGGATATAGAACGGGGCCAAATGAAAAATTGACTGATTTATGCAGTTTATAATAACACAAGGTGTGGACAAACTCTGCATTTATTCGAGTTGTTGCCACTTTGTTTTTTTGTTAAACAAATTTAGTCATACTGTCGTGGATCTTGGTTCAGCACACCATTCAAAGGATTAGAGTCCTCTGCATCTCAGGCTCACCAGTTGCCCTTATCAAGCTCAACAGTCTTTTCACCAGGTCCTTCTTGGAGAAATCCTCTCTTGGATGTTCTAGTCCTAGGAGTCTATATCTCCAATGAGATAATGCTTCACAATCGAAGATAATGTGAGAGGCGGTTTTCTCCTCCTTCACGCACAACCGACAGATAGGTTCCTCCCTATATATGCCGATTGTATGAGTGTGCTTCCTTAGGGTACAGTGACCGGTGAGTAAACCCCTTATCTGGCCCTTGATAAGGTTTAGTATTTCATTAGTCAGCATTTCCGAGGGTTTTTTGACCAGGAGTTTGGTGTGTTCCTGTTTTGGCACGTGTCTCCAGTACGACTAATGTTTAGTTTGAGTCCACCGAGATGTACAACCATGTGCAGCACTTTTAGATATCCCAAATACTGGTTCAGAACCAGTGAAAGCAGTCTCAGACCCTAGCTTTGTTAGGATGTCTGCCTTTTGATTTCCTACAATGCCCTTGTGCCACGGGACCCACTTAAAAGTAACTCTATTATGGTTAGTCTGGGTTATTACTTTTGGAGAAAGAGTGAGTCTGAAGGTAAACTCAAGGCTGATACGTACTTAGGCTTTCCTCAAGAGTTGAATAGCAGATCTTTTAGTTCATGTGCACCATTAACATACATATATTTTTTCTCTGTTTTTATGAATACATATTTGTACGAAAAATACACAGTGACACTTCCATTCGATGTTTGAGAGTAAAAATGTGTTAAGAAATGACTGGGTGCTATAAATTTTGGGGGGGCGTTAGAGAAAGATCGTTTAATTTTTTATACCTGTCAATTTGGAATTTATGTCGTTTGGTTTGGCGTAGTGGAAAAGTAAGACGAAAAAGGCTGATTTTAATCAATTAAGTGGTTTCTCGTTGCCAGTAATTAATGTGGGTGGAGAATATAATCGGATAAAAGATTCGGGGATGCGATCAAACGAATACTGCGGCTTGTGAGTTGATGTTTTAATTTATTCTGAGCTGAGGCCAGCTAAAAACAGTTTTAGACTCTGAGTATATTCAAACTTTTCCTTTTGTGCATTTCCTAAGGAAGATAATGGACTAAGGTATTTTTTTTTATTTATAAAAAAGACCGTAAGGGTTGTTTGGTAAAATATTCAGTATTCAACCAACTTTTAACGTGATATAAACTCAATTAACATGTCATTTTAATGGAAAAAGTTTTGCAAATGTTCATGATATCCATAGAAATTCCAATCTGGATGAGCATATTAAAATACAAGAGTGTATGGAAAAAGTGCAGCTATAAGTGTCTGTTTTTAATGTCTAATCGCATAGTGGGTGCTTATGTCACTCCAACTTCATGAATAATAACCATCATTATATGCTTGTTGAACAATATACTATTATTAGATATGTTGACATTATTTAGGCTGAAATACGTTTCTGTACAATACTCTACGTAAGAATGAATCTTATGTTTTTGTATCTAATACACTTGTTAGTTGTTGCTTAATTCCTTAAGGTCAAACTGTAAATAAGAACTTCAGAAAGTAGTTTCAAAACATTTGTTATATTACTTGACATAAGGTGTGGTTGTTGACTAAATGCGCAAGAATAATATAGGGTGTCCCCCACGAGAAGATATGCAATATTATGTTTATTTTATCTGCAGTCTGCATCTCAGAAACTCTGAAGGTTAGAGAAACATTTAAAATGTTGCTTAACGATCTTTTTTCACGAGACACCCTTTATACAGTGTGACCCATTTTGTTTGGAAGCACCCCTATAAAATCCGCATTTTTCAACCGATTTTGATTTAGTCTTTTTTGTTAGATTCAGTATCAAAAACAGTATTTGAGCACAAATTTTCATACCATAATAGCTATTTTCAAGGCCTTCTATGTTAATTTTTCTTTGCCAAAAAAGACGAAAGTATATTAGGCATTTTTTTTTCTCAAATATGACTACACCACTGGATTCAGAATCATAACAAATGTAAACTATCAAAATTTTATAAAAAAAATTTTATTAACAACAAAGTTATCACAATTTCGAAAAAGCTGTTTTTTGATTAATTTTTTTCTTAAGAATGTAGACACATTTTAAAAATGGCAACATGGTAAACAAAAACTAGGACTCAAACATATTGCACTGTAAAAATTCGAAGCCGAAATTTTAAAAGACAGGATAATAGGTCCATTCTTTTTTGAGGGTAACATGAATGCCAATAACTTCATGGAATTCTTGGAAGGTGAGTTATCCGCAGTGATTGATGAACTGCCACTAGCAGAAAAAATAAATTTGATATTTCAGTAAGATGGTTGTTCTGTACACTATTCTAGGATTGTCAGGCAGCGGCTAAACGAAAAATTTCCAAATGGTTGGATAGGTCGCGGTAGCGAGTTAATCGAATGGCCTCCTAGATCGCCCGATTTAACTAAATTGGATTTTTATCTGTGGGGTCTTTTGACACAAAAAGTGTATAAGACACGTCCAAGGAATAGAGCAGAACTGTGTGACAGAATACGACAGGCGTGTGCTGGAATAACGCCACATGAAATAAAAAAAGCGCTAAGACATAGTCGCAAACGATACGAGAAATGTGCGGAAATTAACGGAGGTCTAGTCGAGGCTACAAAAATGTAGAATTCAATTATTATTAAGTAGTTTAATAATTAAAATGTATTATTTGGTGTTAATTTGTATTTTCGTCACATCAGCACAATTTTACATTACTCTCAGAAGCTATAACTCCAGAACGGGTTATGGTATCGGCTTCGAATTTTTACAGTGCAATATGTTTGAGTCCTAGTTTTTGTTTACCATGTTGCCATTTTTAAAATGTGTCTACATTCTTAGTAAAAAATTAATTAAAAAACAACTTTTTCCAATTTCATGTAGTGATAACTTTGTTGTTAATAAAACTTTTTTTATAAAATTTTGATAGTTTACATTTGTGATGATTCTGAATCCAGTGGTGTAGTCATATTTGAGAAAAAAAAATGCCTAATATACTTTCGTCTTTTTTGGCAAAGAAAAATTAACGTAGAGGGCCTTGAAAATAGCTATTATGGTATGAAAATTTGTGCTCAAATACTGTTTTTGATACTGAATCTAACAAAAAAGACTAAATCAAAATCGGTTGAAAAATGCGGATTTTATAGGGGTGCTTCCAAACAAAATGGGTCACACTGTATATGGTATTTTAATAGGTAATTTTCAAGAAATTTAATAACATTCGAAATCAACTAGGAGATATTTTAATGATTTTTTAAAAAGTTTCCGCTATTCGGAATGGTCGCAAGAAAGGACTCTCTTCAGGCGTGAAACTGAACGGCTCGAAACTAATTACGAAAGTTTTTAGTGCGAAAAAATATTGATTATTGTTTTAATTGAATCCGCTAATATTGTTTTTCTGATTTACAATTAAATAGCAGTTTTTGGTTGAAATATCTCCGAAGGAATGCAGTTAAATTTATGCTCTGATTTTCCTAGTAATTTTGAACAAATTTAAATAAGAATTGTAGAGTACCGCCAAAAAGTGTTCCTTTGAAACATAATTATCGATACCCTTATGAAAGGCGAGCTGAAAAATTATTAAAAATCGAAATTAGTCCAAGATCTCTTTAACATACATAGGCGTAGTAATGGGAACATTACAGGATGTATTCTATTAATTTTATTTTTTCCGAAATATTTTCTGTATGTTTCTTGATATTAATTATTCTTTGGGTTTTTTTATGGGAAATCAAACCACTTCAGTAACTTTCGTTTCTAGTAGAGTGTAATACTGTCCAAAAGTCATTAAAAAAAATCATTTTCATCAAAAAGTAAACTCTTTAAATATTGTTCTCGTTAATCTCTATGAAATTAAATTAAATCAGGAAATTGACTTGATAACTCGGTACTTTCATGTGGACAAAATTTCCTCTAATAATACGAGGATATATTGAAAAATTCTTAGCCTACTATAGAACCAAGCAAAATTTCAATGTCAAAATATTTTATTACCCAACATATTCTCCTCTTAATTGGATACATTTATTACAGCGAACCTGCAACGTCTCTAGACCTTTCAATAAAAAAGTTTCTTCTTGCTCTACAAACCAGACCTCCACAGCTTTTATTACCTCCTCATTGGAAGAAAATTTACGACCTTTTAAACTTTTTTTCAGTTGAGGAAAGAGATGATAGTTGGACGGAGCCAAATCTGGTGAATAAGTGGGGTGTTCTAGTAATTCAAACCCTAAATCACGAATTTTTTGAATGGCAACATGAGATTTGTGTGCAGGGGCGTTGTCCTGCAAAAACAAAACACCTTTGGATAGCTTTCCGCGTCTTTTGTCTTTAATTTTTTTCCATAGAGTGGTCAGTAATGTCGAATAGTAATCTCCAGTTATTGTTTCTTACCCTTATCCAAAAAACAATCATGATTACTCCATGGCAATCCCAAAAAAACTGAAGCAAGAACTTTTCCAGCAGATTTTTGGACACGAAACTTCTTAGGTCTTGGAGAACCAGAGTGTCGCCATTCCATCGATTGTTGCTTTGTTTCTGGATCTTAGAAATCTACCCAAGTCTCATTCATAGTAACAATTCGGTTTAAGAAGTCTACATCGTTTTCAAATCGAGCACAGTTCGAACGCGATGCTTCTACCCTTGCACGCTTTTGGTCAACATTCAACATTTGGGGATCCATTTTGCAGCAATTTTTCTCATGTCCAAATTGACGTGAACTATATGGTGAACGCGTTCGTATGAAATATTCAGTGCTTCAGATATCCGTTTTAGACCAATTCGACGTTCTGATAAAATCATGTCACGAACAGCATCGATATTTTCGGGGACTGACACAGAAACTGGCCTTCCCGATCGGTCATCATCTTCAATGGAAACTTTACCTCTTTTGAAGCTTGCAGTCCAATTTTTCACGGTCGCATACGAAGGACATTGATCACCAAAAGGGTATTAAGCATATCTTCGTAAATCTGCTTACCTCTTAACCCTTTTAAATACAGGTACTTGATGATGGCTCGATACTCCAATTGTTAGATTTTTACAATTTCGGTGGACATCGTTTTTCTTTTAATTTATTGCGTAACTCTGGTTTACTTTTTTGACGTCAAACTTCACACTGACACTTCTAACTGTTCTAGGCTAACTAGATATCAAAACATTTTCGTATGAGAGCCCAACGGTAGGGTTTAGTTTAGCCTTTTGATTTATTCAAGCATCGTTATCAAATTTTAAGAGTTACAACTCAGAATCTAGATACAAAAGGTTGAGCAAAACCCACTCTTTATGTATGTTTTAGTGATCCTTTTTATTATCCTGTTGCTCCACTGCATAAATACATTTCATATTTATTTTTTAACCGAAAAAAAAATGGCAAATAATTTGTTCAAGATGCTTGCTTATACCACATTTCGAATTATGTAACCTATAAACAGGTAATTTTAATAAAACGCTTTGTTTTGCAATTAATAAGGTGCACTTCAAAGCTGACAGGATGTAAAACGGCTTTTACTAAAAATTCTTACGTAACAACAATAATTGATACAAAATATATTGACTACAATCGAAAGGTCGGTAATAAGCAGTCAACCCCTTCTGTAATAATTACTGGTAGTTTAAATTACAACCGGTAACAATTTAATTTATTATACTTGATGTCAATGTGTTTATCACACCTGTTTTTGAATTCGTTAGTTTTTCGAAACCCAGCAATTAGTTCCGGCAAACAAATCGATTTGTACCACTCGGCAGTAACAGTTTCAAGATCCTGCAGAGGATTTGCTGCTACACGACACGACACGTCTCTTACTCAGTTTCAATAGCCTGGTTGAGAGTTCCTTGTCTACCTTGTTCAGTAAACTTTGTGTCTCTGCTTGAAACACAGTCGTATATCGGCCAAGGCTATCTTGTGATTCACTTGAATATGATATTACAAATATTTAAGGTTAGTATTATAAGCTGGATATATTTTTTCCGATTTAAAATCAATATATCTGTGCAATCTTAAAGGAACCAAAGGAAAACTACACAATATGAAGACGTCAATGAACAGATAAATCTAGGGAGCTCTCCTCTAAAGGAAGGATCGATTTTCATTCTCCCCCCTCGAGGAGAGCGGGCCGCTATAGGCTTTCCTTTCAGCCAACATTGGAAGAAATAAGGATTGGGAACGGTGGTAGGTACCTGAGAGGTGTGTACTGACCGAGCATTCGCTTATTGCTACAAGAAAACCTCTGAAAAAACTCATAGCAGGTCAGGCGGACCTGGGATTTGAACCCCGGTCCTTTCGAATGCAAGTCGAGAGCGTAACCACTCCACCACTACTCGGTCTCTCCACTATATTGAACTGTCTGCTTAAATAACTTAAAGATCATCGATACAGTTTTCCTTGGTTTCACTATTACACAGTTATAGACCTGAGGGTCTAAATCTTGATGGAGTACCACTGCCTGTGGTTGAGCAGGTGAAGTATCTGGGAGTGATCCTTGATAAATCACTGACATGGAAGGCTCATCTTGACAGTCGCCTAAGCAAGGTGACAAACACGTATTGGGCCTGTAGGAGAGCCATTGGTCCGAAGTGGGGACTGACCCCCAAAACGATCATATGGTTCTATAGAGTGATCATGCTGCCTATGCTCACATATGCGGCTCTGGTTTGGTGGCCGAGGGTAACCTTGGTCACGGCTAGATCGCAGCTGACACGCCTTCAAAGGGTGGTCAGCTTGGGGGCAACTGGCTGCATGAGAACTACACCAACTGCTGCGATGGAAGTGATCCTTGGTCTTCGGCCTCTTCACCATGTGATCGAGGCTGAGGCGGGGAGGGCTTTTCTGCGCTTAAAACAGCTGGGATACGTGCGAAGAGTGCAGGCACGTCAAGAAGCTCCGGCTACTGGAAGATATTCCAGTTCTGGCTCGAGCACCTGATGAATGTCTGCGAAAGTACTACTTCGCAACTCCGTACAGGGCCATGATCCGGGATAGAGAATCCTGGGAAAAAGAGAGGAATACACAGCCTAATGGGACTGTCTGGTACACAGATGGCTCATGCTCCGGTGATGGAGCAGGGGCTGGAATTTACTCTAGGAACCCAAGAACACAAGTTAGTGTACCATTGGGTGATGGTGTATCTGCATATCAGGCCGAGATATATGCTATCTTGGAATGTGCGCAGATAAACCTAGACAGAGGTTATGTGGATCGACGCATAACCATATACTCCGACAGTCAGGCAGCAATTAAAGCCCTGAGTGGGTGCACCAGCAACTCAGGACTTGCTAATGAATGTCGAGAACGACTTGCTAATCTTGCAAGGCACAACGTGGTGCGGCTAGAATGGATTCCAGCCCACTCTGGTTTTGAAGGCAACGAGATGGCGGATGCACTGGCTGCGGAAGGGGCGGCAGCTCCCTTCTGCGGCCCGGGCCCGACCTTGGGCCTAACAAAACAAAGAATACGCAAGGAGACGAAGAAGTGGCTGAAGAATCAGCACCTCGCTCATTGGAATGCTATGCAGGGTCCTAGGCAATCCAAACTTTTACTGAAGGGATGGACTGATGGACACGCTAGAGCAGCTACTGAACTACCAAGAAGTAGGCTAAGGAAGATAGCAGGACTCCTAACGGGGCACTGCTGTATGATGAAACACCTCCACAACTTAGGAGTAGAGGGAAGTTCCCTATGTAGGGGTTGTGGCATGACTGACGAAACGTCAGTCCATGTTCTCCTAGAGTGTCCACACTGGGCTGTACTACGCAGGCGAATCTTCGGAGTCCCTGTTTTGGCCCCGGGAGACACAAGCAGGCATCCATTGAAAAAGGTTGTGGCCTTTATTGAAGGGCTCGGCTTTATGGATGTCTAGGTAGCAGGAATGGCACAATGGGCCCGCCAGTGGCCTCAGTGCCGGAACCTTGGCTTGAGTTTGTCCAGGACAAGGTTCGCCTGCAAACTTAGTAGTAGTAGTAGTAGTAGTAGTATTACACAGTTATACTGAACTTAAATGGGAAAAAAGATATTCAAGATAACCCTAAAGGGCTAATAATACCTAGGTATTAATATTTGTAATATCCTTTTCATTTAAAACATTAATCTGTGAAAAAAAATGGTTAAATTGTTGTCAGGCAGCTTGTGGGATTGTTTGGAGGTAGCAGGAATTGCATTAAAACATCAAAAATTTGAATAAAACATCTTGGAGTCATGTAAATTAGAAAAGTTTCGTAAATAATTCGATTATATTTTTGAATTAACGCTATCCTTTGAGATCCCACAAAATTTAAGGACGTAATTAAAACTTTCAACTTAAACTTTTAACGATCCCGCGCAAATTCATGTTAATATTATTCTCTAACAATAAACAGAAAAGTATTTCGAATAATAGGTTTTACGTACCCGGAAATTAGTATGTCGCGGGTATCGCTGGATACTTTTGTTTTCAATTATCCTTCGTCCTTTAGAATTTTAATGGAAAGATACTTTCGTGACAAAGGATTAGTTGACCAAAAGGAATAAATTTAAATGTTTTTTTTCACTGTAATTTCGTCGAAATGAAAAACCTTTTTCGAAGTAAAAAATTCCCCGCTGCAAAACGGAAATAAGAAATGCAAAGTTAATATAAATTTATTTATTTTAGAATAAGGGTGTGAAGAATTTATTAATTATAATTTTCTAGAAATTTTAACCAATTTTAATATGTACTAGCGACCCACCCCGCCCCTACTTCCAGCGACCTGTCAAATATCATTCAATATGACATCCCAGGGCACACAAAAATATGGTTTACACAAGAGTTTTTTTTTTTCGGAGAAAGGTGATTTTATTTCTCTTTGAGAATATCTTTAAAATAATAGTAGAAAATATAAATTTCAGTTTTATAAAACTTTTTTGTTGCATATGTGGATTCTGGACCAATTTTTGGTTGAATCGTGCCTACGTAAAACATACATTTTTGGTTAGTTCAGTTTCATTTCTCTTCTTTTTTTGTATTCAAATAAGCTAGAGAGATGAATATGCTCTATTGTCAAGAAAAATCTGCTCTAATTTTATGAACAAAGCGATCTAAAAACTGAAATAATAAAATTGGAACATGAAAGAAAATAGTTCCAAATTTAATATCACATGGTAATTCAAATTTCGGTTTATTATATGTATTAACATCTTTTAGATCACACAACTTTGACTTATGCATTAATTTCATCTCAAAGGATTGTAGTCACCCATCAGAATCTTTCCAATGGTCAGATCTTCTCTTCTCTTTGCCCATTTCTTCCAATATTACATTGGGGCTGACACCGTAAAACGGTTGCGGCCCCCAAAAGTGTCTTCCAGTCCTCCTCTTTGCTAATCCATCTGCTATCTCATTTACTTCTATTCCAGTGTGTCCTAAACTCAATTAACTAAAGTAGCTACCACTCTCAGCACAAAGCCAAATATTTGTAGACGCGAAAACTTTTGAAAGCATCCATCTTCTCTTTGTTGCAAAAACTGTGTGAAGATATACCATATAACTAATTGTATCCATATTTTACAGTTCACCCGTTTCTCGAATGTGGTTGAAATCCAATTCAAAGAAACACTCAACTAATAAAATCGAAGAAAAAATTTTGAACAGTGTTTACCATTGAATAGACAATACCAAACTGATCAACTGTCCAAATCATTTGGCCTGGACGACCATGGATTGCCTGAATGTAATTTTCGTAGATTTTTTTTTATATAATGCGGTTATATGTTTTTCGACAAATATTTTCAAAAGTAACCGACCGCTTTTATGGATCGTGTATACATTTTTCACGATTTTAATCACTCTTTGGAGTGTGAGCCTCGTGGGAAACTTTCTATCGATCATCTTCAAGTTGAAATATATTCTTGCTGTTGAAGATTTTCCAGTCTTTGCTGTCGAGGGTATATACCCCGATAAGTTTTGTAATAAATATATATATATAAAGAAAAAAAGGAAGGTCTAAGGTTACAAAATAGGTCTGATAAAGTGAGAATGTAAAAGCCTATTTACGAGGGTTGAAGTGTTCTCCACGAAGAGAAACGACTTGGATGTTCCAAATATTCCACCAGAAACAAGAAATCAAGCAGAGTAAACCCGAAAAATGAAAAAAAAGGGAAAGTTCTTCCAAAGTTAATGTGATGACCCATATTTTTAATCCATTTGAAGGAAAAAGCCGCCCAATGGCGTGCATATAAATTTTTTATAAATTCGAATATTGTGAAATAATGTTAATCTACTATATCAATTTGAATGAAAAAAATTAACCTGCATACAAAATTCATAAAATTTGTAATACAATAATAAAGCGCTTTCGTCTAAAACAGTACCCTTTTGTTTTGCGCAAATACTCCTGTCTAAGTTCAGCGATACGCCGAGACTCCATTATTACCATTCGATTATCTAACTTCTTATATTTAAATCCACAATTCAATAATCCCGCGCATCATCTTGGACTGTTGTTTCAAATGGTCTCCAAAATGCCATTCTAATTAATTATATTACAAAACTTACCCTAACGTCTACGAACAAATGAATATTATATTAATATCAATTCACTGACGCGACCTAACCACTACATCATCAAAAAGGTTTTATATTAATGATACCTTTCTACACTAGATCACCTACACTTTCCTATAAATATCTATAACAATTCACTAAACTCACTCAACCAAGTAATAGATATTATATTAAATATTTCTTTGAAACAAAATTCACAGCCAACACTGAATGATACTAATGGATTATAAGCCGAACCACAACACAACCCCCCCGAACACCCTCAAGACCGTAGAATTTTTTCAGCCAAAAACGTCCAACGGATTATACTTCGGTTATTTCGTTATATTGCGATGAATACTGTAGTTGATGATTGGTTGTTTCGAAGTCTTGACTGCACGTGCAATACGTTGCCAACTCTTCAAAATTTTCTTAAATATAGTAACATATTAAAAGTGGTTTTCATTAATTTTTCATTTTTCAGTAATTTCAAGCGACTTATTTTAATGTTTACTAATAAATTTACATTATGTATTTTTTTTTAAATATTTCCAAACTAGCTTTCTTATAACATCACGAACTAACAGTTTACTGAAGTAAAAGGAACATTTGTGTAGCGAGCCTAACAATTTTAGAAAATATATCTGACAACAATGCTTTATTTTATGGTCATCACACTGACTTTAGTTAGAGTATATACAGAAATTTATAATAAATTCATGGAATGGAGAGCTGATAACCGAGTACGTTCGTGCTTGCATATTTTGCAAAATTGTCGAAAATTTTGAAACGGAAATCCAGCGGTTTTAAAAGTAAGAAGTCTAGAACTTTTTCAGCGTATTAAATAAAGACTTTTTCTAAGAATGCAGCTGATTCAAAATATTTGCTGACTACGGTAAGGTAATCATGTATTGTTTCAAGAAACACTTTATGGTACAAACGATTTTAGGTCGTTTTACTTCTTGGAATTTCTAAAAAATACATGAACACTCGTCCACTAAATATGAATCAAATTAACTCAAAATTCTTTATTAATTATCAGAATTGAAAGAGTTCTAGATAACTTGTCGGTATCAACAAATTCAGTAAATTTCCTATTGAAATATCTCATCATTTTTCTCAAGAAAATACCGGATATATCTTTCGCAGAACTTCCGTTACGTTCCGCTACGCTAGTAGTGTATCCAGGAGGTAACCTTTTGCAACTTAAACGCCACGGAGGGTGGAAGTCCAGTAACGTTGAGGAAGGATATGTGGACGAATCAAGTAGCAATAAAAATTCACAGTCTGTACAAAACAGCTACGTCGGGGTACACTTTCGGCGCATCTTCATCTGGTATGCAATTTGTAAATAAAACCAATGTGACATCCTCTATATCATATAAACATTTGTACTGTAAATCCAATATACTTTTGAATTTTTGTTTTTGAAGGGGTAAGTAAAGACGTTTTTGCGATTAAAACACTGTGACACTTTCCCGACTACACTTTGTATACGTAGAAGCAAAAACCAGTAAATTTTCGTTAAAAGATTTTTGTTGTTAGATTACATTATTTGTTCTATTTTATGAAATAACGACGTAATCCAATCAACAACATCGGAATGTGATTATTCATCATTACTAGAATCAGTGCAACGGCCTCAGAGCAACTTTCTCCAAGCCGCTTCCAACATCAGTTGATCTTTTGCGATTTAATGCCTAGTTTAACGCACCAATGAAGCTGGATACGATTTTTTTTTCATATTTCGTGAACGTATTAAACTCTAGGTGATTCTAATTAATTACAGATTTGTCTTCTTCAGTACAAAATGTCAGAACAAAAGTATATTAATTTTAACATTTTCATAATTTCCAATTGTCCTTGGAAATCTTGGAAATGCCGATTCGAAAAGAAAATCAAATAATTAGGAAAATTGGAAATAAGATCGTGAAAAGCTTTTAATTGCATTATTAAAATGTTAATTACGAGTTTAATAAGATTTATTACAATTCTCAGAGAATCGTTTTTGGAATGAATAAGGAAATTTTGAAAAAGCAGAGAAATTGAACAATCACATTTCATTAAGATAAGAAAGTTATTAAATTAAATTTTGAAAAATAAATATACAGTTGAATCTTTTGTCTCCTTTATTGTAAAAAATTAAATTTGCAATAATTATAATTAGACAAAGTGGACAAATGTAAATATTACAAATTTTTAAAAATTCCATCCTTTAAGACCTACCCCTAAATCGGTCCGAAAGACCCTAATTGGCAGACGAGTTTCTGGAATGTAACAGAAAGTAACATTTTCAACACTGACATTTTCCTCTACCTACCCAATGTCGCGACATCTGACAATAATCATAGGTATTGGATATATTAGGAGAGATAGAAAATTGTTTTTTTTTTCAGTATATTTTGATTCAATTTTTGCATTTTCATGAAAATTTTTAGATGTATTTATTTGCAAATTTTTATCTTTAGAATTTACCTCCTACGTCTATGTATTACGCTGAAGACCTCATGATTTATCAACTCGATTCCCGCTTTTTATTATATTTTTTGTTTCAGTCAGATTTGATTGTAATCTTTATATTTGTTTTTGTGCAAAAAAAGCACTTTATTATTCGAATGGAATAATAATGACCCAACAGTTTAAACTAAAAGCTGATATAAAAAAAATTATTTGAATATGCTGTTTTTGCAGATTTTTTGGCTGCCAATCCGGGTAAATTCTCGCTAAAGGATTATGTTGAAAGGGGCGTGACTTACAATACTATCGATATACAAAATATTCCCAGGCTCAATTCATGCTACTTCATCCACTACTTTGGACTTTAGAACATGTATGTATGATGGGGGTGACATTCACTGAGACCTAAAAGATTCCCCCTTACTCCCACTTACTACCTCAGGAATGTCTCAGGGACTAGTAGCTATTCCCCCAGAGGAATTTTAGAATATCTGCAGGCTTCAACTTAAGTAAATATCCCTCTTCTATCCAATAATCTCCTAGATGCTGTGCCCTAGGATGTGGATGGTGGTTTCTTTTTCCACGCCACAGAATCTACATTCTTCTTCCTCAACTATTTTGAGCTTTTTGAGGTGCCCGTTCAGGCGACAATGTCCCGGTTAGGATTCCTGTTTAAACTCTTAGTGCAGTTTTGCTTTGACTTATGCATTCATTTCATCTGAACGGGTTGTAGCCCCCCATCAAAATCTTTGATTGTCTAACCCTTAGTAGATCTTTCCAATGGTCAGATCTTCTCTTCTCTTCGGCTTTGCCTATTTCTTCCAATATTACATTGGAGCTGATTCCGCAAGAGGGTTCCGGCCTCCAAAAAGGGTATTTCACTCCCCCTCTTTGCTAGTTCATCTGCTATTTCGTTTCCTTCTATTCCAGTGTGTCCTGGAATCCACAGTAAGGTGACTATATTGTTCTCGCCTAGTTCATTAAGTTTGCCTAGGCATTCCCACACCATTTTGGAACTGATTCCACAAGAACTCAGCGCTTTAATGACTATCAGATATTATGATAATCCTTTGCCTTCTATATCCTTTGTCACACTCTCCTTGCCACATTCTTGCACACCATTACAGCCATTTCCGCATATCCTTTTCGTGTTAGTTCCACATGAGTTTACTGCCTAGAGTCAAACCTAGATACTACTTTATTACATCCAAATGGAACAACTTTACGAATCTGCACGATTTTTTACATATTTTTTAATGATCTACAATAATTTGCTTTCATTTTTTGTCGAAAGGTTACGGATAAAAACGCGAGGTATATTATTTTTGAAGCATTATTCACTGTAACATTGGTTGATTGATTACAGAATTTCTAACGTATCAAATTATTTACGAGCCACCGTATTTTTATAATGAAGCACACGTTCGATCAAAAAACGCTAAGATCTGAATTTTTATATTAAAGTAAACATAAAAACTTGATTGATTTCGGATATTTTTGATAAACTCATTGAACAACATTACTAAGAGTATAATATAAATAATTACACAAAAATATAATTTTTTTTGTTAAAACCTAAACGAATATTATCATGAATTTCTTGTATACTTTTAAAACGTTCTCAAAGGAAATAAAATAATATTAGGAAAAACTCACATAATAATCTTCCATCAAAAAAATTGCATCAAAAAGAAACAAACAAAATATCTACTTTTTGTTATTAGAGAGGATCGGATAGTAGCCCGAAAGCTCTTAAAAAGTTGAAAGAACTCTTCGAAAAATACCCAATATCTACGTCGATATCTTTTGTTGTACAAACATCAATAAAAAGTTAGTTCGTCTTAGAAGTTTGTAGACAATATGTAGTTGACGCCTTTTCGGAATTTTGGAATCTTTTACTTCAAACGATCGAGAACATCGGTAGAGGAATTGCTTTGCCAATTATGTCTTAGTAGAATATAAATTTAAATAGAACTGAAAATATATCTTCCAGACAATCTGGCATATTGACAACGGAGATGGACTAATTATGTTCAGGATGAAATGGTATAAGGATAAACCTAACTTTAAAACATGTACTACTAATAACTTTTTCTAATTTTGACATATAAAGTGACACTTTTTAAAACTGATTGACATTATGAAACGTCTTACTTTTTGTACCTAGTTGCATAAAGTAAAATTATTGCAATTATTCAAATTAATTCCCGACGACATATTTTTTTCATTGCTCGAACTTGCTGTTATTTGGGAAGCGGCGCACATTGCATTAGATGTTTCACCAAATATTTCTTGCGCTATAAGTTTTTTATTATTTATGGAATTTTCAACATATCCCTCCGCAACAGAGGTAGATTTCCAACCTCCATGCCTCTTTAATTTTAAAATATCAGCGCCACTGTCTGCTAGGAAAGTGGCAGAGCTTCTTCTGAAGCAGTGGCCAGTATATAGAACAGGATTTGAAAGACCAAGAAATTGTGCAATAACTTTTGGCAGACTGCTAAATGTGTTAATTCCCACAGGATTTCTGGTACATTTTCCATTCGCATATTTTACTAGAATCTGTTGTGTTTAAGAACCTGGGGACGCAACTTAATATATTTTCTTAATATTTCAACAAGATTCGTATTTTCAATGTCTCCAGTGGTAATTGCAAACTGCCGTTTAACTTTTGTTTTTGAAGGTGGGATATCAACACGAAAATGGCTTCCTTCATAACATTTTCAACTGGAAGAAATGTTAATTCTGCTTGTCTGCATGCTCCTGCCATTCCAATTATCATTGCAACCTTAGCCATTACGTATTCTTTGTCATCAGCTTCCACTAAAAATTTGGCAAAATCTTCTTTAATAAAAACTTTAGACTTTTTGGCACTGTACCCGTCCGCTTGCCTTTTAATATATGCTACCAAATTTGTATATTTTTTAATATCAATATTCCTTTTCATATTTAGTTCAGACCTTAACATTGAGTAAAGTGTCCATAATGTGGAAACTTTTAGATCTTTCTTACCCTCAAAATATGCAAGTAAAACTTTCTCATTAACATGTTTAATTTTCTTCTCATCACACCGCACGTAACAAATTTTTCGTATGCCAAATCATAAACTGCCTTTGACTTTTTGGGAATTACTGATAATAGAGCATTACCTGCTGCCTCTTCAATATCGCTTGGTAGCTCTTCAGAACTTGAATCACTCATTTTTAAAAAATAAAACTAAAAATATATCAATCTCGCTAAAAACCTTCCGCCTAGACTTTTTTACAAAATGTCAAACTGACAACTAACATGAAGTAACAGCAACAAACTAAATTTATGTTTTCCAAATTTTTATCAATTATATTAAATTTTATTTTTTTATTACTTTCTTCAAAATTAGACAAAATCTTGTATGCAATACGTTAGGAAATGAAATTTTGTGTAACTTGTGTTACACAAAATTAGGCATTTCGTAACTGATGGCATAAATAGCTATTAGACAAGCAAGGGGCAAACACTATTATACATTTTTCCAAAATATTCAACGACCTTGTTTTATTTTTTACAAATTTTTTACAAATGGTTTTAAAAGTGTAATAACCCACAAATCACCCTAAAACTAACTTTAAAGCTAACGAAAATTTATCTTTTTCTAATACCGCATCTGAAAGTGTATTTTTGACCCTTATTTTTAGTTAGAAAAGTGAAGTCTGGCATCCCTCGGTGCGACAAAGTTAGTTTTCTCCCTAGGGAAGTAATTGATTACGGATTCTAACCAGGAACGGATCCAGTTGTTTTACTGTTGAAAAATAGAGACAGTGTTTTCGAAAACTTAATTCCCACGTACACTACAAAACAATACAAACATTTTTTTTTTTTCCAGAATATCCTGGATAAGTTTAATCCAGGTGCCCGGCAGATGATCAATGCTGGGAAAGCCTACTTGAAAGCTTTACATGGTAAGTTACATTTAAATATATGTTCAGTGTGTTCATAAAATAATATTATCAACTAAATTATAAAAAAATCCAGAATTTTCTATATTTTTTCCCCTTTTTTGGATTTAAGAATATTTTTTGCCGAATGATACAAAAAATGTATCAGATTTTGATTCAAATGACGATTGTTTATCTATAAAATTGGCCAAACATAAAATTTTTATAAACTTTCGTGTTTTAGCATATCAAGAAGGCTTAAATTTTTTTTCTTAACAATGTATTTTATGTATTTTGGCATGACAATTCCGAATCCGGGTCTCAAAACTGTTCTATCAGTTATGTTGTTCTTTCTAACTGCAAACCAGAATAGTTGGTGTTAAATATCTTGTACATTTACCAACCCCGTTTGACTTTAAAGTGTAATTCAATAGCTGTCGGGTCCTATAGACCCGGGAAGTAGTTGTTGAACGGTCACTGTTTTTGAAAAATATTTTTCAAAACAAATAAAGCGTTAGAATGAATATAATTTTCCTACGATATCTATAGCTATAAACCGACTTAAATATTCCTTTACTTCTCTCTATTGATAGCAATTGACTGCATTCACTATTTGCTGAGAACCTAATTTGTGTAAAAGCTGAGTCTTTTCTTATATAACCAGAAGCGATCACGTATAACTTAAAGTGGAAAGGGGAGAAAAGATTGGAAAATTTGAATTTAGGCCAGTATTTTTTCCAATACGTCGAAGTGTCTTGATATTATTTGGAGGAAGCTATACAAAATTTTTCACAGAACAATACAATTAGATCGTTGGAATGGGCTAATAGGAGGATGTATTGATATCTAGTTAGCCTAGACCAGTTCCATGCATAAACAAAAGATGTCCACCGAAATTGTGAAAATCGAAAAATTGGAGTATCGAGCCATCATCAAGTACCTGTATTTAAAAGGGTTAAGAGGTAAGCAGATTTACGAAGATATGCTTAATACCCTTGGTGATCAATGTCCTTCGTATGCAACCGTGAAAAATTGGACTGCAAGCTTCAAAAGAGGTAAATTTTCCATTGAAGATGATGACCGATCGGAAAGGCCAGTTTCTGTGTCAGTACAAGAAAATATCGATGCAGTTCATGACATGATTTTATCAGACCGTCAAATTGGGCTAAAACGGATATCTGAAGCACTGAATATTTCATACGAACGCTTCAGCATATAATTGACGTCAATTTGGACATGAGAAAAATTGCTGCAAAATGGATCCCCAAATGTTTGAATGTTGACCAAAAGCGTGCAAGGGTAGAAGCATCGCGTTCGATCTGTGCTCGATTTGAAAACGATGTAGACTTAAACCGAATTGTTACTATGGATGCGACTTGGGTACATTTCTACGATCCAGAAACAAAGCAACAATCGATGGAATGGCGACACTATGGTTCTCCAAGACCTAAGAAGTTTCGTGTCCAAAAATCTCCTGGAAAAGTTTTTGCTTCAGTTTTTTGGGATTGCCATGGAGTAATCATGATTGATTTTTTGGATAAGGGTAGAACAATAACTGGAGATTACTATTCCACATTACTGACCACTCTACAGGAAAAAATTAAAGAGAAAAGACGCGGAAAGCTATCCAAAGAAGTTTTGTTTTTGACATTGAAATTTTGTTTGGTTCTATAGTAGGCTAAGAATTTTTCAATATATCCGTCGTAAGTAAGCTAAGCTCTAGTGAAACTTTATCAAAAAGTTACTTGTTCTATTCGTTCTACAGAGTGTTCCGTGAATTAGAAATCTATAAAAAAATTCAAACTTGCAGCTAATAACCGTAAAGGAAATACAAGAGCTCTGACTGTTAGATGCGCATTCCAGACTAGAATTTCCAGAATTAGTTTTAAAAGAAAAACAAGTACAAAATATTTTTTAGACACTAATTATAACGTGACCTCCATTAGGGTCAGTTAGTACTGACTAGAGTTCAATAAAACAATTTTTATTTGCGATCCTTCATTACCTCAACTTGCAACGATTTGTCACTATTTATTTTGAGTAAACTATTTTACAGGCCTAAAATTGGTGTAGTCGATTGCACTGACTTTATTGCACTCGCTTCACGTTCACTCGCCAACCAAGCAAGCTGTAAGACAGACGTTCATTTATATGGATCTGAAGATACGGCCATCATTCATTCTAAGACTAACTTTAAGGTTATCTCTAGCGTATTCGTATGTTACGTAACTGTATTGTATAATATACTCTATTTCTTTTTGTATCGCTAGGTATACACACATTTTATCCAAATGAGAACGAAATCGCATCAATATGTATAAGAGCTGACAATGACATAACAAAATCGGTAGGAAAAAAAAGTTTTTAATGGATAATTTGAAAAGGAATCTAGTAAATCCCGGTGACAAATGACGACTGCCTTTCCGGAGTTCACGAATAGATCCTTAAATCTGGATGCACATGAAACTTTGAGTCAACGTTAGTATAGTTGAAATACTGGAGATTTAGAGCAGGTAAAAGGAAGCGGAAGCTGTCAAACCAAGGATGTTTGATCTGGAACATGCAATGGCCATCAGAACTGTTTTCATGGTCGTATCTCGCTGGTTTTATTACAAATGGTTATTTGCAAAAGGAGATAATAAAATATCAAAGATTATTTCCTTCCTATTAATTTTGACCAATCGCTATCAAGAATTGGTATGTCAAATATAAATTTTAAGTGGAAAAATTACTTAACAACTGTCAACTTAGCAGTTTTTCCGGAAAAAATTTCATGCTAGTTTGACATGTTGCCTTGTACAAACAAACGTGTATTAAAATAAAATGTTTATTTAACTCAGGAAATAATCATATTTGAGCCAGATACTTCCATCGAGAAATTGAATGTGATATTGCAAGATTGGGCATTTAATATGCGAAAAGCTAACGGAGAAGACTACAAAGAAACGGTAGTTAAAACAATGTAGAACACCACCGCTAAAATGCTACAATGTAAATATTATAACGAATTTAATATTGTATTCAACCCTTTCACCGATGTGCAGTTTAATTCATCACGAGCTGCACGTAATGCTAAACGTAAAATCCTACAAGCACAACCCGAAAAGAGAAAATGTAGTGCATCAGCTATTAATAAATCTGAAGTATTTGCAATGGCCAGATTATATAACGAAAATGAACCGGAAGGACTTCAAAAGAAATTATATCACATTTTGGCGTTTGAACTAGCTTGGCGCGGAGGAGAAGCAGCTTACTGCAAAACCACTTATTTCGTATCTGAAATTGAAAATAATGGAAAAGAAGCTGGACGTATCGAGTATAATCCTCTATTTTCGAAAACGAGACAAGGCGGCAACAATAAATTATGTGACAGCAAATGGATCACGCCTAATATTTTCGACGAAGATATTTGCCCAATACGTTTATTCAAAAAGTTAATGGAAAAACGAAACACTTTTATAACTTCGGACAGAGTATTTCTTACACCAAATCCCTTTTGGAAAAAGAAAAATTCTAAAGATTGGTACAAGAATTTGCCGATTGGAACTAATGAAATTTCCAAATGGACTAAACGCTCAGCACAACGCATTGGTTTAGATGTCAAACGTGTCAAAATTACAAATCACTCAAATCGAGCGGCAGCAGTTAGCGAATTACCACTTGTGCAATTATAAGTGACAAAAAGTGTTGCTCCGTCACTACGGATATGAATTACTCTGTCAACAAAAATGTCAAACAAATTTTGCATTCTGGTTTTTGTGGAGTGTTCAGTATTTTTGAGTTCTGTTTACGAAATTTACGAAAAAGAATTCAAGTGTCTAAGCAAACGAGTACAAGTTGTGGTGTTCCAAAAATAGATGTTTCTAATAATGATAATTGTAAAATTAGACTCGTTGTTATTCTTTTGAATTAACATATTATCTACCCTTGCGGTTAAAGAACTTTATATACTCAAAAGAGTTGCTATAACAACATTTCAACATTAGCTATAGAAAAAAATAGACTTTATCTTGTGAGATATAAGTCTAGGAATAATTGAAATAAGCCATTTAAAATTGCCCCACTAATAACATTTTCGAATTTTCCGGAGGTACTTGGTTTTTATCTTTTAAAATTGCCCTTCGTCGTAAGCGAAAGTAGAGAGAGGACAAGAAAGGCAAAAAGAGGACCAAGAGTGAGTTGGGACACGGTGCAACGGCTTTTCTTAAACTCATTTATCTGAATTTTCTTGGTAATTGACCCTCGAGGCGTGTTCATCATACTAAACTTCTAAAGTATAAGACGTGAAATATGGACCTAAAACATCAGCCGAGAAATCGGGTTCGGTATCTCTTTTCAAGGAAGAAGAAAAAAAAAACGTCAAATTAAAATTACATAATACCAAGATTTACGGTTATTTCGTAACAAGAAGCCAGAAGCTAAGGAATCCGTAATTAGATACTGTTACATGTCTGTAGGAAAACTTGGCGATTACAAAAAATTTATAATTTTCTTGGATAAAAGTCTAAGCTGGAGGATTTTCCTTATTATCTACTTCAAGTTGCGTGTCCACGAATTTAAGTTTTATTTGTTAATATTTTTTTGATTTTTATCAACAAAAATATTAATTTTGGACTTTGTAACTTATCCACCCAGTATATCGATAGTTTTAATAAATATGTCGATGTTAACCTTATAAGTAAAATTAATACAATTAAAAATGTTAAGTTTCTTGTTTAATTACCAAATCGTAAACGGCCGACCTTTGGAATATTAGTCATAACGATTATTTCTACTGAGTTGACAGAAGTTTTGATTTGTTTCATATGAATATTGTTGCTGACGTAACAGTCACGTGATGGTAAAGCTCCACCGTTTCTACTGTATTTGATCTGATTTCCAGATACCGAAAGTTTTCCGGGATCTTGTTTCAGATCCTGCAGGACATTCCGAAATTTCCTTATTTGAAAAAAATCAAAAGAAAAGCTAATCTGAAATTCCACTTTAGGCAATATTTTTAAAATCGATTTTATTTTCGGCCGACTACAAACCCCGAACCTATCCTTCCGTTTAATTGCGGTTGTCATTAAGTCTGGATGTGATAAGATTATTGAATTATCAGCATTTCGACTCCCAAATCTTTCAACGAAGTCAGGAGCCAACACAGCGGCTGCATATGCGGAACACTGTTTGTGTTTACTTCCGTTGTAAAGACGGAACAAACATCTGCAGCCTGATATCCTACGGCCGATTGGAAATGAGAGAGAGAAAATGCATTTCCGGACTCAGACTGTGACTACGTTTCGTCGCGTCTTACTCAAAATTGGCAATTGGAAAATCGCGAGACTGTCTCCAGAATATTGGCTCGTCTAGAAGACGAGATTTTTTTCTTACTGTTAAAATATTTCGTTGGAGATTTCAAAAGTATAAAAATATACAGGGAGTCCCATTGTAAATAAAGAGAATCACACTGTATTTTAAAATTAGTATAAAATAAATAATTTTAGTGGTGTCCACACAGTATTGATAGGTTTCTTGAGCAGTGAGTAGAGTTAGATGGAATCACGTTTTTGATTGGCCAGCTTTACTTTTTTAACAGCTACTCACAGTGCAATACAAAATGTGAAAACGTCGAATGTCAATTTTACAATAGGGCGCTGGTTTTGACAAGTTCGCGCATACAACTCATAGAACATAGAACTCCCGACCTTACTGTGTTTTTTATCTAAGGGGTCAAATTAAAGATTTAATATTTCAGACAAGACCTGCAAATAAAGCAGATCTTATTCATCGAATATAAAACGCAATTGACAATATTCTCAGGGCTAAAATGGAAGCTGTTGTTTTTTCTATCATGCAGATAGTATCTGCATCGAAAAAGATGGGTAGCATTTCGATACTCAGTTTGTCGAAATCAGCGGGCTACCTTTCTTTTTCAGACACCCGATACATAAACCAAGAAAAATCTTTTTATTTCTAATATTTTCTACAACTAAAACAACGAACTTTGGCATTTTTCCATCTCTTGCTTGTGTTGAATTTATATTAACGTTCGATATTGGATTGTGACTTGATGCTTAGATGGAGTACAATGATCAGAGGGTGATTTTAACCATCTGTGAGTCCGTTCTCTGTGTTATTAATGTCCTTCGAAATTCCGAAATTATTCGATAGCACGTGAGAATTATTCCAAAGTGCATTAATCTCCTCATGTGTGTGCTCGTTCGAAAATCAATATTATCATTTCAGGTATCGAAAATCCGGTGCTTCGCATCACATTTCTAGATTTTTTCGTACATTCAAGTGTCTGCTAGTGCATCTATTAGACCTACCTGAATTGATATATCGGCTTCAATAAATCTATTTCTAAATTGTCTTCATTTTATTTTACTTCTGATCAATTAAGTAAGAATTTTGACATCCTATACTCTATTTGAAAAAGAGAGCAATAAACCCGTGTAAAATCTGTGAACTATTCATAGATTAACAGATTGCTTTATTACTTTCCTGGAAAACTGTTCTTCCAGGGACTTTTCTGACCCAGGAACTGAGTTTAGAAATTTTTTATTTGGCCCAGGAACTGTATCCAGGATCTCTATTTGGCCCAGGAACTGTGTTTAGAAACTTTACTTGGCACAGGAACTTTATTTGGCCCAGGAACTGTATCCAGGATCTTTATTTGGACCAGGAACTGTGTTTAGAAATTTTATTTGTCCCAGGAACTGTATCCAGGATCTTTATTTGTCCCAAGAACTGAGTTTAGAAACTTTATTTGGCTTAGGAACTGTATCCAGGATCTTTATTTGGACCAGACACTGTGTTTAGAAACTTTACTTGGCACAGGAACTTTATTTGGATCAGGAACAGTATTTAGAAATTTTATTTGGCCCAGGAACTGTATCCAGGATCTTTATTTGGCCCAGGAACTGTATCCAGGATCTCTATTTGGCACAGGGACTGTGTTTAGAAACATTACTTGGCACATGAACTTTATTTGGATCAGGAACAGTGTTTACAAACTTTATTTGGCACAGGAACTGTGTTTTGGCCCAGGAACTGTATCCAGGATCTTTATTTGGACCAGGAACTGTGTTTAGATATTTTATTTGTCCCAGGAACTGTATCCAGGATCTTTATTTGGACCAGGGACTGTGTTTAGAAACATTATTTGGCACAGGAACTTTATTTGAATCAGGAACAGTGTTTAGAAACTTTATTTGGCACAGGAACTGTATTTTGGCCCAGGAACTGTATCCAGGATCTTTATTTGGACCAGGAACTGTGTTTAGATATTTTATTTGTCCCAGGAACTGTATCCAGGATCTTTATTTGGACCAGACACTGTGTTTAGAAACTTTACTTGGCACAGGAACTTTATTTGGATCAGGAACAGTGTTTAGAAACTTTATTTGGCACAGGAACTGTATTCAGCATTTTCATTTGTCCCAGGAACTATATCTATCACCTTTATTTAAACCAGGGACTGTGTTTATCCCCTGGAATTTTATTTGCTCAGGTATTGTGATTTTCCAGGGACTGTAACCCAGGAATTGTTTGCTAAAAGTACAATTTGATCTTATACAAACGCAAAAAATCTACATAATGAACCAAATCTGTCCAGATAAATATAAAAAAAATCAAGTTACAGCTTAATGATTCGTTCTGAACAAACATATTTTTTAGATATAGTGAACCATAAATAGCAAAAGTAAAAATATATAAAGAGAACAAAAAATCATAAATCGGAAATATAATTATTAATTTTTGTACCAAATAGACTTGTCCACCAAAAATCAATTTTGAGAAATTATTAAATATTTTTATATTTGAAATGTTGACTGAAAAATTAAAGTTGTTTTAATTGAATTAATAGTAATATAAATTTAAAATTTTTCGACCAACTCTATTTTAATTTCATCGTTCGTCGACACCAGTCTAGAATGGAAATTTCTTTCAAAAAGTTTAGTTATATAAACGTGATGCACCGACGAACATTATTCGATATAATTAAATCCTGTAAATCTCGTTGGCGCTAAAGCAATTGGATAAATTCAGAACGATAATTGTGAAGACCATTGCTTGTGTTTCGGAATAAGTTGGAACTAAACGTGAACATTTAATACGATAACCCCAAAAATAAACAGGGTGTTGATGGTCTCGAATTTAAGTAACAATTTTAGATCATCAAATAATGTTGATCTTAAAATTACTTGTTTTAGTTCTACAAGGTGATACTTATTTCAGTTGCAAATTTTAGTAAGCACTAAAAGATCTATTGTGTCCCTTTTTTGGGCCTAGATAGGAAAACTCATGTTCGAATGGGACATATCCATCACCCAGACAGTGTTAGACTCATCCCAAGAGATACCTACCAGCCAAACCCGCCTCAGAATCACTACCCTAGCATACTTCGAGACAAGCGGTGGTACCTACCTCCCATGTCATATCAATTCCTTCTCTCCCCCTAATCATTATCTCCACTACGCCACTTACTTCCATCCATTCTTCCATTTCTTCAGCACCTCTTCGTTCTTCCAGCATCTAAACACATGCCCCATTGTGCCCCCAATGGAATCACTGATAGGTCTGTTTACTTTTTACCAAAAGCTCGGCAAAGATAACATTTTTGTATCGTTTGTAAGGCTTCTGTTTGGAGATCTGTAGTGCAGAAATATTTCAAAAGCGTCAATTAAACAATTTAAGTAACCAAATGTCTTAAAACAAAAAATTATACATTACAGATGAATGTATCGATTGTATTTTATCGATGACTGGATAAATACCTTGGAAACTACCCTCTGGAGAATTAAAGGGAAATATCAGCAATAACGTACGCCGTTTTAGGTAGAATTCGTCGGTATCCAAGTCCAATTTGTTGGTTGAACGAACAAGTCATGTGTCGAGGTCGTGTATAAAAAAATCCAACGGTATATTATCAAGGGGATGTTAGTATTAACATTCCTGGAATTACAGTCACTGGTGATCCAGAGTAGCCGAAAGGGGATATTTTTACTAAGCACCAATTTAGGCTTAATTAAAATATATGGAATATTTAATTAAAAACAATAGAAATGCCAACGATGTAAGTTTGTTTACAGTGGCAAAGAATTTTTTACTCCATTATTGGTATCCATTTCCAGTTTTTCACACTGTTATATTGGAAAGCTGTGTAGAGTTGTAAAAACCTTTAGTTAATCTAGGGTTTCATAATATATAGTCCTTAGCATGGGTATTCAGATCACTAGGGCACTGAAGAGGCAGACGCTTGCTAGCAGTACTTGGACAAGGCACTAAGAATGAAGCAGGCCAAAGAGTTCATCAAGGAACTCTCGCCAAAATTCAGTTTACAGTATTTACTGAGCCAGAATAGGAAAACAATCAGGATTCTGGTTGGGCTCCTGACATGGCATTATGGACTTAACAAACACATGAATAATATCGGATTTGTAGCAGTTTTTGCCAAGAAGATAAGGAAACCACAGTACACATACTGTGCTACTGCGAAGGCCTGACTAGGCTGAGAGAAAAACCACAACCTTACTGGTATATGGAGGACCTGAGGTTTACCATTCGAAGTCTAGTAATAAGGACGGGTCTAGACAAGGAAATATAGAATAACAGAAGGGCACACACAATTGATCTGCAAAGGTCGTAGTGAGGAGGAATCTTAGAAGCACATAAGCCCAAATCTTATCTTATCTAGGGGGTTAGGAGGAGTAGCGTTTCGGATAATATGGAGTGTGAAGGTTAATTACTGTGTGGATTGATTGACTTCGGTATAGAGCCAGGGAAAATTTTGATAATACCCTTTGTGACATCTTACAAAGGGGAATGAAATATCCGACTTGCTGGTGTACAGGTGTACCAGCCACGCTAATTATACATAAGGAAGGTTATACAGCCAATATTTGGCTCTTAGATTATTTTGCTTCTATTTGGTCCAACTAACAAGCTTTTGGTCTATAATCAGGCTAGTTAAATTCCTATATATTCAAAAAAACTGACAGCCTTAATATTTTTTTACACTCTCTATGTATAAACTTTAAATAAAAATGGTAGCTTTTCTGGCAATTAACAAAAAATCCAGCATAGTAGGCTTGAATTTTAGAAATATTTAAACCCGAACGCTTATTAAAAGGTTGTTCGAGGATTATAATTTCATTATTGCTGAAAATAGTTGGTTGAAGAAAGGAATTTGCTTTTCCTTTAATATCAAAAATTCTTCGAAACGGAATTTTGTGCATATTTCATCGCCTTTGTAAGTAATTTAAACTGTTATTACGTCACCTTTCATTATTTCAACAACGAAGTACCAGTAGGGTGTCATTATTTATTTGTGTATATATGTTTTTTAAGCTATGTTTATGTTGACTCTCGTCTGAGGTAATACACCTATCAAACGGAAAAAAAAAGGAAAACAGAGATAACATGCAACGTAGAGAAAAACCGTTTCTTGACTCGCCGAAATGAAAAAGCGCCCATAAAATATACCAAGTTTCGGGGCGTCACAGACTTGGGGTCGGCAACTGATGATACCGAAACTTGGAAAGAAAATAATTCCACAGAATGGAACTGGCCCTCAATTATATCACCCATAAATCTTTATAATTCCCTACAAAGATGATCTGATGTTTTCACATTGCAAATCTTTAACATGAACTAACAGAGTGGGATTCGAAATGTTTTTTTTTTAAATTCGGAAAACGATTTGATGTTATTTTCAACAACTTTAACTTCACTGTAGACGCGTCGGCCCAACACATTACAGTGAAGCAGTGTCGGGCGCGGTTAGTACTTGGATGAGTGACCACTGGGTAAAACCGTCGTATATATAGCCCGTACAGCCTGCAGCGTAGTAGCATGTCACAATTCGCAGGCATTATACCAATGAGCACCATGTATAACCGAGGTCCCAAGTCCAGGGATGTTGGGCTCGATAAAGAACCTTGGCACTGGCACTGTTTGGAACACTACTGGGTTTGGCAAAATTTCCTTTTAGAGGTAGAGAGCTCCCGGCGTCGGTGATTACCATCAAACTTCACTGTACTACAAATTCATTACTTTGGTTTAATTTTTCTTTTTAATAGGACCATTTAAAAAAACAAGAAATGCGATATAAAAGTCCATCTCTGCTTAATAAATTATTTGAATAGATCTTAGCTGTCTTGGAGTTGCTGCCAGGCCTGCTTAGAATTTACACAATGCAATTACTTGATGCAAAGCATGCTCGAATTGATTTCGAGGGGTTGAAAATGTGATAAATAACCAAATATCTATCCGGGCCCTTTTGTACATTCATTTCGGATGCTGAAAGATGTTTTTCTTGCCTTTATTTAATACTAACGACGACAGAGGGGCGCTAGGTGAAACAGTTTAATTTGAGATTCTCTTTTTCCTAAAGTTTTCCTAAAGTTTATTATTATTTAAATTGAAGGAAAGCTCACACGTTGTATTGCACCAATGTCAACCGGCCTTAACGAATGTGTTGAAATTTGATAACAGTTTTTATGAAAAAAAGGGTTTAATATATCTTCACACGATCTACCCTTCCAAAATTTATGTATAAGTGGTCGGGAGTTGACATAGGATCAAGTTATGGCTCTTATAAAGTTGCCAAATATATTTCCGGAAAGCTTCTGACCCAATTCTTGAATTTGTACTGCGACATTGTGCAATACCCTACAAGATAGATCTTACCTCTAGGGGAAGATATATACAGTGCGCCCAAAAAGAAAAAATTAATTGAACAAGTCGATTTTTAGTTTTAATTCACTATTTTTTTGGAAAAATAATATTTCTATTTGTTGTTTTCTCTGTGTTTATATATTTCAATTCGAAAAATGCCATGCTGGTACTGAAAACAATAATTCGACTCTGGATTGAAATATCGCCTCTAAGCACTTTGGGAAAACGTTTTCAGGGGGTTTCTTCAATAAAATTAGAGGAAATTTGGAAACAACTAAATCCATTTCATTACAGTTTGGATATTCCTCGAAAATCCATATTTTAGTAATTTTATAAGTTCAACGTATCGATGGACAATTGTATAAATTCCTGTAATACCAAAATTCAGACGAAACTGTTTGGAATAAATTAATTACTTGGAATAATTAGGACGTTACGACATTATATCTGTCTGTGCTGTTCCACATTACCAAACTCACGTCTTATTTAATGTAATTAAAACAGGGTATTATGGTAAGTGTAGAACTATCTAGGCCTGTCCGTGAAGAAAATTGTAAGGATTGTCGAAAACTGAACAAAAACTTCATTGATTAAAATTTCAAGTTTGTATGAAGTCAGTTGGGACAACCTATAGATTTATGAATATTATGGAATAACCCATTAAGTACGACCTATACACCATCTACTACAAGTAAAAGTATTTCAGGTCTCTGTCATCTACCAAATTTTTGGGACATTCTGTATAGCTTTATTTTTCTCATTTTTCTGCCGCCTTTTTCAAATCTGTAAATTGTATTTTCGTAATATTATACAGTTTGTCCTATTTTATCAAAAAATAAAGTACCTGGAAAAAAAGACTGGACTAGACGAAGGGGGAAATAAAGTAACATATCCAGTTGAGTATAGACGCCGAATGAAGGGTTGTGAAACTAATTTTGTGCTTTGCTCGATATGGGGAAATGGAGCGGTACATTAGACAAAGCCGTAGAATACAGATTCGAGTGAATTGTCTCATTCTGAGAGTGAAATTCAGCCGACGGTTCAGATTCAGAAATATGATAATAGATGAATTAAATCCAAAGTCTTGATGTTTATATTCTTGTTGAACTATATAAGGGTAATTTTCCCTTTGATTCGATTAATTTATCTGTCTCCCTTTGAAATTTAGATTATACGGTCGCGTATTAAATGACGTTTAGTTATAAACAATATTTTTTTAATATCCCTAAAAAAAATACCATCGCACGAACGTGATTGTTACAAAAAGAAGTTATATTAGAAAGAAATTTTCACGAATAAATTAATTCTCTTATAAAAAATTTACCGTACGCCTATGGTAGATGGAAATTTTTGCTAATAAACGAACGTGATTATTAAAAAAAAAAGTTATAATTAGAAGGAAATTTTCACGAATAAATTAATTCTCTTATAAAAATTTTACCGTACGCCTAAGGTATATGGAAATTTTTGCTAATAAACGAACGTGATTATTACAAAAAAAAGTTATAATTAGAAGGAAATTTTCACGAATAAATTAATCCTCTTATAAAAATTTCACGGTACGCCTGTGGTAGATGGAAATTTTTGCTAATAAACGAACGTGATTATTACAAAAAAAAAGTTAGATTAGAAGGACATTTTCACGAACAAATTAACCCCCTTATAAAAATTTTACCATACGCCTAAGGTAGATGGGAATTTTTGCTAATAAACGAACGTGATTATTACAAAAAAAAGTTATAATTAGAAGGAAATTTTCACGAATAAATTAATCCTCTTATAAAAATTTTACCGTACGCCTAAGGTATATGGAAATTTTTGCTAATAAACGAACGTGATTATTTAAAAAAAAACGTTAGATTAGAAGGACATTTTCACGAATAAATTAACCCCCTTATAAAAATTTCACCGTACGCCTGTGGTAGATGGAAATTTTTGCTAATAAACGAACGCAATTAATACAAAAATAAGTTTTTTTACAAGGAAATTTTCACGAATACATTAACCCTTTATAAAAATTTTACCGTACAACTGTGGTAGATGGAAATTTTTGCTAATAAACGAATCCCTTTAAAAAAAATTTATCGTGCGTCCATGGTAAACAATAAGTTAGACTCCTTCGAAAATATTTTCGTACGACATTTATAAAAAAAAATTGATCCCTTATGAAATATTTATCGTAAAATTAGCACCATTACAAAATTGTAGGTATCCACGCCCATGTTCAATATTTTTGCTGGTTCAGTTTGTTTTAGATCGAACGATAGTAAAATAGAATTTAATCGTATTGTAAAATTCGTCTCGCCTTGTATTACATTTTACCGGAAAATCTACCTCTATACCGCCTTAATGAAATGTAATCAAGACGTGAGCCTATCTCGTCAGTCCCAATAACATTTACAAACATCAGACAGAAAACAAATTATGCCGCACACAAAACTTTCTAAACCAACTCACCAAAACTTTCAAACGACTTTTCGAGTATAAATTTGCATTAAGTATATACACACCAGGATTTCTTTCTACTCTCCCTACTGAAAATTACTTATTTATAATAAAACGAATTTGTAAAATACAACGAGTATGTCGTATCATACTGCAAATTATTTTTATTAGAGGTTGTATACCTACTAATTCTTTGAATCCAAATACAGAGCAATATACAGAGTGAGTTTTAAGAATGGAACGGGGGCCACGACAACTACCCTTACAGCAGCAATCGAAGTACTATTAGACCTACCTCTCTTACACCTTGTGATACAGGGAGAGGCAAGACTAGTTTCTCTGATTATTAAGCAGTTCTCGACGAATTTAAGGCACCAAAATAAAACCTCACGAGTTAGTTACAATTTTTGAAAATTTCATAACTTATGTTTAGTCGTTGCCTGGATTTTTTTGGACTTGATGAATAAAACTATAACATTTTTATCTTTCTAATTTAAAGCATTATTGGTAAAAATTTTAATTGGTCAAGATTATGAAAGTAGAAACCGTATTATTAACCAACTAAAATGTCCTGGTACGAATTGTAATCGAGAAAATTAATTCGTAGCAAACAAAATGCCCTCTCATATAAATGCAGAATAGTTAATATGTTGGTTTAAAATAACAAAGTTCATTAAAAGTTAAATTAATTCAGAATGTATGCAACTTGTATCACTCACAAACTCGGGGTACGATTTCGAGTCGCCTACAAAGTTTTAGTTGGTGGTGCTTTCTGGAATATTCTGAGAATGACGTGTGTATATGTATTTAACAGACAACCCAAAAGTCGTAACGGGAAATCCAAGATGACCATTGTCTACACTAGGTCGTTATCCTAGCAATATTGAAGGATACGATCAATTTATTTATGATCCTGGAATGGTGAGGGAAAAACAAAAATTATATTCTATTCGATTTAAATAAAATAAAAAAAGGAATAGGGTGAACAGAACGTCCGTGATCCCTTATAAAATTATAGTTGCACGCCCATGGTGAATGAAAATATTTACAAATAATTTTGATAGAGATAATAATTAAAGAAATAGTTATATCCAACAGTTATACATTGCATGTAATAAATTAATTAATAGAAAATAGGAAAAAGTGGTATTACAACTAATATTTCCTTAAAAAAAATTAAAAAAATACAAAATTACAAAACCATCACGTATACTGGTAATATTTCTAATAATATTTCAAAAAAAAATATCTCTTCAACAATCAAAAATTTTTCAATGTAAAAATAAAAATATTTTTTATTATTAAAGTGGAATTAATTACAAACTTTTAGTTTCATTTTACATAAATAAATAAGTAAGGCCTCTTTATAAATTAAAGTGTACGCCTATGGTACGCTGTGACGGTTGTGCAGCGACCAATCTCACAATAGTGACGGTATTTCGTTTTGTCAATAAACACGTTTATTTTGTTCGTGTTTTGTGACCACTTTATATTTTAAAAAAGCAAATATGCCAAATTATATATTGGAAATATATGAAAAAGCAAAAAAGTCGACACGAATCAAATAGTATGTTTTTGTTTATTTTCCGTATTACAGAGAGATCAAAGACCGAAATCCAAAAAGTATCAGTATCGATCAACAAATTTACAGCTTGTTACACACAATATATATCTATTTCGCCTGGTGTGGCGAAACGGGATTCGGAAAATTCGGAATCAAGTCAAATTACATGTAAAATATCAATCACTCTAACGGAAACCCGAACTAGACGAGAATTAACCCGACGCTGCCCTTTGGCGGATGTTCGAAAATGTTACTAGGTATTAACGTGACATTGAAGTCCCAAAATGAGTTACGAATAACACGGAGGATTGTTTGGTTCACTGGAAAATAGCGTAAATGCATTTGGACGATGTGTTATAAAATCGTAAATATGGAAATTTGATTTATATACAGTCTGTCCAATTTTAAAACTTACAACTGAAAAATCCCAAATATTGTTTCTACAGATAGATGGTGGGTAGAGCTGAGGTAGCTTGGTTTTTCCTTGCCAAGTTCTAGAAAAGGCAGTCTTGCGAGGCCTTCACAGTGACACAACACATGTTCTGCCGATTCCTCTTCCACTTGACAGGACCTACAAAGGTCTGGCTGGCGTTTGGGTGACCTTATGGGCCATGGGTGTGTAAATCCACGTGGTATCCAACGGTTTTTAGTATTGGAAACCAGTAGCGTCTCTAAAGAAAAATTATTCTTATGAAAACAAACAATATTTTTTATATTTCAAATTCAACGTTTCGGTTGAGCTCCAACTACCGTTATCAAGAGCTTGCTGCCCTTCATATCGATTTTATGTTCTTTTCCTCTTCTGTCATCCAGATATTTTCTGTTATATGGCTCTAGCTCTGTATAATGGAGTATAATTTCATTTGTTTAAAACACAAACACACTAAACAAACATAATTTTTTTCATTTCTCAAAAATAAACGCTTCAAAAACATGATTTCAGTTGAAACATTCATAAGATATACCGAAACATTATTTTGACACGTATGCATCAATTTTTTTCACTATCTCCCCACCTTCAGAATGCTGAATAGTATTCTCCATCTTTGAATATCATTTGAAACTACGACACGAATTTCTATTCACAAAAAAGGTCAGCTAGATCCATATCACGGGAGCATCGTGGTTGTCCGAGATGGTTTGTCCAGTTTTTGGCCAGAAACTCGTACACAACGATGTATGTCCACATTGGGCTGTGCTACGCAGGCGAATCTTGGGAGTCCCTGTTATGACCTCTGGGGACATAAGCAGGCATCCACTGAAGAGGTTTGAGTCCTTCATCGAGGGACTCGGCTTCATGGATGCATAAGTAGCAGGAAAGGAACTTTTCGTCCTAAGAATATCCCTTATAATAAACGCCTTAAAAACCACTCCTCATCGTAATATATTTCAACTAGTGACCTAGTAGCAATTTGTCTGATTCAGTAAGATAATTGGTGTGAATATAACTCCAAATATCACTATATTGCGGTGCATATCCAACTAATCACCCAAAGTATCTTATAAACAAATTTAATTAACCATAACTCTGACTTAGAGCAATGATAATAAAGGTGTCGCTCGACACGGACTAGATACTAAATTCTCGTTAAATGGATAGACTGGTTTATCACCTAGTGCTTTTCCACCACAACGAATATATGTTTATTATCATTGGCTGAATACTGTTGTTATCGTAATTAACGTTATGATCTCCATTATTAACTGGTAATTTTGAATTTTTTTTTTAATTGCAGGCGCCGCCGCTGCTTCCAGGATGTACGTAGACGCAATCAGTAAACTAGCTCGACAAGCTCAACAAGGGACTTGGGGCGGTTCATCCGACATTGGTAAGTAGCGACGCTTTTATTCGTTGTTGACCTTAGAAATTATAATGGAAAGGTGAGGATTTATTTTCAGGATCGGAGCTAAATGATTTGAAAAGATTTCAATCTATCCTTCATCCAAAAGTTTCTTACAGCTAAATGTTTTTTTATTGGAATGGCATAAGCTAAGACTCAATCTAGAAGTCAACTGATATTGGAACAGGAGCTGGAGTCCATGGTGCTAGCCCCAGGTGCAATCTTGCATCTGTATTCCAGGCAGAAATCTACGCTATCGACATGTGTTTGCAATTGAATATAGAAGCCAAAAGAACCTTTCACGCTCTGATAATCAGACAGCACTAAAATATTTAGCATGTCCTTAGATCAGATCTAGACTGGTCTGGGTCTGACTATAAAAACTATTAACCCTGGCTAACCATAATAGTTACTCTTAAGTGGTTCCCGGGGCACAAGGGCATTGTAGGAAATCAAAAGGCAGACATCCTAGCAAAGGTAGGGTCTGAGACTGCTTTCACTAGTCCTGAACCAGTATTTGGGATATAGTCGAGGAAATGAACTAAAAAAGTTGTAAAACCAGTTGTAGTGGACGGATCGTAATGCGGTTTTTGGCATTCTCTTCCAAAAAATATTTGTAAAAAATGTGACTGGTTAGATTTTGCAAACGACGCGCCGAAGAACGTCGTCTCCATGGGACTCTCCCAGAAATCACGCGAGAAAGAAGAGAAACTCAACGACTGGGGATTTTTTGAGTCGCTGAATCCAAATCTGGCATCGGCGAACACCCCACGGGCACCTGGTGCGCCGGACCCTGGGCGCAGACGTCATCTCCGGGAATTTTCCTGAGAAGAGTGAGAAAAACCACCCGAAAATCGTAATAGGGGCCTTTTGTGGGGCGTTGAATCCGAATTTCACATCGGAAATGACCCCCCGAACACCTAGTGCACCAGAACCTGACCCTAAACGTCATCTCCGTGGCTTTTCCTGACATAATAAAAAAATACGAACCGAAAATCGTTATTGGGGTTTTTCGGGTCGCTGAATCCGGATTTCACGTCGATAACGACCCCCGAGCCCAAAAACGCGCCTGTAATGATTTTTTGGTACGTTTTTAGCGATATTGGTGGGCTAATTTTCGGAAATGACGTCCGCGTCCAGATTCCGGCGCACCAGGTAGGCGTGGAGTGCTCGGCGATGTCATATTATCTAAAAGTGCTGCACATGGTTGTACATCTCGGTGGACTCAAACTAAAAATAAATAATAAAACCAAGAGGTCTAATGGTATAAATTTAAGAATGTTAGTTTCTTTTGGAGTTGCTAGGTACACACCTGTTATTAATCCGTGAAAAATTTGAGATGAAAAAACTTTGTATTTTTTACACTCGACACGCCGAGTTCAACTCGGAGCAACTCGAGTCTTGATTTTTAAGTTTCCAAGTAGATTATTATGAATGTACGTCGAGAAAAGCGTTCTCGAGTCTAAAAGGAAAATTGTGGAAAAGCTTTTTTAACTAGAGCGAATTTAAAATTCTATTTATTATAGAAAATTGGATTTTAGACGGGATCGTACGTGTATTACGGAAAGAATTATTAGAGATACTTTTTATATGAATATGAAACAGGTGGTTGTTTGATCTGGAGAATGAGAAAAAATAATTTCACGTAGTGATGACTAAAAATTACAACTTTCAGTTTAAATAGGATATATGACAAAATTCGTCTTAACTTTAATAGAAATATTACGAAAGGACTTTTTGAACCGTACGATTTACACAAGCACGACATGGAAAATATGAGAAAAACAGCTTGAAAGAGAGAGAAAGAACAACTGTGCGTGACCAACGAGGGCGTGTATTAGGTTCCAGAGGCCGGCCGAATGTCCACTACCCATTTCAACCGCTGTTGCCAGACTAATTCACGTTGGAAGCGTATGCAATTGTATTTGAAAATGACACTGTTGCCGGATGGAGGTGTTTGGTTTTGCCTAATAGTGCATGAGCTCGAAAAGAAGTCAACGATGACGAGACAAAAATATCATTTGTACAAATTAGTCTGCGCTTCTGGCAACAGCGGTTGAAATGGGAAGGCAGTGGACATTCGGCCGGCCTCTGTCTTGGTTCCTGCTTTACTCATCACTAATTTTTCAACTAATTCTTATCCTTAACCCTTTCAACCTCCACCTCTCTTCGACTGTTTGCATTCAGATACGTATTTTATGAAATAACGCAGGTTATTATTATAATAAGTCTCTTCCATACAGTAACAATACTTATAGGCTTAATATTGTATTAAATTTCAAGGATGACTTAATTAAAATGATCCTGAACAAAGACATCTAACAGCAAACATTATACCCTTTACTCCGAAATATACACTATCGTATACAACCCTTATTCGGTGTTATTAAATCGTATTTTCTTTAGACTTAATTCGACAAAGATCGGGATATAATCCAACTTTCAGTAATTGGATTAGCATACTTTCAGTTCATTGTCGTTTATTTGGCTTCTTCTTACAGGAATTAAATATATCGTAGGTAGGAATTACACTAAATATTTTAATTGAATTAATCCAGATTTTTATATAATGTAGGGCAAAAGTTATATGCATCGTGAATGTTGGGAAAAAATTAGGCTCATTGATTTCTTTTATAAACGCTTTCAAAATGCAGAAACAAAGACACGAAAATCCCGTTAGGTTACAAGAAATTTCACTGCCACTGAAATAAATGTATTCCTTCACGCATCCATTGGTTGCGACACCACCTCCTCCCTTTCCAGACAAAGGAAAACGAAGATATAGGGTATCCAGTTTTTCTAGATGCGGCTATCACGTTTCTCAACAATACCGCCTTGAGGAAGTAGCTTTTTATGACCAGAAACTGCTTCCCAAAACTCCTACAGAAACTACCTTCAGTTGCAGAAATGGTTTGACTGGAGGTGGGAAAGGAGGCTTACAACAGTGACCTCAAGCAAGGTTGCAGCTTCCAGAAAGGATGTTCTGCTTTCTGTAAACTTTGTCAGACGAAGACTTGTCTAACTACCTCCTCTTTAGCTAACGCCTCGGTAGATAACAATATTATCCGGAGATGGGTTAAGGGACAAGACAGGAGCAAAGGTAATCGCATTGCTAATTCTTCAGCCAGGGAAGTGGCTGGACTAAGAATTCTTGGACCCGGTGACACCTACGGCCTGACACCCATGCTCAATCTCCAGAGAGATGGGATGAAATCAAGGGATGCAGTTTTGCCAGGATCACCCTGGGCGACCCTGGAAAGCTGGAAGCAAATATTTGGCGATGACCAGGAAAAATCTACGTTTAACGGTAGGATTTCTCACTGGTCACTGTCAATTAAGGAAATACCTCCATGCAGGATGTGTGAAGAGGAAGATGAATTTGTCAGGCATATGCCAGTGCCCGGAGTTATCGTCAATAAGAGAGTGTGTGTTCGGTTTTGGCCTACACATGCCGAAATAAAGGAGATGTCCACCTTCCTGGAAAGGACGGGATGACGATGATGGATGGACTGTGGGTCTAGCTCACCCTCCCTACTATACAGATACAGATACCTCTTCTTTGGAGATGGTTGAGTTGGATCAAGAAGACGATTTCGAGATGCTTCCCTAACAGCCAGATCCGACCAAAGAAAAGTCTCCGGAGCCTCTTATATTTTAAAGGACTCTTTGTAGGGATAATTTTATTACTTGAAAAAAACTGGCGTCTGTATACCATTAAATGATATTATTTCCCGTCCTTCTTAGTTAATTTTCTGGTATGAATATATGTCACATTTTCATTTGACGTACCCGTATATTAAATATAAAATGGCTGATGATTTGTGATTTGACGAAATATTTATAGTCGATTAACTATATGTGACTCCCTAATATAGTTTTATTACAATTCAACATATACGCACGTCCAATATTATGGAGCATTCCGGAAGTATTTATTACATTCCTGACTGGCATCCCTATAGCGATAAACCCGAACATTATTTTTGCATCGACTTTATGAATCTTGCCCAAAAATGTTCTGTGAAAAGGACATAAAACGATAAAAATGTGTCTACGAAGACGATTGTAAAGTCGAATAAAAAAAATTCTAAATTGCATAAAATGTCGATTATAAAATAAATTGGCAAACACACCCTTCGTAAGATCCAGATTTTCTTCCTTCTGACTTTTATTTCCAATTAGTGATGAGCAGAATTGGTCTTGGTTTTGGTTTTGCGAAAAAGCAAGACCAAGATCAAGACCATCCTTGACCAGCAAGAACAAAACCAAGAACGTTCGAGTCTTGGTCTTGCTTTGCACATCACTAGGGTACAGTAGTCGTCCGTTATAATCAATTCATTGTAAATTATCAATAATTTGTAACCATGATGAACTTTAAGAAAAAAAGAATAAGTAACATAAAATGAATAAGACCAAGACTTTGTACGAAAGACAAAGACTATGCGAGTCTTGCTCATCACTACTTCCAATATGATTAATGTTTCAAATAATTTATACATTAATAATTATGTTCACTATATTATATATTTTATTATAAAGAACAATACTTCAGTTGGTTTGGTAGTTACTGCCTTTCAGACCTTTACAAGTACAATATAAAGTTTCACGATGATTTTGTCGCAAAGGGCATACAGTAAGGTTTCGACGCTATTCCAGAAAAAGCTAATTATAGGAGATAAAAAAGGGAGGATACTATGTTGAGGTCGCATATGGTCGTTATGGCTTATCTAAAGAAGCATTTCTACGAAGGAAAAAACGTTTTGTAAAAGTTCTTTTTGTTTCATCATTTATATAATTATTTGCTGATAAAAGCACTGAAAATATTGGACAATACTACCTTTAAATAACACAAGAGCTAAAAAGTCCCGAGCCTGACATATAGATGGCGCTATTTTTATAGCAATCGCCTGTTTTTCAGTTAGTAATAGTCTTGTCACAATTTCATCATATCATATTCATCGGTTCGTGGAATAAAAACGATCGTCATATGAGTGGACAGCAACTGGAGAACCTCGTCAAAAGCGCCCGAAGGCACAACAATCCGCTGGAAAAGTTATGGACTACTGATTGTTCGCAGACCTAAAAAAAATGCTCACCGGTAAGAAATTCCTCTCGAATGAAGAGGTTATCGCCGACACCGAGGCCAATTTTGAGGTAAAAGATAAATCGTTCTACAAAAGTGGTATTGAAATGCTAGAGCGACGCTGGAATGATTGCGTTGTTCTTGATGGAAATTGTGTTGATGAATAAAACTAATTTTGAACAAAAATACGTGTTTTCTTTGTTAGGCCCGGAACTTTTCAGCCCATGTGTTAGTATCCGACGAATCACTCACTAATCAACTCAGGTCTCTCTGACTAAGGCCTCTTTCACACGGTGAGGGTGTTTGTCCGTCCGAGTTTTCGCCCGTCAGTCGGACAAGCAGCAATACACAGTTTAGCATATGTTCTTTCACACTTTCAAACAAAACGCCCGGATGTACCCTCTAGAACTGACGGAGCTCGGACGGGCAATCGCCCGGACTATGCCCTAGCGTACCACAGTGTGCTACGAATGCGTTTACATGATCTATATGGCCTATACTTGTCTATACTAGTTTGCAGGCCAGTAGCGTGTAGTCTGTTGTCGAGAAGACTGTGTGTGTACTCTGCAGTGTAGCTACGAGCATTTGATCATGTCGAAAAAAGTAGAAGAAATAGATTCTGAAATCCTGCTTTCTTCTGGCGATCATACGGACGGATAAATATCCTGACCGTGTGAAAGAGGCCTAAGAAGCAGTTTTCGCCGAATGGTAATGGTAAGAGTCTGTCTCTCTTCCTCTTTCCCTATTACAAGCCAATAATTCAATCAAGTTCAATATTTGTAAATGTATTTGGACTCGGCCTCCGCCTCATATATTTCGCGCTAAAGCTTCTGGAGAAGATGGTAAAATATTTTGTATTTTAACGACGAGTGTTGCCGATTAGAATTAAATTTCGGTTACTTTGTAAAGTGTTCAAAATATTGTTTGGTTAAGATTGTAATAAAGATGCTAATAGAAATTGTATTGGCCGTTAAACGTAGCTTATTTCGAATATAAACCAACCGATATTAATAAGATAAAATTGAATCGTATATTAAGCCGAAACATGAACAAAGGAATTGAATTTAGATCAAAAGTGATTGTAACGAGAGCCCTTCCCCTAAAATTTCAGCATGTAATTGGAATATCTTGGTAGATAACTCATTTTCGATGCTTTAATCGATATTTTAGCAGTCAACAGATATTCAATTAAGTATGAGAGGTCCTTACCCTCGTCTCCGGTTTGTGGTTTTATCCAAACACGACAAGTTTACCTACAACTTATCGTAAACTCACCTTTCGAAATTAAACCACTCCTTTACACCCTCAAACACTCAACAATCTAACCCTCTCGGACACCCAACTATTCCAATCCACTACAAGGATAGATGATTAATCCTTTTTTCCACATCCTTTTGATATTTAACAGACCCCAAACAAAAAACTTTTGATACAAAGTTTAATTGAGATAATAATTGGATAATTTTTTGTTTTTCACTTTTTTTTAAACATTGACTGTCAATATACACACACTGCTTGATGAGCCCGTCCCATCCACGGATGCACATCCCCGGGGAGGACTTCCACCACTCCCCCCATCTTATCCGATGGGTCTCATCGTCGTCGTTCGCGTTTCGGCGTACAGCTCGTCCCTAGCCGAAAATGGCTGTTGGCTGGGGGTCGAGACGTCTTCTCTTTGGCCGTGTAACCACGTTGGTTTTCTCTTCGGCGGTCTTCCGTTGTTAGCCGACGAACTGCGGCTGAAGACGACCTTATAGAGTGGGTCTTCTTTTCTTCCGATCTCTTACAAGCGATTAGCTGGGCTAATAGCTTAGTCATCTGCTCGATGATCTGTTGTTTCCCTGTTGTCGTCGTTGTTTTCTTGTTCGCTGCGGCTTGGGCGTAGCTGACTCCTGGCATCGTTGTTGTCGCTGTTGTTCTCGTCTTCTGGTTGTTTGGTGCCTTTGGGCATCCTTCGTAGTTAGCCGGGCGGTTTGGTGGCGGTTTGGCGGTTTGGCGGTTTGGCAGTTTGGTTTGGTCCTCGGTCGTGGGCAGTCGTTGGATCAGTGTGGTCCTCTGCACTTCACGCATTTGGTGCTTACGTTGCACGTCGTCTGTCCATGGTGGTATCCTTGGCAGTTGTAGCACTGCGTCGGCCCCTTTCCTCCCGTACACAGCATAAACAATGAATAAATAGAACGTTCAATCTAAGCTCCTTCCAAAGCAATGTCTATCTCACTTATGATTCCTTGTACTGTCAAGTAAATAGTATAAGATAAGTACATACGTAAGACGGGCTTAACGTCCTTAAAAGTCTTTTTGAAAATCTATATAACTGACTTCAGTGTCACGTTCTTACACGCCGGATTTATGAGCCACTTCCAAAAGCCATTTAATATCGAAATGGAGCTAAAAGGCATTTTACACTTCGCGAGCTGATGTAATATTATTATAAAATTCTCACATTTTTATATACCAGTACGCGTAAATGATTGTTAAGGGTGTGGTGTTGAAATGGAAGTAAATACTAACAATGGTTTCATTACAGTACAAAGGGTTGTTTGGGTGTATATGGGGTGATATTCACTGAGACCTAAAAGATCTACTTAGTTCCTGAGGAACGTCTCAGAGGCTAGTAGCCCCTTTAGTCCTATTTCCCTTAGGAATTTTAGGATAACTGCAGGCTTCTTCTTGGATAAATGTCCCTCTTCTATCCAATAATTTCCTAGGTGCTGTGCCCTAGGATTCTGTGCAATTCTTAAGCATGTGGATGGAGGTTTCTTCTTCCACGCCACAGGATCTACATTCTTCTTCCTCCACTATTTCGAACTTTTCCAGGTGCCCGTTAGGATCCATGTTAAAATTTTTAGTGCAGTTTTACTTTCATTTGATCTGAACGGGTTGAATCTTTGATTGTCTAAGCCTTAGTAGATCTTTTCAATGGTCAGATCTTCTCTTTTTTCGACTTTGTCGATTTCTTAAAATATTACATTGGAGCTGATACCGAAAAAAGGTTCCGGCCCCCAAAAGGGTGTTTCAGTCACCATCTTTGCTAGTTCATTTCCTTCTATTCCAGTGTGTCCTAAAATCCACAGTATTGTTCTCACCTAGTTCATTTAGTTTCCCTAGGCATTCCCAAACCATTTTGAAACTGATTATACAAGAGCTGAACATTCGTACAAAAGTAATTCCTATGCAATTTCCATAAACTTTACTTAAAAAAAGGGAACTCATTTTCTCTCCCGAACACCACCCTTGGAAAAATAAATCTTTGGATGAATGTCACACAACAATCCTAAAACCACTATTTTCCAGACATTCTGTTTTCTATCGACTTTTATACACCCCTCTGGCACGAAACAGTTCTCCAAGTAGACTTCGCTACTGCTGTTGATGTTTCTCTCCTCGATCTTGTTTTCTAGAAAATCGGGAATGTTTCCCCAAGTTTTCTACAAACATTAAATGTACGTTCAAGTGTTTCTTTAAATAAAATTTTAACGTTGCAGTACACAATTTTCCTCTCATTTTCATTATTTTTTCTGAAGGAAATGAAGGAAATGAATCCCAATCACAGCATTGACCTAAAACAACTTTCAAATAATTTAAACCCTAGAAAAATTACTGGGAAAACGCGCATCCCTTTTAGGAAGAATGTTAAGGGGTTCTATTTACCTTTTTGATATATACTAGATTTTTTTATCTCGTCGTAGGCAAGACACGCTCTGGTAATAGTAGCGTGCCGGTGCCGAACGAAGGGCTTATCAAAAAAAAATGGTGCTTTAGAAAAATGCTCACATCGCACGAACCAGTGGTGTGCAAGGGATATAAATGAGATAAGGGAAAATTTGCGATTGTTAGATTAAGGCGTGTATATGTAGAAAGGTGTTGTATATAAATCGTTTGGTTTTTTTTATCGGTCAATAAAACAAAATCTCAATCAGAGTAAAATCCAAGAGTACAATATCTGGTAAATAACAGAAATGAACTAAACCCACCCTGGGACGTTAACACTCCATGTGGACTAACAGTTCCAGTACATTTTTCATAGACCAATCAAAAGCTGTATTGTACCAATGAGAATCAATTGTTCGCTTGTGGGTAGGTCAGGACTAGAAATGATTTATGGCTTTTTTTATCTTTTCGTCTTTTTAATTCTCAAAGAAACTGTTATTTTATTTTGAAACAGTGCAAACTAATTTATAATAACTGGAATTCTTTTTTTTTAAATGCAGGTGTGGCCCTTTTCAAAATTGTGGAAGTCTACAAAGAAATTCAAGACAGGCAAATGAATATTGTAAGTACCTACATATTTTCATACGAACACAGAATATTTTAAGTGACAACAATTGTGTTAACCCTTCCGCTACTTTCAATTGTAAGTTTTCTATATTTAATTTTTTTCTAATCAGTCTTAGATCACTCTACTGTTACTGAACATTATTTTCTTTCAAAATATCCGCTCCTATCAAACAAGCGTTGGTTTATCGATTTCTATAATAAAACATAACATTGGAAAAACGAAATTTCTAACCTAACCCTACAATGTCCAGTATTATTTCCCGTTTAATGTGATAATGAGATTAAATGCTGTATAATCAACTTTGGGTAATTGACATTGTAATAGACGGAAAATATTAAAGGGAATTTTCCAAATCGAGCTAATCCGAACAATGATGATAAGCGAAAATGAAAAGGGTATAAGACCTTTTAATTTTTTCCTGGACGAAGCGCAATTTACAAGTTGTGGGTTTTGTTGTCACACCAAGCTTTGTTCTTTGTAGGTTTGTAATCCAGATTTTACTTCATGATCAAGTGGGTTTATCTAGTCGATAAATATATTTAATAATTCTAATATTTATATTATGTCCAATTTGTTTAGTTTGGACTATAAAAATCAATTCACTCCTGTTCAAAATTTGCTTCCAACCAAACGAAACACCAAACCAAACCAAACAAAATCCGCATGAATTTAAATAAAATATTTGGTGTGGCATTATAGACAACCAACTACTAGTTCTATTCTGTTCTGTTCTGCCTCCAAACTTAATGTTGATTAATTTTTTTACCAAATACTTTTAGTGATATTTTGTATAACCTGTAACTAAATATAAGAATGAAAATTGGGTTTATGCTGGATGGAGCTCCACCTCATTTCCCATTAGTTGTCAGAAAGCATCAACGATGGATTGGCAGAGGAAGTGATTTTGAATGGTCACCAAGAAGTCCTAAGTTTGATAATGATGACTAGTTTCTGAAAGAGAAACTCCAGAGATACTGTATTATGGGCAATACCGATGTCCGTCCCGCGGTCAATAATAACCCAACCAAACCTACCCCTACCAAACCACCTTCGTATTTTTAGTCAATTTTTGAAGAATAAATTATAATAATTTTCAATAATAACCCAACCAAACCTACCCCTACCAAACCACCTTCGTATTTTTAGTCAATTTTTGAAGAATAAATTATAATAATTTTCAATAATAACCCAACCAAACCACCTTTGTATTTTTAGTCAATTTTTGTAGAATAAATTATAATAATTTTCAATAATAACCCATATTATATCTTATATGTATATATAATATATAATATCTGCAATATAAATTATCATACGGATCCACGGGACGGACTTCGGACAAACGTCTTGACCCTTTTAACCGCGGGACGGACCTCGGACGTACCTGCGTTTTACCCTAACCGCCGGACGGACATCGGAAACACCGTGTATTATAAAGTAACACCTTGAAAGGGACAGGGATAGGAGTGTAAGGGCCAGGAACCAAACACTCCGAAAGCTCAGGGAAAAATGTTAAGTATCTTTCAAGTGGAAATTCACGCCATAGAAAAGTGTGTCCAGTTCAATATTGATAAAATATATAGAAGGCAAAATATTATCATAATGTTAGCAGCCATTAAAGCACTGACTGAATCAGTTCCAAAATAGTTTGGGAATACCTAGGAAAACTCAATAAACTGGACGAGACCAACATTGTCACTTTACTGTGAATTCTAGGACAGTGTATATAACTGATGTTAGAGGTTAGAAGTTCTGGGGGTGTATCTAGAAGAGCATTATTATAAAGACATAACTTTAGTGATTCCTGAAGGCTAGAGTTGAAAATTGAATTCGATGTGAAAGAAAACATTCTTGAATCAATCATCTAATCTAAAGTAACTTCTTCTCTCAACTCAATCAGCAAATCATATACCGTTAATCTTCTTCCTAAAGATCGTAAAAACCTTTGGAGATAATCAACCATTGTCCCGCAGCGAATAAGTCATAGGGAACAATACTATTTAGAAGGGTGTATTTTCACGTCTCCCGGTGGTGTAATTATTAAGGGAATTAATAGCGATCCAGTTCCTTTGGACTATTGTACTCGTTTTCATATATATTCTAAATGTGTGCCGCAGATTAGTTTTATATCCTTTTCTTATGACTCCATGTCCTTCACTCCAATTACATCGTTGCGGACCTTGTTAGATAAAAAAAAAGAGAACGGAAAGCTACACCGAGTGTTAAATGGAGTAACTGAACAAACGGAAATATATTTATGAAAATTAGAATTATTTCACTTGTTGATTTTTAGAAAAACTTTATGTACTACAGCTACGTGAATTTTTTTTTAGTTAAAAGCTTTCTACGTGGATCTATTGGTGCCTTTAGAAACAAATTTAGAAAAGGATACAAAAGTGGTACAGGTAAATATGAATTTATTATATTGAAAATAATACATCCTATTGACTGCGCCAAAACAAAAAACGACTTTATAGATCAAAACAAGTTTTACGACATGATTAATATCTTGGAAAGATCAATCTATACATCAAAGAACATTAAAAGAGAACAAATTGTTTCTTTTTTAGTGCGAACAAAAGCGATTTCTACAACAACACAAACAACGATCCGAAACGTATAGCAAAGCTGCAGCTCTGATGAAAAAACAAAGAAAAAAGTCCAGAGGGTCCAGTAAAACTGGACTAGCTATGGATAAAGAACTTAAGGTAATATTACTTTATACACTTTCTCCAATTCCTAGATTCGGTTTTTTTTTTTGTTAGAAACGAATGGAAAGAAAAAATATTTCTTTCTCTAAAAATGTACACTTCATTCAACTCCTGTTGGAGCAAATATTTTAAGTATTAGTTATTTCTTGTTGTGATTGTTAATGGGGGGGGGGGCAATTTTTTACTAAAAGTAATTTTTTCCCCAGAATATGCAAGTTTTAGAAGAAGAAAAAACCAAACTGGATGCTTTTTGCGAACAAAGTTTGAAAAACGTGAGTTTTAATTAATTTTAATTCAAATTATTAATAGGTTGATACAGTTTTCTGTAAAATTGTCTTATTTAGTAAAGCGGTCCACAAGTTTAGTGATATACCGACCCCGTTCAACTTAGTAGTGCAATTCAATGTCTATCGGGGAATATAGCCCGAGAAGTAGTTGTTTCTTCCAAGTGAACGGTCACGTTTTTGAAAATAATTCCAAAATTTTTCAAGGCGTTAAAAGTATAAAACTATTTTTCGATATCTAACCAAATTATTAATATTTTTATTATTTCAAGGCGATGACACAAGAAAGAAGAAGATACGGATTCGTTTTAGAAAGGCAATGCTCTCTATCCAAACATTATCTTTCTTACTACACACACGGAGTTGAAGCTTATCAAGAAAACATCGAAAAATGGTCAGACGTTGCCAAAACTAGAGAATATTTACCCGAATCTGTGGAAAGCATATTCACCAACAAACTTAGAGTAAGTTTATCAACCAAATCAACAAAACAAATATGGTTACTTCAATTTATTTCAGCAAATATCAATTTGGCAAAACGAAGATCTCTACTCGAATCCCAGAAGTCCGAATCTTGAAGATGACAGACTGAGCGTAAACTCCCAACTCAGAAAAACAAGAAGTATGGACGCATCTTGCTTAGATATACGATCTATTGAAGAAATTGTATCGCCTAATAGTACTTTGAATAGGGCCAAGTCAGAGTACAATTTAAATTCATCAACTCACGCCAATTCACAAGGTATTTTCTTTGTAACGCGGCATAATAATAATTTTTCTAAAATCCGGCATAATAACTTTCTAATGCCGCTTTTCGTTTGATGTTGGATGGTAATTTAGATTTAAAATGCAAATACAATTTACTCTTTGGATTTCTAGGAAGCAACACTCCAACTCGTCAACCAACCAGACAGATAGCAGTACCTCCACCGCCTACCTGGGACTGCCAATTAGCCCGCGCCCTTTACGCCTATCTATCTAGCGGGGAGAACCAGCTGAGTTTTCATGAAGGAGATTTGCTAGCTCTAATAGGCGAAAGAAACAAAGGATGGCAGTTCGGGGAGAATCTAAGAACTCAATGCAGTGGATGGTTCCCATTGGCTTACACAGAAATATTGGATGATCCACCGACGTAAGTATAGATAAGAGAACTTTGAAGGATATCAAGTAAAAAAATGTGTTTCAGTTCACCAGGACATCGAAGTATTGCGAGTGGATCGCATGCCAATAACCCTTCGACGCCTACCATAGGTAACAATTACATGTCTTCAGTAGATACAGGAACTCCTTCTGGTAATCCTTCGTTAGAAGCTCCTGGCACTCGTATGTTTGGAGACACCTTAAATTTGCACAGATCTTCCAATAACGCTAAGCAGGTAGTGTAGAACGCTAGGCTTTTATTTAAATAGTTCTAAACGCTAAAGGTGTTTATTTGTTTGAGTGGAAATGGGTCATGAGGCATTTTTATATCTTTATGGTTAGAAATTTTTTAAAAATTGGTCGGAACAGAAATTCAGTCTGTTTTATAATGCATTTATCGTTTTGTAGATTCGTCGAGCTATAGGTTCTAACACCGTCCCACCCCCAAGTCTACCAGCACCCGTCCCAACTCCATCGTTGCCAGAATCGAAAATCGTCGCCACTCAATCACAATCCGTTGCGTTAGGAATGAAATCATCAACGTCATCTTATAATTTTTCAACTACACCCAACGCTAGTGCTTACTCGACCCATCCAGCGCCATCTAGATCAGATAAACCTTCAGCTGGTATGCCTCTACCTTTCCATCTACAACCCAAGGGAGGAAAAACCGGTAAGATCTTATATTTATCTATAGTTACAAGCTGTAGAAACAAAAGCATATAGAATAGTCACCTTCATTGAAAAAGTCTAACATAGCATCGTGATTAAAACAATGGAGACAACTATCGGATATCCTAGAGATACTACCTCTCCATCACCATCAGCATGTTTACCAGCAGATCTGAGGTACTTTAGAAAGCCAAGACACTGTAGTACGTGCGTTTTTGGAAAGAGAACAACGTTTGACCAAACTCCACATGATGCTGTCAAAACAGAAATAAATATACAGAATACAAAGGATAATCATGTCGGATAGTCGGGTAATTTTTTCGGGAAACTGGTCTAAAGGAACAACCAGTCTCTGAGAAGAAGGAATAGATGAGTCAACTTGATCAGAGCTCCTAATTGGTTCATTTGACAAGTGCGTGAAATAGTCTCATATATTATTTGTTTTTTTTTAGGTGGTCCAATTGGTAACGCTTCTCTTCACAGTAGCAACGATTCAGGTTTTTCTAACGATCCTCCACCTCAACCAGAAATTGACTATTCTGATGATGACTCCAATCATGGACAAACTAAGCTATCCAGTCGGTAGGTTGCAAAATACAGTTTGTAAAAAAACTCTTCGACCAATCATTAATTTTTTTGCTTTTATGATTTTTTTTTTAATTCAACTTTTGTTTTTTATTATTCAGAAGAAGAATCCTAAAGAACATCGATGATGAAGATAAAAAAATTATCCGCAAACCTCCACCAACGAAAACTACAGAAACCCTGCAAATGCCTAAAAAAAGAGTCCCGGTTCAACAATCCCGTAGCCACGGTAATCTAACGGAAAGTAACTTTTTATCTGAATCACCCGACATGTCAAAAAAGAAAAATAAATTGGTGAAAAGAACAAAATCTTTTTGGAAATTTGGTAAAAGCGGATCAGATAATGAAATATTAGAAGGAATGGCTTTGTGGAAACACAAAGATTTGGTAGACATTGAATCAGACGCTTCGGAACCAGAGGAAAACGAGAGGAATAAGGAGAAAGTTAGAAAAATAAGTGTAGCGAAGTCAGAAGATTCAGATACTACTATTAACAATAATAATAAGCAGGAAGCGATTGTCAAGAAAGTTAGTAATAAAAATAATGAAATTAAAAGAAATATAAGCTTCAACAAAAAAGATGATTCATTAAAAAAAGATGATAACAAAAAATCTTACAATTACGATGATCAATTTTACGACGACGATGGTGACGGTTTAATGTTGAAGACTTTAAATAGAAAAAACATCCTTCAACAATACAACAGTTCATCTGGCACAGATTCTGAATCAGAATCTGGTATGACCAGCGATGACCCGTACGATTCCATTTTGGTAGACGACCAAAAAGTACGAAAAAACGAAAACCAATTCCCTAACGTAGTCGAGCTGGGAAAAAAACTGGAAAAATTATCACAAAAAAGTAAATATACACCAGAAAAAGATAAACATGAAATTATTAGATTAGAAAGAAGACAAGAAGATATAATTCAATTAAGAGAAAATAGCTTTAAAACGTTCGGAGTGGAAGTAGAAAACAAAGAAAACGGCGAAAAAGAAACCTTGGACGAAGAAGAACACAAATCGACCAGACGAAGCCGACCTAGCTACGAATCCATAAAGTCGGAAGTAAAACCGAGAAGCAGCAGCAAAAGAAAAACTGGCAAACAAAGAGATACCGAAAATAGCGATAGGCATAAAAATTCTTACTACGACTCGACAAACGATGAATTTTCAGATACAGTAGAAACAAGGCCAATATTACCCAGATCAAAACTGACTAAAACAAACAGTAACAACTCAACGCACAGTAAATACGATCGGGATAACAACTTAATGGATTACGGGGAAACTTTGCAAAAAAGACTCAAAAATCCAGAGTTTAATTCGAGATTCGACGAACGATCCCCGCATAATGGAAATATGTACGGACCTTGGTACGATTTATGGGGACTGGATTCCACTGGGACTGCCAGGAAAAAATAATTTTGCTTGTTTTACTTTGTAGATAGTTGATATGTACGGGGTGTTTGATTAAAAAGAGGTGAGCGGCTGTTTTACACAAAACTTTGGTCGTTGAAATTCTACAAAAAAAAATAAATGTTGTACAGTCGATACATTCGCTCGCTTCTCTCCGTGAAATATCCTGTACAGTAAGGATTGTTTTGCTCAATTTAATTTTTAAGTTTTTTTTTTATTTTTTTGTTACCGATATCATTATGTTGAATAAAGCCATGACTAAAATTCAATAGTTAAAAGTATCAAACCAATTTAATAAGAATCAAGAAATGTTTCTTCAACTGCCGTTATCACGAAGTGATTCCACAAAACGGTTCCAGATCTATTAAGTCTCCTTTTGAACCACCTTTAGCTACCCTCATGTACCAGCACTCATATTAGAGACACTTCTTTAAGCAGACCCTGGCTCCTCCTCTTCTGATGTTCTCATCCAAACACAGTCGTATATTGGCCAAAGCTAAAGATCATTCTCTTTAAGGTCCTTTTACACCAGCCCCAGTGCCATGGTTTGTTTTTTAACCATCGGTGAACCAGATGATTTCTCCAGAATTACCTGGGTACATCATCTGTTCCCTAGATGGGATGATGATGTTCACTCGCTCAGTGAATATATTATCAAAATTCCTTATAACGTTGAAAATAAAAATTTTGGATCAATATTTTTTTAGTGCTAAGAAGGGTTCTACTTCCCAAAAAAGGTATTTTTGTTTGTCAAGTTAGATACTTTTAGCTATAGAAAAAGAAGTTTTATAACGAACAATTTTTTAACCGATTAATTCACCGTTGTTTTGCAGGTCTAACAATTTTGCTACAATAAAACTACGTAAAACTAACCCCAGTACGGAAAGAGCAGCTTCTTTAATATTAGAATAGTAAAACCAAGAGTTGACGCTTTAAAAAGAATTGTTGTTAACAATATACGATTTGTAAATTTTGGACTATACATAATAATTGTAAACAATCCCACTGACTGTGTTGGACTGGAAAATTTAAAAGTTGTAAGGTCTTTGTAAGTACCCGTCCACAAGAACATTCATACTCATTTTTCCCATCTTCGTGTGCAAAATGATTTCAAATAAACATTTTTTAAAAGTATATACAGGGTGTTGCTGTAAAGAAAACATTCTGTATAAAAAGTTCTGCGTGCTCTAAAACTAGAAATAAAATCGCCAGATATCAAAATTCTGTTATACAAGGTTTGTCAAAAAATATGAATTTTATTTTATAAATAAAATACATAATTATCATTTTATTGAAAGACATGATTATCTGATATTTACTACTATTATTTTAAATATTTCTTTAAAACAAAATTCACACACGCCCCTGAATCGATACACAATACTAATATCTCTCTAATATCGCAGGCCACCCTCGGAGTTTAATTTTTTTTAGTACAGTTAGTCCGCCTTAGTAAGTGACCCGTTACTCCATTATAATATAAACAATAATGTACTTGATGATTGTATAACGCTGGACACCTGCAATGCGTTGCCAGATATACAAAATTTTCTTAAATATAGTAGGCATACAAAAAGTTGTTTTAATTTCGAGCGACTTTTTTTAATGCTTACTAATAAATTTATATCATGTATTTTTTTTTAAATATTTCCAAACTAACTTTCTGAGAACATCACGAGCTAACAGTTTACTGAAGTAATGGGAAACATTTGTATAGTGAGCCCAACAATTTTAGAAAATATATCTGACAACATTGCTTTATTTTATGGTCAACACACTGACTTTAGTTAGACTTTAAATATACAGAGTTTCCCAAGAAACTTTAATTTTAAACTTCATATCTCTCGCTTTTTGCAATATTATCCTTATAATTCTGAATATTGTAATATATAAGGCTTAGCGATACTTAGAAGTTCTTCTTCGTCATATTTTCAAAATAAATAAAGTACAGTACGTCCTCCCTTTGCCAAGGGAATGATAACTTCTCCTGGGAATTACCGAAAAATCTTAAGTTTATTTGAAAACATTTTAATTCAATTTTAGCTTTTTACTCTGTTAAAAATATTCGTAATATAAATAGATTTTTTTGTATATGTTATATATAAATATATATATTATATATAATTGTTGTTAAATGCTGATGTATATGTTGGAAGTATATTTTGTAATATAAGTGCGAAGAATATTCTTAATCTTAAACTTACTCTCGATTTAGTATAATTTTAAGAGTAAAGCTTTTGGATACGGTAGGTTGGTACAGTAGCCACAGCTTTTTTTATTATTATCGTTTTTGTATATAATTCTTATGGTGGTTGGGAGTAGTGCAATATATATCATTGAAAAATATTAAATAATTTAGTTGTATATATTTTGATAAATTTAGTAGGGAAATTTTAAATAATAAATTAAAATTACTGGAATATATTAAAAAAATTATCAAAATATATCAATTTTATTAATGAATTTCATGTAAATATATACCTGTCTTTTATTGTATTTTATGCTTTTTAAGTTAACGATATTATGATGTTTTTATTGAAATATTAATAAAATTTTTACTTTATTTTCAATTTTGATTATACCCTACTACCCCGACGTAAAACAATTAGTCTCTATAGAGGATGAAAACTTAAAAGTTCTAATACGATTACAATAGAACCAAAGATGTAGTAAACGCAAGTTAAAAAAAATTTAGAAAGTTTAAAAAATTAGAAATCAATTTAAAAAAATACAAAAATTCTAAACAAAATTATACTGGGTGTCTAAACAAAATATTGCGTTACCATAGCAACGAACAATAACTCATTAGAAGTGTCAGTGTGAAGTTTGACGTCAAAAAAGTAAACCAATTAAAAGAAAAAAGATGTCCACCGAAATTGTGAAAATCGAAAAATTGGAGTAGCGAGCCATCATCAAGTACCTGTATTTAAAAGGGTTAAGAGGTAAGCAGATTTACGAAGATAATGCTTAATACCCTTGGTGATCAATGTCCTTCGTATGCGACCGTGAAAAATTGGACTGCAAGCTTCAAAAGAGGTAAATTTTCCATTGAAGATGATGACCGATCGGGAAGGCCAGTTTCTGTGTCAGTCCTCGAAAATATCGATGCAGTTCATGACATGATTTTATCAGACTGTCGAATTGGGCTAAAACGGATATGTAAAGCACTGAATATTTCATACGAACGCGTTCATCATATAGTTTACGTCAATTTGGACATGAGACAAATTGCTGCAAAATGGATCCCCAAATGTTTGAATGTTGACCAAAAGCGTGCAAAGGTAGAAGCATCGTGTTCGATTTGGGCTCGATTTGAAAACGATGTAGACTTCTTAAACCGAATTGTTACTATGGATGAGACTTGGGTACATTTCTACGATCCAGCAACAAAGCAACAATCGTTGGAATGGCGACACTCTGGTTCTCCAAGACCTAAGAAGTTTCGTGTCCAAAAATCTGCTGGAAAAGTTCTTGCTTCAGTTTTTTGGGATTGCCGTTGAGTAATCATGATTGATTTTTTGGATAAGAGTAGAACAATAACTATTCGACATTACTTACCACTCTATGGGAAAAAATTAAAGAGAAAAGACGCGGAAAGCTATCCAAAGGTGTTTTGTTTTTGCAGGACAACGCCCCTGCACACAAATCTCATGTTGCCATGCAAAAAATTCGTGATTTAGGGTATGAATTACTAGAACACCCCCCTTATTCACCAGATTTGCTCCGTCCGACTTTCATCTCTTTCCTCAACTGAAAAAAAGTTTAAAATGTCGTAAATTTTCTTCCAACGAGGAGGTAATAAAAGCTGCGGAGGTCTGGTTTGCAGAGCAAGAAGAAACATTTTTTTTTAAAGGTCTAGAGACTTTGCAGGTTCGCTGTAATAAATGTATCCAATTAAGAGGAGAATATGTTGAGTAATAAAATATTTTGATATTGAAATTTTGTTTGGTTCTATAGTAGGCTAAGAATTTTTCAATATATCCTCGTAAATTTATGGCTTTTTGACCATTCGAAGAGGAAGATATTGTTATAAACAATGTCAAAGTTTATTTATTTATTCTGCTCGATTCCATATCGCAATGAATTCAATTGTTTGATTGTTGTTTGTATAAAACATGAATATTTTATTGTTAAGTTTTTGAAATTTCTGAAAGTGAAGAGTAGGGATTTAAGGCAATAGACAGAAAGAAATTTGGTATGTTCTAGACAAGAAAATAATGGGTCAAAGCATAAAGCTACTGAAAGAATACATAATTGACAAAAGTTTCAGAAAAATCCATTATTACATTTATCGGTAAAGCTGCTATTCATCGGAAAAAAAACAGTTAACTGTATTTTGTTTATATATCGATTCCACTCGGAATCCAATCACTTGAATCCCCGTTCCAACCAAATCCTACAAAATCAATCACAATTTTGTTTGGTTTCCAAGGCAATGTAAACAACTACCCCATCGTGTATGTCGAGTGATCTTTCATACTAAAAATGCATCAACAAAACAAACAGAGTTATAAATTTTCCAAAATTCCAATGCTCAATATACAAAAACCGGAAACTTTAAACGTATCCAATGATTTAAACAAAATAATGACAATTAAAAGATTAAAGAAGAAGAAATTTTCAGACTATATGTGTGAAACTGCCTTAAGAACGAGATTAAAAACAAAAAAGGATTTTTATAAACAAATTCCGTCTCGAGCTTTTACAGCAGAAGATTTCAAACAACTCTCGGAACGTTGTACCGACAACGAAATGTCCAAATTCCAAGAAAAGGCTATAAGAAGACGAATAGAAGCTAGAGGATTAGAACAACAATACCCAGAACTTGTGAGTAACTTTATCAAAGATGTCAAATTTAATTTTACAAAAACCATTCATTACGCTGGAATGAATATGAAAATCAAAAACTTCCACCCGGAAGTTAACTTTCAAATCGTCCCGTATAAATTCGTCGGTCATACAGATAACTACAAAAATTTTGTTTGTACACGCAAAATATTTCAAACCAAATGGATATTGCATTATCCTGCTATAAGGATGATTCAAAAAGATTCAGTATTGGAATTATCTTCGAAACTATTCGAACTACATTTTAACCAAGTTTTAAACGCAGAAGATATCGAATATGAATACAAAGAATTAACAGAATTTGCTGCTAAAAAAATATACAATTTCTACTCGAAAATAACAACTTTGGTTGAAAAAAAAGAATGTAGAATGCTGGATTACCATTTTTTAAGAGTCGCTACTGGGATTGTAACTCTTCATATAAGTGATTGTATAACGCTAACTTTAAAGGACATAGCTGAGTTTACAATTGCCAAGGACCCTAAGCCTTATTTGTTTTTGGAAGTTACTTTTACTGATGGTTTGGTTCTAGCACCTACGCCTGAAGAAGTCATCGAAATATATCACAAATTTATCGATAATCTTTTAGGTATGTATTTCTAATCAATAATAAACTGTCAGTGCCTGTCTGTAGAGTAGGGAGGGTGATTTAGGCCACATGTGACCCATTGTATATCCTCCCGAGGAGTTGTCCATCCCGTCCTTTCTAAGAGGGTGGACTGGACATCTCCTGTATATCGGCAGGTGTAGGCCAAGACTCACCGAACACACGCTCTCTTATCGACGACAACTCCGGGTACTGACAGATTCATCTTTCTGTTCACACATCCTTCATAGAGCTGTGTCCACTAGCCCCATTGTATGGAGGTGTTTCCTTAATTGACAGTGGCCAGTCAGAAATTAAACGTAGGTTTTTCCTGGTCATCGCCAAATAGTTTTTCGACACCAGCTTCCCAAGGAGATCCTGGCAGACTGCATCTCTTGATTTCATACAATCTCTGATAGAATTTTGTTTTGAATAATACTTTAACGTAAACTTGGTATAAATGATAGTATTATTGAGGCGGTCGTAAATACAAATGGTTTGGCCAGCTTGCAATTCTGATCTCAATCATATCGGGCATCACTGACAGCCTCCAAGATTTACGAACTGCAATTCCTCGTTATTTTTGTACCAACTTCAATTTGAATTTTAATAAAATTTTTGTTCTACTTTTAGGAATAAAAAACGAAATTTTCGACCTAGAAACCTACAAGCTTCGAGGGAATAAAAAGAAAATCAATTTGTATCTAACAGAAGAATTTATCAACAATTGCAAAGATACTATTAAAATAAATATAAATAAACAATTTGAACCGATTTTGGAGTATTTAAACAACCTAAACGATACTCTATCGATAATTTACAAAGATATGTATTCAGATGAATTTTTTGAATCAATAGTAGACATCGTTTTCGAAGAAGGTTGCAAAAAAATTAACTTCTACAGGGAATATTTGGATAAGGTTATGTTTATTCCGGATTTTGAATTTTTCAGGATAGCCAAAGTATCTTTTATTAGTTATAAGAAAAACTTACATTCAGGACTACACAGAAATATTAATCTAATTTTTGAAAAATTATCTTCCCAACATCTATGGGAAGTAAGCGATTTGTGCGAAAATTTCGAACATGTAAGAATGAGAGCAGAAAGTAAACCAGAGACGACAGAGGAATTAATTGAAATTGGAAAATTTATGACATGGGTAAGAATTCTTCTTTTTTTCATCCCCAATGTAATATTGGAAGAAATAGACAAAGCCTAAGAAAAGAGAAGACCATTGGATAGATCTTGTAGGTTAGGTTAGGTTCTTTGTGAGTGGGGCCTTCTCGCCACCCCCACTGCGACCCTGTTGGGTCTATTGTGACTCACCTCTCGGGATTACTATTCACCCCTTAAGCCTGTGCTTTTGTCGAAGTCCATGGTTGTATTTGGTGATACTTTTTTGAAGTCGTTCGGCACTAAGGTACTAAAACCAAATATTATACTTTACCCTGCCCAAAGCTGGGCATTAGCATATGTCCTCCGCAGTTTCGTCTTCCAAATTACAGAACCGACAATCCAGGATCTGCTTATTTTTTGTACTCGAAGGGATGTATATGGACGCTTTCGAGTGACTAAGCCCTGGTATGTCTGCCCAGTTTGTGAAGGTTTTCCTCTCTACCCTGGCAGCTATGGCTGATCTAGCTGGTCCGATAAATAGAGACTCTGAACCCTCTTTGCCAGTAGGGCTTAGACAATCAAAGGTTCTTATGGGTGACTACAACCCGTTGAGATCAAATGAATGCGTAAGTCAAAGTAAAACTGCACTAATAGTTTTAACAGGGACCCTGACGGGACATTCCCGTCTGAACGAGCACCTGAAAAAGCTCAAAATTGTGGAGGAAGAAGAAACCTTCACCCACATACTTACGAATTGCACAGCAATTCGGAATCCTAGGGCATAGCCCCTGGGAGACTACTGGTTAGACGAGCGACAGTTACCTAAGTTGAAGTCTGCAGATATCCTAAAAATTCTCTGGGAAATGGGACTAAAGGAGCTACTAGTCCCTGAGACGTTCCTCAGGAACTAAGTAGAAGTGGGAGGGCACAATAGATCTTTTAGGTCTCAGAGAATGTCACCCCATTATACATACATACAAGAATCCTTCTTCCTAGTAAAATTTTTTTAATTACAGATAAGAAACGAAGAATTCTATAACCTAGAACGCCGAGTAATCGAAGCACTGTCTTCGCTTTGCAAAATAATAGATTTGGGGTTCCTAGCAGACGAACATATGCAATTGAACGCCATGTCTATACAATGGTTGACTGACATTTTACCCATAATGGAGGACCAGTCGACCATCTTTGACAGCCTCAAATACGATGCAGAAGAAAAATTACAAAAAGTAGTTGAAGACGTTTCCGAAATGGTTAACAAAGTTTTTCCTTTATTGGTAATTTTAGATGAAATGGACGATATCGATAAAGTAAAAAGTTATTTGAATTTTATAACGTTACACATGAAAAAAATTAGAGAAATTGAAGGTCAGATAGAGTGGATCAATCAAGAAGAGGTGGAGGTTGTCCAAAATCAACAGCAGCGCTTTAAACAGTGCTTTTTTTTTGTAGGTTACATTAAGTTTTCCAAAATCCACCTACTTAGAATACGAAGAATTGAAAAATTACGTCTACCCCTTCCACCACCTTTTAAACGTTTGCTTGGAGGTACAACAGCGCCTCTATTGTTGGCAAGACGGACCTTTCGACATGCTGAATTACGAAAGTACAAAAGTTGCTGTGGAAAAGTACCAAAAAGAGTTATCCGAAACGTACAAAACTTACAGGCAGAAATTACGTCAAGCTCAAGATGAAAATTTAGCTCTTAGATTCAAAGGAACCGTAGACGATCCGGATATGTTAAACTGGCCTGCACCGTTGAAGTTATGCGGTACTGCTTTGAGACGAATCGAAGCTTTTCAACCTTCTGTTAAAATTATGGAAATTATTTGCAATGATTGCTTAAGGAAAAGACATTGGAAAGCGATGTCGAATATTGCTGGAACTGATGTGACTCCCAATGCTGGTAAGTTGATAAATTGACTTTTTATTTGGTTTTTTGAGATCGCTCTGACTATGGCAGTGATTTTTTGTCCCCTTGGAAGTATTTCGCGATTTAAACTGCTCTTTGCTAACTCAAAACTTCAAACGGAATAACGTCAAGCTTACCAGGGTATCGAGGGCAAAAATAGGGTCAGAGGATACACAGCCTGTAAAGTATCTGTATCTGTATCTGTAAAGACCTGGATCAGAGAACAGCATAAAAATTTCTGGGTAAACGTCCCAAATGTTATCGGAAACTTGTCAGACGAGCTTGGAAAAAAAAACTAAAAATTCACTCATAGGTATTGTATAGTATCCATTTTTCTAGGTACAACTTTGCGAAAAATAATGCAAATAAACTTTTTTTCTAAAATAGAAGAATACGAAATCATCAGTGAAGGTTCAACAAAAGAAAAACTGCTACTAGATCAATTAACCAATTTGAAAAAACAATGGAATAGCATCGATTTCACTGTGAACAAACACAAAGTATACGACATCCAAATTTTAGTGCAATTAGATGAAATCGAACATATCATAATAGACCACTACACGATTATAAGAAACATGAAAAGTTCTGTCTTTGTTACACCACATGAAGCAGAAGTAAAGGAATATTTCGAGAAAATTTCCTTAGTACAAACAACGGTAGAAAATTGGTACAAAGTTCAAAAGGTTTTACTAAAATTATATCCAATCGTTTCTTTGAAAGAACTTAAAATTGTCATACCAAAAGAAACGAAATTGTTAGAAAAAGTAATTTCCAATTATAACGAAATGGTTTATACAATTCTGAATCTCCCAAACGTCTTCAAAATAATCGAAGAAACTAATATTCCAGAAAATATTTTAAATAATATAAAAAATTTAGAAATAGTATTTTTAGGAGTGAATACTTATCTGGATAGTTTAAGAGATAAATTCCCAAGATTCTATTTCATCTCAAACGACGAATTTCTAAAAGCAATTTCAAGCGCCAAAGAAATTTTAATGTGTCAACATTTTTTAAAAAAACTTTTTCAAAATATTTCCCGATTAGTAGTTGTAGGAAACGAAATAACAGGGATAAAAGGGAGATTTGAAAAAATTAAATTCAAAACTAACCTAGAAATAGCGACCACGCTAGAAGCTACTTTTAAAACAGTTGAAACAGAAATTCGATCTACGATTCGCGAAGAAATTTTTGAATGTTTCAAAATTTATAATACAAACAATTTCGAAGATATTTTCATGATTTTTTGCGAACAAACAATAAAAGTAACTTTGCAATGTTACTGGACTGAAAACGTACAAATGTCGCTCGGGATAAATTCAAACGAAAGCCTGGAAATGTGTCTTAACAATTTACAAACTTCAATTAAACAAAAAATTAAAATAATTGAAGGAAATTTAAAAAACGAAACGTCTTTAAAAATCAACAACGTCATAGTAACTGAATTGTACATAAAAGAATTAATAACAAAAATTTTACATACAGGAAAAATCAATATATATAATTTCGAATGGGAAGCGTATTTTAAATACAATTTAAACAACGAAAACGTCAAAGTGACATCTATGAATACAACTTTAGACTACATTTACGAATACTTGGGAAATTATTCTGACATAATTACACCGAATACCGAAAGATGTTTTAGAATGTTAATAAATACGTTTCACATGAATTACTGTGGATTACTTCAAGGACAACCGGATGGAGGGAAATTTGAAACTGTGAAAACTTTAGCTGGTTTATTTGGTAATTTTTTAGTCAAGTTCGTTTGCAGCCATGAGTTGAGGAGTTCTATATTGGAGAGATTTTTAAAAGGTAAGTGTATATTTTTGGTTTTATACTTTTTCTGAAGTAAATGCGAATAAAAAGAATTTTTATACCGTTATGGAAATCGGCGCCTAACGTTGGGCAAATATATTTTATAAATTATCTATTAATTTTTCAGGAAATCTCTTATGCGGTTCTTGGCTATGTTTCGAAAACTTCACCGAATTGCACCTTAATGTCATGTCTGGACTCACGGAATGTCTTTTTAACATCGAAAATGCCAAAAAAGAAAACTTGAATTATTGTAAAATAGGAAATATGAAAATTAATTTCAAACCTACAAGTTTTATAACGATTTGTACAACAAAAATTTGTTATAAAAAATTACCGGAAACGTTGAGAAAATATATTAGGGCTGTAAGCCTATTACAACCGGATTTTGGAAAAATCGCTGAGATCAAGTTGTTTAGCCAAGGATTCGAAAATGCTGTTGATTTGTCCAGTAAAATATCCTGCGTTTTCAACAATTTACAAAATTTATTATCAACTAAGCAAAACTGTTATTTTGGAGTCAGTAAACTCATGAAGGTGCTGGAGGAAATTGAGAAAACTAAAATTAAAAATACAACAGATGAAATTGTAGCAGCTTTATTTAAAGTATTGAGAAAAGAAGTATCTGAAGATAATTATAAAGACTTCCATGGTATTTTACACTACACCTTTCCAGGGTATGTTATAATTCATGAAAAAGATTTTAATGAAAAAATTACAAAAATATGCAAAGAAAATAATCTGAAATATTCCAACAAATTTTGTTCTCTAATAACAGAAGTGAACAACGCAATTACAGATAATAAATACGTAATTTTAATAGGAAAACCTTGTACTTCAAAAACAACAATTTTAAAAATATGCCAAAAACTATCCGAACAAAAAATCCATATACATTACATTTTTCCAAATTCTTACGATTATCGAAGTCTTCATGGATATTTAATCCACCCGAATGAGTGGGTGGATGGACTGGTGACTTCGATTTTAAGGGAAAATCTGGATGAAAACCCACAAGAGGAAAACTGGATAGTTTTTGACGGAGATGTGAATGACAATTGGGTAAACAATATCAAACTAAAGGATAGAAAAGTATATTTGGAATCTGGAGAAGTTTCGGAAATGGGAGGATTAAGTAAAATCGTTTTTGAAGCGGAAAACCTACAAAATTGTTCACCTTCGGTGGTAAGTAAAAAATAGTTATTTATACTATAAGTAAGATTTACTGGCCTAGAGCGATTTTCCCTATTTTATACAATATAACGAAGCCAGAAGTCTACTGCAGTTCTTCAAGAGTAACAGAAAAGTTAGTTAGAGAGTCAGAACATTTCATAGAAACTGAGAAAATATTTATCCAAATTGTGTAAATAATGTTCGTAATATGGACAAAATGCAGGCAACCAATGATGCAATTGAACCCAGGTTTTTGTTTAACAAACCCTACAAAATTCAAATAAAACAGAACACAGAGCCAGGTGCTGCAAATGCAATACGCATATATAGAGATGGTTCAAAAATGAAAGAAGGCTCAGGATGTGGAGTTTACTCAAGAGCACTAAGCCTAAAGATGAAGTGGAGAATGGGAAACAATACCAGCGTAGTTCAAACAGAACTGGCTGGTATCTCAATTGCCACAAAAGAACTAACCAGAAGAGGAATTTCTGGCAAAAACATAATAATCTGCGCTGATAGTAGACAAGCCCTATTAGCCTTAAACAGACAACGTGTTATATCGAGGCTAGTACTAGAGTGCCACCAAGATTTATCTGACGCCTCGGCAGATAACAATATTATCCTGAGGTGGGTTAAAGGGCACGACAGGAGTAAAAGAAATCGCATTGCTGATTCTTTAGCCAGGGAAGCCGCTGGACTAAAAATTCTAGGACCCAGTGACACCTACGGCCTAACGACTTCGACAATTGCGGAACTAGCCAAACGCTACACCCATACTCAATCCCTTAAGAGATGGGATGGAATCAAAGGATCACCCTGGGCGACCCTGGGAAGCTGGAGCCGAAGAAATATTTGGCGATGACCAGGAGAAACCTACGTTTAACAGTAGGATTTCTGACTGGTCACTGTCAACTAGGGAAACACCTCCATACTATGGGGCTAGTGGACACACCTCTATGCAGGATGTGTGAACAGGAAGATGAAACTGTCAGGCATGTCTTATGCGAGTGTCCGGAGTTATCGTCAATAAGAGAGTGTGTGTTCGGTGAGTCTTGGCCTACACCTGCCGATATAATGGAGATGTCTCCTAGTGACCTGTCCACCTTCCTGAGAAGGACAGGATGGACAATGACCTAGGAAGACAACTCCTCGGGAGGATGTACAATGGGTCACATGTGGCCTAAGTGCTGTGAGCCTACACTCACCCTCCCTACTCTACAGATACAGATGGACAAAATGATATAAAGATTAAAGGTTCCAGTCTATTTAATTTTCGAAATACAGGGTGTTGAAGTTAAGAAAAATTAAATGTTTTAATTTGATAACTTTAAAATGGATGAAAATATTGATTTGACATTTGGCAGGTTGTTTTTAAATGTAAAAGGACATATTTTGATGGAAAAACATGTTTCAATTCTTGATCCAGTGGTGTACATTTGGAAGAATATGTCACCTTTCCCCTCTCATTTTTTACGCCACTGGCTTTTGAAACTATTTTTATTTTATTTTGTATTCCTCAATGGTTTTCACTGTAGTTTTTGAGATATTTAATGTTTTTATGAAGTCTACGAGAGTGTCAATAAATAAATTTCGTCTTATATTACATTACAGATATCCCAAGCAACTGTAATTTATGTAAATCACGAAATACCAATATGGAAAGCAGTAGTAACATCGTGGACAACCTCTTGTTCTTCAGACTGGATCCAAGGCTACCGTAACCAGATAGAAGACATTTTTAACTGGCTAATATCAGCCAGTTTGGATTTCTTTAAAAAGCATTGCAAACAAATTTACAAACTAAACGAAATTAACTTGGTACAAAACATGATGGCAATCACGCAAATGTTTTTAGACGACGTATGTTCCGTCAACAAAAAAGAGGAAGATTTGAAGAACTTATTAACTTGGATACAAGCTACTATTATTCAAGCGGGGGTGATAGGATTAGGAGGGTTGTTAGATACAGCTTCCAAGTACAAGTTTGATGAATTTTATAAATTACTTTGGAGAGGACAGGATCCAGTTTATCCTTATCCAAGTAGTTTTGGTAAATTGGACGTAAGTATACCACACGATGGGATGTTAGTTGATTATCAGTATGTTTATAAGCAAAGGGGTAATTGGAAATTGTACCAGGATTTATTGAAAATTGAAAAAATTGTGGGAAATCCCTATACGTACGAGTTTTTAGTACCAACTGCGGATACTCTTAAATACTCTTACGTATTGTCTCTTTGTATCAAAAATAAAATCCCCGTCTTATTATTTGGACCGAATTGTTCAGGAAAAACGATTTTAATAAAAGATACATTAAGGACAAAACTAAATGAGCAACAATACGAAATATCTCAAATAAATTTCAATTCGTATTTCAACTCGCGTAAATTACAAGAAATGATACTTTCTAAAACAAATAAAAGAAAAAAAGGCATATATTCCCCGCCTATGGATAAAAATTATTTAGTTTTTATCGACGATTTAAATCAATTAAAATCTGATAAATATGGAAATTTCAGCTGTTTAGAGCTGCTACGACAATATTTTGATCATAATGTTTGGTATGATAATTTAAATAAAAAAATATTTTTTAGCGATTTAAATATAATAACAGCCATGGTTAAGTTGGGGAATAATTCGAGATTCTTAAGACACTTTCATATATTTGGAATTAACGAACCTACAGATGATACGGTAGTACGAATTTACAGTAATATTTTATTATATATTTGGAAAAATAACGGTTTTCCCAGCGATATTGGAAATATTATAAATCAATTAATCGAAGCTACTTTTTTTATATTTAAAAAAATTTTAACACGCTGTAAACCTACTTTAAGTAGAAGTTATTATCGTTTTAATTTAAACAGTTTTTCAAAAATAATACAGGGTTGTTCTTTACTTAAAAAAGAAACTTACGATTTTAACAAAAAAATTCACGTCAAATTATGGATACACGAAACTTTCAGAACTTTCGGAGATCGATTACATTTTTTGGAAAATAATTTACTCGAAAAAGATATTAAAGAAGCTTTAAAAATATATTTTAACGAAACTGGAGAAGAATTTCTCGATATAGAAATAAATAAAATTATACTAAGTACAATCCAAGATAAAGAACGATATAAATACGAAGAAATTACCGATATAAAAACCACAATAGATTTTTTAACCGAAGAATTAACAAAATATAATAATAATAATAAAATAAAAATAAATATTTATTTTTTTAATTACGCTGTAGAAAAAATATTTAAAATTTGTCGCGTACTATCTTTATCACCGGGGAATTGTTTATTTTTAGGATGTAACGGAATGGGAAGATCAGTTTTAACTAAACTTGTAACGTTTATTTACGACTATAAATTTTTTCAACCAAATATAATTCAAGATTATAACATAGAAAATTGGAAAACCGGAATAAAAGTTGTACTAAAAGAAGCTGGGGCTTTAGAAAATAAAACTGTATTTTTAATCAACGAAAAGGATTTGATAGAAGAAGAATTTTTACAATATTTAGAAGCCTTAATTAACGACGGAGATATTTCACATATTTTTAATGTAAAAGAAAGACAGGAGATTTTAGAATTAACCAGACTTTCTGCTCAAGGGGGGAACAGAAATATCGACATTAGTTCTTCAACAGTTTTCTTGCATTTTAATAATTGTTGTAAATTAAATTTACATTTAATAATTTGTTTTTCTATAGAAGCAAAATTACTTAGAACGCGATTAAGAATTTTCCCAGCTCTACTTAACTGTCACGTAATATATTGGGATGACTGGCCAGATGAAAATTTACAATTCACAGCTGAAATCATGATCAAAAACGTAGAAATTAAATTTGAAGATAAAATTAAATCAATACAAACTTTTATTTATTTCCATAAAAATTTCCAATTAATAAACCCCCTGTATATATCATCAGCTTGTTTTATCCACGTAATTAAAATATTTATCGATCTTTTAACCGATGAAAAAAAATGTTTAGAAAATAAGAAAAAAAGATTTTCGCAAGGTTTAGCTAAAATTTCTTTCGCTTCCAAACAAATTTTGGACATGCAAAAAGTTTTGGCCGAATACAAACCTCAATTAGACGAAATGACAGCTAAAGCTATCGAAATGACGCAACAAATAGCTCTGGAAACTATACAGGTGGAAAAAGCTTCAGAATTAGTGAGACAGGATGAAACAATAGCCAGCGAACAAGCTATAGTAGCACAAATTTTAAAATCGGAATGTGAAGCTGAGCTAGCTCAAGCTATACCTATACTAGAAGATGCTATTTCAGCTTTAAATACGTTAAAACCTTCTGATATAACTTTGGTAAAATCAATGAAAAATCCGCCAGATGCTATAAAATTGGTAATGGCAGCTGTGTGTGTTATAAAGGATGTGAAACCAGATCGAATACCAGATCCTAGTACCGGCAGGAAGACTTACGATTATTGGGGACCGAGTAAACGTATTTTAGGCGACATGAATTTTTTACAAACCCTAAAAGATTTCGATAAAGATCATATAAAAGCGGAAATTATGGTGAAAATTAGAAAAGATTTTCTCCCCCACAAGGATTTCAAACCGCACGTTGTAGCGAAAGCTTCCAGTGCAGCGGAAGGTTTATGCAAATGGATAATAGCCATGGATATGTATGATAAGGTTGCGAAAGAAGTTGCGCCTAAAAAGGAAAAATTAGGAAAAGCCGAAAGAGAATACGCTGAAACAATCGCAATACTGAACGAAAAAAAAGAAGAAGTTAAAAGGATAGAAGAAAAATTAGCTGGTCTTAATGCTTTGTTAGAAGACGCTAATAAAAAACAGGTAAAATTGCAAAAGGAAGTTGATATTTGTAATAGAAAATTGGGTAGTGCGCAAAAATTAATCGGGAGTTTAAGCGAAGAGCAAATAAGGTGGGGAAAAGCGGTGGGAAATTTGGAAAAACGATTAGAAGTTGTTTTGGGGAACGTATTATTAACAGCGGGGATTGTAGGATATTTAGCACCGGTGGATTGTGGTAATAGAATTAGAATAACTGAAAATTGGCGAAATTATATTTCGGAAAATTTTTTTGTATCTAAAAATTACGGTATTGAAAAATCTTTTTCTGCTAAAATAAAAATAAGTAAGTATAAATTAGGGGATTTTTTAAGGGAGAATTTTTTATTACAAAACATTATAATCAAAGAATTTTCAAAGTTTTTTTCCATTTTTATAGATCCGGAATTACAAGGTTTTTTTTGGATTAAAAAAATCGAAAAACGTAATAAACTAACAGTTAGTACTTTTTCTGAAAAAAATTTTTTGGAAAATTTAAAAAATTGCATTACAAACGGAAAACCGATTCTAATACATCAGATTAAAAATTATATCCCGCACTTTCTTTATCAGTTTATTTCGAAAGAAACGTATTCGGAAGAAAAGAAGATTTTAATTTTTTTAAACGGGGAAAATATACAGGTACATTCAAAATTTCGTTTATATTTAGTTTGTAATTTAGAAAAACCTGAATTTTCACCGGAAATTTACAATAAACTAACAATTATTAACTTTAAAATAACTTGTGGGTATTTAACTAACCATTTTTTAAAAACTGTAACAGAAGTGGAAAAACCGGAATTGAAAAAGTTAAAAAAAGAAACTTATTTAAAAAAAAATAAATATGAATCAGAAATAAGTAAAACAGAAGAGGAAATTTTAGAAACTCTGTGCGAGTCCGAAACAGATATTTTAGAAGACGAAGTTTCTATAAAAATATTAGAAGAATATAAATTAATTTTAAAAAAATTAAGAAATAATTTTCAAAAATCAGAAGAAGCTGAAAATGTTATAAATAATTTTATGTACCAGTATAAATCTGTAGCAAGTTTTACTGCTGATTTATACTTTTGCGTTTCTAAATTTAGTTCTATAAATTTTATTTACACATTTTCTTTGGAATGGTTTGATTATTTATACTACCAATCGATAATTAACGCGGAAAAATCTAAAATTGTCAAAAAAAAATGCGAAAATATAAATAAAAACTTCCTTTATCAACTTTATAAAACCCTCAATTTCACTTTGTATCAAAAAGATAAATTTTTAATTTTAATATTTTTAACCCTAAGCATTTTAAAGTACAAAAGAAAAATAAAAGAAGAAGAGCTGCTGTTCTTTTTTCAACAATCAAAATTCAACTGGGAAACTTTAAAAATCCTGGAAAATTTACCGGGGTTTTATAATTTTTGTAAAGATTTTAAAAATAATTTTTCCGATTGGAAAAAATATATTTTTTCCGAAACAAATCTACCAGAACCTTGGGATACTAAACTTACTTTGTTTCAAAAAGTTTTACTGGTAAAAATATTAAAACCAAAATTTTTATATTCTTCCATAAAAAATTTAATAAAAATAGAGATCGGGGATAGATTTTTCGACCCCTTCAATTGGTCCATAGACGATATTTATAACGAATCTTACAGTTTATCTCCCATACTATTAATACAAAAAAAAGACAGTAATGATTTTATTGAAGAACTTTATATGCTTTTAAATAAAAAAAAAGTTGGCCATACTTTTAAATCTTTTTATATAAACGACAACCCTTCAACCCCAACTGATTTATTATTAGAAGAAGCTCAAAAAACCGGTATTTGGTTATTATTCCGAAACTGCCATTTGGATAAACTTTTTTTAAAAAATTTAGAAAACAAACTATCAAGCATGAATTTCGAAAATACAAACGAAAACTTCAGACTATGGTTAACAGTAGAACCAACAAAATCTATACCACTGGAATTATTACAAAACTCATTGAAAGTTGTCTACGATTTCCCTGGAAATTTTAAACAAACTTTAAATAAATTCATCGAAACGAAATATATTTCAAATTACTTTTCAAACGGAGTACCGGGAAAACAAGAAATTTTCACTAAATACCTTTACGGTCTAGTTAGTTTTCAATGCGCTATTTTACATAGAAAATATTTTGAAAAACTATTCTTCAACCCTTCGTACATTTTAAATGAAAATAATTTGAAAGTTTCTATAAAAATTTTACAGTCTTATTTAAATTTTTCAACTGGAGACGTAGAAAAAATATTGTACGTAATAGGAAACTACCAATACGGTACACAATTAGATAATAAATGCGATATTGAAGCTTGCAATTTTTTTTTAAGTGAGTTTTTAAACGCGGAAATGGTTAAAAATAGGAATTTTTGTTTCGGAAATGTTCGGGAATATGGTTTACCAAAAAAATGCGATTATTCAGATTATTTAAAGTTAGTGAAATCTTTACCAGAAGTAGACGATGTAAAAGTATTCGGAATTAGTGAAAATTTAGAAACTATTTATCACACTAAATATACTTTTAGTGCAATTAAATTAATATCTCAAACTTATAGTGATGTTGAAAAAAAATATTTAGAAGAAAATGAATTTAATATAATTTCTAAAATTGATAAAATATTAGAAACCCTTCCAGGATTATTAAAAAACGATGAAAATATTATTACAGAAGAAATTAAAAATTATAACAATTTATTAAATATTATTAAAAATTCTCTAATTTCAGTTAAATTAGGTTTGAGCGGTCTTGAAAGTATGTCTGATGAATTAGAAGAAATTGCAGGGGATATTTTAAAAGCAGAAGTACCAAAAAAGTGGAAAAAATTTACAAGTAATAGTTTGTCTGATTATTTATTAAATTTAAAAAAAAGGGTAGATTATTTCAAGGGTTTTAAAAAAAATGTTTATTGGTTGGGGGCGTTTTTATTTCCGAAAGCACTTTTTTGTCAAATTAAATTTGATTTGTTTCAAAAAAATAATATAGTTATAGAAAAATTGGATTTTTTAACGGAAGTATTAAAAAAAGAAAATTATGAAGCAAATAATATCGTAATAACGGGGTTGTTTACTACGAACGCTTTATGGGATGTTGAAAATCAAATTTTTATCGAAATTATATCAAATTATTATAACCCATTTCCCGCGATTCTTTTAAAACCTTTTAATATTTCAAATTTTGATTTATCGATATATTCCGAATTTCCTTTATTTCAAAGTTGCGATTTGAAAATTTTTATTTGTAGTCTCAAAATACCTAATTTTAATAAAGCAAAACATTGGAAAATAAGGGGAGTAAAATTTATATCGTATATATCGGAAATGATCGATTAATCGACAAAAATTTTTTACCTAAGACAGTTTCGTTTAACGGAAATCATTTTTCAACAGAAAGCAATAAAACATTCAATAAGCAAGTGCATAATTTTGAATAAAAAAATTTTTTTTTATTATTTATTTTAGTATTTTAATTTAGCACGTCCCTGGAACTGTGTATTTTTAAATTCATGCGACTAAATTTAGGAGATATGAAATTGAGATGGGTCTTTCCTATAACAAAATTTCCTCAGCCCACCCCTTTCCGAGATATCACCCTTAAAAGGTGTTGACTAAAATTAATTTTTTATTTTTTTTTAATTTTTATTAATTCTAGAAAATTGACGAAAATTGCAGAATTTCAAGTTTCTGTAAACACCCTGTATGTAGAAAAACCTTACCTTTATTCTTAAAAGTCAGTTAAAAAATAGAAACGCGTGAAAAAAAATATATTACAAATAATAAAACTAAACTACTTTTAAATTAGAAAAAATTAATTTTTCAGGAAAACAAAATAGCGATCCAGAAAAACAATGATAATATATAGTTTTTTTTTTATGCAGAAACGTTTTTTTTTCGATTCGTAATTAAATTTTCGCTTAACCAAACGAATAATTTTAAAAAATCAAAAAACATTTTTATACAAAACACTATTTTCGCTTAACGAAACTTTCTGAGACACCCAGTATTATAGTAATTGTGATAAATAACATTCAAAAATAAACTGAAAAAAAAAATAATAATATGACTTACATTTTAAACCAATCATCTTCATCCTAATACCATTTGGACTCCACCATATTTCCATTCCATTAATTATCACTAAAAAAACCGAAATCGACCATTTCCATTTACCGGCCGGCGATTGCCACCACATATATCTCTTAGTCAAAGGCATTCATCACATAAATTTCCCTATGATACAGACTCTAAGTCCACTACGTTAGAGCAACCTCGAGCCAGTATCCGTGTTGATGGAGTAACTCACCTATCTATAAAAATCGGTTGCATGTCATTCAAAATAGATTACATTTTAGAGTACTGTATAAATACACATCTCATGTTGTAATTTACTAAATTGAATAAATAATACAATTCGATTAATATAGAGAAGATGAGCGTAACTCAACAGCCCGTTCCATGTAGTTCATAAAATCTTACCATATTACCCGAACACTCTTTTAAGTAATACAAAAATTAACAAGTTTCAGCAAAATTTTAATGGGGAAAATTATGGGAATCAAAAATATTTTAAAATTTACAACTGTTAGAATGAAGAGATTGTCTTGAAAATTAAACTGAAATATACATTGTTGAACTCCAATCCGGTGCAGTATCCAGATTTAAATTATTAAACAAAGGAATATTTATAAAAAATCTAATTTAAAAAAAAACTAAGTATTTATCTAATTTTGGAAAAACTTGTTAACCAAAGTACCTTAAGTTAGCGAGTAGTCCAAGTAATCTGGGCACAAGAAGTGTCTTTAGTGAAATATTAAAATTTTTAAAGAAATTAAGAGATTAAAAATTAAAAAAAATAAAAACAAGTTTGAAGTGATTACGTTAAAAAAAAGATTTTGCAAAACTACAAGTCTTAATCTTGTCCCCAAGGAAATTTCTGTGATCACATACTACAAAATATATACAGGCATACAACAATTGGAAATTTTGTGTAACCACAAGAAACATTTTTTTGTTGATAAAAAAAAGTATATTCATGATGTAACAGTATACACCATTTTATCTATTTGAATATGAAAAATTTGCAAAAATTGAAAATGTAAATAATTGGAAACACCCAAAATAATATAAATTGTTGTCACTTCTTCTGAGTTGTCTGGAAGATCTCGTTGTACCTAGTGCGTTCTGGGAGTGCCTATATTTAAAAAATAATAATTTACCAACGAAATTGTTTATAAATATGCTAGACTTGATAACTGTTTTTTAAATTTGGAAACAAAAATTTGGGTTTTTTAAAATATTTCTGAGCCTGAGCTGATTTGTGAAAAAAATACTTGAAAAACAATTTTTTTATTCATATATTTCATTTATTAATTTTTTTTATTTAATAATATGCTAGACTAACTAATTTTTGTTTATTCCTGTTTTAAAAAATTTATTTAAATTAGGAAAAATTAAATTATGTTCAACCTAACCTATTGACCCCCAGAACGTTGCACCAGAAATCCTTTGTTTTTCTTCTCCTAAATTATCCTTTCTGAGTTGTCTGGAGCAATCGGTTTTACCTAGGGAATTTTTAGAATCTTAATATTTCAAAAATTATAATTTTATAAATGGTTAATAATACTCCTGACTAAATAAATGTTTTATATTATTCAAGTATACTGAAAATTTTGTAAGTTCAATTGTAGAGATGTTTTTTTTTATATTCTACAGTTAATAAAATTTATTTTTTTTATAACGTTCTATTTAAATTTAAAAAAATAATAATTTTAACTAAAATTATTGACCGATTTGCTCACACAACATTGCTGCATGAAAAACTTCACCTGAAAAAGAAGAAACACAAACAAAATCCACATAAAAATATCCTTTGCTGGGGTGTTTCCAATATTTTAAAAAAATTATTAAAATCAAACAACCTATATGAAAAATTGTAAATAGCAAAACATTTCAGACATACTTTTTGAATAACAAAAATAGAAAATATACTTATGAAATAAAAAAAATAAGTCTATTTATTACTTCAAGGAAAAGGAACACTGATGATGATCAAAAGAAAATTATTTGTAAATATAAATTTTGACAATTTTATTGGATTTTTCGAAAATATTTCTATTTTTGTTACTCGTCACTACAGTCACCTACCTTTAGGCATATCGCTTTTACCAACCACGCGTTAAAATCTGTAAAAATAAACAAATTAGAGTTTTTTGTATTAAATAAAACATGCAATTAACAAATATTTTCATGTTTACAAGTTATTCAGTTTCTGTGACACCCTGTATTTCATGATCTAATATAATCAAACATTATTAGGGATGCTTGTGGATAAATTAAAATCAATTTAAGATTGTAAAGCCACAGATGTTTAAAAATAATAATCAAAATCCTTACAACGCCATCTAGAAATCTAATTCTCAACTAAATTATTACATAATACAGAAACTGACAATAATTCTCGTTAAGGTAAAATATCCGAAGATGGACTTCGGTTACAGCCGTCTTGTTACAAGACGAAAAGTATTTCAAATTATTTAGAAACACTGATATTTTGTAAAATGATTTTTTTCAATGGGAAATCAACAGGCGAACTTAATTATTCACAAATCAATATGGCTCAAAAATTATATTCGTCATTCGTATACACAATTTGTTTAAAAAAATCAAAGTAACCAAAATAAAATTTTGTATCTACAACCATTTACGTAACGAAAACGACGCCATGAATGAATAACCTGTCTACACCTTAGTTCAATTAAATTTAAGGAATATAAAATGCTGAAATGATTACTTTTATATAGGTATAAAATTGTTTAATACGAAATGTAGTGTAAGACAGACTATATAGTTTTTAAACTGCTTTTAAATTTAGTTTCCATAATGGCGTCTCCTATGAGTCAACTAGCATTACAAGAAAAACACAAACTTACCGAATATAAACGTAATTTACAGTGTTCAAATGTATGAAACACCTCTATTAACACAATTATTAACAAACACTGCCTTTATTACACTTTAATTATTATTAATTTCACTTTATTTTAAATTGTAATTGTTCAAACATGTTAAAATGACTGAAGCAGGAGTTCAACTACGCAGGCTGCAGTTATAAGGTTATATAGCAGGTTGGTAGAAATGTTCAAAGCACTCTTTGCTTATGTTTTTTCGGGTAAAACGATTTCTGACAATTTGTCATCCAGGTACGGCGTAAGGAACGACTTGATATTTGAATGTTTTTACAAATTATACGAATTAACCAAACATTGTATTTATAATATTCCATCAAACAATAAATGAATATTGAATAGTATAATTCGTTCGGTTTTAAAATGTATGTTTATATAGGCATATTTTTGATGAATTAGATTACATTATATTGTTATTTTTAGTAAACTAAAATGTAATTTGGTGATAAAGTAGCTTTTAAGTAATTTTTGAGTTGATCCCTTACAAAAATATGATACAAATCTTTTATATTTATATTTAATTTGTTAAAAAATAAAAGTAACCATAATAAAATGTAGTTTCCAGCACTATTTACATAGTTTAATGCTAAGAAAATACAAAAAATAACACACTATGCATCTATCTACATTATAATTTGTATATAAAATTGTTTAATAGAACATTTAGTATGGAAAATGATGAAATTCATAGTTTTCAAGCTTCTTTTAAACATATCTATCATAAATTACTATTCATTATGGCCGAATTCAATTATATATTACAATAAAAATATAAACTTACCGGACATTATTGTATTTTCCTTCATTCAAACGTGTAAAACCTCACAATTATTAACGCTAATACAATCACACCACTTAGATGTTTGTCGCTTTGTTTCATAGCATAGTTTTCGGCTTGTTTAATAACCTACAAAAACTGCAGACAAATTGCGCAGGACGGAGTTCCGAGTAACGATACCCATAGATCTAGCCTATGTTTTTTGTTTCAATAGTTTTTTCTAGGAAACAACAAGTAGGGAATTCAGGTACGTCGTAAGGAGGCTTGTTATTTAAGGTTTTTGAAAATTTTATTAATATACGAATTAATCAAAAACTAATATAATGTTATTTTTCTAATATTCCACCAACCAAAAACTATATTTGATGATTATTTTTTAAATAAAAACAATAAATAACAATGTTTATTTGATAATTACGAGAATATTTGACTATAAAAGATTGATGCAATAAATTTGAGATTATTTATATTTTATATATCTGTTTTTTGACAAATTTTCGATACTTTACAGTTCTATAGTTATCTTTAATAAAATAAGGCTCATATTTTATGCTGATACTCCCTGATAATGTAGATTTCAATTAAGCCTAGTTAACACGAGTCAAGTAAACTTTCATGTAGACTGGTATAATTAAGTAGAATACTCTTCTTGTGTCTACAAGGTGAACAAGTAACATGAAAATGATACTCATGAATTGTTACGGACTTGTTTTCAAACAATTTTATACTGTTACGTAAAATATAAGCTTGCTGTTTGATGTGTTGCATAACTCCTTTATCAAATGTCACAATCTAAGATATCTAAGAATATTCTTCTTGTATCGTGTCAAGTAGTTTTACACGGTGGACAAGTAACATGAAAATGATACTCATGAATTGTTACGGACTTGTTTTCAAACAATTTTATACTGTTACGTAAAATATAAGTTGCGGTTTGATGTGTTGCATAACTCCTTTATCAAATGTCACAATCTAAGATGTCTAAGAATATTCTTCTTGTATCGTGTCAAGTAGTTTTACACGGTGAACAAGTAACATGAAAATGATACTCATGAATTGTTACGGACTTGTTTTCAAACAGTTTTATACTGTTACGTAAAATATAAGTTGCTGTTTGATGTGTTGCATAACTCCTTTGTCAAATATCATGATCTAAAATATCTATTGAACTGGAAGCTTATATATTTCTGCTGGAAATATCTTAAATAAAGAGGCAAGTGAAAAGATCTTAGCAAGTTGAGTAATTTTGGTCTGTTTTGGTGCAATGACTGCAGTTTTGTTTAAATGCTGTAAATACTTCGATAAATGCAGCCAACACAAAAATTTACGTGAAATCAAGAGCTCCAACATAAATTTCTGACAAGATCTTTACAAATATCGATATTTTGATTCAATTACATGGTCTGAAGAACAGATACTTAGTTTATTGGTTTATTGTTGGGTGCGCATGCTTTATTCGACCTTTGTAGCTTGTCATTTGTCACCTGTCACGTAAAAAATACAGAGACGTGGGAGGAAAATGAAACGAGAACTTTTATTTTTAATAATTTATTATTACTACAAGTCGTATATACAAAAAAATATAATGTTTAACTCATATATACATAATATAATCAACAACTTCGAAATATTCTTCTTTTTTTTCAACATTCTCGAATCATTTGCTGTGATTGAATTAAAAAAATACAATTTTAAGGATTCCTAACCTCTCATTTATAAACAGCCAATAAATATTTTATGTACTAGGTAAGTAAATCTCGATTTCTACATCTTTAATGCCATTTGAGTGAACTTCACAACACCACACGTTTTATAAAGAAAAATATTACAGAATTTAAAATTTTTAATTCCTAACTTTTAGGACTCATCTTGTCACTTGTCATTATACCATCAAGTAATGTTATCTCATTTTGTACTGTGCGAAAAATTGAAACAGACGATGAATTGACAGTTTGACAGAAATATGACATTTTTATAAAAGTAGTCAAAAAAGAGTAATAATAGTCATTTTATTTACGTAAAAGTGTCATAAATTATCAAAATATAGCCTAGAACTAGAGTTAAGTTGGTACTATGGATTTTTTTATAATTTAAAACGTGTGGTAGCTCCAGTTCACCTTCTATTTTAAAAAATATTCTAAATACATTGGAACTTAGTTTTGTATATAATGAAGTTCCACAGTAGACCAGGGTAAAAAAGGGTAATAAAATGTGAAAAAAAAATAATTTACCGGTGATCTGAGGGGAAGGTGGTGAGTTTTTAAGGGTGAAAAACTGTTTATCTCGATTTCCGGCAAAACTACAAGTCCTATGGAAAAAAGTTAAATGGCAAAGTTGTAGGTAATAAAAAGATCTACAACTTTTGTATTTACACTTTTTTCACATAACCTCGAAATTTATGTGGAAAATTCAAAAAAAACAAGTTTTTGGTTTTTTATTTTTATCTTCTACAAAAAAAGATTTTTTTTCACGAAATTTTGTGAAAACTTACCTTTTTATATCCCAAATACTCTGTAATTTATTTGATTTTGAATATTTATTTTTTTACCTTATTTTGACTTCTCGATTAAAAATTAGGGTTCTTTTTCGATATTAAGTCAAAATAAGGTGAAAAAATAAATATTTCAAACCAAATAAATTACAGTGTATTTGAGACATAAAAAGGTAAGTTTTCACAAAATTTCGTGAAAAAAAAAATTTTTTTGTAAAAGATAAAAATAAAAAACCAAAAAATTGGTTTTTCAAATTTTCCACGTAAAATTTGAGGTTATTTGAAAAAAGTGTAAGCACAAAAGTTGTAGATCTTTTTATTACCTACAACTCTGCAACCTAACTTTTTTCCATAGGACTTGTAGTTTTGCCGGAAATCGAGAAAAACCGTTTTTACCTTTAAAAACACACCCCCTTCCCTTTCCCGACCTCAGATCGCCCGTAAATTATTTTTCCTTTCATTTTTATAATATTTTCCTCCTTTTCCAATGGGTTTCATCCAACTATCACTATCATTTACATATTAAGTTACATTCCAAGACCAGTTCAAACATCAAATTAAAAAGATTTTAAAAAATGTCACTAATATTCGTGCTCGTTTGATGGTTTTAAAAGCAGCCAAAAAATGTTTATAATTTTGGTTGTTATTACCACAATTTTGGAAAATACTTAAAAACTAACTAATTCAATATCGTATCACAGAAAATAAAAGAACAATTTTGATATATTTAATCCGAATGATTCCAAATTAGTCTTCAATCATACCATTGCTTATTTTGGTCGATATTTTTGGTTCCCCCAGTACCTTCTTCTATATAAAATAATATTTAGACACAAAATACATCAGATAAGCCTATTTGGGAGATATAATGCAATATAACTACCATAAATTCATCGGTATCGATAAAAAAAAACATACAGAAGAATCTAAATCATATTAAAAATATTGTAATTTCCCTTGGTCATCCAGAGGAAGGTCCCGGATAACGTCTCCAGCAAAATCCAAATACTGCAAGTAAGCAAGTTTCCTTATAAATCAAATTTTGTTAATAAACTCCAAGAGAAACTCAGTTGGAGGTTAAGAAAAGAAAGGAAAAATTTAATTTACGGTACATTTGACCTACCATAGAAGAAGGATTTTAAAAAAATACTGAAACAGGGTTAAAAATGATAAATAAACAATTTTTTCTGTACTCACTCATGTCATACTACCATATTTACTACCAGGAGGCCAAACTGGAACTTCAGAGGAACTAGGAGTTGGAGTACGAGTAAAAGCGTTCACTATAGAATCTTTCAGTCTCTCCCTAAATGTTTTATATTCCATATCGGTATATTGTTGACCAAAATTGAAATCGGCCACTTCTATTATGAATCTAAAAGATATAATCATAAATTGCTTCATAAAAACGTCGATTATAGATTCAAATTTAATATTTAAAGTCATGGGATTGCAGACACATCCTTTTTAAAAATTATACCGAACGCCCATGGTAGATGTAAAAAAAGTATTGTGATTTTTATTCAACCCAAAAATTGCTCAACGCGTCTAAAGTACCATAAATTTGATTCAAACTAGTACAGGGTGGACAAAAACAAATAATTAAGACACAAAAAGGATGTTGTAGCAAAATAATAATGGACTTACCTAGAACGATTTTGGAAGTAATATGCAACTCCGAATACAATTAACACTACTGCTACTAAACTAAAAGCCACGGGAACGACAATAACAGACAACTGGCCTTGTTTTTTTACTGAAATACACAAATTAAACAGTATTAAAAATAAAAATCTGCCAAATAAGTTTGACAAATGACATATTGATTCACTGTAGTGGAATTCACATTTAGATTTTAAAAATTTACCTACAGAATTTATAAATTTAAAACTAAAAATTCACTAACCTTCATAAATGTTGACAGTTACAGGTGTTACGACTTTATTTATATCATTTTGAATAATAATCAACACCGTAGTTTTAGGAGAAATCAAAAATCTAGATAAAGCAAACTGGCAGCTATCCAATACTTGAGAAACAGCACATGTTTCATTCCCAGTGATATTATATTCTCCCTTTTTGTATTTAACGCAATAAAAGAAGTTTTTAGAACCACTACATTGGATTTGCAACGATAACATTTCTCCTGGCTGTAGCCAGTTGTTTCCTGTAACGTTAACCTTCGAAAGCGGATCTAAAATAATCGTATTTACATTTTATCACTCTACGTACAATAAATTCTTACCTTTAGCTTGAAATTTCTTGTAAAAATAACCATAAACTTTCTGCTCATCAGTCGCTATGAAAGAACTGTTACAAACTAAAGGAAGCTCGTTGTTATATGGTACTAAACTTCCGTTGGCCCAAGTTTTAATATAAGTTCTTGACAAATTTGAATCCATAACAGATCTTTTAACTTTCATAGTTGTTGGTTTAAGTGTAGTAGGTTTTGTTGTTGTAGTACCATTAGAAGTAGGAGTCGTTGTAGTAGGTTTTGTAGTAGTAGTAGTAGTAGGAGGTACAGTAGTAGTCGGTAGAGGTGTAAAGTCTGCCATTACTAAAGCTTTGATAAAATGATTTTTATATGGTAATGTATAGTTAAAACGAAACTCAAATCCATTAGTTATCCCATAATAAATACAATCAACAAACCAGTAAGTCCGTACAGTCACAGCTGTTTTAACAAAATCATCATCGGCTTGCTCTAATTTTACAAAATGAATGACTTCAGTTTTGGTAGAGACAAAGTTATTTGTTACTGTTTGGTTTTGTTGTTCAATGAATAATTTTCCATTTAGATTTTCTATTAAAGAAATATGAAAATATTACATTTTGTTTATTGAATTTTATAATTTTCCTCACCTGTTATTTCAAATTCAGTTCTAGTAGATCCGATTTGGTAACAAATATCAAGAATTATGCATTTCATTACTGTTACTTGAGCAAAATATATTCCTGTGGGGTATATATCGGCAGGATATGTAACATTCCAAGTATCTACTGGTATAGTTACTTCAACAGGCTTAAAAATTAAAACTGTGAACCAAATATTGTTCAGTTCAAATAAAAACAAACCTTTTTAATATGCTGAGGTATTGCATTATCCGACCAGTCATATTTTACAGTCATGCCATCAGATGGAAAATCTCGAATAGTAGCTTTAAAATTGATGGTTCCTCCTTTCGCGATCGGACCATTGTCTTCCAGTTTTATAGAATAAGATGAATAGGCTATAAAAACATTTGTATTACGTATAAATACTATCAGAACATTTCAAAGAAAAGTATTTTTGTAAAAATCTTTTAAAAAAAGGTTTCATATTACTCATATCCGAGATGAAAAAAAATGTAAATATCAATATATTTTTTTCAGGAAAACCGCAAATAGACTTACCCAAATCGTAACATAGCGTATTAAGTATAATAACTATCACAGAATTTATACTCATTATTTGTATAAACGGTATACAATTGAATAGTTTTAATGAAATTTTAGGTCTTTTTGTTTTTATTATCATACACTTCGTAATATATTCAGATGTTACTGTCACAGCAACTGTCAGTGCTGCCAGTGCAGTAACTTCAATCTCCCCAATTCTCAAAACTAAATAAAATTCCCCTTCAAAGTTCAAATATAACAATCTATGGGCGCGTTGTATCTCACACCTAACTCGGTTTAATTATAACTGATGTTTAGACTGATGTAATTAATGATAATAAATAAATCAATACGTCACAGTCTAAACATCAGTTATAATTAAACCGAGTTTAGGTGTGAGATACAACACACCCTATACGTTAATTATGTTAAAAACAATAAAAACTCATCCATTGCTAATTTTTGTTAAATAATGATTATAAAACATTCAACTTTTATTATTTTCCAAATTTTGGTTGGTACGTGCATTGGCACTGTTGGCAGAAAAGTCAAAGGAAAGCTGATAGGTGACGTGTAGTGTTTTTAGTAAAAAATTAAAAATGATTAAAAATTCGATATATTTCGCGTTAACTATATTTTTTACAGTACTAGAAATATCCTCAGCTTTATATTTCCATATAGGTGAAACCGAGAGAAAATGTTTCATAGAAGAAATTCCTGATGAAACTAATGTTATAGGTATGGTAAAAAGATTTTGTAAAACATACTCACAATAAATTAATCCATATTTATTCACAGTAAATTATAAAGTTGAATTATACGACCCCAGAAGCGGTGGGTTCATGCCCTCCTCAACAGGAATTGGAATGCATGTAGAAGTAAGAGATCCAGATGATAAAGTTATATTATCCAGAGTATACAGTGCAGAAGGAAAAATATCCTTCACTTCTCATTTACCTGGAGAACACGTTATTTGTATGTTCTCGAATAGTTCAGCTTGGTTTAGTGGATCTCAATTGCGTGTACACTTGGACATACAAGTAGGAGAACACGCTATCAATTATGGAGAAATTGTACAAAGAGAAAAACTATCAGAACTTCAATTAAGAGTTAGACAATTAATTGATCAAGTTGAACAGATTACAAAGGAACAAAATTATCAACGGGTAAGAAAAGTTAATTAAAATAAGTAATTATCTTTCTTATTATGATTGTTTTTAGTATCGAGAAGAAAGATTCAGGCATACAAGCGAAAGTACAAATTCGAGAGTTTTGTGGTGGTCAATCACCCAAACTGCTGTTCTTTTGGTTATGGGAACGTGGCAAATGAGACATCTCAAGACTTTCTTCGAAGCCAAGAAATTAGTGTAATATATATTTATTTTTCTGTTATTTTATATGTTATGTAAACACAAGTTTTCTAGATAAAAAAGTTTGATCTGATCGTATTTCATTTTATTTATAATAGTCATTACTACGTAGGTATTATTATTAAATTCAGACACAAATCCATATGAAAACATCTTTATTATATACATCAATTAATATACATAATTTGTATCTACTTATAAAATTAAACTAAGTAATAATAGTATCACACTTTAAAAGAAAATATAGCTTAAACATTGGGTAGATATACAATTATTTAAGAAACCTTTATAAATCAAATCCCATACTTTTATCTAAATATTCAGAAAACACTAACATTTGTGGATTTGGATATACTTTTAAAGCAGAAAAATCTTTCTCTAAAACATCAACCAAAGTATCACAAGTACTATAGTACAAATATCCTTTACTTTGTAGCTCTTCTGCTAATTCTATTTGATGGTTATCCATTAGATCTTCATTTATAACCACCAATAAAGCCTTTTTTGCTTTAAGCACTTCTAAACAAGTACCTGCACCAGCATGACTTATAACCAAATCACTTTTCAAAATTTCTTCATTGAAATTTTCAAAGTAAGCATCATATTTCAGGGTTAGTTTATCAATTTCTAATACAGTAGATTCACCTTCTTTGATAATATTGTTGGAAGAAGCAGGTACTGGAAGTTTATAAAAACCTTTTCCGGTTTGAATTTGTATAAATTCGTAACCTAAGGACTTCAGAGTTTGTAGGACTCGATCCGTGGTAATAGTTTCTAGAAGTTTAGGAAATTTCGTTGTTCCTACAGTCACAAATAATCTTTTTCCCATTTTAAAATATAAATACTAGTAGCAAAGAATACAGGTTGCTGGTGTATTCTTTGCTAGTAGCTTTTGACACTTAAAGTACATTTGAACTATTCTGCGATATTTTTCTTCTTTCTCATGTAATTAAATTTGCCTAAGCGCCAGCGTTTCTTAAAATTTCTCTTTCGAATCCAGACCGCTTATTGAATACCTCCTGAGGAACTTTACTGTGACCAATACTTTTTTTCCCGTTTAGTAAGTTGGATGATAAGTTTGACATAACCTTAAAAAAGGAGTATACACTGTTCTACTTTCTCATGTAATAAAACCATAGATCTCTATGAATAAAACATGCATAAACTGTCAATCTACTTTCATATGGATGACGCTTGACGACCTCGATGTAGGTATATTTGAACTACTACACGCACCGTAGGCTTCTCAAAATTATAGTCATTTAAAATATAATAAATGAAAATACAATAAAACTACGATAAAATTTCTGTGTATTTATTGAATTACACGATATCAATTTTATAAAACAAAAGAAAAATTCTAAGCTTCTGGTTCTTGGAGTTTGGCCAAGAAGGATTTCTTCTTCTGTGTAACACGATCTTTGCGCTCGGCCAAGGTGAGCTTCCTGCGGTTCCATCTCTTGTTGGTAGCAGCTGGAGCCTTTTCTGCCTTCTTTTCAATTTCAGGATTAGCACGAATAGCAGCATGCGCATTCTTGTAGAGAGTTTCCAACTGCAAAAGAAATTTGTCATGAAATAAAGATACACACATTATAAATAAAATTAAACATAATAAATAAGACTGTTTCATATTTTACATTAATATTAACATGGAGTAGCTAAAATTAAGAACAAAACATGAATTTCTGTAGTCCAATTGCGACACGACAGTCAAAGTTTATCAACTGCAGTAATTTTAATTGGACGGACAACAAATTAAAATAATTTTACTTACTTGATCAGCATTAATCCCCAATTTAATGTACTGGCTAAATTGTCTCTTGAAAGCTTCAGGATCTTCTTCTTCCAAAGATTTCATGTAATCAGCAACATGGATACCAAAAATATGGCTACGATGAACTTCAGCATTGAAGCTCTTCGATTCACCATCGAAACCTGGGAAACGTTTCGTAGAATGAGGAATGTTAAGTCCACCATCTACGGCTCCTTTCATGGCACCGAAGACACGGGCTCCGGTACTTGTACGATTCAAACCAGTATCCAAATAACATCTAAGTTAGAAAAGATGAATTAATAGTGAACGTTTCGAAATATTCATAAAAGTTTATCATTTAGATTAATCAGAGACACTTTATAATCAAAAATTTTGGGTTTTCGAAGTAGATCAAAGGTACTTTCTCAAACATAAAACATGCAAGAGAAACCTTCAGTAGACCTCGAGTATACCAAAATCAGATGACGCGCATGTGTCAAAATTTCATCATTATAAAGTTTTTTCAATGTTTAAGAAAATTTATCGACAAGCAAGAGGGTCAAGGAAGAAATAAACATTGCCTTGGACAAAGTAGTCAAGAAACTGAAATAAAGTTCTACGTAGTAGGTTACAAATAGACATATTATGAAAAAATACAAGTTCAAAGTGTTCCAAGACATAAAAAGTGGTGAAAAAACATAAAAAACTTCAAAGGAAAAGAGATTCGCAAACAATTAACTGCAATAACAACCTCCCGATCATTATTTAGAGACTAATATATAACTTTGAATGTTTTTTTAAACTTCAGTAGTTCATTTGACTTACTTTTAAATGTAGATAAAGTTCAGCTTCAAAAACATTAAATACACAATTTCCCTCCTCAATACGATGCCAGACTTGAAAGTTGACTCATTACTTAGGCAACAGCACGCGGTTAACCCAAGCGGTCAACCATCCAAGATCTGACCGCGCCCTCAGCAGTTTAACTTCGGAGATCTTACGGGATCCGGTGTTTACCAACTGAGGTGCGCCGTTGCCCTAGAGTTTAAGTATATTGAATAAAATCCTAAAAGCAAAAGCTTACCCATACATTCATTGCACATATTACAATTTATTTTATATTATAACATACCTGAAAGCCCCTGGTCCACTGTCTACATTCTCAACGTTGTATTCGTCACCGTTAACTTCAGTATTACCAGCATACAAATTATCAAGACCCAATTTCTTTAATAAACGTCTTGCTAATAACAATCCAGTTGCGTATGCAGCTGCGTAGTTGGTAAGACCGGTTTTGATTCCATACCTTAAAGAAAAATTGTCACAACTCCAGTGTTAAATTCTATCAAGTGTATTCAATTTAATACCTTGGCAATTCATGAGAATAAGCTGCACAAAGAATTTTATCTCCTTCGATACGAGAGTAACCAATTTGACAGGTAATGTTACGGTTTGAAAAACGTACAATTAAACGGTATTTGGGAGTGTTATACTTGTTCTTATCTTGAACGATAAGACGTTTGCGGGCGTAATAATCGGTTTTTCCTTGCCTACGCCTCTTGAATTTAACTTGGAACCTTTTGAAGTACTGCTTATTCTTAACAACTTTAACGAAAGCCTATAAATGATAAAAAAATTAAAAACTGTGAACAAAATTATTATTAGTAATTAAATTACAGAAAAATTATGTCAATGAACAATAAAATTCAAAGCATATAAATCCATCAAGTTATAATCGAATGTTATCATTTTGCACGAGTTAATCTGAAATCATCTTGAATTTGCAAAAAAATCAGTTGAATTAAATGGTATATTCGTATATATCAGTTAATTAACTATTATAAACTGTTTATATTTATATGATAAAACTTACCATTTTCAATTAATTTAAAAATATCACAACGAACACAGGCCTGTGTATTCACCGCCGTGTCCAACACAAAAAAAGACAGACGCAAGCTTATAGACGGAAATACTTGTACCCATATGACAGTGACAGATGTACAATTCTTCTTTCCGTATTTTTTAATATGGATGAATACGTTTTAGTGGCTTTTGAGCAAATCAATTAAGCCAAGTCGTATTAACAAATATTTGATCTAATTTGATAGTCGACCATTAGAAAATATAAAAATTAAACATTTTTATATTTAAATTAATTCACTACGTACATACCTGACAAGATTTCAACCTGCTCCTGTCAAACTAGACAGTAGACCAAAAAGTTATTAGTTCAAAAAGTCTCAACACGTGTGTTTACTGTCACTTTTCTTGACTCTAACCAAACATTATAATTTTGTCTTGCTATAAATTGTAATATAACAATGAATGAAGTTCCAGGGTTTTCAGATCCAAACATTACAGATAGAAATATCGAAGATGCCACAAATAAAAAAAAAGAACACAAAAAAGGAGGAGGTTTTCAATCCATGCATCTGAATTTCAACGTGCTGAAAGGAATTACCAAACGAGGATATAAGCAACCAACACCAATTCAGAGAAAAGTAATATTTTTTTATTATTATTATATCTTACTTTAATGCATTAGATTTTAGACAATACCTCTAATAATGGAAGGTAAAGATGTTGTAGCGATGGCTAGAACAGGAAGTGGAAAAACTGCTGCTTTTTTAATACCCTTGTTCGAAAAACTAAAACTACGAATCGCTAAAACTGGGGCCCGTGCATTGGTATTCTCGCCTACAAGAGAACTCGCTTTACAAGTAAGAATATAAAATAAATATAGAATCTTTTTTATTTATAATTCTTTTAGACATTAAAATTCATTAAAGATTTGGGTCGTTTCATGGATTTAAAAGCAGCCGTAATATTGGGTGGAGATTCTATGGACGATCAATTTTCAGTTATCCATGGAAATCCAGATATAATAGTTGCTACTCCAGGAAGGTTTCTACACGTTTGTGTAGAAATGGAACTGAAGTTAAACAGTATAGAATACGTTGTTTTCGACGAAGCCGATAGATTATTTGAAATGGGACTTGGTGATCAGTTAACAGAAGTTATTAGAAGATTGCCAGATACAAGGCAAACAGTTTTATTTTCTGCTACTTTACCTAAAGTCTTAGTAGAATTCGCTAAAGTTGGATTAAGTGATCCAGTATTAATAAGGTAAACATTTTTTTGGTTAAATATTAGATAATTATAATTAACATTTATTATAGATTGGATGTAGAATCTAAATTACCCGAAGAATTAGTATGCTGGTATTTTACAGTTAAACCAGAAGAAAAATTAGCTGCTCTACTAGTCCTTCTTCAATCTTACATAGATTCTAAACAACAAACGCTTGTTTTTGCAGCCACCAAACATCACGTGGAATATTTACATATGGTATGAATCTTATTACAATTTTGTAACCTTTTACATGCTTTATTGTATATTTTCAGGTTCTGGATAAGGTTGGAATTAGCAATACTTACATTTATTCTGATTTAGATCCGTCTGCTAGAAAAATACATGCCGCTAAATTCAGTCTTGGAAAAGTAAAAGTACTGATAGTTACAGATGTCGCAGCTAGAGGTATCGACATACCAATGCTGGACAACGTTATTAATTACAACTTTCCAGGCAAATCAAAGTTATTTGTACATAGAGTGGGTGAGTAGTATTTTTTATAAATATTTTCATTTAATGTCACTTACTTTTTACGTTCATTTGTATAATTTTTAATTTCAAAGGTCGATGCGCTAGGGCAGGTAGAAATGGTACAGCTTTCTCGTTAGTTTCCCCAGATGAGTTCGCTTACTTGTTAGACTTACATTTATTTCTGGGTCGTACTCTTTCTATTACGACTGCTGTCACTAAAAACGGTACTGTTGGTAGGATCCCCCAATCTTTACTCGAAGAACAACAAAGTACTTTATTAACATTACATGAAAATAATGTTGATTTGGTATCTATGAGAAAAGTATCAGAAAACGGTTATCAGCAGTATATCAGATCTAGACCGAATGCTTCTTCTGACAGCAACAGAAGAATTAAAGAATTGCCTCTGACGTCTTGTTGGGTACATCCTATTTTTAAGAACATTGGAGAAAATAGTGAAGAGGAGAGGGAAAGTTTATTGGACAAGATGAAAAATTACAGACCACAAGGGGTAAGAATTATAAATTTTTGAATACAAGTGTTTCATATCATGCATATTTGTTTTTACTGTTAGATGTCAAGTTATCCGAGTCGTCATTTGTTTCTTCCAAACTCTGTCAGATGTCAATTTATTTTCTAGCTCTTTATTCGCGAACGTGATAAATATTCTTTTGTAAGTGTTTTCACTGTCAGATGTCAAGTTATCCGAGTCGTCATTTGTTTCCAAACTCTGTCAGATGTCAATTTATTTTCTAGTTCTTTATTCTTTTGTTCACATTTTTCTATTGCTTCAGACAATATTTGAAATTTGCGGAAAAAACAAATCGGAAGAATATATTACTATGAAAAAAAAGCGAGCTTTCCATAAAGATAAGATAGTAGCACATCATCAAGTGATAGGTAGAAAAAAAGCCGAAATAGACGAAACGAAGCATGAAGAAATTACTTTACAAAGTTGCAATAACGACGACATAAATGAAGCTTTTTCCACGGTGGTTTTACCTAAAAAGAGAAAAATGGAGACGTTATATAAGAAAAACAAAAAACAGAAAGTCAAGGACGAAAATTATATCCCTTACGCACCTTCCGACCAACACACCGAACAAGGGTAAAACATTCAATTTTGTTCATAAACTTCCATTATACAATTACGATTTCAGGTTGGCAGTCAATAATTTCCAAAAGGAAGCAATGCGAGCTCAGCTAGATTTGGTAGGTGATTCCGCCGAACATATGAGAATGAGTAAACAATTAAAGGTGTGGGATAGAAAAAAGAAGAAAATGGTTGCTGCTCCGGTAAGTTAAACTATAAAAAACAGTGTATATATGTCAAAACCTTCTTCAGTGTTACATCCAACTCGAGTAGAAAGCACAGTAGTTCAAATGTACCTCCTTCAAAGTTACATCAGGTAGAAAGCGCAGTAGTTCAAATGTACTTTATACGGATCTATTTTTTAGAATGCCAGAGCCGGTAAAATTAGGACAGAAGCCGGCGTATGGATATCAGCCACTTACAAAAGCAACAGATACGAGCAGTGGAAAGAAAAAACTAAAATAGACCAAGAAAGAGACGTTAGCGATGACGACGACGATACTTCTGCCCCGAAAGGTATATTTTTTTTTTTTTTTAGAGTTTTAGATCAGTTTTATATTTTTTTTTAGCTCCTGTAAGAAATCGCCACACTCATTGGGCAAAACATAATGAAAAAGTGAAGCTGAAGCAAAGAAAGTCAGAACTTAAATCGACCGATCAAATTGTAAAAGCCCGGTTGATAGCTGATAAGAAAAAACAAAAACAGAAGAAGGGCAAGTCGAAAAAGGGAAAGAAAGGAAGGCGCTGAAATGATTTTTTTAGCTAGAATTGTTATAATTAAAATAAATTTATTTTTTAACTTACTGGAACTCTTTCCTTCAAGGTTGCATCAAGCTCATGCTACCTTAAGTCATGTAGATTGCTTAGTAGTTCAAATGCTCCTCTTTCGAGGCTACATTGAGAGCACAATAGCTCCATTTAGACCCAAAATTTTGGAATACCCAATTCATATACTCATAAAACAATTAAACCTGAATTGCTATAGCTGGGATTTCAACCCAATTAATATTTAACGATAAGGATCAGATAGAAGATATACTTGATAAAATTCTTTTATTTTTTCAATTTCATTTTCATCATATCTTCCCAACTAACACTTTCAACAACTAACGCTCCATTTAAACAATTCACAACCACTGAATGTTCTTCGCTGCTTTCGGGACTAATTATCACCAAGCCAGGCTCTTCACGTACAGCTTTAAATACTTTTTCTACTTCACAAGAATCAGATTTGAGTAAAAATTTTATATTTTCCTGGCACAATTCAGCCAATTTTAACTGTAATGCTCCATTTTTTATGTTTATTTCCGAGTTTCCCATTATTCTTGATAAGTATATATCAGCATTACCTTTTTCTACTGTAGTTAAGAGTCTGCCATCAAATCCAACTGAAAATAAATAACCTGAACTACTTCTTGAAATCAAGATATAACTAACAAGATTTATATCTTTATATTGGGGTACTTACCAAGATTTAAATGACCTTCTTTGACCAATATTTGGCAATGTTTATGTAGATTTGATAAAGTTAAATTACCATTACCAGTTTCAAACAGACTTTCATTACAATATGAAGATTCAACTGTTATATCGCCTTTGTTAGTTTTTAAATGTAAATCAAGTCCTTGTAATTTTCCAGCATTTATTGACTATAAATTAATTCAAACTTTATAATCAACTGTTTGAAGTCCTTAATATATAATTGCTTACCCCATTTTCAGTAACTACTTCAATGTTAGATGCATGTTTCTTTTAATTTGATATTACCATTGTTAGTGCAAATTTTAAGAGATTTTCCATTAAATTTATCCACACATACATGTCCCCCATCTGATTTTAAATTGATTTCATCCCCGTTAAATTGCCCTACAGTAATATCCTTCTTTGAAGTTACATACAAATCTACAAATTATATACACATGAAAACGCAAATTTTAACTGGACTTTATGTTTTCAAAAGATCTTAACTTACTTGCTTTTACAGGAACTCCAATCTGAACACTGATAGTTTTTGTATCTTTAGTATTGTCTGTTATTGTAACACGATTTCCTTCTACACTACATTCTAATGATTTTGCTTCATTTGGTATTATTATTTTATCACAATTAGGATGTTTATGAACATTCAACGGTTTGATAAACAAACTATAACAAACATTAATGTAAATATCACAGTATGGAAGAACTTTTAGTTCTCGTTCCACTACTTTTGAATATTTTCGTAAAATGCAAGTATTTAATCTCTTTGATATAGTCAATACTTTCGTAAATGTATTCCTAAAACATGTGTTTTTTAGAATTAATTTAATCAAAAGTAATTCACATACATTTTATAGGGATTTCCTTTTTTGTTTATCTTAAGCATACATCATAACCTCAAAAGTGAAATTTACGTTTGAGTAAACGTCAAGTTTTTCAATCAGGCCTTAATCGTATGGAAATACAACCAATAAATCGGCCTTTAATAGTTGGGAAATACAACCAATAAATCAGCCTCTAATCATAGGGAAATTCAACCAACTAGTATATCTGTGGTTTACGAAATGAATCATTTGAACTACTATATTTGGCTGGATGCTGCAAAGCAAGAGGCCAGGAAACAGAAGAAGAACGATAGTGGGTGCTGCAATATATGTCAAAGCTGTCAGTGGTATAAGGAAAACAAATCCATTACTGTTTTTCTGTCCATTTAATTAAATTTCGAATTTTGGGCGAAAAATATGTGTGTGAGAGATGGTGCTTGTTAAAATTAGGTTGGTGGACATTTTAAAATACATTGGAGACAGAAATCGGCAGATGGTAGAAGGCGAACAGGTTTTCAAAGCATTAAATAACACTGAACATCAAAATATTTTATTGAAATGAGTGGAATTACCTTTATAATGTGTTTCTAAGCAGTGCCTGATACACACTGACAAATATGTTTCCTAATTTTTAAAATGTTTCACCACACTTTGCATAATTTTGGATCTGTTGGGAAGTTATGCATCTTTTTACTGATTACATTGCAGCACAGAGCAATATACCTCTTGCACTTGCTGGTCATTAGTAGAGTCTAAACAAGTATTCTGATGAAACAAACTTCACCAAACTCTTCTAGAAATCAAGAAAATGATACTCACTACACACGTACTCTAATGGGGATTTGGGATGGGATGTGAACTTTTTGAAAACATACAGTGGAGGAGGAATGAAAAAAATCTCTTGTATAAAAGCTAATTTATTCATAATTAAAACGAGAATATACAAAATATAATATTGGTTTAAATAATGTGAATAATTTCTAAAACTATAAATGACGAAATGACACAAGAATGGCCAAAGGTTAACATTAAAACGACAAATTACGATACAGGGAGAATAGAAAAAAACGTGAGATATTTTTACAATAATCAGTTCAACATTTCAAGACAAAATTGTACAGCATAACATTTTTTTCAAAACAATTACCTACCATATATAAAAGAACGCTATTATTACAATATTTTTTTCTCCCTGTATATACAATTCGTTAATAACTTACGTATAAACACACTCTAATAGATTCAGTTCATTTTTGTTTATATATGGGTAAATCGTACGAAATAAAGTGCCATTAAGATTGTCTCTCTACAGTGAATGGATAGTCGTAGTCTTTGAGAAGCTGTTGCATCGTTTTCGCCTTTATTCTAGGAAACTGGAACTACAAATAAAAACCTTGGTGAGAAATGAGTGAAAGAAGGGTTCAAACTTAAACCATATAATGTGACCACTCTAATAAGAAGTCTTGCTCTCTGGAATATTCCCCTACTACTAGTTCATATATATCACCTTCCAGTGCTGGGAAATTAGTAAAAAAAGGGTAAACATTTATAAAAATAAAAACTTACCCTATCTGAATTGGAGCCGGTTAAAAATTTGGAATTTACAACGAAAGGTACACCGTCTAGTCCTATATGAGAAAGATTACCCAAAGTATGCGTAGATAGATGATGTTCAAGTACAGGTGCTGGAGGTTTAGGAGCTGGTCGCAAGGGCCCTCCTGCCGGTCCTGGTTGGGATAAAATTTATTAGAGCAATTAAGGAACGTTTCGAACGAACTTACCTGCGGGAATCGAAGGATAAGGACAAGGTCCCTGTCGTAAGATTTCGTAGTCGTTATTTGTATCGGTAAGCGATGGATACGCTAAAGGGTTTCCTGGAGTCATAACGTTCGGTTTTGGAGGACGTTCCGGTGGGGTTTGGCCGTTAGGGTTGTTTGATTGAGCGTCCTGAACGTTTCCCATTTTATAGCAGAGAGTGACACCGTTTAATTCTCTGGAATTAATCGGATATCATTGGCGTACGTCAAATATCATTTACACAGATCAAAAATATCCATTTGCTACCTTTTTTCATATAATTATATAAAATACGTCAACTTTTTCGGACCAAACTTTAAATATACAGGGTGATTACAAATAAAGAGTACAGACTTTGCTAAATTTACGTAAATAACCCTGTATATTTGAATTTTTAATAAGAGAATGTTAAAGTTGAAGTGCCCCAGATTATTTTATAGATCTATAAAATATAGTCACAAATAATTTTGTTCCACACTGTATAACTTTTCAATTAGATTCGATATAATTTATGGGAAATATTATAGCAGAATTTAATTAAGTAAAAATCAGCTTACACTTTAGGTAATATCAAAAATAAAACCCCATAATTCCCATAAAAACTATTGCCCCAGCAAGAAAAAACAGTAAATTGATAAAGAGAAGCATTGATGGTTATAAAAGAACTCAAAATTATTTTTAAAACATTGATAAAAACATACTTTTTCTTTCTGCGACATATTGTACAAAAAACCATGATTAAATTCAAATCGAATATATGAGGACAATAATTAATGTACAATATTTTATAGCACACCGATCAGATTAGATTAATATTTGGCAAAAGATAACTCGGAAAGTAATTAACTAATGTTAAGATAAAAACAATTAATCAAACTATGCTTTTAATAACCTCTCTAAATAATATTGGTTCTATGAGTTGAATATTTAGGTATCTGTAAGCGATTTTTAATAAAAAAAAAAAAAATAAACCGCCGACAGAAGACTATGACCAGTAAATATAATTTAAACGATGCAAAACCAGAATATATGATATAAAAGTTCCAACAAAATACAAAATATTGACGTCACACGTTTGTGATCGGAGTTTTGGTTAATTCATATTTCATATCATATTCAGTTATTCTTAGTTCCCAATTGTATGAACCCCTTTAACAAAAATTTACGTACAGCTATGATAAATGTACATTTTTTAATCACTTAAAAAATAAACGTGGGTATTCCATATATATGTTTTCAATTTAACTTCTCAATTACCAATTTTTTTCTAAATCGTAAAGAAAATAAGTTATCGCAAAATATTCCACATGTAAACAAAATAATTGTATAACTACAGTTACCGCTGAATCATAATATCGACTTCCTATAACATGAAATGTACTTCGCGGTACAGTTAACACTAATTAATTTCCGGTAGCGGCCAATAAAAATATGATAATGAACTAGAGAATGGAACTTACCCAGCAAATGAAAATCCAGCGGGTGCTTTTCTTAATCTACTACAAATAATTATATCGGTAACGGCTGTTTTTATGTCCTTTCTATTAACTAATCTGTAACAGATTTGCTTTTTTCTCCAAGCTTTTTGTTCACTATCTGCAGTTCTGTTTAACAAACTAAATCCTTGTGGTGGATTGGCTTTGTCCGCTAGAACTAGGATCTCTTGAACGACGAAATTTGGCAATCCTAAAAGTAAATTCGGAAAACTGCTTCATTTTCAAAACATTCTTTATTATTTTTACTATAGCTTCAAGGTAGTCCCATTCTAATTTAATTGTTATTGGACCTTGGACTTCAAAGATACACCAAGAAAACTATCAATATCATTAAATCAATACATTTAAGATTATTTCTCTCACATTTTAGAGTACTGCTTCAAGTAATGAATTCAAAAATATAATGAATCCTTTGAAAACAGATTATTATTCCATACATTGACATACATTCATTAAAAATCCCATAAATATTAATTAAACTCAAACAATGAATTCAACTGAAGTTATCACTCTCAAAACACTAATTAAGTTACTTTGTATTTAAAATAAAAACAGTATTAATAACTGTACTTTATTTAAATCAACATTTCTTATAACTGTAACTGCTCCTTGTGTGAAATATCACGAAGAGAATGTGGGAAATATTCTAATAGTGCAATTCAGTTACAAATGATAAACTCATTGTATGAATAACTTTATCACTTTTTTATAATTGGTATATTGTTATTGCAAGTATAAAGAAATTAGAACAAGTGGTATAGAGGCTTGTTGTTTTAAAAATGATGAACCCCCACCTATAATACATCCTATGAATTCAAATAACTTTCAATTACATGCCATCACCCTTATTTCCATAGATAATATTCTTTTTATCAGTAATAATGATGTTGAATCACCAGTGTATATAAAAATAATAAGTTTTACAAGATACTATATTACATGAACCATAAATAATCTAAATCTGCATCTAATATTAGATAACTTACCTTCAGTTTTTGATAAACATAAATATCTTGCTGAACTACTTTTAAAAATCGAATTCTCTCTTAAATCTGCATCAGAATCTTGATCATAGGTTTTATTTATAGCAAAAAAACCTCTGGGGCACTTTTCTAAATTTTCTACAATCTAAAAAAGCAAAAACAGCTTAGGTTTTCGAACAATAAAATGGCCTATCGGGGTAGATTATTTTGCAATTAATTGATGTAAACTTCATCATCTTAATTTAATTTTATAAACTTACTTGTATAGCTGTAATTGGTCTATCATCCGGCCAATTTAAAATCTTATTCTGGACAGACGATTTTAACATCGTACTCAGTCTTGTTATCGGTCGTCTAAAAATAAACAAAAATTGACAATTATTGCACTAGAAAAATAAAATATATCTTTCTTATTGTACCTGCCACAGCATCACACTGATTTGATGTTTTCTAGTACTATTAATAAACTATTAGTCAGACAGATCACAAGAACTCATTCATCACCATTTTAAAACCACAAACTATTAAGAAATGGGAAACTACGATCTACCCGCTACGAGATTGTGAGATACCTACCTTCACGCAGAACGTTGACCTTCAACTCAACAACAAAATTTTCGGATAATTAAAATTAATCGAATTCTAACTTTTCACTTGTATATTCTTATCTTTTTTACCCGCATTTGCCTTATCACTGTAAGTTATGTCATTGTATTACCAAGTAAACTAAAAGTCTGAATGGAAAAAGAATTAATACTTATGGAGAATGTAGAAACATTACTCATTCAAATCTAGATAAAGCACTTCAAATCGCACCAATCAAATCGCTTTTTCTTAATTATTTAAAAAGCGAGACCTCGCCCAATTATATTGTTTTACTAAACAAGTTCTTTGTTTATGTTATAAATTATAAATATGAATATGCGTGCCCATTTGAAGGAGTAACTGTTTATTTTGAAACTATTTTTGTTGTCGATGATTTACCCGATTTCTCAACAGCTGGAAGTAATCGATTAACCTATCTATATCAGTAATCACAGTTCTATGTTTCTACTTCTTCTTCTTTCTCCTTTATTGGGTATTATCCCAGGGGATAATTGTATAGCACAATTAACCTATCTATATCAGTACAGTTCTATGTTTTAACTTCTTCTTCTTTATCCTTTATTGGGTAATATCCCAGGGGAGAATTGTATGGCACAATGTGATAAAATTATGTGAACTCATTCCATAATTTGAATATAAATCTGAATTATCATAAATTTTAAATGCAGTGATGGGTATTAACCGGTTAATAATTTTGTTAACCGGTCACTGGTTAATAACTAGTTATTAACTATCAATTTTTAACCAAAAAAAATTGTTTATTAGATATTTGTTTTCTGTCCAGTATTACAAACATTTTGACATAATTTAAGCTTATTTGAGATGTAAATAAAAGCTCCAGAACTCATAAGTCATCGACAGTCGCGGACGTCAGGTGTCTGCATAAAGGCTCGTTTTCAGAGACGCGAAATTCGCAATTTTTTAGCGAAACAAAATTGAAAGTTCAATTAATTTCAACTTTTTTGCGAATATCGCTAAATATGACCACGGAACACCATTTTCTTTTGGTTTTATGATTATAATTTTGTTATAACACCTAACTTAAATGTCTTTTCAATTTTAATGGTTAGGTTTTCGCTAAAAAATTGCGAATTTCGCGTCTCTGAAAACGAGCCTTAATGCTATTTAATCACAGCTGTGTATTTAATAGACATGAAAAAATTACTGCGCAAACTCCTGATGTTCGCGGGATAGAAAATGCTTTTATATAAATATAATTTTATAAAAATTCTTCTTTTTTAAGTGGCCGCCTAAATTGTTAACCGTGGTTGATTTCAAACAATTTTTAACTTAGCGTTAATTAACGCTAAAAACTGGTTAACAACATAGGTGGTTATTAACATTACCCATCACTGTTTAAATGTTCACTGCAGTTAGTAGTATTGCTTTGAATTTGCCCAAAACTGGACAAATTATCCCCTGAAATATTATCCATTAAAGGAAAAAGAAGAAGAGCTCAACCATAAGGCACATTGATTTATTATTTTCATTTGTATTATGTTACAAATCACCTACTGATTTGTGGTTCTGTATATATTTTAGAACCATTTTATTGTGTTTTTTATACATTTGGAAAGAAATGGAAATAGAATCCACAGATTCGGAAGCCCGCACTAGCACATCAACTTATTCAACAAAGTAGGTCATTTGTACAATAGGTTTTAAGTTTTAAATTTAATTCTTTTAGACTTGGACTTTGCGAAGTATGTGGTTCAGGTAATGGAAGATATACTTGTCCGAGGTGTGAAATAAAAACTTGTTCCTTAAGATGTAACCAAATACATAAATTAGAAATAGAGTGTAATGGAGAGAGAGATCGAACAAAATTTGTGCCCTTGAATAAATTTTCCAATTTAGATTTGTCCAGCGATTATAGATTATTGGAAGAAATTTCTAGATCTTTAGAAGTGGCAAAAAAAAACTTTGGTAACAAGTGGAATTTGCACCATGTAAATATTACTATTAAAACTGATCAATAATATAATTTATGATAAAAATTTTCAGGCTTTAGTAAAACTAAGAAACGCAGCTAAATTAAGAAGAATAGATTTGAAGTTTTTACCATTCCAGTTTACCAGACATAAGAATAATACAACAAACTTTCAACCAACATCAGGCCAAATATTCTGGCATATTGAATGGATATTTGTGAATGCTGAAAAAATAAAACTTCATGACGAAAATATCCCAGAAAATCAAAAACTTAGCATCATTCTTGAAAAATATTTAACATCAATTGATAACAAACTACTGGCAGAAAAATTACAATTTTACCGAGCTGTAGGAATACCTGGAATAAAATTATATTTAAAAGCAGAACAAAAGAAAGAGAAAAAATTCTATGAGCTGGATATCACTACGACATTAAAAGAATCTCTGGCAAATAAGTTAGTTATTGAGTATCCTACAATTCACGTAGTTCTGAAAGATCATGGATGTGGTTACAACGTAATTGATTCAGGTAATTGTAAAAAAAGCATTTGTAAGTACATAGATTTGATTATTTATGAAAATATTTTGCAACAAAAACATTTTCAATTATTTTGGTAAAAAATCGGACACTTTATTATCTTTAGCAGCAGCATATGGTACTTCCTGGAAAGTTTCAATAAAATACTCGCCTTCATTAGTTGGAACAGTTGGTGTATTATGATCTTCCTCCTGGTTGTTTTGAGGAATTACCGGGATGTCATCTTTACTTTTTATCGGTTCAAATTTTTCTGCAAATACATCAAATATGTCACTGGTACTCTCAGGATCATCTGTCGATTTATGTTCAACTTCCTTAAAAGTACAAGCCTCTTCGGAATTGCTTTTATCCTCTTTAAAAGAACACGATTCATCATGCTCAGATATTTGTTCTTTCAACTTTGGTTTCGATTCTGAAAAAATAGCTACAAGATTTGCTATATCTCTTTCTGATGCTATTCTTTTTTCCTCTGCCAATTGCATATCCCGTTCCGCTTTTTTACGTTCCCTTTCCTCTTTTCTACCAGCCTCTATTGCTCTTAAAACTTTATATTTACTCGCTCCATATATTATACCAGCCAGTAGAAGACCGTATCTGAATAATTTTATGACAGGAGAAACTTTTACTGGCTCCGGCAAGGTCATGATTCACAATTTAGTCTGTTATAATGTTTGACATGTTTTGAAATTTTGACGTTTGGTTGAAATATTAAGTAAGCTTTACAGTAAATTGTTTTAAATCCGGAATACCCTGATACCAATGAGATGTTATATAAAAAAGGGGTTTCCCATGAAATTACTTCAATATTAAACGGTTTATTTTGATTGTTGGTATACTTAGTATGTCTTTTATCATAATTAGGTACTTACCTTGTTTTGCAATCGTCATAAACCTTATATCTTGTTCCTATTTTATCAGTCAGTTATTTAATCACTGTGATTCATATATTGGAGTTGTATGTTGCACTTTGACACTTCCATGCAAACTGTGTCAGAAATAAATGTCTTTGAACGCAAAAAAAATAACACGTTTCTTTTAAAAAAGGTTATAATTTATAATATATTTTTCAAAACAACTATTTCAGATGATGAAGACGATATGGTTAGGAATACAAAGTCTGGAAATGAAATCGTAAATAGTATTGTGAGTAAAGCGGAAAAAGATGATGGTATGAACAAGTCTTTAAAGAATCTGCTTTTTAATTCAGAATATTCAGACGATGACTTACTTTAATTTAAAACTAACAACTCGAAGGAAAATTAAATAAAAACAAAAGTATATAAAAATACATATTTATATGATATAATAATCGACAAAAAAATGCAAAAACAAGACATTACATCATCATTAAAACTGCTTCAAAATATGGAAAAATGAAGTTAAAATCTTATTACATCTAGTCAAGCCAAAAGAAGCAATATATTTGCCTGTACATGCTAAATCGGAAGAAAAAGGATACTTTCCATACAAACTACATACTCTTTTAGGTCTAATTCTGTCAATAAACAATTTTTTAAAAATAAAAAAAGGTAATTAAAAACAAATATATATATATTAAATAACCCACTTCCTGTTGAATAAATATGAAAATTGGTATAATAATTACAAATTCTCCAATCAAAATAAGAAAACTTTAAATTTAAATATTTAACTTTGATTTTACCTAAACCAACATAAATATACATTTTAAATTGAACTTACATTAATATGCCTGGGACTATATCAAAAAAATATAACTTTTTTCCTAACCTTTGGATTGTTAAAGCAGTCATTCTTTTAGCAGACAAAGTTAACTTTACAAAATCCAAAAATACAAAATAAATAAAAGTAAAACAATTCCTCCGACAGCTGCCTTTACATACATGGATTTAGTGTTTAAATAAGTTGCGTCCTTTTTGTATTTTTCTGTCAGCATCGAGAGATTTTGAGTTTTAGTATCCAATTCTGTAAAACCAGCAAATTATAACATTGGAACTATTGTTTGAATATGTTTTTCCTACCTGATAATACTGTGCCTCGTTGCAGAACATCATCAATATTTTGCACCATAATTCTTTGAACATCCTGTAATTGATTATTAATGGTATTTAAATTTCTTCTTGATCTGGAATCTGCGAATTGTTTCTTAGCTTTTTGAATGTATGTATCGAATTCTATGAAAGTATATGGTCTAGTTACAGTGTTCACTCTTTTACCATATTCTGAATGGAATTGTTGGGATATATCTTCTAAATAAGAATAAGCTAGTCGTTTAGAATACGTTTTTTCACATAAAACTAGATAGCATACATCAAATTCTATCAAGTAACTGAAAAATAAATTACATTATCAATGAAAACTGTTGGAGATAAGGACTTACTGAAATAAATATGGTCCAGTTTCAATTGTACATCTATTAGGTGATTGAGGCCCTAGTTTTCTAAATAACATTTTAGCTTGATTTTGGTAATCTAGTATACTCCTTCCAGACTGGAATTCAAAAAAATATTGTTTTATTTAATATGTTTAGGGAATTTTATACACAAACCTGTTCATCTTCTTGCATAGTGGCAGCTAGGGGTAGGCCATCTGCCACCCTGGCAATCATTGTCATTAAAACCATACTTTTAAATGTTTAACACAATTTCAAAATTAATTCACTTCTGGTTTGAATGTAGGGTAGGTTATTTTTTTATTTACACGTCATACTAAACACGTCAGTTACTTCTTCTTTTTGGGTTTTTAAATTTCAAGATTTTTGGACAATGTTTTTTCTTCTCTTTCAATCATTTGTGCTCGTTAGAACTACTTGGTCAGAAAAGTCGTGGTGTCTTCTTCTTCTTTCTCCTTTATTGGGTAATATCCCAGAGGATAACTTACCTAGGAAACACGGGAAGTCTTCTTTCTTGAGATATTAGGCTTAACCACTAGGTTATTCACCCAGAGCACGGGGGAGTCGTGGTAATTTGTTTTTTGTCAATATAATCTAACCTAAAAATTAGTTTTAGTTTTATGGTAGTTTTTTGAATGTTTAAAAAAGAAAAAAGCTATTATTAAATAACTATATAAAATTATATATGTGGTAAAAATGTCTGAATCTACATCTAAAACCATTTTACCTTTTAGTAAATCAAATGATAAAGAACAAGACAAGGTAATATTAGCACGGTACCCCGTATATTTATATCTCTTATCTATGCACTTGTTTTCTTATTACATTTCGAGTTAGAGATATGTCGTTTTTTTATAAACGTGGTTCATTATATGCATTTTTCACTGTTATAACTACAAAACTGCGTAGTTTCTCTTGTCAGGGTGCAATATTATTAATTTTAGTTGACCCTACCGTTGTACATTAAGTTCTTATCAATGAACTTCTCAAAAGTATGTAATTACTTTTCCAATCATTTTAGTTTGTTTTCATAATCATATTTGTTAATTGTATGATAGATAGATTTATTTCATCACATTAAATATATGTACAATAGTGACAAGTCAAATAAGAACAATAGTTACAGTTAATACACACTAATTACAATCGTTATTTCTAAAATTAAAACTAACACGTTAAAAGATTAATATCTCAATTTAAATACTCTTCGTGCAGACACTAGGCACTTTTCTACACTCTCTACTATTGACTCAACTATAGCCGTCACAGCTTGGTTTGTTGATTTGTTAGACCTAAATCTGAATTGATTTTTATTAAGTACTGAATGAGCTTTAAAAAAGAAATTAAACAGACTTTAATTAGCATCTCCAAAAGTTTCAACAAAAATAGAAATTATAGATATGGATCTATAGTTATCTGGAATATTTGGATCACCCCTTTTAAATATGGGAATAACTTTACTTGTTTTAAAGATGTCTGGAAATAGTCCTTCACAGAGGCAACAATTGAAACGAACAGTCAATGGTACAGAAACAAGGAGTTTCTTTATAAATTGTATATGTCCAAGCAAGCAGAGTTTTGAATTTGTTGAATTTATAAAATATCAGTATTAGGGGGAAATATATAAATATTTTTTAGAAATTGCTGGAGCCTTTTGGTTACATACTTCAGGTCCCTGGAAAAAATGTAAGATCGAAATTATCAAGTGCATTTAATTATTGGTTGAGGATTCCGAATGAAAAGTTGCTACAAATTAGTGATATTGTCCAGATTTTACACAATTCTAGTCTATTGTAAGTAATTTATGTGAATGAAGTTGTTAATTATAAAACCATAAAGTATGTGCAAGACTTCTTTGTAGTTTATTCTTAGATAACATTTTTGATGTTTTATATAAAAATCATTCAAAAAATGGCAAAACAATATGTTATACTACTAGAATACACAAAATTTGATTATTTCCTGAAGAAGAAACAACACATCAGTCCCTTTATTTGTGATTAAACGTGATTTGTTTTAGACTTGATGATATTCAAGATAATTCGATATTAAGACGAGGTATCCCTGTAGCTCATTCAATATATGGAGTAGCTAGTACGATTAATAGTGCAAATTATACATCTTTTATTGCCTTAGATCGAGTCAATGACTTGAATCATTCTAAAGTAAGTTTGAAAAATGTATAATTTTGATTTAAAATCTAAAATTTATTTTTTGCAGGCAATATCGATTGCTTTGGAACAAATTTTGGAACTTTACAGAGGTCAGGGTATGGAAATATATTGGCGAGATAATTTTACTTGTCCTACAGAAGATGAATATAAACAAATGGTGATAAGAAGTCAGTAATCTTCGCTTTATATGAATATTTTTAAACTGAATTTTTTATTTTGTAGAAACTGGTGGTCTTTTCATGTTAGCTATAAGGCTGATGCAACTTTTCAGTGAAAATAAACAAGATTTTACTAAAATTACAGCAATTTTAGGACTTATTTTTCAAATACGAGATGATTATATTAATTTACTATCAAAAGATGTAAGTAATATTATTTTTTAAATAAGAAATTAAAAATGTGTAAAATATTTTCAGTATATGGAACATAAAAGCTATTGTGAAGATTTAACTGAGGGCAAATTTAGCTTTCCAATTATTCATGCTATTCGAAGTCAACCAAACGACCAGCAAGTTATTCGTATCCTTTTTGTTGTACCTTTTATTCTTATTCATCAATGAATACTTTACGTTTTCTTAATAATTTATAAGATATTCTTCGTCAAAGAACCAAGGAACCTGAAGTGAAAAAATATTGTGTATCTTTGTTGGAAAAATATGGTAGCTTCGAATATACAAGGAAAGTTTTATCAGAATTACAGAATGAAGCCAGAGAGGAAATTGAAAAGCTTGGCGGTAACCCTCATATGGAAGAGTTTTTGGCGTCGTTTTATAAAATGTGAAAATTTATTTGTATACCTATATTTTTATATTGTATTGTTTGTTGAATAAAAATTGTGTATAATATTTACGATAAAACCGACGACGAAAACCTTAAAAGAACTATGGAGGATAAAGCTTTTTGTGGAAAATTACATTACCTTGTAGTAATCTATGGTTAAAGACATTGAAACATGATGTAACTACAAAAATTTAACAATTTATTTATATATTTTTTGCAATTTCAGTTCTCGAATTTTTTTACGAGTAAGAGAAGAGTAGTTCAAACAAAACATTTATCTATGATCAATATTGAGGTTATGTTTTGACCGTCAAAACATAACCTCAGTATCTTCTTTTTTGGACAATCTACTCATACCTATCATTTAATAATATTTTTTATTGTTGAAATTTGAAGGTGCTCTGCCATTATTTATTTGTCTATTTTAACTTGGTGTACATTATTCTTACTAAAGTCACTGTCAAACTATGACATAGCCTTTGACTTGCTTCGTCTTCCTAATATCCAAATATATAAAAGAAGAAATTCCTTTTCAGACAATTGTCAATATCTTCTTTTTTAGACAATATCCTAGTGGATAATCTACTCATACTTATCATTTAATATTTTTATTGTTAAAATTTGAAGTTACTCTGCCATTGTTTAACTGTCTATTTAAATTTGGGGTACATTATTCTTACTGAAGTCACTGTCAAACTATTCTCTAGCTCCTAACTTGCCTCGTCTTCGTAATATCCTAATATATAAAAGAAGAAATTCCTTTCCAGTCAAACGTCAATTGTCCACATATTTTATGTTTATGACAGTTTATATCAGATTTATTCTTACTGGAAAATTTTCGATTTTAAATTTTTAAATACGCTATATAAGTTTATGAGAATAAAAGAATTATAAAAAAGTATGAGTAGAAGAAATAACGCTCGTCGTGCTGCTGCATTACTTAGGAATTATCATCAAGATTCAGATTCAAATTCAGACAATGAATCCGGCGATGTGAGATCGGCATTTGTAACTCTCATGCAAACTATAATTTCACAATCCACACGAAACTCCGCTACTCCAAAACGTAAACGTAATAGGACCAAAAAATCTAATACAAAGAAAAAACCAACTACTACAAAGAATTGCAAACAACAAAATGAAAAAATAGGACCTAGTGCTGTTAGTTTAGATTCCGATTCAAACGATAATGAAATCGCTACTATTGATATATCCGATACGCTTAAAGAGACGTATGCCAAGAATGTTGAAAGTAAAGTCGACACATTTTTTAAATCAGGAGCTTTAATGTCAGAAGATGACGATGATGAAGTGCAGTCAAATATTCCTACAACAAAATCGAAAGATTTTTATGTGCTTTCAGATTCTGACGAAGAATTACCTTCTACATCAACGGTGAAGGATGTAGTGGAATCTGTGGTGGTAAGGTTATCAATAAAGTTCTAATTTATATGTAGGTCAATATTTCTCATGTATTTACAGCCAGTAGATTCACCTAAACAGAAAGATGATGATCTGATGGAAATAGTAAACAAAATATTAGACTCTGAAGATAATCCTATAGAAATAAGAACTAGTACAGAAGAAGAAGACAGTTGGAGTGAATTTACAAGTAAAGCAGAAGAAGTTATGGGTAGCGTAACTGCCATTCTAGATACCTTAAATGAAGATAAAAAAGAAAATCCACAACCAGAATCTCCACCTGCAAAAAACAAACTATCATGTCCAATCTGCTTAGAAGTTCTAGTTGACAATATAGTACCGGGAGCAACAGTATGCGGGCATATATTTTGCATGGATTGTATACAAAAAGTGGCTAAGACTTCAAAGACTTGTCCGACTTGTAGAAAGCGTATCACAGTTAAACAAATACATCCTTTGTATATGTAAGCAGTTGATTATATGTATATTTATGTTTTATTTTTAATAAAAAACAAGTTTTGGATTAGTTGGGAATAAGGTAATTGTATATTTTCTTTTTGAATCATAATTTTCGGATGAGTCTGTTGAGAATTCAAATAGGAAATCAATACAGCAATTTCACAAAAATATATTTAATATTTTTAATCTAAATTCAATGCACAGTATTTTATTTCAGGAACCAAGAATTAATTTCAGTAGTATTGTGATTATATTTAAGAAAATTACAGGATCTGAAAAGAAATACGTTTGAAATATGTCCGATCCAAGTGTACCTACTTACATTTCGTAATTGTAGACAGCGAACTTATGATATTGAATATTTTTGTTTTGGATTCTTCATTTTTAAAACACAATTTCGACCTAATAAGGTTGTCTTCATCATCAGTAGCTGAAAAACAGATATATAACAATATTCATGTAAAACTTGAACAGATAATTTTTTGTCTAAGTAGATCCCAACCTAACCTAACCTAACTTTCTTTACTCATTCCTTCGCAAGCATCTGAAGAGACTAGTGCCTTTAAGTAAAGATTATTGGTGCGAAATGTTTGATACTTACGTTGACTAAAAAAATAACGTTCCTCATTTATAATTGTAAATGCATTTAAACATAATAAAGATGTCTCAAACAGGTTCCACAATGTTAGAGCCATATCTTTTAATTTATCATTACAGATTTGGAAAATCGTTTTAAAATGAACATTTCGTTTTGAAATGGCGTAGATGTCATATAAACGTCATTATTATATATACAGTGTGGCGAAACTAAAAAGAGTAAATTGATTTAAGCCACAATTGTTTTTGTAGACTTAAAATACGTCTCTGGTCTTGAATTAAATCGTGAGTTTCTGCATGTTACATAATAGAGTGTTTTTCCTTAATGTTTGACTAGGTATGTGTGACAAAAATAATAATATATCAGATAAAGTGCTTTCTTAGCAATTATATCATCAATAGCTACTGATAATGTTATATTGTGAATCGTTATATCACATCTAAGTTCTACTTTCTTTGTATTTAGTTAGAATACAATATTAACTTAAAACATCTTAAATTCAGTCTCTATAGCTTGACTTACGTAGATAAATATTAGGTTCACACGTTTGTATTAAATATTTTCGTATACGTTCAATGACTATAATTAATTATAAATACCTACATCGTTCATGGTTGGTTGGGTATAAAACTTCAACGTCAAGATCAAGAGATACACTAAAAGAAGACTTTGATTTGGATATTTTACTGTAATTTTACGCAAGAAGAAAGTTTTTATGGCCGTTAAATTATAATGGTTCAAACGATACTATGAATTATGCATTTGGATTATTAAAAATGTTGCTACACTTTTTTTTTTGGTATGCTTCATATTATGAAAGCTGTATTAATATTATAAAGTGTTCACCGTTGGAAGACTCACTATACGAGTGTTTTGATTATTTCAGTGAACTGTTGATTCGTGAGAAACTAAATTTAATCTTGGTTCCATATCGATACAGAAACAATCATAAACTAATAATGACGATAATTGGATTTCGATATCATCTGTGGGAGAGATGCAGATTTGACCGGAAAGGTCATCATCGGTTATAAACGAATCTATGACCTGGTTTCGAAAATCCTTTCTCCTTCAAAGTCTCTTCTTCAATTCGTGCAACAGTATATAATATATTCTCTTATAGTTACAGGACTTGTTGGCCGTCTATTAACGATTAAATAGAAATCGGCTCTAATTGATCATCTCTCATGTCTTTACCATAAACAATTTCCTGTTCAGGACCGTAATATTTGGTTTGTTCCTTTGGCAGACTCAAAAAATTATACAGGCTATAATAATTGGAATATTAATCTCAAATTTCAGATATACTTTTAAAAGATTAACCTATATGGAAAAAAAATTAACAGTACCATATAACTGCAGTATTTTGGTTACGAGGGTTCATCAAAATATAAAATCGCTCTTCAAAATCGAACGGTTTTGATGCATTATACAACAAAAAATACACATATTTGAGAACCTACTTTTCAAGTTATCATGGTTAATTTTATGCTGAATCGAATGACGTAGAGTAGAAGATGTTGCCATAAATAGTTCTACAGTTATAATCAAAAGTAAGGAGGCATGTAATATCGAATAAGGGAGAATGAAAATAAAAATTCAGTTGTTGCATAAAATACTGTCCTGTTCTGTCGGCAAAGTAAAAGTTGTTGTTAGCATATATTTAAGAGTATTTTTTTGTTGTTACAGCATTCAAACTGTTTTAAGATTCTACTGATTGGGATAAACATATATATTCTGTATAAAAAAATACCTTCAAAGTATCTTACATAAATACACGGAAATGTCTAAAATATTTGAGTAAAATTTAGTGCTTCGAACAACAAATTATTCTAAATTTTTTCCCAGCAGTCATTTATATTTTTCATATATTAATTTTTATTTTTTTCAAATTATAAGTTTTATTTTTGAAATGAAACGATGATTCGCGTCACATTTCGTTACAAGAGAAAGATATACATGGCGTATCGACAAAGAGAGTCCCACGTCACTGCGACGTGGAGCAAAGGAAAAAGATGAATCAGATTTGTTTAATTGCATGAGATTTTCGATACAATGCATACTTAATATCCTTTGGAGTTCATTGTGCAAATAAGACAGTTGATAGATTCAAGTACGCTTTTGGTAGACAAATTAATTAATATTAGTTATAGGTAAAATAAAACATATAATACGGTGACAAATGTATTTTTTAACATAACCTAAAAAAGCTTTATACAAAACATTCAACACTTGATGGTGTTGGTTGAAAATGTTGATGGTATTGAATGCATCATGACCCGTCTGAGATGGTAAGAGATGGTATTCACACTGAAATCAGTTCTAGAGCCATTAGTAAGGGGCTCCGTAGGACCCAGAAGGTATCGAACTTGGTCCGCTTGGGTATCCGGAAAAGCTGGGACCTTGTGACACTTGGTTGTACTGAGCGACTTGGATGGCTTGTTTGATTCCTTCAAGATCGATTCCAACTACGCGGTATTGGTAGTTTGGAACTCCGTATTGTGGGGATGGTACGCCGTATTGGGAAGATGGTGCTGGGTATCCACCACCACCACCGCCGCCGCCGCTTGATGAGCTTTGTTCTTCTCTAAGCAAAATTTGACGGACTTGTTCGAGAAGAGCTGGGTCTACAGATGCTCCTTCGTTCGTTTGACCTCCAGGTGATACTTGGGTGTATCCACCACCTCCGGACAGTCCACCCCCCAAGGAGAGACCGCCACCCCCGAAGGAGTAGCTGCCGCCCCCGCTGGGCCTGCTGTAGCTATAGCCTGAAGGTGGCTCGGCTACGACGACAGCGGCCAGGGCAAAAGCAAAAACCTGTAAACAAAATTTTTATTATTTTATAATTATTTAATAATAGGGAGGTTGATTTGAGGATAATTATCATTAGTAAAATCTAATAAATTCAGTCAACTTGTCATTAAAGAAGGTGATTAAATATTGAATTATTTAAACAATTAGCTACTTAAGGAGGAGGATGCGAAAAGCGTAATACGAGAAATGTGTGGTCATACCAAACAAGCTTATTTTACTTTCTACTATTACAACACTTTCCCGTGTGGGACAAAAGGAAGTCATTTACATTCTACATCTTATACTCGGTCTGAAAAGACCGGTTTTTAAGTGTTTTATTGTTTAAACAATAAATAATTGTAGAACTGCTTCCGTGTACCATCTTTACTAATAAAGTATGCTAAAGACACAGTTTTGTTGACTTTTCATTCTAGCGTAAATATCTATTGAACCACTGATTTGATTTTGATAATATTTTTAAGATATCTAGATTAGTTCCTTAGTAAAAATACTGTGCTGAAAATTTTGATGTAGAGTTAAATTTGAAAATATACGGGGTGTATAAATGTGAAGAGGTTTTTTACCTGAAATTTGAAACACCCTATATGATACAGTAACTACAATAGAAGGTGCCAACTGGTCCCATTCCAAAATGTTCGCAAAGCTACAATTTGACACCGGTTGATACCCCAGTTGCTGTAGCTTACAGGGTGTTTCATATTTCGGGTAAAAAACATCTTCATAAAACATCATCAAAATCAAATGAATAGTTCAGTCAAAAATTTCATTTATTTTTTTAATGATCACATTTTCAATTTAAATCTTTATATTTTTAGCAGCTTTTTAGTTTTTTTTTCTCAAAAAACGTAGAGCAAAAGAAATTAAAAATCCTATAAACGAGTTCTACTAACAATTTAATATTTATAAATAATTATTTGGTATTTAACGGTGAAGGTAAATTAATTAAAGATTGTATATAAATTTGATGACGAAAAAAAAATAGTTTTAGGATTTTCGGAACGTATAGTTTATCTAAAGTCATTGAGAGAATGTCAAAAGACTTTACATAAACTATGACACAAATGATTTGAGTGTGTTGTGAAAGTTTTTGTGGTTAAATTTTGTTTTATTTCCTTGCAGCCAAAAATAATAATATTCATGAAAAAATAATATTTAACGTTCCCACTACATTATAGCTACAGGATGTACCAAATAAAAAAACCACAAAAATTCCACTGTAAATCACTTCACTCAAAAAAAAATCCATTTGTGTTAATTATTGTAGCAGTACACTCGCGTAATCCTTGTTTTTTTTTTAAAAAATTCACTTACCACACTGTAAGAATTCATGATGCGTAGATGACTGGGTCTAGTGGTGACTGTACTGAATCTCTGAAGTTTCGGACTTTTTATACTGACCCAGGAGGGGGTGGGATTCGTGTCTTCAGAAGATACCATGGAGCGACTTTCACACTCGTTTATGTACATCCTCAAAAAGATTTTTCTACTCACACACACACACACAGGTGAATTCTGCCGAAAAAAGCATTTCGACGAGGTCACTAGGTTATTAAGATTACATTTTTTTTCGAGATATACCAATTTCAAAGTTTTTAATTTTTTCTTAGGAATTAAAAATCTTTCTAACTAGGAAGTATCTGATACTTCAGTCCATTCATATATACAGTATGGGCAAGTTAAAAGGAATACATTTTATAGAAAACCCTGAAATACGTCAAATTTAAGTAAAAAATTGACATACTTCAATGCGAAAATGTGATTTCTATCGTCAACACCATTACAGTGACAGTATGTACCGGATGTCCCAATAATAATGGCTCTTCTATACAATAACAAAAGATGCATCGAGAAAAACTTGGAAATTAGTTTGTATGTCTACTGCTAGAGGGCATACAGATAATCAAAGGAAAATTACAGTTTTCAAGATGTATATGTCCTTATATTATCAGTGTATGCTGAGATCCAGTACCGTGGACTCCCATTTTCATTTTATGGACCCCCAAATTTTTTTTTCGTTGTCGTAGAAACCTTGCAGGTTGTCACAGGCTCCTGATGATGGTCGATATAGACCACTTTGGGAATCACTGGGCTATACACTGACTACACTGTGATTAACTACCCTTTTGCAAGATGTGAATTTGAAATATGCCGACCAGGTCCGTATTTGTTAAATAGAATATTTTTAGTTTCGTTACAAAGAAATATTTGATGTTATCGATTAGTTTGAAATTAATTAAAACGATATAAAAATGGTTTGCATAATATTTAATAGAACCTTGTGTAGTTAAAATATTTAGAATATTTTTAATTTGGTAATTATATAGTTATTGTAATGCGGTTTCTATAATTATGAAATCAAAACAAATTAATTTATTTTAACAAAATTATATTGAAATATTTTACTGCCATAAATATCCTATCGACTCAAACCTCTTTGTGTAGGAACAATAATTTTTTTAAAAGCGGTAAAAATTTGTATGTGGTTTGATCTCGAGTATGTAAAAAAGGAAACTTAATATAACCATTGATGGCTTTATCATTTTAATAATTTAAATTGAGAATGCAATTTAACTCATTAAAGAGAAAGTGTTTCTTACAATTTTTCATTTGTAACGATAATGGATATTTTAAAACCTATACAAGTTATTTTAATTTTTTTTTCACATAATTTCTGCAGACTGTAAAGTACTTTTCTGAAGTTATCTACTGACACATGCATTCGTCCTACTTATACAAAAAATTACAAAGAATAATTGCGTTGTAATTTTAAATTGATTCCTTATTTATATATTCAAATAAAACTATGTATATGGATTCAATAAATAATAAAAGAAAGTGTAATTTATGAATGTTTAAGAAACTGCAAATGAAATTGTGTTCTATTCTATATATATACATCAGGATTAGCATACAAAATTATTGTTTGCAATTTAAGAACTTTTTATTTCAATAATATCAGATACGTGGATATATTGAAAAATTCTTAGCCTACTATAGAACCAAACAAAATTTCAATGTCAAAATATTTTATTACTCAACATATTCTCCTCTTAATTGGATACATTTATTACAGCGAAGCTGCAACGTCTCTAGACCTTTCAAAAAAAATGTTTCTTCTTGCTCTGCAAACCAGACCTCCACAGATTTTATTACCTCCTCGTTGGAAGGAAATTTACGACCTTTTAAACTTTTTTCAGTTGAGGAAAGAGATGATAGTCGGACGAAGCCAAATCTGGTGAATAAGGTGGGTGTTCTAGTAATTCAAACCCTAAAACACGAATTTTTTGCATGGCAACATGAGATTTGTGTGCAGGGGTGTTGTCCTGCAAAAACGAAACACCTTTGGATAGCTTTACGCGTTTTTTCCATTTAATTTTTTCCCGTAGAGTGCTCAGTAATGTCGAATAGTTATTGTTCCACCCTTATCCAAAAAAATCAATCATGATTACTCCATGGCAATCCCAAAAAACTGAAGCAAGAACTTTTCCAGCAGATTTTTGGACACGAAACTTCCTAGGTTTTGGAGAACCAGAGTGTCGCCACTCCATCGATTGTTGCTTTGTTTGGGGATCGTAGAAATGTACCCAAGTCTCATCCATAGTAACAATTCGGTTTAAGAAGTCTACATCGTGTTCAAATCGAGCACAGATCGAACGCGATACTTCTACCCTTGCACGCTGAATTTGAATTTGAATTTGTTTGGTGAAATAAGAATAATAGGTGTGAAATACAATAGGGCATGTCATCAACTGACAAGGGTTGACACTAATGACAGTCGCCCTGAGGATAAAGAATTATTTGGAAACACCATTCGAAATAAGTAATTGTTAAGAGCCACATGTACAAAAAACCGTTTATTTATCATCATATTTATCAGGTCACATGACTGTATCTCTTCCGCGTCGTAGTGAATAGTTCATCCTAACCTAACTTTTGGTAATTTTTGTAAAATTAGGAATTGCTGCCGATAAAATAATAAAAAATATTAATACACAAATTTTCACATTTTTTTTATTACATAAATAACAAATATTTATAAAATGCGTAGAAAATCTACGCGTAATAAACAACCTTGTGCTACATTATATTATAACCTATAGAATTTAAAAATAAGAAATACTTGGGTGTAATTATATTGGGTATCTGTTTACAGACAGTAATTGCTCACTTACAGGGTCGGTTAAAAATCTTTCTTTTCACGTATCAAGAAGCCACCTGAAGTTGCAGTGGTATGCGCCATATTGTAAAATTGACATTCGATTTCAAATCAGTAGCGTAACATTTTCACATTGTGTAGGTTAACACAAAATTACAGTATTAAATGTATTTATCGTTTAAATAAAACATATTTTGGAATTATTTGAAGCTTTTCGAGGTAGTTTCACCTTCAATAGACACTGGTTTATGAACATACATGTTAACGGAGTCTTCTATAGCTACATTTGCTATGCTAATATCGTCTTGACTTGGGCACTTCCATTTTCAAATTAAATAAAAAATTTTATATATTATTTTTTAATCCGTGTGTTCATAGTCGTTGTACAAATTAATTCATTAATTGCAGCAGCCTATATACCGGTCCTTTTTCAAATAACGTTCAATTCTATCCGTTCACATTCAATTCTAAATGAGTTTCAAACGATGCCTCACCTTTCACCGATTCTAATTCGACTTAAGATGTTCGTAACTATGTCAATAGTTAAAAATAAATAACCATTGATAATTTATTAAAAGTATAATCTAACTGACCGAGTGTAGAAATAGACCAGCTGCGTTTTAATGACACTGTAGAATATTTAAGAAATTCGAAATGTGGAACTACAATTATTTATTTTTACTTCAACTTAAAAGAGATTTAAGTAGAATGAAATGCAATAGAAATAAAGATAAATTTGAGGACAATAATTGTGATGCAAATAAAGCGTGTATTTTATTCTTATTAACACACATTTCAAAAACTTCCCGGTACGTTCTAGCCATGATAAATGCTTCCATATATTCACAATCACTTTTTATATTATATACAGACATCGTTTATATATTATTACATAATTTTGTGCTACCTCTGCAGTTTAACTAATAAAATTACATCGACTTGTTTATTGCTTGTTTAAGAGATGGTATAAATTAGTTTTGAAATTCTTCATTCCTAAATTTATTTGACTTTGCGAAATTTAATGGTTGATTTCAATTACTATTACGACTGTGATTCTGTTTTGTTGTATCATGGAGAACATCCAACGATGTGAGAAGAAATTATTATAGTATCTACTTGCAAAGTAGAAAATATAGTCGACTCTGCTTCTATTACAGAATTAACTGAACGTGATTTTACTAAATTTAAAAAACTTTTAGTACGAGCGGTGCTGTATAGGGGGTAGCTGGAATTTTTTGCTAATTTTACATATAATCTAGACGTTAATGCCTTTCGAACGATATGTCGTTTGCTAGGATTGGATGACTTTTAGTACGTGGGTGTTGTGTGGGGAGATGAAGGGGGGTAGCTGGAATTTTTTCCTAATTTTACGTATAATCTAGACGTTAAGGCCTTTCCAACGAGACGTCGTTTGCCATGATTGATCGACTTGTTGCCCTCCGGTTGCCGCACGGTGTGAACCCACATTTAGAGCTCAAATTTGCCAGAATGAACCTTAGATTTTCTTATAGAGATTCCATGTTAAAAGAGCCAAAATGGGGTGGAACTCTCATAGCTCATTTACTGGCATTGAATTTATTGTTTTTCTATAAAAACTAATCTGAACCAATTTTTAAAATGCCGCTCCTCACGGGCCTAGGCCTAAATCCATCACTTTTGAATTTCCCGTCTGGTTTTACTATATTTTTATTTCAATGTTTCGAAACCACCACAAGGAACATACAGAAGACGTTTAGTTTATGTTTTATTGCTGTCGAAAGCAAAAAACCTCGAAGTTCTTCAGTGGTAACCATTTTTATTGCTTTGTAACAAAATTAACCTCAAAAGTATGGTTACTTGTGACAGTGGAAACCAACGATATATTTCCAACTTAACTTATACCAAACAAATCTAAAATCTTAACAATAAAACTGAAGTCACTCTGACCTAATCAAAGTAAAATAATTGTTACAAAATCAAATAAATTATCTAATTTGTATTGTACATTTCATCGCAATTTTAAATAAGTATTCAGTCTTCGCGTCGGCTTAAATATATATTGTACGTAAGTGAAAGAAACGTTATAAATATATAATTAATGTTTACAAAATAAAAAGAGAATGTAATGTTCTTTCTTTACCCTACGGAGATTAATAACCCTGAGTACAGCAATCATTTTTAATGGCGTACTCATAACAATAAATTTAAATATTTATTTTTTTATTAGAAATTAAGAATAATATAAATGTGTACCCCTTAGTTATGGTACGCCACAGGGATAAAAACTATTCTGTAACGATTTTTAGGGCGATCGGATGAACGATGTCAAAGAAAAATGATGTTTTGGTGAGCCTGGAAAGAAAATATGCAGTTAAAGCGTTGTTTATATTTTTACCTAACCTAACCTAAAATTTCGGTTTATTTGGATCATCTAAGAGACTAAAAGTTGACCAATTCACTTCTTAAACAACATAAATAATGATTATTAAATGCCAACCATATGTTTTAATGTTCGAAATAGAAAAAAATATATCTACAATTACCTACGCAATACTTATAATCTATACACTGATATGTGTAGCCAAACGTTATTGCATTATAATTTGAAAAGTACGTTATAAACATTGACATTCTCGATATTTATGACGTTTTTAATATTAAATTTATATTCAATTTAAAATAATTAAATAAATTAGCAAGAATAAAGTTGAAATAAAACGTATACCTATAGTTGAATTATTTAGAAACATTTTTTATTAAAACTGTTTACTTATTAAAGGTTCCTTTGTTAATATACTAATTATTGGGGAAGTGTTAACTGAAAATTGTACGCAAGCTATTTGGCTACTATTCACTAGAAAGCTGTAATCTAGTCAATGCTGCAAGTTAATATTTTAAATAACTGTTAAAATACGTAAATTGTCGAACCGATTTCACACATGTTTTTTTGTTGTTGTTTTTTATTTAAATTCCAAGTTATTTGATTAATAATTATATAATTTTAATAATCATAAAACGAAGGTGTGTCTATAATTGTCAATAAACATTTGACACTTGAGAAATATATGAATAACAAAATCAGTTTTAAAATTCAAATGAATTTTGACACTTTTCACGGCCACAGGGTCATGGGTTGTTCAAAATATTCTTGTTTATACTTTAATTGGTTGTATTTATTACATATACAGTGTGTCCAATCAATTTATTTCGATAATTATTGTACAGCTAGTCCCTAACTATTACCTACGTCTTGTTGGAAATTCGAGACATTTTTATCTAGTGCTACATTGACATCGTACCTATGGTTGGTTCTCTAGATCATGAAGAATTAAGTGCTCTTCAGCATATCAAGGATCTATACTGTGTGTTATACTTACAACTTACTGTGCAGTATGGTTCTTAACGACGCTTTTGGTTGTATCACTACTAGTAAGTTGAGTTGCCTACCCTGACAGGCTCTTATTTAAATTGACATAGTATAGTGTTTTATATTCACAATTAATATAATTGTCCTGTTCTCCTACTATTAAATCAACTTCACCCTACAAAGACAAGCTACACTTTTATATAATTTCGTTTTAATTAATTCAATACGATCTGTTCTTGGTGGTAAGACTTCCCTTTCATTATCAACTGTGTTTTATAGTACAGTATAGGTTCCAGCCGATTTATAAAAAAACGTATAAACCAATCGGATCTAAAATCTTCCCGCAGGCGATACACTGACCTGGTTTCAATAAATACTAATTGATTTTTACGTTTTTTGGGTTTGTTGGTTGGTTGAAAACAAGTTTTTTTTGTTCTTCTTGAAAGCTTTTGAAAAAAAATACGCCCACTACATTATATAAACACCGGCGATATAAAAATGGTGTTTTTAGATTAATGCTTAAAGTATACTTTACTTTTATATTGAATAAATCATTAGATGTTTTGAAAAATATACATACATTTATATGTAACGAGGTCTCGCATAATAAATTCTAATGTAATTGTTTATATAACTATTCAAACGACTACATACTATTGTTTAGTTTAGAAAAGTAATTATTAGGTTAAGATGAACATGTTTTGCGTAAAAAGTAATTCACTCAGAATCATCTACAATAATTATTGTCTATTGTTTTCTTGTTTTTCGTGTAGTCCATAAGAAATGTAGTACAGTCTTTGAAATTGAGGACTAAGTTAGGTACATGTGAACAAATAACACATACTGTATTATAATATAAAATCCCGCAGATGTTAATTAACCGACATCAAATTACATTACGCAATGAAAACTCGTCTTGAATAAACCGAGCAATTTTTTTATGGTAGAAAGTATATATTCAGTAATTTGTTTACAAGCTGGCAAGACTTTGACATACTTTTCAGTGCATGTACGCAGTAGTTCACACGTTTACAATATGTACAAGGACCGATTAAAATTTTTAAAATTATTTGATCAAATATATATTGGTCCTGAGTACCTCTGATATTAAGGAATGGGTCATTCCTTATTTTGAAAACATCTTACATTATTGCGTAGGCAACCCACACTACTTGCGACACGTATCAATATTGCATAAGTGAAGGCGAACTAAAATATTTAATAAAAACGTTTTGAATACAAAATAACCGTGCTTTTTGGTATATCGAAATTAATAGAAAGTGAAATGTCGATATAATTTAACCTTCAACATCGTATCGGAACGTTTTCGGATGAATCAAAATTTTAGTGAAAGGAGGATTGGGATATAATTCTAAATTAAATGTAATATAGATATTAATAATAATAATTAATGTGTTGGTATATTTATTGATTTTCGCAATATTCTTATCACTTTCTAGCATTATCACTTATCACAATAGGTACTTAATCATTTTTGGCGCTACTTGGAAAGTGCCCACACGTAAATGAAACACTTTCCCTCTTGCATGTATAATTATTCTTGTCTCTACCTACATTAAGCACACAACAAATCTGTAAATTGGTTTGTAAAATACGGATACATCTTATAAAGCTTTCCCATAACTGTTAATTAGCATTTTGGTTACGAAACAAAACGGAAATTGTTAGTCGTCATATGTAAAAATCCACCCCAATTCGAATAACTGGAGAAGAATTAAAAATAAAAGTCATTGACACAATTATTTTCATTCAAAACACTTGCGACCGGTCTATTCTTGTTTCTCAACAACTTTCCCTGTAGAGAGTGCATTCGTTGTCTGAAAAATCCTCTTCTTATTTTGACCCCTAACAGGAAGTTATATGACCCATAATACAACGTATAGCCTCCAGAATTCATCTTCTTTTAAGTTTTTAGTACGATTTGAAAATAAAAACATGTTTCTCCTTTTTCTGTTCACAAAAGTGAACGCAAAAAAGTAACCATTATCTTCCGCTTTTGCGAATTTGACCCCGACACCTTACAGAAAGTAAACTTGAAATTTCCCATCTAAGTAACTACCTTCACGCAATTTATAAAAATTGCCAAGATACGATCAGTGTTGCAATAAGTTTCTTTCTTAAAGAATCGGCCAAATTGTATTTTCACATCATGATTTGCCTTAATAATCGCTTCCTATATATTCACTGATGTTTCAACTGTAGGAAAGTGAAAGAGGCAGATGTTAAGACAGAAATGTGTTGAGATAGTACCCTGTATTTTGTCAGAGAGAATTGATATTTCACTTTCGATATTATGTAGGTACTTTTAACAATCGAAGCTGTAGTTTATTCAACGTCGGGATGTATTTTACAGTTACACAATAAGGAAGTACCAGCAAATTACTTTAATACTTATAAAATGCAAATTTATATCCTATCATGATCACTAGTTAATTATTTATCAATCATCTTGAAATTCTCAAATTTATAAGGCTTCTAATATTATCCCGCGGTCGTATTAGTTGTCCTTGCGAGTTTTGTAGACGAAAAAAATTTGCATAAATAAACAATAAACTATTATAATGTTTCACGGCACCTTCGCCAAAAACTAACGAGTAGAAGTAGAAGGTAGTAGTATGCAACCAGTAATACAGCTGGTTGTAAATTATATAATCGTTGCTGCAGAATTTTGGAGATTTTTTACGTTTTTAATGAGAAATAAGTGCCTAACTATGATCGGGGACATGCTATTGCGGCTTCAAAGTGGTTCCATTCCAATTTCGTAGATATTGGACCTTGGAGTTCGAAGATACACCAAAAAACGATTAAAATAAAATAGAATAATAGTGATTCGGGTGTTTTGAGTTTTATGATAATTCCCGACAGGGTAACTTTGACCAAGGATGTAGGTACAAGGTCTCCATACTCAAATAAATATCAAGAAAGCAAGTAGAACGAGTAGAAGTAGAAGGTAGTTGTATGCAACCAGTAATACAGCTTGCTGTAAACTGTATCATCGTCATTCCAGAATTTTAGAGATTTTGTTCGTTTTTAATGAGAAATAAGTACCTAACTATGATCGGGGACGTACTATTGCAGCTTCAAGGTGGTTCCATTTCAATTTCGTAGATATTGGACCTTGGATTTCGAAGATACACCAAAAAACGATTAAAATAAAATAGAATAATAGTGATTCGGGTATTTTGAGTTTTATGATAACTCCCGACAGGGTAACTTTGATCAAGGATGTAGGTACAAGGTCTACATATTCAAATAAATATAAAGAAAACAAGTAGAACGAGTAGAAGTAGAAGGTAGTTGTACGCAACCAGTAATACAGCTTGCTGTAAACTGTATCATCGTCATTCCAGGATTTTGGAGATTTTGTTCGTTTTTATTGAGAAATAAGTACCTAACTATGATCGGGGACGTACTATTGCAGCTTTAAGGTGGTTCCATTTCAATTTCGTAGATATTGGACCTTGGAGTTCGAAGATACACCAAAAAACGATTAAAATAAAATAGAATAATAGTGATTCGGGTGTTTTGAGTTTTATGATAATTCCCGACAGGGTAACTTTGACCAAGGATGTAGGTACAAGGTCTCCATACTCAAATAAATATCAAGAAAGCAAGTAGAACGAGTAGAAGTAAAAGGTAGTTGTATGCAACCAGTAATACAGCTTGCTGTAAACTGTATCATCGTCATTCCAGAATTTTAGAGATTTTGTTCGTTTTTAATGAGAAATAAGTACCTAACTATGATCGGGGACGTACTATTGCAGCTTCAAGGTGGTTCCATTTCAATTTCGTAGATATTGGACCTTGGATTTCGAAGATACACCAAAAAACGATTAAAATAAAATAGAATAATAGTGATTCGGGTATTTTGAGTTTTATGATAATTCCCGACAGGGTAACTTTGATCAAGGATGTAGGTACAAGGTCTACATATTCAAATAAATATAAAGAAAACAAGTAGAACGAGTAGAAGTAGAAGGTAGTTGTACGCAACCAGTAATACAGCTTGCTGTAAACTGTATCATCGTCATTCCAGGATTTTGGAGATTTTGTTCGTTTTTATTGAGAAATAAGTACCTAACTATGATCGGGGACGTACTATTGCAGCTTTAAGGTGGTTCCATTTCAATTTCGTAGATATTGGACCTTGGAGTTCGAAGATACACCAAAAAACGATTAAAATAAAATAGAATAATAGTGATTCGGGTATTTTGAGTTTTATGATAATTCCCGACAGGGTAACTTTGATCAAGGATGTAGGTACAAGGTCTACATATTCAAATAAATATAAAGAAAACAAGTAGAACGAGTAGAAGTAGAAGGTAGTTATATGCAACCAGTAATACAGCTTGCTGTAAACTGTATCATCGTCATTCCAGGATTTTAGAGATTTTGTTCGTTTTTAATGAGAAATAAGTACCTAACTATGATCGGGGACGTACTATTGCAGCTCCAAGGTGGTTCCATTTCAATTTCGTAAATATTGAACCTTGGAGTTCGAAGACACACCAAAAAAAGAAGGAAAATAAAGTAGGAAAATAGTGATTTAGTTATTGTAAGTTTAATGATACTTCTCGACAAGGTAACTTTGATCAAGGATGTAGGTACAAGGTCTACATATTCAAATAAATATAAAGAAAACAAGTAGAACGAGTAGAAGTAGAAGGTAGTTGTATGCAACCAGTAATACAGCATGCTGTAAACTGTATCATCGTCATTCCAGGATTTTGGAGATTTTGTTCGTTTTTATTGAGAAATAAGTACCTAACTATGATCGGGGACGTACTATTGCAGCTTCAAGGTGGTTCCATTTCAATTTCGTAGATATTGGACCTTGGAGTTCGAAGATACACCAAAAAACGATTAAAATAAAATAGAATAATAGTGATTCGGGTATTTTGAGTTTTATGATAATTCCCGACAGGGTAACTTTGATCAAGGATGTAGGTACAAGGTCTACATATTCAAATAAATATAAAGAAAACAAGTAGAACGAGTAGAAGTAGAAGGTAGTTATATGCAACCAGTAATACAGCTTGCTGTAAACTGTATCATCGTCATTCCAGGATTTTAGAGATTTTGTTCGTTTTTAATGAGAAATAAGTACCTAACTATGATCGGGGACGTACTATTGCAGCTCCAAGGTGGTTCCATTTCAATTTCGTAAATATTGGACCTTGGAGTTCGAAGACACACCAAAAAAAGAAGGAAAATAAAGTAGGAAAATAGTGATTTAGTTATTGTAAGTTTAATGATACTTCTCGACAAGGTAACTTTGATCAAGGAAGTAGGTACAAGGTCTACATACTCAAATAAATATAAAGAAAACAAGGAGAACGAGTAGAAGTAGAAGGTAGTTGTGTGCAACCAGTAATACAGCTTGCTGTAAACTGTATCATCGTCATTCCAGGATTTAGGAGATTTTGTTCGTTTTTAATGAGAAATAAGTACCTAACTATGATCGGAGACGTACTATTGCAGCTTCAAGGTGGTTCCATTTCAATTTCGTAGATATTGGACCTTGGATTTCGAAGATACACCAAAAAACGATTAAAATAAAATAGAATAATAGTGATTCGGGTATTTTGAGTTTTATGATAATTCCCGACAGGGTAACTTTGATCAAGGATGTAGGTACAAGGTCTACATACTCAAATAAATATAAAGAAAACAAGGAGAACGAGTAGAAGTAGAAGGTAGTTGTATGCAACCAGTAATACAGCTTGCTGTAAACTGTATCATCGTCATTCCAGGATTTAGGAGATTTTGTTCGTTTTTAATGAGAAATAAGTACCTAACTATGATCGGGGACGTACTATTGCAGCTTCAAGGTGGTTGAATTTCAGTTTCGTAAATATTGGACCTTGGAGTTCGAAGACACACCAAAAAAAAAAGGAAAATAAAGTAGGAAAATAGTGATTTAGTTATTGTAAGTTTTATGATAATTCCCGACAGGGAAACTTTGATCAAGGATGTAGGTACAAGGTCTACATATTCAAATAAATATAAAGAAAACAAGTAGAACGAGTAGAAGTAGAAGGTAGTTATATGCAACCAGTAATACAGCTTGCTGTAAACTGTATCATCGTCATTCCAGGATTTTAGAGATTTTGTTCGTTTTTAATGAGAAATAAGTACCTAACTATGATCGGGGACGTGCTATTGCAGCTTCAAAGTGGTTCCATTTCAATTTCGTAGATATTGGACCTTGGAGTTCGAAGATACACCAAAAAAACAATTAAAATAAAATAGAAAAATAGTGATTTGTGTATTGTGAGTTTTATTATCATTCCCGACAAAGTATCTTTGATCCTTGATCACGACGTAGGTACTAGGTCTACCCATGACTCAAATAAATAAAAAGAAAACAATACCGAGCTCAACAAACATAGGCAAAAGATTTAAAATGTATTTTTTTAACTTCAATTCAACACATACAACTCATCCGCTATATAAGAATCTTCCCCTTTTATATTCTACTATTGATTTAATAGAAAGGGGACTGACTGAATCCTGTTTAGAGGCGTTCCGCTCTCCCCTATATATCGAGCACGTGCTTTTAACAACAACTGCGTTCAAGCCGGTTTTTCTCCCACAAAGACCATTCTTGTTTCCATCGTATTCCTGGAATGTTTTACATGCGCTGAGATAAATACATTAATAGTGTCCTTTCCGGAATTTCATGAATAAAAAAGTGTGAAAGAATTTAATAGAATTCATTTGGAAGTGTAATTTTTTTTATACAGGGTAAGTAAGTTTTTCTTATTAAATCCAAAATTATTCATTCTTATTTCATGACACTTTTCACTTGGTAATTTTTAAATATATTTCAGAAGTCGATCTTATTGGATTGGATAGAAATAAAAATAATCAACCACTGTCACTTTTGTCGTTTATTAAACTCATTTTGTCATTACGATGTCGAAAAAGTCAAGTCAGGAAGATGTACAGCTTGACTTAACTGAAAGAGTTGCTCCTTTGGAAGATGTACCGGAAAAAACAGACAAACAAACCCGCTTCCAAGTAAATAAAGTCAACAATGACGAAGAAACTGAAGAAGCAGTTGAACTTAGAGTTAAAATCCATAACCCCAATGACGACGATGATGATGTTCATTCTTGTACAGATAGAACCAAGTTAAACAGTGACTATCTTAAAAGCTTTCGGTAAGAAACTTGTTTTAAATGTTAGCAAAAGCTTCAAGAAACTTAAAGTCGTAAAATTGGACATCAGTATGATGAATTTTGCCAAATTTTGTAGTAAAAAACCATCGTGTCAGTTCAAAAAGCAACTACGAATTTCTTATGACGAATTTGACAAGTTAAATAAAAGTAACAAGAAAATAAAAAATACTGCCTAAAAATACACGTTTTCACCAGTAATTTGCATTTTGAAAATTTGAAAAAGCTTTGATAGAAGTCGAGAAATTTTTTTTTCTAAAAATACGTTTTTTTGTCGATTTTTGACATTAAATTGCCGATAACTCGAAAATAAAGCAATTTTCGAAAAAATACCAAGAGTCAAAAAGGGTTTATTTTTATCCATTTTACCTTAAGAGCGTAACAATTTTTTTATTTTCCGTAATTTTGCAGGTTTTTTGTTCCAAATAACATAATTCATCGATCCCAATAATTGTTTTTTTTTCCTTGCGTTTTGTAGTGGTCGGTCAATCATTTTTGTTTTAGACATTTGACAAGGGAAGCTTTACCTCGTCTGGATAACTACAGGAACATAATGTCGGTACAAGCGGCCATTAGACCAACATTAGATGAACTACGAGATTCTACCCTTACCAATAAGGTATCCAAAAATTTTAATCAACCTTAAATTTAAGTTTTATAATTTTGTCGGACACAAGTAATACATGTAAACTATATAATAAGCAACTAGTTTACGTCTAAAATTACCGAGTGCTGATTTACTTGGTACAAACTTCAAAATTTTGATTGTTTTCTTAGTGTATCTTTAGAAATCCGAGTTCCAATGTCCATGACATTAAAGTGAGACCAGCTCTGTCAAATTTTTAATACAGTATAAAAAAACAAGGATTATTATAACCTTTTAACCCACTACAAAAATTAAGATAATTAAGTGCCTCTCACTCATCCAGTTCATAGGTGATATTATTAATTGATGACTGTACACTCGATCGCAATTAATTAACTTGGTGTTACCTCAAAATTCGAAAACACGTTTTTACGAGGGTGTATCTAAAACTGTAAAGTATCAATGTAATTATCATAAACACCCACTCGATCCTACAAATAATTGCAATTATTAGTAATTATGTCGACCTTATTAAGAATATTATCTACTCATATACAGCACTCACTTAAAATTAGTTCTATTCATGATATACAGGACGAATCGAGACTAAATATTCTTGTTCAAGTAGGAGCGAGTGAAACATATTTCCTCTGGAACTATGTAGAAGTACGGGGGCGCAATAGATCTTTTAGGTCTCAATGTATGTCACCCCATCGTACATACATACATTATATAGTGTGTCTCAAAAAGTTTTAGACAAAATGAGAAAAAGCTTCTTTAATTTTTCCAGAATAACCAACGAATTAGCACACCAAATGGTAAGATAATTGAAAATAAAGGTCAACTCAAATTCGGTTGGATACAGGGTGTTTTCGTAAGATGTCTACTGAATATATGGGGTGTTATGTTATTTCTTCGATTGACGTGGGTGGTAGGACAGGCAGGTATATGTAAGTAATAAGAAAAGAAGAAGAATTTTGAGAGAAAAACTTTCCTTCTTTACATCTTTTAATATATTATGCTTACTGCATCAACAATAGAAATATTTTATGCTTAATATTTCCAGGGCAATCTATAATACTGATTTTAACAACCACGACAGTTACTTCAATAACATCCCTGTCAATGTCAGCTATCAGTACAAATGGAGATATAAAAGGAGGTAAATATAAACTATTAAATGTTATTCCAAACAGTATTTAAACATTTAGTAGTTTTAAGAAAGATACTTGTTACAGGTGGGACATATTATATGATATCTCGAAGTTTAGGTCCAGAATTTGGAGGATCTATTGGCTTAATATTTTCATTGGCAAACGCAGTGGCTTGCGCAATGTATGTCGTTGGTTTCTGTGAATCTTTACAAGATCTACTTGATGTATATAAATTAAAAGTCGTAGATGGTAGCATTAACGATATTAGAATTGTCGGTAGCGTTACTATTATACTTTTAACAGGAATTGTCGTATTTGGAATGGAATGGGAAGCTAAGGTAATAAACGTTACAAATTACTAAATATATTAATATTATTGTTTTTTTTATTTTAGGCGCAATTTGCTCTACTTATAGTTTTATTAGTTGCTGTGGTAGACTATTTTATAGGCAGTTTTATCGGACCGCAAAATCTAGAGAGCAAAGCAAAAGGATTTTTAGGCTACAATGGTAAATTGAAAAAAAAAAATTAAAACATTGAATTTAATTTTAAATTTTTAGGTACACTGAGCTACACCAACCTTTTCCCCGACTACAGATTATCCGAGGGGGTTCAGCACAGCTTCTTTAGTGTCTTTTCAATATTTTTCCCAGCGGCTACTGGAATTTTAGCCGGAGCTAATATTTCTGGAGATCTTAAGGTAATAAAATAATTATCTTTTTAACAATATCTAGATAGTACGGTTAATTTTAGGACCCTCAAAGTTCTATACCCAAAGGAACCTTACTTGCTATATTAGTAACGTCTTTAACCTACATTTTAATGTCAATTGTTGCTGGCTCTACAGTTCTTCGAGACGCTACTGGTAATATTACAGACTACGTAAACGGAAGTTGGCCTACTTGCTTACCTGGGGAATGTAAATACGGGCTTCATAATAATTTCCAAGTAAGTAGAGTTTGTCTCAAAGTGTATCGTCTTCACTTTTGCCGGTAATCATAAAATTAATGAGCCAATTGCAATAAATCATATGGCCAATGACTCTCTGCAAAAGCTAAGACAAACTATAGAGGATAAAAATTCTCAAATTGTTTTACCTTTATATAATATTTTAGGTAGTTGAATTAGTTTCCTGGGTAGGACCTATAATTTACGCAGGTTGTTTCGCGGCAGCGTTGTCTTCAGCTTTAGCATCTTTAGTTTCAGCCCCTAAAGTTTTCCAAGCTTTATGTAGAGATAAATTATATCCAGGATTAATTTGGTTCGCTAAAGGTTACGGAAGAAACAACGAACCTCTTAGAGGTTATGTACTAACACTAATTATCGCCATAGGTTTTATATTAATAGGTATATAATGTTGAAAGTAGGTAAAAAAAAAAAATTCCAAAATATTTTTTTAGGAGAATTAAACTTAATAGCGCCTTTGATCTCTAATTTCTTTTTGGCGGCGTATACTTTGATAAACTTTTCAACTTTCCACGCATCTTTGGCCAAACCAGTAGGATGGAGACCAACATTCAAAGTAAGTTGTATAAACTGCTCTACTTGGAACAATTGTATAAAATAATCTCTTTTTAGTACTATAACATGTGGTTAAGCCTTCTAGGATCGATACTATGTTTGTTGGTGATGTTTTTGATATCTTGGATTACAGCATTATTAACATTTGCAGTAGTACTAGCTTTATATCTGGTAGTAGCCTACAGAAAACCAGGTAAATATCTTTTATAAGTTTGTCTCAAAGGATATCGTCTTCGCTTTTGCCGGCAATCATCTAATGGATAACGCAAGCCGCTTACTACAAAAAGCACCAACCTCATCAAGTAGAAAGATCGAAATTTGGTCCTTTTTAAAATAATTTTAATAGTCCGCCACTGGTACAGCAGCTATTGGCCCATTTATTTTATAATTGCCGGCAAAAGTAAAGCCGATTTTCTTTTGACACAAACTATAACTTTCATTATTATTATTTTAACTTTGACTTTAAACTCCAGATGTCAATTGGGGATCAACAACTCAAGCTCAAATGTATAAAAACGCACTACAAGCAGTTTATCAACTGAATATCGTTGAAGAGCATGTCAAAAATTATAGACCGCAAATACTAGTACTATCAGGCATGCCCAGTGCTAGACCAGCTCTAGTAGACTTTGCGCATTTATTAACAAAAAATTTTTCTATGCTAGTCTGTGGTCATATCAATACGGTATGTGAATTATTTGTACAGCATATTCGCCAGATTTAGCACCCTGTTTTTCCATAATTTTTTTAGGGTCCTCTTCATCAAAGAGTACGAAACGTTTTGAATTACAAAGCGAACAGTTGGATCAGAGCTCACAAATTGAAAGCGTTTTATATGCAAATCGACGGTTTGTCTTTCGAAAATGGTTGTAAGGCTTTATTGAAAGCTTGCGGTATCGGTAAACTTAAGCCGAACATTCTTTTACTGGGATTTAAAAACGATTGGCAGACGTGTTCTAAAGAAGACAGACATCAGTACTTTGATATTTTGCAGTAAGTAACAATCTAAACTAAAAAAAAAACGCCCCCTAGCAGCATCACTAAGAATCAGGTTGTTAAATTCCGTCCGGTGGTTTCGGAGTTACGGCTTACCTTTTATTTGGCCGGTAAAATTTTTATTCCAGGGGGCGCTATCGTACCGTTTTTACCACAAGACTATTACGTCAACGTATTAACTTCTATTACTTTTTAGTACTGCCTTCGATTTACACATGGGCGTAGGTATTATAAGAATTCAACAAGGGTTCGATTTTAATCCTTTGAATGAGGAAGAAATAAAAAGTAATCTGCAACGGAATCAGTCTTACGGCCAAATATCGCAAGGTAAAAAAGCATTTTCCAGTTTACATAATTTAAAATTACGTTGTTTTAGCGAGCAGTAGTAGTGGAGGTGGAAAATCTATAAGAACAAACAAAGACATGGTTAGCGAAACACCAAATCCTGAAGAATCCATGAAAAAAGCGAAATCGATACCTGAATCTATAGAAATGGGAGAAATCAAAGAAATTCTACCGTCAGAGATATTTTATTTCCAAAAAAAGCAAAGAAAAGGGGGGACTATAGACGTATGGTGGCTGTATGATGATGGAGGTGAGATTAATAAAAAAATTTTTTGGGACGCACTGTATATACTTTTTAGGTCTAACTCTTCTATTACCATATATCATATGTACGAGAAAAAACTGGCATGATTGCAAACTAAGAGTTTTTGCATTGGCAAATAAGAGGAACGAGTTAGAGCTGGAACATAGAAATATGGCAAGTCTTCTGGCGAAATTTAGGATAGATTACACTGATTTGAAAATTATTTCTGATATAACCGCAAAACCTCAAGAAAGCACCAAGAATTTCTTTGAATTACTCATAGCAGATTTTAGAAGCTATGATGAAAACGCTTCTGCAGAATCAGGTACATAATATAACTGTCCATAAGTGACATAATGTATACAAAATCATTTATTAACTACTCCTATTTCTTATAATAATTAACGATTTCGATACAGGCAACCAAACATGCACCAAAATCTTGCACCTAGACAACCAAACATACAGGTTTTAGGCAACCAAACATACAGTATTATCGAGCATTCGTTTGTTTGACTTGCCTATTAATTTTATTTTATTATTCAAAACTTCGTTTTTTAGGTACTATATCGGATGCAGAGCTTCTAGCGGTAAAAGATAAAACGAACAGACATCTAAGGTTAAGAGAACTACTGCTCGAACATTCCAGCTCGGCTAATATAATTGTAGTGACGTTACCCATACCCCGGAAAAATATGATCTCTGCACCACTGTATTTAGCTTGGATAGAAGTCCTTACGAAGGACATGCCTCCTATTTTATTAGTTAGGGGCAACCAAACGTCAGTGTTGACTTTTTACTCATAATCAAGAATACAAAAGACCAGTACAATTTTTGGAAATTGTTTCAGAGTGAATTTCAAGAATGTTCAAGTCCAAAACTAAGTGAACCACTCTAACAAATGTACACCATTTTATTAAATTATTTTGTTATTATTGATAACCGATTTTAATATAGGCAACTAAGGATACACAAAATTGTATAGGCAACTAAGGATACACACAATGGTATAGGCAACCAAGCATACACAAAAGTATTCATTAATAAATAGTTTTCTAAGAACGTTGGCTGGATATTCTGTAGTATATGAGGCCATTGCAATTTATAAGAAGTGATTTTCTAACCACTTTACTGAAGGAGGTAACAAATAAATTAAAAACAATTTTATTTTATTCAACAACTAATATACGTATGAACACATTAAAATAATAAATGCTGTATGCTGCTTGAACTTTTAGGTATTTGAAAAAAAAATTAGGATCGTTTGATTTTATTACTTCTAGCGCCAAGTTTTCGTTGTCTAGTTTTATGCATATGCGTCATGAGAGCGTACATCCCGGGAATCATAGCGAAGAGTAAATACATTCGAAGAAAAACTGAAAAATGGAATGTAAAATTCAAAGTATTTGGTAGCGATAACGACCATTTGCCGCTTTGTTCTACAAAAATAAGGTTTCTAAAAAGGATGACACTTTCACAGCCAAATCCTATGGGATAAAGAACAATCCACGCTGTGTACCGAACCCATTTTAAGACTTTATTCTCTTTTTCGTACAGCTGCGACATATAATATGGGTAACTGTAAGAAACATATTCAATTAAAACCTCCCTGTAACCAAGAAGACACTATAATATACCCACCGTATAACTTCGATTGCACACCACGTCAAAAACAAGTAGAAAGTCACTGGCATCACTTGAATCCTTCTTTCTTGATCCAAATTAACAATTAAAACAAATATCCTTCCTTGAATTTGTAAATAAGGCATTAACATGCCTCCTTTGACATAGCCGAAGAAGGGATGGAGAATCTCTAAGCATTGTAGTAATTGCATGAAACACATAAAGTGTCCAACGTAATCGTATACATGTGGGAAAAAGTCTGTACCATCGCGAACATAACGAATACATAATACGATTGTTATGTACATGAATCCTATGTACATGAATAGATTGTAAAAAGTCAGGTAGACTTTTTTTATATCCTCTGGAAAATAAAGAAAAAACGCTGTAAAAAGTTTAAAAAACTCCTTTACTAACTTACTAAGTAAATCCATTCTGCTGTTTATTCACAAATTAATTTATTATTTTATACCTAACTGTGACGAAACTATGTTTCGAATTGTCTTTCAAATTATACGAATGTTATCAAATTTAATTATGATGTAACACAAAAAACATGCATTTCTCATTAACAATTTGTACTGATAAGTTAACATTTCATGTCATCTACATACAGGGCGTTACAAAACTATGTGCTAAACTGTATGTAAACAACAATGTATTAAAATATACTTATATGTATATTTACTTACCTTTTCTGTACCCCATTTCGTCTTTTTGCAATTGCCCATAAAGATCTGGAAAATCTTGTCTTATATCCCTAGTTTCTTCTTCAATAGCATCATCTTCAGATTGCCATTTATCAAAATCAATTTTTAACCAGGCCGGTTTGACAGGTTGAATTGTTAACCGAGGCCACCATTCTTTTTGAGATTTAAATAATATTATATCTATCTTGTGATCAGTTAATTTTACGGTCTTGTTCTGAGAAAATAAAAGATAACTGAGCGATAACTTTCAAGTATTTTAGATATGAAAGTCACACAGCTTTTTCTAGTTTTTAATATATTATAACAACTAACTAAAATCAACTTACATTGTTGTCTACGTCTGAATGAAAATCTATAACAAATTTATAGTCCTTCAGTCCTTGAGCTCCAACTCCTTTTGAAAGAAATTGTAGTTTTCTTTTTTCTAAAATAATTTCCGGGTCCTAAAATAAAAGTAAAGTTTGAATACACTTGATTTTTTCGTTGTATAAAAAGTACCTTCACATCTTTTAAATCTACTTTTAAAAACAAATTTGATTCGTTTTGAGCCCAGTAGACAAAAGGACTTAGCACGCTCATTATATTTAGGTTATCACTTATAGTACAGCAACTAATGAATGTTCTTGTCCAACATTACTTTTTATCTTTTCAAAAATCTAACCAGCTATAACCTATAAATATTTAAACGTCAAATCTATCGTCTTTTTCCTCTTCTGTTTCTTACAAAAAGGTAGTAATATCCTAGGGGATAATTTACACAGGGCAATATTCAACCACAGAATAAACGAAGATCGTAGACGTAACAGTACACAATCTATATAATAAAGAAGAAATAAGTATTGACAGTTTGTTTAAATGTTCTCTAATTTGCTTACCTTGAATAGAAACAATCGTTTTTACATATTAAAAGCAATGATAAGTAAGTTATAAATATTATTGGTAAACGATTTTGATATAGGCAACTGATACACAAAATGGTATAGGCAACCAATCATACACAAAAGTGTTCATCAATAAGTGGTTTTCTAACTAGTGGGGTTAACAAATAAATTAAAAACAATTTTATTTAATTCAACTACATTCAGATACTATATGCTGTATGCGATCAAACTAAAACCCACACTTGCTGCTTAAACTATCTAGTTTTATGCATATACGTCATGAATCATAGCGAAGAGTAAATCCATTCAAAGAAAAACTGAAAAATGGAATGTAAAATTCAAAGTATTCGGTAACAATAACGACCACTTGCCACTTTGTTCTACAAAAATAAGGTTTCTAAAAAGGATGACACTTTCACAGCCTAATCCTATGGGATAAAGAACAATCCATGCTGTGTACCGAACCCATTTCAAGACATTATTCTCCTTTTCTTACAGCTGCCCAGCTGCGACATATAATACGGGTACACAAACAGTAGACAAAAGGACTTAGCACGCTCATTTTTTTTTAGATTATCACTAGTACAGTAACTAATTAATATTCTTGTTCAACATTACTTTTTATCTTTTTGAAAATCTAACTAGATATAACCTATAAAAATTTAAACGTCAAATCCATCGTCTTTTTCCTCTTCTCTTTTTTACAATAGGACAATTTTTGAACCACAGAATAACTAAGATCGTATGCATAGCAGTAGACAATTTATATATGTTGATTTATTTAATAAAGAAGAAAAAAATCTTCTTGACAGTTTGTTTAATGTTTTCAAATTTGTTTAAAATGAATAGAAACAATCGTTTTTATATATTAAACACAATGAAAAGAATATAGAAAATCATACATATGGTCAGAGAGTTTTTGAATATGAATAATGGATGTGTTTACTTGTTCCGAGTGTCAGAAAGAGTATACGCTTTTGATTAATTTAAGAAGACATGCAAAGACCTCCCATCCAGGTAAAATTATTAGACATGGTTTCTGATTTTTCCACTACAACTTTTATTTACAGATAAAGTCGATATAATAGCGCCCCATAAAACTTACAAGTACGAATGTGAACTCTGCAAGAAAAAATTTAATCACTTAAGAGACTTTAAAGGCCACAAAAACAAACATCGCGTTTCTCCCGAAATAAAAACTGTCTCAAAGCATAAATGCCCTCTGTGTAACTTTAAAGGTTCCAAAGTTAATTTAACAACTCATTTTGAATCTATTCATAATATAATAATCAAGACAGATAATTTTGAATTCAACTCGTTGGAAAATTTTATTACTTGGAAGAGCGAAGTTGAAAGGAATACAAAATCACAGTTTGTAAAAGAGAGAGGCACAGTTTCATTTAAAAATAAAACAATTATTAAATACAACTGTCACCGCTCTGGCTATTATGTTTCGAAAGGAAAAGGACTGCGCAGGTTGAAAAGAAAAGGTTCAAATAAGATTAATGGCTTTTGTCCAGCTTCTATGACTGTACATTTAGATGAAAATAAAAAATGCAAGGTTAGTATCATGATGCAAAGATAGTTACTTGCTTCAGTGTAATATTTTAGGTATCGTTTATGGAACAGCACATTGGGCATGAGAATGAAGAGGATGGGATTAGAATTTTAACTTATAAAAAGCGAAAATGTAACAATAAACCAAAAGACTCTATGACGACTAAAGAAACATGTAGTGACATTCAATTTACGAAAGGTAAAGAAGTTGTCGAGCCACCAGTTAATAACGTTATAGAATATGAAACGGCAGTTAATAAAGGAAAGGAATTTATATTATCTCACATAATTCCTCATCTATATAAAGTAGCTGAAAGTATTGTTTGCATTGAACAAGTCGATGAGTTTAAAAAACTATGTACTCCAATTGCACCAAATTTAGCAGCAATTGGACATAGATATGCAGAAATAAGAAAACCAAGACCTTACTTGTGAGCTGGAACTACAAAAAATGTTGTGTTTCTTTCATTTCATAAAATGTTTGACGTAGGTTTCCAAGCTCCTGCGATATCAATGGGAGATAGATATACAGTTAGTTTTTTGTATGTTTTGGAAACATATCAACAAATAAGTTAAAAACCGATTTAAAATCTGGGCTGATATAATAAAATGATTCCTTGGTGTATTATTCATGTCAATTTGTTGAAATACATTTTTTAAATTCAGTTTTTTTTATTACCTTTTAATAGTACGTGATAAGGTATGTAAACATAGTAACCACCTGTCAACAAATTCGATGGACCTGTTGGACTAAAGTCTTCTTCTCTTCGGCACTACATTGAAGGCAATCATTTACCCAAGCGAACGGATTTCCTTAATTCTTACTAAATGTCAACAAAGCTGTCATTGACATCCACCTGTGTGTTTGAACACCGGCAACGATTGCAGAGACACGATGTAAATATGTGTAGATTATTTGTGGTAAATATAAACAAAAAGTGAAAGAAGAAACATGTACTTAGCAATGCACTTGTGCACTGTTTAAAATCATTGGACCTCATCGAAAAACCGTTCTCTGTAATTAGTTTTAAAATCCTGATGAAAAGTACAAAATGTACGCGAATAATTGTGCATTAATTAAATAATACATGTGGTGTGTGTGTGTATATACAAGTTATTGTAAATATGATCTGAATATGCGAGAAAACCAGTTTGGAGAGAGGTAAGTTTTGTCGCGTTCACATTTTAGGATATTATAAACCATTAATTAATCTAAAGTTTATCTTAAATTATATTGAATGTATGGGAAAAAAGGTATCGATAAAATATACTAAGTAGCACATCCACCTTCTGACCTTCTTTGTCACAATTATTTTTTATTTGTTACCATTAACATTTGAATAGGTAGGTCACAGTCATTGCAACATATTTTCCCCGAATTAGACTTAACTACTTGAATAAAATCATTAAAATGCAACTTATATTACTTTGTAAGTTTAATACAACTGACCTACTAATACAAATTGCAATTTTTTTTCATTCATTTGACTGTTATCCAGAGTATGAATTTCGTTTGTCAATCATTTGACCTTATATAATAACTAAAATAATAATCAAATCAATATCATAGGTGTACTTATTATATTTACAAGGGAATTAAAGTTATTTTATATCTATTAAAGTAATAATTACCTGTTAAATTGTTTCTATGGGTACTATCTGTAGTAAAAAGAACTGTACTAGAGTAACAGATCAAGATAAAGCAATTCTAAAATTAAAACAACAAAGAGATACATTAAAACAATATCATAGATCAATAGAACAGTCGTTAAGTAAAGACAAAGAAGTAGCAAAGAAATTATTAAACAACGGACACAGAGAAAGAGCCAAACTTATTATTAAAAAGAAACTTTTCCAGCAACGCCTCTTGTCCAAGTTGGATATAATCCTTAACAACTTAGAACAAATGTTAAATGATATGGAATTTGTACAAATCGAAGCACAAGTTGTAGAAGGTTTGCAAATAGCTAACGAAACATTAAAGAAAGTTAACGCTGCTCTGAATATTAAAGACATTGAAAGTATGTTGTATGAGACCAAAGAAGGAGCTGAAAAGCAAAAGAAGATTAATCAGCTCATTAGTAATTATGTGACTGAAGAAGACGAAGCTGCTATAGAAGAAGAGTTGATTGATTTGTTCGAGGAATATTTACCTGATGTACCTGTAGAGGAGCCTGAGGTAGTTGATGAACAAAGAGTTAAAGAAAAATTGTTAATATAGAATTGTAGATGGTTAAATATAGAAACAATTTATAAAAAAATCTGAATTAGATAATAAATTCATTATTGAGTTAATTTAAAGTGAAAAAATAGATTTTATAATGAAACTTGTAATTTTACTATTATTGTTAAACAAATTAACATGTCAGTGTTAATATGATATGAGAAACATGATAGATGTTATTAACACATTCTTTGACTATATGTTACCAATGGCGTTGCTATACATTTTTTTAAGGAGTTCAGTTTCAGTTCTTTTTAATGTATTATATCAAAAATATTGAAAAACTGCAAATTAAGCACTCAAACAAGCTCAGTAGTTTTTGAGAAATCATGTTTTTCGTCTAACGCATGTTTCTACTCCCTTTTTTGGATTTGCAGTGAGATAACACGAGGTATAGTTTGTTCAAAGTCAGTTGGAGACCAAAAAAAAAATTCAAGGGCGACCCTTTATATTTTTTTGGGCTGTTCCGACTGACATAGAACAGCTAAAGCTTTCGGGGAAAAAATATATTTAATTATTTATTTCGGTACGCCGCTGAGATTCACTTTTACCACCTACATTATCGAATTTGATAAAAGCGAATTTATAACACTACGTTTAGTTGATAAGCCGGCTTGGTTATCACGAGGCGCGTAACAATACGAGTTTTTTCGAGATATTGTCTTTTATAGACGAGTAAATTTGTTTTGTTTTAAAAGATGATATCATCGAGATAGGATTTAAGATAAAATAAAAGTAAGTAACTTGCTAGATTTGTATTTAAATCGAAAGAAAATTTCGTCTATTGAAAATATTAAACGGTGTCCAAATTGGGCTTTATACGAGGGACAGTTCAAAAGTCGACTATAAACTTCCCTTCCAATGTATTTGAAAAAGGGTAATGGCTGAAGTTTTATCACGTTTTCCATACAAAATTTCAAAGTACAAACAAAATAAATACGTTTCTTAGTTAAAATAAAGATTAAAGATAAAATTTAGAGGTTAAATTTTGGAGATATAAAAATTAAATCAAATTTATATAAAAAATTCATATATTTTGACAATTTTTGGTACGCGTTCAAAATATTTCTGTTACTTGACAACGCTTTAGTTGATGTGGGGTTAAATATCGGGAAAAATTTTCGTTTCTGGGTGGATTTATTTAAATAATAAAAAATAATATAAATTCATATAAAAATAAAATACGTATTACATCCACATACTAATATTATCCAATATACTTAAATGTGTTAGATAAAGTCGATGACGTTAAATGATAATGTCATATTAAATAAAAATAATCATATATTGATTGTAAATATGTAGGTATTTATATAATGCGACTTACTTTACTTTTATTTTCTATTTTTATCAAAATTGAAAGAATAAATATAAATATTATATTATATATTCCTTTGTGCATCTTTGAAATACAAGGTCCTATTAGCCTGTTTCCTCTAAATATTCAAAAATAATCCGCCAGAGGCCACACTAGTACGTATATGTTTTGATTTTCCATTTGACACCGACTTTAAACGTATTTAATAAAAATGGAAAATCAAAACATATGTACGCCCTACTACTGCGTCCTCTGGTGGTTTATTTTTGAATCTTCAGAAGAAACAGGTGCTACAGGTACTGAATACAATGCAAAAATTCAAATAATTGAGTTTTTCTTTTATTTATGGGCATTACTTTATTCCACTGACAATTTTGACATATGCAGCAGCGGCATCTATCGGAAAAGTGCCAGATTTGAGTATAAAAGCTGTTGATGCATGTTTTGTAAGTGTCTCAATTGCCAAAGAAAGTTTCTTTCGGAATGTGGTTCAAAGTAATGGGAAAGTGTATAATTTTTTTTGTTCTTTACATAAAAATCGCAACTCACGTATTTGGGACGAATTTGTATAAAAAAAATTTCCATTTTACTTTTTTTCTAACAATATTTATTCACAAATAACTTTTATCGAGTCAAAAATAAGTAAGGATTATTCCAAAAATAAATAGGAAAGTTTTATTTTCCAAAATAAGGTAAACATGTGTATAGAAACAAAATAAAAGACGTGTGACATTGAAAATATTTTGCTACGAAAAGTGAAAGTTAACTGTAATTCTCGATTATTATCCATTAAATATAATTTGCATTCAATACATAACAATTTTAATCTATATTTGCAATTATTTATTGTTTAAAGTTTAAAAAAATGCTGATATACTTTTTAATTATAACTATACTACCTTCGCTTTCTATACACTTTTATCTAGAAGACGCCAAATTACCATTTTTTTTTTCGACACTGTATTTTGTGTATAAAGATCAATGACGTTTTATTAGATAACAACTTATTAATAAATAAATAATTAATGTCCATAAATAGTCGACATTGAAATGTCTCTTAAGGTGTATTTATATAAAGTTTCATCATTTTTACCAAAACAGGTATTGGCAGACGTTAAAAACTTTTAAAATTATTTTTACGTCATCCAAAATAAAATACAGAGTGATTTTGTAAGGATTTTCTGATATAGCCGATCTTATTAGTCACCCTATATATTTTTCTATATTTTCTAAATCTTTAAAAAATACTCCTGTATTACTAATTTCAGTTAAGACTGATTCTAACAGTAAAAACGAACAAAAATCAAAATGGAACATCAGCAATTAATAGAAGAAATGCCCATAGTGGAACAGATGTCCACGCAAGATAGATTAACATTAGCAAGAAAAAGAAGAAACATTCAAATGAAACTTTGGTTACAAAAGGAAAAAGAACATAACAAAAGAAACTCCAAGAATCAGAAATCTAGCAAAAGAGGTATATCGTTCAACGACAGTGTAGTATTGTTAGAAGCAGCTGCCAGAAATGACATTGATGAAGGTAAGTTTGTCCCACCCCTTAAACCTACCCTGTTTAAATCCTCAATTTTAATACCGATATTAATAATTGTTTGATACGCCTATGCTTTTCCCGATTATTATAATTTTCTATTTTCAGTTCGTAGATTATTAATGAAAGGCGTGAGTCCGGATTCCAGCAACGAGGATGGTTTGACAGCTTTACACCAGTGCTGCATAGACGACAACGAATCAATGTTAGTTTTACTATTAGAATACGGTGCAAATGTAAACGCTGAAGATAGTGAAAAATGGACTCCGTTACACGCTGCAGCAACTTGTGGGCATCTCAAATTAGTCAGGTAATGTCAAGTACTCCCTCTGACGGCGGAAATTGAAGTTCTTCTTTTTTTAGAATTCTAGTATCGAGAGGAGCGAATTTATTGGCTGTAAACGCCGACGGTAACATGCCGTACGACATATGCGAAGACGAAGCGGCCTTGGACTTCATAGAAAGCGAAATGGCTAGAAGTGGTGTCACTCAACAACTCATAGACGAGACCAGAGCAGCTACCGAAGGTCAAATGCTTCTAGATTTGAAAAAAATCGCCGCTAGCGGTGGTAATTTGGAATATTACGACGCCCAAGGAGCTACTCCTGTAAGTAATTACCAATAAATTACGAAAAAATGAAGATTTTTCATCTATTTTCAGTTACACATAGCAGCTGCAAACGGATACGTTTCGGTGGTTGAATTCCTATTGGATCTAGGCGTTAGAACTGACGTTAAGGATAAAGATGAGTGGCAGCCAAGTCACGCGGCTGCGTGCTGGGGACACGTAAGTTTAATGTTCAATTTATTCAGTTGTTCGGCTTTCTATATGGTATTCTGTGGTTTATCTTTGTATATTGTATTCTGTGGTTCATCTTAGTTTAGAGTATTATGTGGTTCGTCTTTGCATAGTATATTCTGTGCTTCTCTCTTGTCAACTGCCACTTGTCGTGGTTTGACATTTAACGAGCCAAATATTTGGTTAAGTTTAAAGTAAAATAGTTTTCTAATTTTAGCCGGAAGTATTGGAACTGTTGGCTCAGGCTGGTGCTAATTTGAATGCTAAAAACAAGCACGACGAGACTCCGTCAGGTAAATGAAAATATTTTTAATGTTTACAGTGTTTTGATGTATAAAAGTTTGACTCGTACATTTTGTGTTCTACATGAATTTGTTTGTAGATATTTGCGAAGATCCAGACATAAAAGAAAGGATACTCGAATTAAGAACCGAACAAGAAATAAAAAGACAAGCGGAAGCCAAACGAAAAGTCCGAAGATCTCAAAGTAACACAAGAACACAATCGGTCAGGCGAACGTCTTTGCGAGATAAAGGCTTAACAGCAAGAAGAGATGCCGTCGAAGAAGCCAGGTTAAGATTAGAAGCCGAAAGTAACGTGAGTACAATTTTTTTCCCATCTAGAACCTTTTTTTATTCACCCGGTATATATTTTTTGAGCTTCTTGTGTAAGAAATTGCCCCGTTTTTAATATCTATGGAAGTGAAACGTTTTTGATGCAATTTCGTTTTCTCTAATTAACAAAGTTATGATTAAATCAATTAATTTTTTTTTAAATTGGATTATCTTCAATCAGTGAATATTTGCACAAGTAGGTGATCAAGAAAGTCGGCTTTTTATTTCATTCAATACAAAATGAAGACGTTGTAATGGGGTATGGCTCTATTACGTTTTTAGTGTTATCAGTGGGTTATTTTAAGTAAATTCAGTGCCATGGAATTAAGTTATTATGAATAAGAAGGTGTCTGTGATTTGTTTGTCGTTTAAAGTGAGTTTTTGTAACTATATTTCCATAAATTTGACTTGAAATTTAACATTTAATATACATTTGTTTAGTAAAAGTAACAGTACCGTAATCAATTTATTATCCAACACATCTGGCTGCTTCTGTTTTATAATATTTACTTTTTTAATGTCTATTCAATTCAAAACTTTTTTCATTCCTTATAGTACATTTTCGAATAATTTGGTTATGACTTATGACAATGGTTAATTGTTTGTTTTCTTCGATTTTATGAGTTGGTTGGTCTTTTTCGCTGTAGTCAGATAAATTTCAGCCATACCAACTTAAATTTACAAAAAATTACTATAAACTAGTGAATATTGTTACTGATTTTGGCAAATTTACAGAGTATAAACCAAGAAACTAACTCGTCATACAATTACCCTTCAGTCACTACTACCTCCACCGCGACAACAACAACAACAACGACGACTCCTCCAAAATCCATATTAAACAACAACCATTTACCTGAAATTACCCCCAATGAAAACCATGTAACCCCCAATAACGTAATACAACTAATTGAAGACAGAAGAGCCCCCGAAGGCAAAGACAACGATTCCCTATCGGAAGGTGATTCGTCTAAAGAAAAAAGTTACACGACAGACGTCAACGGGAAAGTAACGGTGCACGTTGTGGTTACGATTAACGGTAACGGCACTTTAGCCGATCTTAAAAAACAACGAACGCAAATTAGGAATAGCAGTAATGACGTCAGTAGTTTGACGTCTCCGGTGGGAAGTGTATGCGAGAACGATGCTTACATTGATCCGGAAACGGACATTTTGAGGTTAACCGGAAATACTATGGAGGAGAATATGGAGTATGCAAAGCCGAAACGGTGTTGTGTTATTATGTAGGTAGTTTTTTTTCGTACTTTTAACTTTAATAATGTCGCGTTGGCTCAATAAACCAGGGTTGATAATGTTTTAAATGAAAAAAAATATAATATTAGGAAAGGAAGGAGAATGTTATAAAAATGAACGGTTTATCTCGATTTCCGGCAAAACTAGAAGTCCTATGGAAAAAAGTTATACGGTAAAGTTGTAGGTAATAAAAAGATCTACAATTTTTGTATTTACACTTTTTTCATATAACCTCAAAATTTATGTGGAAAATTCGAAAAACCAAGTTTTTAGTTTTTTATTTTTATCTTTTACAAAAAAATTATTTTTTTCACGAAATTTGGTGAAAAGTTTCCTTTTTATGTCCCAAATATGCTGTAATTTATTTGATTTGAAATATTTATTTTTTCACCTTATTTTGAAAATTAGGGTGCTTTTTCGATATTAAGTCAAAATAAGGTGAAAAAAGAAATATTTCAAATCAAATAAATTACAGTATATTTGGGACATAAAAAGGAAACTTTTCACCAAATTTTGTGAAAAAAATAATTTTTTTGTAGAAGATAGAAGTAAAAAACCAAAAACTTGTTTTTTTAAATTTTCCACCTAAATTTTGAGGTTATGTGAAAAAAGTGTAAATACAAAAATTGTAGATCTTTTTATTACCTACAACTTTGCCATTTATTTTTTTTCCATAGGACTTGTAGTTTTGCCGGAAATCGAGATAAACCGTTTTTTACTCTTAAAAACGCACCCCCTTCCCTTTCCCGACCTCAGATCGCCTGTAAATTATTTTTCCTTTCATTTTTATAATATTCTCCCCCTTTTCCAATAGGTTTCATCCTACTATTATTTTTTTTTATTATTTATAAAGGCTTCTACCCTGGTCTACAATTTATCGAAGCAATAATGAAATTGTGACTTTTTTTTGGAAAATAATCAAAATTTTGATTATTTTTCAATCTCGTCTTAATTTTTCATCGTGTACCTATATACGGTGTGTCTCAAAATATTTTTCTTAGCTAGCTATTTTTTTTTATGAAAACTTTTTCTTATTTATACCCAACTAGTTGGAACACACTGTATATACAAGGAATTCATCTCGATCGGTTGAATATATATATGGAAAAATGATTTAAATGAAAATCAACACAGTATTAGACCAATAAAACTTGAATTTTTAAATGGTACATTTGAACTACCGGCAGGTGAATCCGACATAAACAGTATTGTGAACTTCCTAAATTCCTTTTTACGAGGTTGTGAATTGATGAAAAAATTGTTTTTGAATTGACTCTCAAGTAAAATTAAAAAAACATACATACAGTGTAACCCAAAAAGTGTTTGGGATACACTCTAATTTGATTGTTTAAAAAATTGTAAGAAAATAATATACTTGAGAAGAATTCTTGTGGAACAATAAAATTAATGTGATATATTTTTTTTATCTCGATGTGAACTTCCTGAACAAACAATTTTTCCGATTTTTATTAGAAATTTACCTAAAAAAAAATTAGGGTGTTTAATAATTATTATTATATTAACGTGAGATTTGAACTGGGAAACATAATTTCATGCCTCTCAGCGTTGTACGTCCAAAATTTCACTCAATAAGAGCTAGTTTTTTTTTTAATACACCCTATATATATTAAAAGTAGTCGCAAAACTAGAAGTTTAAAAAACGCCTTTGAAATTGCCGCCTATCTTATTATTTGTTGCCTTTTTATATTAGTTTCGAAAAAGTTGGTACAGAAATTTAAAAAACATGAACCGATCCACTGTACAGGGTGAGTTTTTTCGATGACACATCCTGTATTTATCCTTATAGCACGAAATTACATGGTATTTTACAAGGTTAAAGGGAATCTACAGTTAGGTACACATTTTTTTTGGTATAATTTTAATTTTCATTAAAAATATTTTTTCAATTTCGAAATTTTCTTGAATTATTAGAATTTTCTTTAATTTGAAAGTAAAAATTGTGATAAACTACATTCCATTTATAGCTAGTGTTCTTTTAAAAAGATTTTATCATGTTTTTTTAATTTTTCGGTAACAAACTTTTTATATTCTATTTTTGTTATTGTAAATATTTTTTTTTTAAATATATATTATATTGGTTATAGGTTCTATTTTGTACAGTATTACGATAGACTTTTTTTCCATGTTTCTTGCGAATTATGTACCTAAGGATGAGAGATATTTAAAGATTTTAGAAAATAAATATTTTTACCTAATCTTATTGTTTACCTCCCAAATTCCTCCTTAAATTATAAGTATTTGTTCAATAAAAAATTCAACATAGACACATGTTTATTTTTTCCCCTCCAAAAGTCATGATAACATTAAGAAAATATGAGAAACGACATAGCTTATCTTTTGGAAGCTGCTCCTAGTGTCTAACCAGTGAAAATGTCTTCTATTGATGAAAAATATTCTCCACCGACAAAGGAAATCGCAGTCGTGACTGGAAAATGTCATCCGACATGAATTCAGTAGATACTGGTCGTTCTTTTCATTTACTTTTTGAATTTTTTAGTATACACTCCTATTTCCATGAAAATAGTTACTGTATATTTTATTTTTAGTATACTTTTGGCGAGCAGTGTATCTTTCGACAAAATAAACATTTATTATGAATGAATCTTCGATTAGAAAAGATTCCTAGTCTACACAGCAAGAAGAGACCATTCATTTTATTCATTCAATTGGGTTGTGCTTTTTCTCATTTGTACCCAACTAGTTGGAACACACTGTATATACAAGGAATTCATCTCGATAGGTTAAATGTATGGAAAAATGATTTAATTGAAAATCAACACAGTATTAGACCAATAAAACTTGAAATTTTAAATGGTACATTTGAACTACTGGTAGTGCAGTGTCCAGTCACCCAGTTGTCTTCAAATGTCTCTTACTCAGTTTCAATAGCCTGGTTGAGAGTTCCTTGTCTACCTTGCTCAGTAAACTCTTTGTATGAAGGTCGACCTCCATTTGAGTGAGACACTTTGTTTTCTCTTGCCAGCCCGTTGAGGGATTCTTTAGAAGAAACCACAGAGAAATAATATATTTTAATGGGAGTTGTCGTTCCTGTAGTAACAGTTGGCAACGCGTTGATGGCAGCGCACCAGGAAGGGGTGCCGGAACTGATTTTTACAGGCGGGATATTTAAATTTGGTAGTTTGGATTGGAGGTAGGTAATTTTTCCATTTTATCTTAAAATTGTTTGTTGTATAAATATTTCATTACAAAAAATAAATAAATAATTCTAATTAAAAAACAATTTCAAGATCGTGAAAAATGAGGGGAAGACAGGAGAGCATATCGACGGGATTCTTGACTGAGGGAATAGAACCTTTCTATTGTTTACTGCTGGCAAAGACAAAATATCTAGGTAGGTATATATCCTGGGATATCACCCAATAAATGAGAAAGAAGAAGCATGTATTATGTTTGTTTGTAGAACAGTGAAAGACACACGCATTAAAGAAAAATCGTTCGTAGACACATTTTGCAGTTGGTGATTTAAAACTACTTTGTTCGAAGAACCTTTTAGTGGCTACGTTAAAAAAATTTTTATACTTATTAAATAAATATTGTTATTTATTGATTTTATTTAAAAGATAATCACCAAATACATTTTTTTGGTTAATTTGTATATTTTTTAAATTAAATATCAAAGTCTCCTTACGACGTACCTGGATTCCCTAGACGTATTTCTTAGAAAAAACTTTTAAAACAAAAAACTAGTCTAGGGTAGATATCGTTACTCAGAATTCCGTCCTGCGCAGTTCGTCTATAGTTTTTGTAGGTTATTAAATGAGTCGAAAACTATTACAATTTAAAGCAAAGCGACAAACGTAAGTGATGTGTGGATGTATTAGCGTGAATAATTTTGCGGTTTTATATTGAATGATGGAAAAAATACGGTGATGTCCGGTAAGTTTATATTATTCTTGTAATATATAATTGAATTCTACCATAATGAATAGTATTTAATGACAGATATGTTTAAAAGAAGCTTAAAAACTATGAATTTCATCATTTTCCATACTACATGTTCTATTAAACAAAGTTATATACAAATTATATTGTAGACAGATGCATAGTGTGTTATTTTTTGTATTTTCTGCTGGACACTACATTTTATAACAAATTAAATATAAAGATAAAAGATTTGTATCATATTTTTGTGAGGGATAGACTCAAAAACTACTTTATCACCAAATAACATTTTAGTTAACTAATAATAATGTGAAAATTACAATAATGTAATCTAATTAATGAAAAATATGCCTATATAAACATATATTTTAACACAGAGCGAGTTAAACTATTCAATATTCATTTATTGTTTGATGGATCGAATATTATAAATACAATTTTTGGTTAATTCGTATAAATTGTAAAAACATTCAAATATCAAGTCGTTCCCTTACGCCGTACCTGGATTCTCGAAATTGTCAGAAGCCATTTTAAGCAAAAAAACATACGCATAGAGTGCTTTGAGCATTTCTGCGTACCTGCGTAGTTGGATTCCTGCTTCAGTCGTATTAACATGTTTGGGCAATTACAATTTAAAATAAAGTGGAATTAATAATAATTAAAGTGTAATAAAGGTAGTGTTTGTTAATAATTGTGTTAATAGTGCCGTTTTATAGATTTGAATACTATAAAACAACTTTATATTCGGTAAGTTTGTGTTTTTCTTGTGATATTACTTGATTCAAAGAGACGCCATTATGGAAACTAGCTTTTATTACATTTTAAAGAAGCTTAAAAACTGTTTAGTATGTAATGTTTGGCATTATATCTACTACTAAACAATTTTATAATATAAAAGTAATCATTTCAGCATTTTATATTTTTTAAATCTAATTGAAATATGGTGTAGACATTCACGGCGTCCTTTTTTTGGAATGTTAGGTATAGCATACAACTATGTAAATGGTTGTAGATACAAAACGTTCTTAATTTTATTGTGGTAACTTTGTTTTTGTTAAACAAATTGTATAGGTATATAAAGGTAGCTATGACGAATATAATTTTTGAACCATATTGATTTGTGAATAATTAAGTTCACCTGTTGATTTGCCATTAAAAAAAACCATTTTACAAAAGTTCAGTGTTTCTAAATAATTTGAAATGCTTTTCGTCTGGTAACAACACGGCTGAAACCGAAGTCCATCTTCGGATATTTTACCTTAACGAGAATTATTGTCAGTTTCTGTATTCTGTAATAATTAAGTTGAGAATTAGATTTCTAGATGGCGTTGTAAGGATTTTGATAGTTCTTTTTAAACATCTGTTGCTTTACAATCTTAAATTGATTTTAATTTAAATCCACAATCATCCCTAATAATGTTTAATTATATATTAGATCATGAAATACAGGGTGTCACAGAAACTGAATAACTTGTAAACATGATAATATTTGTTAATTACATGTTTTATTTAATACAAAAAACTCTAATTTGTTTTTTTTTACAGATTTTAACGCGTGGTTGGTAAAAAGCGATATGCCTAAAGGTAGGTGACTGTAGTGACGAATAACAAAAATAAAAATATTTTCGAAATATCCAAAAAAATTGTCAAAATTTATATTTACAAATAATTTTCTTTTGATCATCATCAGTGTTCCTTTTCCTTGAAGTAATAAATAGACTTATTTTTTTTAATTCATAAGTATATTTTCTATTTTTGTTATTCAAAAAGTATGTCTGAAATGTTTTGCTATTTACAATTTTTCATATAGGTTGTTTGATTTTAAAAATTTTTTAAATATTGGAAACACCCCAGCAAAGGATATTTTTATGTGGATTTTGTTTGTGTTTCTTCTTTTTCAGGTGAAGTTTTTCATGCAGCAATGTTGTGTGAGCAAATCGGTCAATAATTTTAGTTAAAATTATTCTTTTTTTAAATTTAAATAGAACGTTATGAAAAAAATAAATTTTATTAACTGTAGAATATAAAAAAAACATCTCTACAATTGAACTTACAAAATTTTTAGTATACTTGAATAATATAAAACATTTATTTAGTCAGGAATATTTTTAACCATTTATAAAATTATAATTTTTGAAATATTAAGACTTTCTCAAAATTCCCTAGGTAAAACCGATTGCTCCAGACAACTCAGAAAGGATAATTTAGGAGAAGAAAAACAAAGGATTTCTGGTGCAACGTTCTGGGGGTCAATAGGTTAGGTTCAATATAATTTAATTTTTCCTAATTTAAATAGAATTTTTTCAAAACAGGAATAAACAAAAATTAGTTAGTCTAGCATATTATTAAATAAAAAAAATTAATATAATAAAAATAAATGAAATATATGAATAAAAAAATTGCTTTTAAAGTATTTTTTACACAATTCAGTTCAGACTCAGAAATATTTTAAAAAACCCAAATTTTTGTTTCCAAATTTAAAGAACGTTTATCAAGTCTAGCATATTTATAATCAATTTCGTTGAAAAATTATTATTTTTTAAATATAGGCACTCCCAGAACGCACTAGGTACAACGAGATCTTTCAGACAACTCAGAAGAAGTGACAACAATTTATATTATTTTGGGTGTTTCCAATTATTTACATTTTCAATTTTTGCAAAATTTTCATATTCAAATAGATAAAATGGTGTATACTGTTACATCATGAATATACTTTTTTTTATCAACAAAAAAATGTTTCTTGTGGTTACACAAATTTTCCAATTGTTGTATGCCTGTATATATTGTAGTATGTGATCACAGAAATTTCCTTGGGGACAAGATTAAGACTTGTAGTTTTTCAAAATCTTTTTTTTTAACGTAATCACTTCAAACTAGTTTACAAATTTCCAGTACAAACTAATTTTTTTATTTGATTTCTTCAAAAATTTTATTACTTCACTAAAGACACTTCTTGTGCCCAGATTACTTGGACTACTCGCTAACTTAAGGTACTTTGGTTAACAAGTTTTTCCAAAATTAAATAAATACTTAGTTTTTTTTTTAAATTAGATTTTTTATAAATATTCCATTGTTTAATAATTTAAATCTGGATACTGCACCAGATTGGAGTTCAAAAATGTACATTTTAGTTTAATTTTCAAGACAATCTCCTCATTCTAACAGTTGTAAATTTTAAAATATTTTTGATTTCCATAATTTTCCCCATTAAAATTTTGCTGAAACTTGTTAATTTTTGTATTACTTAAAAGAGTGTTCGGGTAATATGGTAAGATTTTATGAACTACATGGAACGGGCTGTTGAGTTACACTCATCTTCTCTATATTAATCGAATTGTATTATTTATTCAATTTAGTAAATTACAACATGAGATGTGTATTTATACAGTACTCTAAAATGTAATCTATTTTGAATGACATGCAACCGATTTTTATAGATAAGTGAGTTACTCCATCAACACGGATACTGGCTCGAGGTTGCTCTAACGTAGTGGACTTAGAGTCTGTATCATAGGGAAATTTATGTGATGAATGCCTTTGACTAAGAGATATATGTGGTGGCAATCGCCGGCCGGTAAATGGAAATGGTCGATTTCGGTTTTTTAGTGGTAGTTAATGGAATGGAAATATGGTGGAGTCCAAATGGTATTAGGATGAAGATGATTGGTTAAAAATGTAAGTGATATTATTTTTTGTTTTCAGTTTATTTTTGCATGTTATGTATTACAATTACTATAATACTGGGTGTCTCAGAAAGTTTCGTTAAGCGAAAATAGTGTTTTGTATAAAAATGTTTTTTGATTTTTTAAAATTATTCGTTTGGTTAAGCGAAAATTCTACATAACAAAAAACTATATATACTATACCTGAGTAACAAAATTGTAGACACTAAATTCCTGGAAAGTATGGTAACGTTAAAACGTAATTATTGGTCGTCCAGTGGCGTACGAAAAATATAAAAGGAAACATAAATAAAATCGCATTTTAAAAGCTATATGTGACTGTGTGTAATAAAAAAGATCTTTAAAACAATACAAAACAACCAAATAATTGTTTTTCCTCATGTCTATTGTCAACTGTCAGTTGATGGACATGTAGTATATTTGTGGTTATCGTCTTACTCTTTTTTTTTCCGTTAATGGTTAATATAACAGGGGTTAATTTACCTAGGAGACATATTTTATTGTGGTGTGGCTTAATATTTAGTTAAAAATAAGGCATTTCTGCTGGTCAATATAGTGTGTACATAAAGTAACGTAATTTGCTATTATTTCGATTTTCGTTAGGTTTATTCAACATTTAATATTGAATAAAAGTTTTTTCAAATAATCCAGACCATCTGCTTAAGTCGATTAGAAGTATACATGGTGTATTATTTAAAAAAATATGTTATCAAGTTGTTTTGGAGCAACGGTGCACCCTGTATACTTCTAATGGAATTATGCAGATGGTCTGGATTATTTGAAAAAACTTTTTTTGTTTGTAAACCAAACGGAAATCGAAATATTAGCAAGTTACGATATTTTATGTACACACTGTATAAGTAGACGGGTATTGTGAAAAGCGGTGTTGTCATATTCACCAGAAAATCAAGTAATTTGTTGGAATTGGTGGATTGTGTGTTTGGGGAAAATAAAACTAAGGATGTTTAAAAAATATTAAAATTTTAATATACTTTCAACAATATATACAAATTATCTTGCACAAAAATTAACAATTCTCAAAATGAACACAAGAAATTTATACAGTTCTATTTATATACGGATTAATAAAACAATAAATAAAATTCAGGTATGTACACAATTTTTATAAATTAAAAATTTTTTCAAAATTTTCAATATACAAGAAAAGTTATTTTTCGAAAAAAGCGAGCTAGAGAAAAAAACCCTCAGTATAATATATGTACAAGTATATGACCGTAAATAAAATGAAAAAAAAAAAAATGTATATTGTTCTATATTTAAAATAAAAATATTTTACATTTCACTACCAACGCGGTCAGTTTTTTGGAAATATTGGAAGCTCAATTGCAAACTACCCCTTTGCTTTTTCCAATAAACATCTGTTATACAGGGTGTTTTAAAAAAAGTAGCCCTTTTGCTGGTAAAACAATTTTATATACATTTCTCTCTAAGGAAATTATGCGAATTAGCGCCCTCTATGAGTAAAAGAACAAATTCATGGGATGTTTCAGCGTTTAAAACATATTCGTACAAAATTTTATTACAATGTTGCCAGTAGTTTCCACGTAATCGTAGAAAAAGTGTATGTGAGGGTTATCTTTTTTGGAAACACCCTGTATTTTGTGTAGAATCTATTTCAATGCATAATATACAAGAAAAAAGAATATTTTGTACAAACGAATTTTTCAGTTAGTAATGAGATCGACAAGGTTGCCATATTTTAATTTTGTACAAACTTCTGTAGCTTTTTTCTTCGAAAACCAAAAAAAAAACGAAGATTTAACAAAAAAAAATGAAAACTAATCGAAGAAAATTTAATATTTATGAAGCTTTCGTTATAAAACTTCGGTCCCAAGTAATAAATCTGGTTTTTAGGAAGATCGTAAACAATTTATTTTAATAATTACCCATATAGTGAAAAAATATTCAACGGTGTACAAAGAAACTGTCAAAATATTAATTATTGAAAAATCACTCGAAAACTATAAAAAAATAACAAATTTGTTAAATTTTTTACTTACCTAAGTTTATATTTGCAACATTTATATACTTTTTACACCCAATTCACATTAAGACATCGAAACCTTCTCTAATATCTTCCATTACGATAAAAGTTTGACCTGCTTATACCGAATCTTTCGTCCCAAAAAACATAAGGCACAAACCCCAGAAAATTACCACTCGGGACACCAAAATTCAACTCAACACACAAATTCATCTAAACAGTTCGACTACCCAACAACATTCTGTCAAACTAACGTCGCTGTCGCTGTACTCTGCGATATTTGCTCCACCACATTTTCCACATGTCTGTATTTCTTTATTTTCTTCCATTCCCCGTTGTTGTAATTCATTTGGAAGTGCGTCTCTACCAACATGGTAAGATAAGTAGCATCGGGCTGCAAAACATTCTCTTGATCCTCTGATAATTTGATTGTAACAATATTCCCGAGATGCGGACACGGATTGTCTCGAGAACCGGCCATAAATCCGAGTATAAGCGCCTTTTCTGGTCGTGTAACTTTATTCGCAGTCCGAAACATATCTTGAGCCTCCAACATTTGTTCTCTCTAAAATATAACAATAATTAAACATGAAAACAATAAATTATCCACCAACTTACAGTAAGAGCAAGTCCTCTTCTTTGTAAAACCGTCGCCGTAGGTTGTGGTTGAATCCTGATGTGAGTGACGGTTTGTTGAGGCTGTTGCTGAATCGGTCTTTGTGTAACAACAACAGGTGTACCGACAACCTGTTGTACTTGTTGAACAGTTTGTTCGGAGGAAATAATAGTTCTTTGTCCAGAAGGAGTCGTCGCTAATAAAGGAGGTACAGGTCGGATAGTTTGGATGAATTGTTGGGTAACTGCAACAGCCGGTTGTGGTGTAGGAACTGGTGTTGGTGTAGGGATCTGTTGCGATTGAGGTGTGATAGGAGTTGATGGAGTAGGTGAAGTTTGGATAGATTGAGGGGGAGCTGAAGAAGTTGGAGCTGCAGTAGGAGTTGCAACCGGTTGAGGAGTAGCTGGGGCGTAAGTAGGAGTTGGTACTAAGCCAGCAGCGTAATCTGGGGTTGTAACAACTGTTGTTGCAAGCGGGGGACTTTGTACGGTTGTAATTTCTGTTGCTTTTTTAGCGGCATCTTCGATTTCTGTAAAAAATTTACTGTATAATCTGTAGTAGTTCAAATGAACAACATCTTTACCTTGCATTTTCTTTCTCTTTTTAGCAGCTGCATACCCTAAAGGTTGATCTGCAATATCTAATAGTTTAACTCCACCTTCTTTTCTTCCTGCAGGTGCTCTTGATAGTGGAGGTCTGTTTGCATTGCTGTTTAATGCAGATCGGAATCCTGATGTAGGTACTCTGCTAGGAATTCCCTTAAGCGGAGCTAAACAAAAAGGTATTTCATTGAAATAATTGAATTATATTTAATGTGATTCATCTTACTTGTATCTGTCATTTTCCTTGGCATACCTCTGGATCTAACGGGTATGACTGGGGCACAAGATTTTTTATTTAAATTTGAAGCCGCGTCCATAGATTTTTGCAGTAAATCTGCTCTTAGGAGGGCTGATTTTGGCTTCTTTTTTATTGTAAAGTGTTTTAATGGTTCAGGTTTATGTCCGACCTTAAATATATAAAATGATAAAAAATTTGAGTGTTGCAACTAAATAATACTTACAACTGAAACTAGAGCTCCCTTATTTAAATAATGACATTCCATGGGTAACATTGTATGGTCGTTTTGTTTACGAACAAGCCTTCGTAAATCAGATACTAAATCGTTAAAAATAGGTCGTACTTCATCTACATCTGATATTTCTGTATTTAAAGAGCCAGTGGAAGGGTAGGTTTTAAGTGCATCTGCTAACATTGCAACCCAAAGTTCAGAATCTCCTAAAGCTACTTCCAAAATTTGTTCTAGTTCTGTCTTCCACTTAAAATTAAATTGTTTTTTATAAAAAATTTTGTAAAAAACGAATTTGGTTTTATTTTGTACATGCTACCTGGTCTATTATTTACTCCAGATGTTTCAGGTATATTTTAAGCACTGGTTTCATTTAAATTTAAAACAATTCTTACATCACTGTAATAATTTATAGCAAGCAAATTGAAATTGTTTATGTTTTGACACATATAAACATACCTCTTCCAAATTTCTGCGCGGGATATGGAAGAAACTGAGTAATAATTTCAGTTTGACTTGCGTCTGTAAATCTGGGAAGCAGTCTTTTATATTTCTCAATACTTCGGCGTTTAATTGTGAACATATTGAGCCTCCTGTCCAAGAATCGTTTGATATTCCGAGTTTATTGTGAAGCCACAACGAAGTATCACTGTCACGTACGTTCGCCATTTTATAAAACTGACATTTCCACATTGGTCTGAAGTTAGCTGCATGAAATTCGTTTTTAATTTTCTCGAAGACGACCGATTACAAACGGCCATCAACGTATCCAAGTATTCTTATAGGGCTTTTTTCGAATACGTTCTTAAAAATAAAAAATGGATTAACTTACAACCTTAAACATCAAGTTTCATAAATTTATTGTAGAAAAGAGAGACTTCCAATGGAGTGTATAATCCAGACCAGCTTATATAGGTAATTATTTTGATCAATATAAGGGATCATTGCCTCTTAAGAATTTTTTACGATACGCTCCTCGTCCAAAGTTTGTAAAATCTTCTTTTTATTCTACCAGTAAATGATTTTAAAATGTCAATTTTAGTGTTTTTTATTGTCAAGTATTTATTTTGGCAATATTTGCTGAAGTTGCGACGTTTTAAATCAAATGTTTTTGTTATCACTCCACTTCTAACCAAAATATGCCAACAAAACTAAACTTCGTACCTTAATTTCACTAATTTCCAAGTAACTTTTACCCAAATACATTCATTTAAAATAAATATGTGCAATCGGTGAGTTTATTTACGTGTAACGTGCAAAAATTACAAAAAATATTTCAGACCTCCCTGGATAGTGTAAAATGTTTAAATTGGAATCATATATTACACCTATAATATTGAGTTACGTCAATAGATATATAAATAATTTCAAGTTAGAAGATTCCCAGGTATGTAATTTCCAATTTTTTCTTACTTCATTTCTTTAATACATAAAATTTTAGGTATCTTTGTGGGGTGGAGATGCATCTTTTAATAATTTAGAACTAAATTTACAAGTATTGGAACAAGAACTTCAGTTACCTTTCAGTTTTGTGTCTGGTAGTATTCGAGAACTACTCATACATGTACCATGGACCAAATTAGCCTCCGAACCAATTACTATCACTATAAATACTATAGGTATTTATTATTGTGCACAATTTTTATTTAAAATCATTTTCTGTATTTTTAGAATGCATTTTAAATTTAAAAGGAAAAGAAACCAGGGGAAGATATGATGCTGCAGCAACTGCAAGAGAAAAAAAACCAGGTCACCATGGGTAAGTAGAAGAAAAAGTTGTTGGGGAAATAAAACGATCAACTACTTTTAGAAAAGAAATGGAAGCTCCCCAGGGATATGTGCAATTATTAATCAATAAAATAGTCAGTAATATTCGTATTTATTGTAATAATTTAATATTGAAATATGTTGAAGAAGATATAGTATTGTCTATGAATGTGAGACATTTAAAATTTGAATCCGCCAATAAAAAATGGGAACCTGCTTATATAGGTAAGTACAATAATAAGTTGTTCATTTGAACTACTACATTTTTCACTTTCAGATGTTTCACCAGCTGAAGTAATTCTTAGGAAAGTAATAACAATAAACGATTTGACGTTATGTTTAGATAAAAGGAATGCTTCAGGTAAAATTGAGGTTTACCAAGAACCTATGTTATACAAGTGTTCAATGACAATGCATTTGCTCAAAAAATATCATTCAGCTACTGCTAATATAGCATCGACAACTCGACTAGATATTTATTGTAATAACATGGAATTTAGTATGACTGAGCAACAAGTACCAATGTTTATGCGATTATTATTATTGTTATATGCATTACAACAAAAACAGTTGAAACCAGAGTTAGATGGAACAGCAGACGGTACTAGCACTACACAGGATTCCAGAGGTGCTAAACGTGTAAATCAATAGAAACAAAATTAATTTTTTCTAAATACTTTTAGATTTGCAGGATAATTCGTTAGGTTGGACTGGCTGGGCTTGGTCGTACGTATCTTCAGTTCTCCCAGCACCTTGGGACGAGGATTGGGATGATAAATTTTTACAGGATCATAAAGGACACACTCTACATTTTGGAACGTATGTTGATAATCTTTCAATTACATTTAAGGTTTCAGAAAGCACTGTAGAACGCACCAATTATTACAACCATAAAAAATTACGTTATACGCCGATGTTAAGTTTACAATTGCAAGGAATTTACTCTGAAATCGTAATCCATGGTTTGAAATGGTTTAATGCAATGGGTGGCGTCAGCCAAGCGATGCTATTACCAATGGGATTGTGCAGCTGTGCATTTAAGGAGATTGTAGATGATTCTGTGCAAATAAATTATCTAAAAATTGGTAAGTACAATTTTGCATCATAAAAAGTGGATGATATATTTTTTTAAATACTTAGGGTCTGAAACTAATGGTCACAAGACTGATTCATTGTTTGATGCGGAAGCTGTGGAAAATAAAGGGAAAAAAAGGCAGTATAACACTTCTTGGGACGTTCATATGACTATGTATTCGGAATCCGTTCTTTTGGAACGTACACCAGCTTTTGCCTTTGATTATTTATACCAAATGGATATGCCTAACGATACATCCAGTGATGTATTGTCAGAGATGGGAAGCGACTTTGAATTCAGGTAAATTAACTTCTTAAAACCAAATAGTTTGTTGAATATATTTATTTTTAGCAATTTTATGGAAAATTCGAATATGAGAATCTGTTTAGGTCCGTTTAAGTTAAGATTGTGTTCCGGTTTTTTTCACAGACTCGGTACATTACAAGTAGCTGGTACGTTATAAATAATAATATGAATATGACGTGTTTATTCTAACAAAATAAAATTTTCAGCTTCCTACTACGATTACCCTCCATATACAATACCAAAACCCGATAAGACTTTACAGGAACTCCATCCACCTTCCGAAGAAGACTTCGACGCTTTAAATGAATTCATTCCCAGCAGAAGCATGAGAATTACTTTTTTCGCTCCAATTATCGAACTGGAATTGATGGATCATCCTTATTTTCAACCTGCCAAAGGGATGTTGTATAGAAAATGGAAAGTAAGTAAAATATTCATATTCCCCCTCTTATATTTATTAATAATTTTATTACAGAAAATATCCACGGCTCCAGTTACATCAAAACCATTGCCGCTGCCGAAACTAACGTTAGAATGTCAATTTTTTGACATAAGTTTGACGTATCCCATGTACGTGAATCGTTTAGTTCACACGACTTGTCAACTGCCAGATCCGCCTATGCAATTATTTGACGCGTGCTTTTCCCGTAACAGTATTAAAGTGGTAGGTCTCTGTAGTCGTTTGATAATTAACGCGAATAAACAGACGACGATTTTAACGCCATCTAGTCTTTCTTACGCAACTAAAAATATTAATAAGCCGCAGTATTGGACGAAAGCGGATATTGCGCACGAAGAAACTACTTTTGAATCTGAAAGTGTTACTTTGAATGGTACCAATGCGAAAATGATGGTGGTGATGTATATTATTGGGAAAATGTTGAAAATGGACGCCGAAGGGGCGGTTGGGGTTATGAATAATACTTCTATTCTTTCGGATGCTTCAAAAGATCATAGTGAGTTATTTTTTTAAATAAATATCTTGGTTTTTATTAAACGATTGGTTATTTTTAGGTTTGCCTTTTATGGAGCTTTGTGTAGAATCGATTAGATTGAAAAAAGTGAAAACCAATTCTACTGTGTCGATAGACGCGAGTTTGGGTTCGATAAAGGGTTTTATTTTCGAGCCGATTCATAAAAGATCAGATGAGATTTCCAATTCGAATGATATTCAACAAGTTCTTTTTATATCCGGTCCGGAACCGAAAACGGAAAGTTCGGATGATGATATATCGAAATTGTAAGTAAATTTGTATCCATTGATTTTTCTTTATTTAAATTTTTTCTTTTCATGTTAAAATTTCCATCTACCATGGGCGTATCATAACGTTTTTAAAGGAACTCATTTATTTGCAAATATTTTTATATACCAAAGGCGTACGATACAATTTTTATAACGGTTCAATGTGTTTACAAAAAAATTTCCATTTACCATAGGTGTACCATAAAATTATTAAAATGACTCATCTATTTACAAAAATTTCTAGTTCATGGGCGTGTAGAATAAAATTTTTAAAGGGGCCATATTTTATTTTTTAAAATTCCCATTTACCATGTGCGTACGATAAAAATTTCAATCTAATTTAGAAAAATTTCCTCATCATAGACGTGCAATGAAATTTTTATAACAGATTAATTGGTTTGTTAAACTTTTTATTTCATGGGCGTGCGATAAAATTTTTGAAGAGGCCAAAATGTATTTTTTTAAATTTCCATTTACCATGGGCGTACGATAAAATTCTTAAAGGGATTAATTTATTTGCAATTATTCCCATATACCAAGGGCGTACGGAACAAATTTTATAAAGGTTCAATCTATTTTGAAAAATTTCTTTTCTTCATAGACGTACAATGAAATTTTTATAAGAGATTTAATTGGTTTGTTAAACTTTTTATTCCATGAGCGTGCGATAAAATTTTTGAAGAGGCAAAAATGTATTTTTTTAAATTTCCATTTACCATGGGCGTACGATAAAATTTTTAAAGGGATTAATTTAATTGCAAATATTCCCATATACCAAGGGCGTACGGAACAATTTTTATAAAGGTTCAATCTATTTAGAAAAATTTATTTTCTTCATAGACGTACAATGAAATTTTTATAAGAGATTAATTTATTTGTAAAACGTTTTAATCCACGGGCGTACGATGAAATTTTTACAAGGATTTAATTTGATCGTAAAAATTTCTATTTCATGGGCGGGTACAATAAATTTTTTGAAAGGGCCGTAATTTATTTATAAAAATTTCAATTCACCATGGGCGTACGATAAAATTTTTAAAGGGGTTAATTCAATTGCAAATATTCCCATCTACCAAGGGCGTATGATACAATTTTTATAAAGGTTCAATCTATTTAGAAAAATTTCCTTTCTTCATAGACGTACAATGAAATTTTTAAAAGAGATTAATCAATTTGTAAAACGTTTTATTTCACGGGCGTACGATAAAATTTTTACAAGGATTTAATTTGATTGTAAAAATATCTATTTCATGGGCGGGTACAATAAAACTTTTAAAGGGGCCGTAATTTATTTATAAAAATTTCAATTCACCATAGGCGTACGATTAAATTTTTAAAGGGATTAATGTAATTCCAAATATTCCCATATACCAAGGGCATATGATACAATTTTTCAATCTATTTAGAAAAAAATTTCCTTCCATCATAGACGCACTATAAATTGTTTTAAAGCGATTAATATATTTTTTTTAAATATTTTCATTGGCGTGCGATAAATTTTTTTAAGGGGGTTTATTTTTAATTTTTTAAATATTTTTCTCCGTAGTAACATTGCGGAATCTTCACCTTTATTCACAGCGACCGTCCAATATCCGATAAGTCCGGAAAATCAAAAACACCCACCGATACTTCTATTTAACCTCCAAGAAATTAGAGTTTGTGTCGATCCGTTACTCTGTAGATGGTTGTTGTACACCCCCAAACAATTCGGGCATAAATTGAAAACTTTCGGTAAGTCACCGGTTTGAAAATTTGCATATTTTTTTTTTATTAAATTAATTTTTTTTTTCAGATCCCCCCGTGAAAACTAAAAACGTCTCCGAAGCCAGCGCCGAAACTCCTCGAAAAACTTCCACCAACATCGAATCGATTCACAGCAGTTCCGATCGAGAACAACTTTTTGTTCCGCATAAATCAGAAGAAAAAGAAGAAAATTTAGACGTGCAAGAAAAAATTTACAACGTTCTTAAAAAATGGTTCGACGTTTGGAAGGGTATGTTTCTCTACGGCGACGTTTCTCAATGCACCATCTATTTTCCGCTCGTCTCGCTGTCCGCTATAGGATCCCAGGGTAAGATAATGTTTAAACCCCTTTTTTTTTGTGTACCAATTTTTTTTTTCTTAAAGGTATTCAAGAAGCTGTCGATTCCGCTGTAAATAAAGACCGCCCCCCTGATATAATGGTTATAACTTTACCGTTCGCTAATATTCGTAGCGCACACAGACAAAGCGTTAAAAAATACCTTACGTCTCTTCCTGTATCCTTACCGGATACGATTTGGTCGCCGGAAAAGTCCAGCTTTCCTTGGACGGTGTCTATATCCGATATGAGTTGCTATACGATTCAATTCGGTAATAAATTGATATTTTTAAAACCGGTTTCGTTGAGTGCCACCGTAGGACTGTCAACTAGACCTAGTAAAGTTGATAGTGACACCGTGGAAACTGTCAAATCCGATATTGGGTATTTAGGTGTTTGTGTACATATAGATATGACGCCTATTGTTATTTCAACGTCGGAAGTTCAAGTTTATTTATTCGCCAGTGTTTTGTATGGTAAGTTTAAGTGTCCACGAATCCTCTATAAAGTGAAAAATTGTTTAAATATTAGTTTTAATGATAAAAAGTTTTTTTTTTGTTCTGAAACCCCGTAAAATGAAATAAAATTCCAAGTTTTTCAAAGCACGTCTCATTTTGTAGCCAGTTTTATGAAAAACGTATGAATTTTTGCACTTTTTCCAGTCCGGTATTCCTCCCTCTTTTATGTCTTCTATGGCCTCATTACATCACTTTTTTTTTGTCTTTTCGCTTCCGCGTTCCTTTTAAGTCTTTGTCAATCTTTTTTTTTCATTCTGGTGTCTAGTATCCGCTGTATATGACCTAGTCTTTTTGCTCATTTCTTGTTCTCCAAATAAATCTCTTATTTCTTGGTTTGCTCTTCTTTTCCACACCCATTCTTCTTTTTTCCCTCCTAATATTCTTCTGAGTATTTTCCTTTCCCATATGTTTACTTTATATTTTCCTCTTCTTTACTCAATATCCAAGTTTCCCTACCGTATAGTGCCGTTAGATTAGATTGTATGTGTGGCTTTTGGCCTAATCCGTTGCGATCTTTTCAGATCTATTGTGGTCCTTTAAACTCTAGATTACATTCTCCAGCCTGACTCCTTTTAAAAAATCTATTAGCGTGGGTACTGTACCTTTCATAAAGCTTTCTGCCAATGGCTTTTCCGCACATTTGCCAGGCTATCACATTGACATAGAATGTGTTCTGCCGTTTCTTCTTCCAGGTGACAAAACCTGCACGTATCTTCGTTTGTCAATCCCATCAGCTTTAAATGCCTATTGAGCTTACAGTGCCCCGTTAACAGACCCACTACAGCTTTAACAGTTTTCCTGTCTTTGGTCATCAGATCTTGCCATCGCTTGCCTCTGTCCTGGGGAGTTCTTCCACCATTTCAGAGATTCGTGGCCGACCCACTTCTTTGTTTGTTTCCTTGTTATGGTTTTTGCAACGCCACAGAACGGTTCCGGCCCAACGAATGGCATTGATGAGCCTCGCTTTTTTTTTAGTGCCGTTAGTCTAATAACTGTTTTCTATAGATGTAACTTCTACCTTCATTGAAGTTATTATTTTATTTCAGGCTCCTGTCTGTTTACTTCCTTTTGTTAATCTTATTTCTATGTTCATCTCTTCATCGCTATCCTCCTTAATAACGGTGCCTGGTTGGTTGGTAAACCGACGAAACAGGCCGGGTTAGTGGGCCCCAATACTACAGCCGTTGGCTTATTGTATTGCCCAGTTTGTCTGCTAGTCCGTGAGAAGATTTGTGACCTTGATGAGATCTAGAAGTCTCTTCACAGTATCTCTTTTGGTGAGGTTGGATACAAGGTCATCCGGCCCTATCTGTCTATACCTCCACCAACGTAGAGCCTCACATTCGAAAATTATTTCGTCCTCCTCTCCACATAATCTACATATAGGTTCTTCTTGGAAGATCCCCATATTGTGAAGGTGTTTTCTCAGGCCGCAGTGTCCGGTTATAAGGCCGGTTACCAGCCTGATATCTCTCCTATTTAACTTTAGGATTTATTCAGTAAATTTTGGTTTGGGTTGTTTAACCATCAGTTTACTGTGTTTGAGCTTCGGAATTGTTTGCCAGTATTTGAGGTGTTGTTTGTTCACCCACTGGTTTAATGTGGTTCTTACCGAAGCCTTTGTTACACCGATTGCCGATCCTTCTCGTGCTAGGACGTTCCCTTCAATACCCTTGTGACCTGGCACCCATTGCAGTGTTACCTTATTTGTGGCACTGAGTTTTTTGAGGTTTCTAAGCACTCCCAGACAAGTTTGGATTTCATTGTACTACTATTAAGTCCTTTGATTGACGCTTGACTGTCTGAGCAGTTTTTACCGCTGTATCCCTTCCTTATGTTTTCTCTCAGACATGAGTCGATTGCGTAGATTTCTGCTTGGAATACAGCGGTATTTACTCCCAATGAATGACTAATGTCACATCTAGGGGAATGACCGAATATTCCAGCGCCAATACCAGTGTCCCTTTTAGAACCCTCAGTGTACCAAACTATTTCTTGTTTTGGTTGTTCCCTTGAATTCTCCTTTCCAATCTTTGTTGAAGGGTTTTTCTAGTGATGTGATCAGCATCATATAATCAGTACCCATAGTTAGTATGGGATTTGTGATTATATTGATAATTGTCCCATTAGGGTGAGGGTTCCAGTTATTGTTTAACTGGAGACGATATGCCCCAATTCTAACCTCTGCTTTGACAATTAGGTCAATTAGTGGGAGGTTTAGAATTGTTTCCATGTTTGCTGTCAGAGTACTTCTTTGTGCTCCAGTGATTCACTGACATGCCAGTCTCTGGATTTTGGTTTGATCTAGGATTGCCTGTTTCTGGTTAACCTTAGGCCACCTTATGTTATCATGGGTCTTACAACCGTTGTTTACAGCCAATTTACCACTGTCAGTTTCAGTCCCCATGTACTTCCAATCGCGTATAACTGTGCCTAGATAGATATAGGTTTGGATTTGTTCGGATTCTATTGATCTCTGCTCTACTACAAAATTTCTCTTCTTTGTGGGGTTGTAATTTTCAAAAACTTTGACTTTTCTGCATTTACTCTTAAGCTCGCTATTGTAAGTGATTGTAACTTCCACTGCTCTTTTTCGTAGACTCAACTTGGGATTTTCCCTTAACGAAGGCATAAAACATTCATCCGTGGTATGTATAAAAACAATTTTTTTACAGGTTTGATGGAAGTAGCATCGAATTTAATGCCGGAAAAAACTGTAATTCCACCGATTAAAACTCAAGACGCTTTACCAGTAGTTGTCGGTAAAAACAGTTCGACTTTATCCCCGACCGTTGTGCGGGAAAACACTGCGGATTCGTTGAGCGATAAAACCCCACCGATCGCTCAATTATCCCAACAAAATACGGTGGACGAAAGCGTTAAATTAACCGCTTGGGTGCAGTGGACCGTTACCCGCTTCACCATCGAACTATTATCCAACGAATACCGCACTTTAACCGACGATTTAGAATCGCTGCAACCGAGATTAAAGTTGATAGTGGACGCTGAAGATATCGTCAGTTCTTTGGATTTTCAAAACGTTTATTTAAAGATAAAAAGTAAAATTGGATCGGTTTCTATTCAACATTACAAACGGTATTTTATTGTCTAATTTAATTAAATGGGATTTAAACTAATTTTTTTTTTTTTTAGGTTAACCGCTAATTCTAAATGGCAACCTGGACCTTTTTCCGGTATAGTGATGCGGCTGCGCGAAGATATCGGTACGAGTCAACGACACGAAGATAACGGTTTCGTTAACGTGACTATAACTAGAGCGAGCTGTCAACATACGCATACGTTGTGGGGCGCTGTACAGAAACGGTATAATAAAGAACCGCAAAGGAAGGATCGTTTGAATCCGCAGCTTTTGTCGCAGAGTCGTTATATTACGGAAATTGTGGTTAACGTTCAACCTATCGGTGAGTAATTGGGGGGAAATCAGTTGGTTTTTGTTTTTTCCGAAATTTGAGTATTTTTGCACCGCTAAAACCATATTTTAAGACATTTTTTTTTTTCGACAAAATTTGTTTTTTTTTCAAAATTTGCATTTTGACAGGTCCCAAGAACGATGAAACTGACGTTTTGACCGTGTAAAATCCGAAATTGTTCATTTTCTTTGCTGTTTGGAAACGTACAGCTGTCGTCAAATTGTCAAATTGCACAGAAAATGTCTCATTTTTAAGGATATTATTTCAAACTATGCATTTTGACAGGGCAAAAAAACGTTGAATCTGACGTTTTGACCTTGTAACATACAGAATTGTCCATTTTCTTTGTTGTTTTAAACCGTACAGCTGTGATATCTCAAATTACACCAAAGTTTTGGCATTTTAAAGGAAATTCTTCCAGAAACTGAATTTTGACAGGGCAAAAATACGTTAAAACTGACGTTTTGACCGTGTAACATAAAGAATTGTCCATTTTCTAGGTTGTTTTAAACCGTACAGCTGTGATATATCAAATTACACCGAAGATTTGGCATTTTAAAGGAAATTCTTCCAGAAACTGAATTTTGACAGGGCAAAAATACGTTAAAACTGACGTTTTGACCGTGTAACATAAAGAATTGTCCATTTTCTAGGTTGTTTTAAACCGTACAGCTGTGATATATCAAATTACACCGAAGATTTGGCATTTTAAAGGAAATTCTTCCAGAAACTGAATTTTGACAGGGCAAAAAAACGTTAAAACTGACGTTTTGACCTTGTAACATAAAGAATTGTCCATTTTCTAGGTTGTTTTAAACCGTACAGCTGTGATATATCAAATTACACCGAAGATTTGGCATTTTAAAGGAAATTCTTCCAGAAACTGAATTTTGACAGGGCAAAAATACGTTAAAACTGACGTTTTGACCGTGTAACATAAAGAATTGTCCATTTTCTAGGTTGTTTTAAACCGTACAGCTGTGATATATCAAATTACACCGAAGATTTGGCATTTTAAAGGAAATTCTTCCAAAAACTGCATTTTGACAGGGCAAAAAACGTTAAAACTGACGTTTTGACCTTGTAACATACAGAATTGTCCATTTTCTATGTTGTTTTAAACCGTACAGCTGTGATATATCAAATTACACCGAAGATTTGGCATTTTAAAGGAAATTCTTCCAAAAACTGCATTTTGACAGGGCAAAAAACGTTAAAACTGACGTTTTGACCTTGTAACATACAGAATTGTCCATTTTCTATGTTGTTTTAAACCGTACAGCTGTGATATCTCAAATTACACCGAAGTTTTGGCAATTTAGAGGAAATTCTTTCAAAACCTTCATTTTTACATGGCAAAAAACGTTGAAACTGACGTTTTGACCTTGTAACATAAAGAATTGTCCATTTTCTAGGTTGTTTTAAACCGTACTGCTGTGATATCTCAAACTACACCGAAGATTTGGCATTTTTAAGGAGATTCTTACAAAAACTGAATTTTGACAGGGCAAAAAAACGTTAAAACTGACGTTTTGACCTTGTAACATAAAGAATTGTCCATTTTCTAGGTTGTTTTGAACCGTACAGCTGTGATATCTCAAATTACACCGAAGCTTGGCATTTTAAAGGAAATTCTTTCAAAACCTTCATTTTGACAGGGCAAAAAAACGTTAAAACTGACGTTTTGAACGTGTCACAAACAGAATTGTTCATTTTCTATGTTATTTTGAACCGTGCCGCTGTGATATCTCAACTTACACCGAAGAATTTTCATTTTTAATGAAATTCTTTCAAAAATTTGCATTTTGACACCGCCAAAAAACGTTGAAAAAGACGTTTGGTTCGTGTACTATCCAAAATTGTCTATTTCTATGTTATTTTTAGCCGTCAACCTGTCATATGTTGAATAACACTGTAGATTTCAGATTTTTAAGGAGATTCTTTCAAAATATGTAATTTGTCATCGTCAAAAAACGTTAACGATGACGTTTTGTTGGGGTTGTCTTCCAATATTGTCTATTTCTATGTTGTTTTGAGCCGTAAACCTGTCATATGTTGAATTATACTGAAGATTTCGGATTTTTAAGGAGATTCTTTCTAAATATGTAATTTGTCTTCGTCAAAAAACGTTAACGATGACGTTTTTCGGTGTGCCATCCAGAATTGTCTATTTCTATGTTGTTTTGAGCTGTAAACCTGTCATATGTTGAATTACACTGAAGATTTCTGATTTTTAAGGAGATTCTTTCAAAATATGTAATTTGTCAGCGTCAAAAAAACGTTAACGATGACGTTTTGTCGGTGTGCCATCCAGAATTGTCTATTTCTATGTTGTTTTGAACTGTAAACCTGTCATATGTTGAATTACACTGAAGATTTCCGACTTTTAGGGATATTCTATCAAAATATGTTTTTTGTTAGCGTCAAAAAAACGTTAACATTAACAATTTGACATTTTTAAACAAATTTCCTTTCCAGATTTTATCATATCGCTGAAAACTTTGCGCAGCTTCTATTTAGTGGTAGTTCCACTGCTACAAATACCATTAAGCAAAGAACCGACAATTCTCGACGAATCTACGTCAATTCTAAACGCCAATAATCAAAATTTACCGCTAGCTTATTTGGAATGTCAAGATATTCGTTTGGTAATACCTTCGGTGGAACTACAAGGCACCGGCGCCTTACCTGACGTCGTCATATTCCAAATACAAAAGATTTGCATGACTCCTTCGGCCGTCAACCCCATCTGTCGGACACCGCTACGACCGGATATTTACGAACAAGCAGCGCACGCGCGAATCTTAAACGTACCGGGTGAGTAGAAAGTAGAAAATAAAAGTTTGAGGTTATGATTTGATTAAATTTTTAGGTAGCGAAGTAGAAGACAGACAGTACCAACTTGATTTAATAGGAATTTCCGTTTGTACGGGAATCTGGGAAGATATCGATTCGGTATTTTCGTCAACAAACTTTTCAAAAAGTTTGAGCGAAAATCCCGCTTTGGAATGGAATAATTTGGAGCAAGGACAACCGAATTTTTCACATCCGACGTTAAATCTTTGGCATATCACCGAAAAATTCGACATTTCCCTTATCCTAGCCCCAGCTATGGTGTACAAAGAAACCACCGTAATATGCGGTCATTCGTTGGAAATTAATTTCGTCACTGATATCGTCATAAATTTATCTTTACAACAAATTAAATTGTTGTCGGGTTTATTAAGCGAGTTTGCAGCTTTAATGGAACCTTTAATTGTTGACGAAAATTTTGTAAGACCGAAATTAACATTACCCTACTCGAGATCGTGTGATTTAACTTTCTACGACGAAGAAACCGAAACTTGCGACTTATTCAGAGATTCCGGTATCGAAACGTCGGATATTATGTCTTCGAGAATGTTTAAAACCGATGGGGAAAGGTACGTCGTACCGAAAATCGGTACGTCACTTCCTGGTTATTCGGTACCGTTTGATGTACTTTTTACCGCAGGAAAAGTTAGTTTAGGACTTTACCAGGTAAATTTACCGACGAGCGGGAGTGTTCGAGGGAAAAGTAGACGAAAAAAATCGCAAAAAGTCGATATCGACGAAGCAGGCTACGAAGCTGAAGAAGAAGATAAAGAAATTATTTACAACGAATATTTGCCGCTGGTTTATTTAAGCGTAAATCAACCGAACGTTTTTTGGAACAAAAAACATTCGATTCGAATGATTCAAGTTACTTGTTTCGATTTAAGTTTAAAATTAAGCGGTCCCGAATACCTCCCGATTAGTCACGTTCCATATGAAGACGATTACCCCGTTAATCTGTTAGAAACTAAATCCGGTACGCCGGATATTAGTACCGGCGTATTTCCAGCGTTTTTTACCGGTAAATTTTCCAAAGGAATCACTAAAAACGCTTCAATAGAAATAGAAATTTCCAAGCCTACCAAATTACTTTGTTCCACTTCCAAGTGGGGGTATTTGTTGAACGTAAAAGATAAGGTACGTTTTTTTTTTTATTTTGGTCCTTCGAGCCGGATAAAATTTTAATTTTTTTTTTTAGGTTATAGATGCTTTTAAGGGGAATAAAAAGGATTTAATAAGAGTTTCTGAAAGGGTTGAAAAAGAAATAAGTTCTACTGAAGTACTGTCTCTACCGAGTAAAAAAAGCAGCGACACCTACAGTAGATTCCAAATAATCAAAGATTCGCTCGGAGGAACTAATTCGATTAATTTCAAATTCAACCAACTTATTTTTTCGGTCAATTCCGATTCCGGACGTGAGGTAATCTCCCTTCCCCTTCCCGACCTCAGATTTTTATAATATTCTCCTCCTTTTCCAATGGGTTTCGTCCCACTATTATTTTTTTTCACTTTTCTGTTTATGTAAATTTTTTTTAGGTCCATCTTGGGGTTGAAAAAATCACCAGCGACCTCTCGCTGTTATCTCGACCGGAAAAATTATCGATTAAAACGAATTTGCGGTGTTTAACTTTGTCGGTTATCAACGGGGTGAATAAAAAGCTACTTTTAAACCCTTGGACGGTGTCTTTCGACGTCTCCGTCTTATGGGAATCATGGCAAAGTCACGAAAGCGATCCCCAGGTTCAAATAAGCGTAGAAAGCGATTGTATACTTATAGACGTCAGCCCCGAGCAGTTGCAGTGTGTGCAGGTGGTTGTTAAAGAGATAAACGAGTTTGTTTCTATGATGCCGTTTTCGGTAAGTGTTTTTTTTTTGTTTGGAAACGTTTGTGGATTTTTCCCGTTTTTTTTTTCAATCCAGGACAATATTCAAGAAAACGTTGTATTGGAACCGTTGTCTGGAAAGGGGTACGAAAAGGATCAACACTATAAGGACGATTTAAGAGCTGGGGCTTTTCAGTTTATCGACGCAGTTTCTGAAAAAACTGAAGAATTGCCTTTACCGTATCAGGTATGAAGTCGTTTGTCACTTTTATACGTAGATTTACTGTCATTTGTCGTATGTCAACCCATTTTGAGTATATTTAATGTTATTTGGTCGTATTTTGAGTATATTTAATGTCATTTCTCACATTTCAAGCCATCTGGGTAGATCTGATGTAATTTATCACCTGTCAAATCATTTTGTGTAGATTTATTGTCATTTATCAACTCTCAAGCCATTTTGTGTAGATTTAATGTCATTTATCAACTCTCAATCCATTTTGGGTAGATTTAATATCAATTATCACCTCTCAAGACATTTTGGGTAGATTTAATGTCATTTATCAACTCTCAAGCCATTTTGTGTAGATTTAATGTCATTTATCAACTCTCAAGCCATTTTGGGTAGATTTAATGTCATTTATCAACTCTCAAGCCATTTTGTGTAGATTTAATGTCATTTATCAACTCTCAAGCCATTTTGGGTAGATTTAATATCAATTATCACCTCTCAAGACATTTTGGGTAGATTTAATGTCATTTATCAACTCTCAAGCCATTTTGTGTAGATTTAATGTCATTTATCAACTCTCAAGCCATTTTGGGTAGATTTAATATCATTTATCACCTCTCAAGACATTTTGGGTAGATTTAATGTAATTTATCACCTGTCAAACCATTTTGAGTATATTTAATGTCATTTGGTCGTATTTTGAGTAGATTTAATGCCATTTATTAACTGCCAAACTATTTTGAGTATATTTAGTGGAATTTGGTAGTATTTTGGGTAGATTTAATGTCATTTATCAACTCTCAAGGCCTTTTTGGGTAGATTTAATGTAATTTATCACCTGTCAAACCATTTTGTGTAGATTTAATGTCATTTATCAACTCTCAAGCCATTTTGGGTAGATTTAATATCATTTATCACCTCAAGACATTTTGGGTAGATTTAATGTAATTTATCACCTGTCAAACCATTTTGAGTATATTTGGTCGTATTTTGAGTAGATTTAATGTTATTTATTAACTGTCAAACTATTTTGAGTATATTTGGTGGAATTTGGTAGTATTTTGGGTAGATTAAATGTCATTTATCACCTGTCAAATCATTTTGTGTAGATTTGATGTCATTTGGTGGTATTTTTAGTAGATTTGATGTTACTAATCACCTGTCAAACCATTTTGAGTAGGTTGAATACTATTTGGTCGTATTTTGAGTAGATTTGATGTCATTTTTCAGATGTCAAACTGTTTTGAGTAGATTTAGTGTAATTTGGTAGTATTTTGGGTAGATTTAATATCAGTTATCAGCAGTCAAACTTTTTTGACTAGAATTAATGTCATTTATCATCTGTCAAACTATGATTTATTGTCATTTGTCAAACTATTTCAAGCTGTTTTGCGGTTTTTATTATCTTAAAAATCTTCCAAACGACATATTTGCAGGTTATATTTTGGAATAAACCCATTTCGGCAATGGCGTGGCGATATCCTCAACCTAGAGCGTTAACGAAAGTGAGGGTGTTCCCGGTGCCGTATAAAATGACTTTGGGAACTCAGGATGATTCACAAGTACTTTGCCATTTGGAATATTGGTCGGAATGTAGAAATTCGTATTTACCTTTCACGCAGTTTTATTTGTCAGAAAGTGAAGTTTGTCATTTGACGTTACCAGGTGGAAATCCTCAACCTATCGTAGCTTCTACGTGGAGAGTGGTAAGTTGTCAAAATGTAGCAATTGACGGATTGATATTTCTTTGGATTGTGCTTTTGGTGCAAATGAACTACTTTTTATATCTATGGTACATTTTAGGTAATAACAATGGTAAACAACAACGAAGATCAGTCCGGAAACGTTTTGATATCGCCCAGAGCTCTCGCAGCTTGTATGAGAATTGATTCTTACTTCAATAAATTGCTAATACCGAATATAACAGCGGCGATTTATGTAACTAAAATCGATCTATCTTTATACAACTATTTCGACAGATACACACCAACCAAGCTACCGGTTTATCTAAAAAACTACACGCCCGATTACATGTTTCCGGAAAATCAAAGATTTTTAACTCTAACTTTCTACAACTTAACCGGTTACTTGTTAAACTGGGATTCGGATTCGATGTCGATGGAATTAAGCACCGCAATTAAATGCAACGTGTTGGATTATAATTTTTTAACCGACCAACCTTTAATCGAACCTTTTACTTGTAAATTGGAAGCTACGGTGGCCGATGATGTTAAACTGGATTTTATTTCGAAACCTGTACAAGTGAAATTCGGACCGAACGTAGCGCATTGTTTGGCCGTAGCGGCTCAAGTTTGGGATCAGAATTACTCTACTGCGGAAAAAGAAAAAGATTTTTTGATTATGACGAAAGTTATCGTTTGCAACGATACCGTTAGCAGCATAAGATTCGGGCAAGCCGGTACGGAAGAAGATATTTTATTGTTATCCAGACAGTTTCATTTGTATTCCTGGAGATCGCAAAAAAAGAAGCAGAAACTTAGGATTGCGCTGGAAGAAAACGAATGGGTGAGTGAATTTCATTTTTTTTTTAATATTTTCCTACGTACGATAAAATTTTCGAAATATGTTTATTTATTTCCAAATATTTAAATCTACCATGGGTGTACGATAAATTTTTAGAAGGGGTTCATTTATTTGCAAAAATATCTATCTATATTGAGCGCGCAGTAAAATTTATTTAAAAGGGATACATTTATTTGTAAAAATATTCATCTACCATGTGCGTACGATTTGATTATTTAAGGGGGTCAATTTACAAAAATTTCTGTCTACCATAGGCGTACGATAAAATTTTCAAAATGTGCTCATTTATTTTCAAAAATGTAAATCTACCATGGGCGCACGATACATTTTTAGAAGGGGTTCATTTATTTGCAAAAATGTCCATTTATCTTGAGCGCGCAGTAAAATTTTTAAAAGGGATACATTTATTTGTAAAAATATCCAACTACCAGTGCGTACGATTTGATTATTTAAGGGGGTCAATTTACAAAAATTTCTGTCTACCATAGGCGTAGGATAAAATTTTCAAAATGTGCTCATTTATTTCCAAAACTTTAAATCTACCATGGGCGTACGATACATTTTTAGAAGGGGTTCATTTATTTGCAAAAATGTCTGTCTATCTTGAGCGCGCAGTAAAATTTTTTTAAAAAATATCCATTTATTAGTAAACCATTGGCGTACAATCAAATGTTATAAAAGGGTTTCATTTTTCGCCAATTTCTTTTAAAAAGGATCCATTTATTAGTAAACCATTGGCGTACGATCAAATATTATAAAAGGGGTTCATTTTTCGCCAATTTCTTTTAGGTTTGGTCGAGATATTTTACAATTTTCGAAGACGGAATGGAAGTGATACAATTCAACACCGAACGAAACGTTTCGATATTCGTAACCGTACAATCTTTGTCGGCTACGCAGAAAAAAGTAACGATTTTCGGACAATTAATAGTATCTAATATGTTATTGGAACATTTCGATATGAAAGTAGTGGAAGCCGTTAAAGAAAATAAAGAAATCGAGTTTAAAAACACCCCGACGATTTTGGTACCGTCGCACAACAACACGCCCTCTATATTCATCAACGGTAAAAAGAAGTATTATTTACGGTTGAGATTTTTCGGATTGGATTCGGCTTGGACGGGGGATATTCCTTTGATGGAACATCATACCGGTAGCCAACCGTGGTTAGTTAAAGGTAGAATGTTTTTATGGGGACGCTACTGATTTTTTTAATAAAAATTTAATTTTTTTCCCACTTCAAGTACCTTTACAAGAAAGAGGACAATTCTTGAGTATCTGGTGTCGGATTGTAACTCAAGAAATTCAACAACAAAAAAGAATTTTAGCAGTTTTGTGGCCTTTATTTACCGTAAAGTCAAATTTACCCGTCGATTCGCAAGTTCACATCGAAACTCCTACTTTGAACGTCCATCTGGATTCCAGCGTCAACGGCAGAGGGAAAATACAACAACTTTACTGTCCCGGTACTATTGATCATTCCCATCAGCTCACTTTTAGGATCGAGTAAGTACTTGATAGAATAATGTGATGTTCGTGCTGGGCGATATTTGGTTTTTTCGATTCTTCTCTGAAAAAAAAATTTAATTCTCTCCCCTTTTTCTTAAATTATTTTCATGCGCGTGCTTAACCTTTTTTGAAAGGGTTAATTTTTTAAAAAATTCCGTTTACCACAGACGTATGATCTATTTTTTTAGAAGGGTTCATATGTCATGGGTGTTCTATCAGAATTTTAAAGGAGTATCATTTTTTTTCGAAAAAATTCCCATCCACCATGGGCATACGATGAAATTTTTAAAAGGGGATCGTTTATTTCAAATTTCCATTTACCATAGGCGTAGTATGATTTTTTTAAAGGACTTATTTGTAAAAATGACCGTCTGCCAATGAAGTGCGATAAAATATTTTAAAAGGGGTTAATTTTTTTCAAAACATTTCCATCCACCATGGGCGTACGATGAAATTTTTTTGTCTTAAATTTCCATTTACCATAGGCGTACTATGATTTTTTTAAAGGACTTATTTTTAAAAATGCCCGTCTGCCAATGAAGTGCGATAAAAAATTTTAAAAGGGGTTAATTTTTTTCAAAACATTTCCATCCACCATGGGAGTACGATGAAATTTTTTTGTCTTAAATTTCCATTTACCATAGGCGTACTGTGATTTTTTTTAAAGGACTTATTTGTAAAAATTTCCATCCTCCAATGGAGTACGATAAAATTTTATAGAGTTAATTTTTTTCAAAAAAATTCCCATCCACCATGGGCGTACAATAATTTTTTTTCAAAGGGGTCAATTTTTTATGGAAAAATTCCCTTCCACCTTTGTCGTATTATAAAATATTTAGAGGGGCATCATTTATTATTTTTAAATGTTCGTTTACCACAGGCGTATGATCATTTTTTTTCGGATGGGTTCGTTTATTTCTAAAAATGTTCATGTCATGGGTGTCTATAACAATTTTGAAGCAGGATCAATTTTTATGCAATTCGCCATGGACGTACGACAAAATTTTTAATAGGATATCATTTTTTCCCATTTACAATAGGCGCACTGTAATTTTTTTTAAAGGACTTATTTATAAAATTGCCCATCTACCAATGGGGTACGATAATATTTTATAAAAAGGTATAATTTTTTCCAAAAAAATGTCCATCCACCATGGGCGTACAATAATTTTTTTTAAAGGGGCTAATTTATTTATAAAACTTTTCTTCTATTTTAAGCGTACTTTGAAAGAGAATCATTTATTTATGTTTTCATCTTCATTTTTGATTTTTTTTCTCGTTTTAAGTAACAACGACTCGACTTCAAATCCTTACATACCATTAAACTACAGCTTGGTAGATCAACATACTTTTTTCAAAAAACCCGAAAAGGAAGACATCGAAACGATCTTATCGGTTTTAAGTAACTTCAACAACAAATCCTGGCCTTATTTCGGGGATGAATTAGACGAAATCGATTGGATAGTCGAAGATCAACCTTTGACTCACGTACAGGTGAAGATTTTTATTAAAAAAAAAAAAACTTAATAAATCCATCCACTAGCTTTTATTTTTAATTTCTAGGTTAGATATCAAAACGCTTGTCCGTATTCTTGTTCTTTACTCGTCGAACTACTCCCGTGGTGTTTGACAGTTAACACTTTAGGAGTACCGATTTCATTAATGTCCAATGGTAGCGAATTATGTAGAATACCCCACCACGGTATTGTAGCACCACCGAAACTAGAGGTTTGTACTTTTGATTCCACTAAGGAGACTCTATATTATCCGGATGTAGCTTCAAGTGATTTTTTTTATGAAAATTTTCAGGATAACTTCAATTTGGGTACATTCATGGGAGGTTCTTGGTACTATTCAGAACCGCTACAGCTCGCAAAGTCCGATTGGAGTCAAGCTTTTTATATGCCGAAAATAACGGGAACAATTCCGCAAAGCGGATGTATTAAAACGGTTATCGATAGTGATACCAACATATGCAGCGTTTTAATATCGAGTTTCGTTGCTAACGATATGAGATTGTTGAAAGTAAGACATTTTTTTTTGGTATTTTTTCGTTAAAAATGATTTTAAAATTCTTCAGATTTCTTCTACGCACATTTTATCCAATCACATGGCTACGCAAGTACAAGTTATATGTTTGGCGGTACCGGAAGGTGAAAAAGTTCACGATTTTCCGGAAAATGTCGAACCGTACAGTTTTACGTTGGCTCCGCATTTAAATAAAAGGTAAACGCTTGCAATTTGGGTGGAATAATTTCCGGAGATTGGGGTGGGTTCGAGGAGAGGCGTTGCCCTAATGGCGAATTTTTTTACCAATTCTTTTATAGATCATAGTCCAAATGATGTTTTTTTTTTATCTTCTTGTTCAACCGACGTATTTTTCATTTTTTTGTGTTAAATCCTGGTCCAAATGACAATTTTTTCATAAGTGATGGTCAAAACGACATTTTTTCGCAATCCTTTAATAAGTCTTGGCCCAAACTGTGTTTTTTTTTCTATATTTTTGATTAACTATGTTGCAAACAACATATTTTTTGTTAAATCATGATCCAAACGACAATGTTTTCCAATTCTCTCAATAAACATAGACCAAGCGAAAAATATACTGTTGAATTATGTTCCAAACGACGTATTTTTCATTTTTTGTGTTAAATCGTGGTCCAAATGACAATTTTTTCAGAAGTGATGGTCAAAACGACATTTTTCCGCAATCGTTTAATAAATCTTGGTCCAAACTGTGTTTTTTTTCTATTTTTTTTATTAATTATGTTGCGAACAACATCTTCTTGTTAAATCATAATCCAAACGTAAATTTTTTTCATAAATTATGACCACAAGAATTTTTTTCTCAATCCTTTTTATAAACAGAGACCAAGCGAAAAATATAGTGTTGAATTATGTTCCAAACGACGTATTTTTCATTTTTATGTGTTAAATCGTGGTCCAAATGACAATTTTTTCATAAGTGATGGCCACAACGATATTTTTTCACAATTCTTTAATAAATCATGGCCCAAACGACGTATTTTGATTATGCATTTGAAAAAAAAAGTAGTTTGGACTATAATTTATAAAAAACATGGAAAATACTTCGTTTGGACCATGATTTATGAAAGAATCCTACAATTACTTTTAATTTTCTTCAAAATAAAGTACCAAAGCAACATTTAAACCAAGCTCCAACTCTCTGTGTAATCATTCAACTCGATTTCTCCAATTTGACTAAACTATTGAAATTTTTCAACCTAAAAACATATAAACAGTTTAATTTTTTTTCAGCAACTCCGGCGTTTCTATAATTAAATGGTACACATTACTAAATTCGACCGATACGGTCAACACCGAATACGTTTTATATTTCTCCTTCTGTACAAGCCCGGATTTAGGTTGGTCGTGTCCGGTTAGAGTGGACAAACCATTTTTAAAACGATCTATTTGCATAACATCCGCTACTCATCCTTTACCCGTCGTTTTAACCTCTCAAGAACACAAAGGACAGATGTATATCTCTTTGCACAACGATACTAGGCCTCAATTATTAATCATAAACAAAACTGGTAAGTAAGAAATGTTCGTGTAAAGATATAAAGAAAAAACTGGTTTCTATCGAAATATTCACTTATTTTGTTCAAAACTTTTCTTTTTTTTATGAAAATGATCGCAAATGTTAAATTTTTCCACTTTCCCTCGTAAATATGACAGTTGATCAACGAAATATTTGAATTTAAATGCCATAAAACCTCTCCGTGTGTCACTCGACTTGTTAACTTTTCTACGTTCCCTCGTAATATAAAAGTATGTAATATTTTTGTACACATAGGTGCTACTTTATATTGTGCACAGTCTCTAAAGGAGAACGAAGTGATGGAAGAAACTCAACATTTTAGATGGTATTGCAAAATAGGTTCTCATCAAGATCAGTATTACAGCATGCCTTTGCTATCCGAAAAGTTTCCAGAATTACCACAGTTTCATTATTCTGAAAAATTGGCACTTGCTTGTGAACCAGAAAGTAAGGATTAAATTTTTTTTAAACTTCCAGACAAATTTTAAAGTTATATAAACTTTTAGATGGTGATTTTCAATGGTCGACAAATTTTACTCTAACCCATGATTATGAACAATATTTACGTGTACCGTATTATGGTGATATTCAAATAATCGTAGTAAATACAGCTTGTACAACATTTTTAACTTTGGATTCAGGAAGCGAGGTAATTCTTTTTTCTTCCATTAATACTGTACCAATTATTATCCTTTCTTTCCCAAAAATTTAGATGGAAATAAGCGCCAGTGATATTCGTGTAAGACTAAGCATGCAAGAAACTGAAGTACCATCTTTAGTAAGAGGAAAAAACTCTGTAAGTTTCAACCTTAATCTTAAAAAAAAATACAATTTTTAATTTTAGGAACCACTTCAACTTTCAAAATTATACGATCCTGAAGAACTACCCAGATCTTTATCAGATACTGTACTACCAATCGAACAAAGAAGTACTAAACATCGATTGAAATCTAATAGTTCATCAGACGAATCAATGAAATCAAAAAGAAGATGGTCCGAGTCGAACGTTGCTCTGTTATCTCCAAAAACAAAGTCCCTGCTAGTCCATACATTACCCATGAAAGAACAATGGAACTGTTTGAAATTTAACGCTTTCTTTAAAGCATTTTCTGTGATATTCATTTCCGATTTAAAAACAGAAGGTACAGAAAGATGGGAAGTTGCAAGTTTGGTTTGTGATAATATTGTCATTTGTGCCACACAAACAGAAAAAATGAAACTGAAAGTTTCCGTATCAGCCATTCAATTCGACAACCAACTGTATTCGAGGGAATCTTACGATTTTCCAGTTCTGCTAATCGGACAAGACACTAAAGAACTGAACAAAAGGCAATCGTTGAACATTCCTATAGAAAATTTAATACAAAGCGCAGACGAAAACGATTTGTTAATTTTAGATTTTGTTTTGGAAACTTGGAGAGATAAATATGGAATGAATGATGTAACAGGTAAATTTTCTATCTTAAAACTTTTTATTTATTGTATTTAATCACAAGCACTAAAGACACAACTGAAACTGAAAATAAAATCTTCCTCCAAGGCCAGGAACGTCTACAGGAATATTTATTAATAAGATCAGCAGGTTCCCGTTGTTTATCCAAATATTTAGCTTTCAAACGAATATTTTTAGAAACAATACAGCACATCTTTAACTTGGCTCTAATGTATTCGATATTCTTCTTCATATCTAAACGTTGTTCTTCTGAAAACTCTTCTATATCACAGTGTTTAATTATAAAATGCAATCCCATTTCCATGGAGGTAATTTGTTTAATTGCTGATAATAATTGTAAGGCCACATCGTTACTACTGTAAGTAGAATTTAAAGGAACTACTGGTATAGATTTTGGGTGAAAAGGATACTTGTGGAATTTATACAACCCCGCTATGATTCTGTATCGTTGAAAAGGCATTTCCAATCCGATTTCTTCTAATTCTCTATCAGTTATTGCTAGGAATTGTTTTAAGGTCAATTTTTTATCAGCAAAATATTTTATTAAACTTTCACTTTTCATGCCGCAGAGCATGTCGTATATGTCAATAAAAAAATCAGGTTGCAGAAAAATGTCTTCGAATTGTGGAATGTTTATTATATCGGATACATCTTCACTATCTTCTTCTGGAAATAATTCGGTTATTTCAGTGAGTTGGTTATCTTTTGCGATGTCAACAGGAGTGTTGTTTCGTACATCCGGATTGGTATATTCGAAATTTTCTTGTAACAAATATTTTACAACTTGAGGTGCGTTACCGTTTACGGCCCAAAAAAGTGCTGTCCATTTTTGATTATCTTCAGCGTTTTTATCAGAGAAAGGTAGTAAATATGTAACTGCTGGTAAGTTACCTGTATTTGCTGCAAACATCAAAGCTGTCATACGTTTTCTATTAATGGTTTTAACATTAGCTCCTTTTTGTACTAATAATTTTATAATCTTCAAAGTTTCTGTGTAAGGAGAAGTTTCTTTAGGGCAATTACAAGCCATCATCAATGCTGTACAACCGTCTCTATTCGATTTGGCATCTGCACCAAGATTCAATAGTTCTTCAGTTAATTTTGCGTTTCCAAAGGATACTGCCAACAATAAAGACGTCCAATTATTTTGTAGATTTATATTCACAGGTAAACCGTTTTCAATATGTTTTTTTACATCTTGTATATTTCCACTGGATATAGCGTGATACATTAAATTTTTTAGTTGATCTTGTTTCTCTTGTTCCGTTAAAACTCGAGGTTCGTGTTTGAATGTTATCTTCTCAGGTTCGTTTCCGAAAGACACATAATCATCATCTGATAAGTCGCTATCCCACATATCTGGTCCGAAGGATTTAGCCATGTTTTATAATTATACATAAAAACGTTATTTTTGTTGAATCTTCAAAAAAAATTAAGGTTAGAAATGGAATAAACGTGTCATTTGTCATAAAAGTCAACGGTACATTTGAACTACCGCATATTTTTAATTGGCCTTGTTTCTATTTCAGGTGTAAAATCAGTTAAAATTACAATAAATCCAATTTCTTGTTTCGTGGAAGATAGTTACATAACAAAATTGATGGATTACTTTTACGTATTTATACCGACAAAACTTATTTTATGGCCGGATAAAAAGATTCCGTTTAAACTCAACAGAACGCCCGGCTCGGTACGTTTTAAGTGTTGCATATATATACAAATATTACCGTACAATTTTTCTTTGTAGGTAACTGTACCAGAGCTAGTTTCATGGCAAAGTGCCATTATAGCTAAACCGTTAACTATCAGAAGTTTAAGTATTGCTCCGATTTCTTTATTATTATCAGTACATTCCTCAATAAAAATGTATATAGCCTTAGATCAATCACCGTTGCAGTTTGGTAGCTTTGAAAGAAGAAGAATAGTTACCACGCCTTACAGGTTAGGACATGCAATGACGATGCATTACCTTTCCGGGGCAATATTCGGAGCTGGTTGGGTGGTAAGTTCTTTAGAACTTATCGGAAGCCCTGGGGGGTTAGCAAGAGCGATGGGGACAGGTTTGAGAGATTTTATCAGTTTACCTTATAGAGGATTCGTGGTAGGTCCGATGGCTTTTTTAAAAGGTATTACACAAGGTTCGGCGTCTTTAATGAAACACGTAACTGCAGGAACTTTACAATCAGTTACGAAATTAGCATCGAGTGTCGCAAGGAATTTAGATAGATTAACTTTGGACGAAGAACACGTGAAAAGAACCGAAGAACAAAGACGACAAAAGCCGCAAGGATTAGCGCAAGGATTTTTGCAGGTAAATGAAAAAAAAAATGAATTTTTTCTCAGTTATTCACCGAATCTTTTAGGGTTTGACAGGTTTAGGAATAAGTTTACTGGGAGCAATAGGAGGAGTAGCTCATCACCCGCTTCAATCGCTGATAAGCGATGGAGCTTCTCCGAGATCTTTAGTAACCGGCGTAGGTTTAGGGCTGGTAGGGATGGTTACTAAACCTTTAAGTGGAGCTGCTGAACTAGTTGCACTAACCGGACAAGGTTTGCTTCAAGGTGCCGGCTGGACTTCTCTTCCCGAACCTCGAACGATACCGACTGTCGATAAAATAAGTCAAAATGTCAATTCACTTTTGAAGTATAGTTGGAAAAATATCCAAGCTCTTACTCCCTCCCATTTATTGTACGTTACAGAAGCCACTAATATTTCCAATTCGTACCAATACGAAGCTACCGCTCTAATTTTAACCCTGGAAAATTTAATCGTTGTTAATTTGAATGATGATTTGACGCAGAGGGTGATAAACTTGAACGACCTGGTCGTGTGTCCTAATAACGATCCCACGCTGTTGGTATTCAAATTAACTTCGCCTTTAAAACAATCAACGGTGGAAGAGGATGGGACGGAAATGGATCCTGTGAGTAGAGCTAGGGTGGCTGAGTACGTTAAAAATACCGTTGGGGTGCTGCATTTACCAGATACGAGTGAATCGAACTTTGATGTTTCGCCGCTATCGTCTCCTGGAGCTAACAGCGACGTTTCGATTGAATCTACAGTATTAACTTATTATGTCAGTTTGCAGAGTAGAAATTATTTTCTTTGCTTGTTTAACATCGCCAAACAACAAAGGCAAAACTATAACTTTCCAATTTTGTAAATTTTTTTATCTAAAAACGAAAATGTTGGAGTAATAAATATTTGTTTTTATATCTTTGTTTTTTTTTAATAAAAGGCCATATTTTTAGTAGTTAAAACGCTCAACAGTGGAGCTACTGGTGCCTACAACAAAACTAAATAAACTTGTCAAATTATGTAAATTTGCAGTTAAGAAATAATTTTTGGTTTATTAATTGTCACTAAACAGCAAAAGAAACTTTTTTTTTTTCAACAAAGTTCCATTTTCTCAGTAGTTGAAACGCTCGTGTGTTGGTACATTAGAACTACGATCGATAAGTAAATAAACGTCTGTCAAAATTGTCAAACTACGTTCAATATCAATATGGTTTTTCTGTGTATGTAAAAATACGTTTTAAAACAATTTCTTATGTTTTACCAAAAATACATTTTATATCAAAATGGGTGAAAACGAAAACCCTATTCTGTATGTCGTAGTTGTGGGTTTTCATCACAAAAGAGGGTGTCAGGTAACCAATTGCGTTTTAATATAATTCAGCTCTTTATCAGCATACAAATTTGTGTAGGTGGAATACTCCTTCCCGGAGCTAGTACCAGGACATCCTAACGAGTGTCCTCCCGGCTGGAAATATTTGCCTACGTTGGCTTTACCAGATGGCTCGCATAATTATGATGAAGATACTGTTTATTTTCATTTACCTAGTTTGAATAAACCCATGCAAACTATTTACGGTATATCTTGCTTTAGACAAATACCAGTTGATGTAAGTAATGTTTCTTTATATTTGAGATAAATTGCTTATTTAATTTGCTTTTGTAGAAAATTAAAAATAAAACTTCAGATATAACAAGAGGAACAGTACAGAAATCGGTTTGTGTATTAAGTAGAATTCCTTTGTATGGACAAATACAAGTGAAAATGTGTCTAATCACACATGCTTACTTCGATGAAGGTGATTTTAGTCAAGTTTCCATATTGAAAGATACTTATCACCATTTAAACAGTGTAATGACGCAGGTTGATCTTGTGCAGCAACTTTTTGTTGGTAAATATAAGTAGAAACAAAAAATGAATGGAAATTGTTGTTAATAAAGAATATTTTTAGGGTTATCTGCAAGGGATTTCATTTTACAATGGAAGCACAAGGCTGTTTTATTATTTAAATTAATACTGTTAGAAAAAAGGGTAATTTTTTATAAATCACCAGTTCATCCTCTATGTTCTACTATTTTAACGCTAATGTCTTTATTTCCGGATATGATAGAGAAAGGACTACATAATTCAGCATCTATAAGGTATTTATTTAACAACAACTTTTGTAAAATTATTATTTTTAAATATTTAAGATTATCTAGACCGATGTCACCAATGCCAGAGTATTCAGATGAAGATTCTAGTCCTATTAAATTGAAAAATATAAAGAATATACCCTGTATGAACGGTAAAATCAAAAACAACGTGGATATTGTAGATACGACTAAAATTATGGAAGATCGGGAATGTAGTGAAAATAACCATATTGATTTAGTAAATTCTAATTTGGGTAGTGATGAAAATAGTTTAGAAAATGATAATAACGCAGAAGTGGGATTAGAAATCACTGAATCAATGAACGTAAGTTAATTTTTAAAACTATTTCGATATGAATGATGAAACAATTTTTTTAGCAAACCAAAATATCTTCAAATGATGAGATTCAATCAACAAACGGACATGATAAGTTAAACAGTCTTCAAAGGGAGATTAGTGCGGATACGATTTCTCACAATTTAACGTACTTAACACAACTTAGTACAGAAAGTTGTGGATTTCCATTGGCTATTTTTACTAAAGGTAAAAATATATAAAGTAAAACTCAGTATTGTAAAAAACTTCTTTTTTGTAGGATCTCTTTGCTTGCCGTACTTATCTTTGCCCTATTTAGATTTACTTGCTGATATTAATGTTAGAAGTTATGCAGTGGGAGCTACAAACGTACTTTTTAAACAAAAAAGGCAGCTTTACGATATTTTAGTGGATATTGATACAAATAGGATTGAATGTCAAGATATTAATTTGAGAAAATATTTGCATTTAACCACAGAAGATCTCAGGTAAATATTTTTTTAAAAAAATCTGTATTGTTAAATAATCATCAACTTATTAGATTTGCGGACTTTATTGTAAAACACGTTTTGGAGGAAAGACATGACGTTTTTCTAGACGGGGTTGGTTGGGAGGGTGGTGATGAATGGATTAGGTCACAGTTCAGAGTATATTTGTTATGTTTATTACGAACTTCCATGCTACAAGGTAAGTAATTTTTGTCGAAAAATGTATTGTTCTTTTTTCAAAAAATTTGTTTTATTTTTAGACGGCTGTCGAGAAATCGACCATTTCAATTCAAGTTTTGTAACCGCTTGGAGAGATACGCACAATTATAAAATTTGGCTTAGCGGGATTAATCCTGGAATATTAGATGTTCATCCTGGTCATCCTTTTGCAGGACAACTGTCAGTAGCTGATATGAAATTGAGATTTTCACAGTAAGTATTAATACCGATTGCAGCACCACCTACCAAAACACACAAAATTTCCAGCCGGTTAGGAATAATTTCATTATGTACATATAAAAATAACCAGTAGTTCAAATGTACCACAGACAAAAATCGACGTCTATTAGATATTTAGGTTTTATAGCGGTGAAATAAGTTGAAATTAATGACTTTATACAGTGTGCTTCATTTATAATTGTAAATATTTCAGTTTTTTAACGTTTTTAGTACAATGCAGAACACTGAAAGTGGTAGAAAACTGAACCAAGCAATGGCATCTACTGGAAAAGCAGTTGTAACTACAAGTAAAGCTGTAGGTAAGTGCTGTTAATAATTTCCCAGTTACAGGTAGAAAAGAAAGTTTTTTTTGTTACAGGAGGCGCTTTTTCTCAAGCTAAGGGTGCATTTTCTTCGTGGTGGAGTAATTTGATGGTTAATCCCGAACAAAAAGGTCCAGAGAATCAAGATAATGTTGAAGAAGAAGTAGAAGAAACTGACAATTTGACTGATAGCTTAACAAACATTCCTGCAAGTATTAATAATGATGAGGAAAACAATAAAATCGAAGAATTTACAGAAGTTGAAAATGATGAATTGGAAGTGGAAAGTGAAATATTAAATTTTGATAATGTTACTAATGGAAGTGAGAAGTTAAAAAGTGACGTAGAAAAGCATAATCCTGGTGAAGTTCACACTGTATAAAAGTTGTTTTTTTTTTTCATTTCAGAAATATTATTGAACAAACTTAGTTGATTTATTTTTTTAGTTTATTGAATATTTTTAATGTTTTTTTTTTTTGTTAATTTTTAAACAGATTTTTATTTATGATAAAAACTATTTGTAATCTAGATTTTTTTTAATTGGAAGTGATAGAAACTTGAAAGTATATATTGAGATGTCGAATTGTAAACAATAAATTTCTTTACGTATTGAAAACCCTGATTTAATTTTTCAAGCAAGCAATTTTGACACATTTTTTGGAATGCCCATACCCAAACCTCCCTAAGAAAAATTTGAACGAAATCGAAATTCAAAATTCTTTTGGTTTTTTGTTCAAATTCGAAAATCTCCCCCACACTTTCATCTTTGACCTATCATAACTCGTTTTTACTTATTAATTAAGAATGCTATATTTTTTTAATGTTAATATGTATGTATGTATGTATGTATTTTGGGGTAACATTCACTGAGACCTAAAAGATCTATTGTGCCCCCTTACTTCTACTTAGTTTCTGAGGAGAGTCTCAGATACTAGTAGCTCCTTTAGTCCTATTTCCCGGAGGAATTTTAGGATATCTGCAGGCCTCAACTTAGGTAACTGTCCCTCTTTTCTATCCAGTAGTCTCCCAGGTACTGTGCCCTAGGATTCTGAAATACTGTGCAGTTCGCAAGTATGTGGATGGAGGTTTCTTCTTCCATTCCACAAAATCTACAATCTTCTTCCTCCACTATTTTGAGCTTTTTAAGGTGTCCATTCAGGCGACAATGTCCCGTTAGGATTCCTGTTAAAACTCTTAGTGCAGTTTTACTTTGACTTATGCATTCATTTGATCTCAACAGGTTGTAGTCACCCAGAAGAATCTTTGATTGCCTAAGCCCTACTAGATCTTTCCAATTGTCAGATCTTCTCTTTTCTTCGGCTTTACCTATTTCTTCCAATATTGCATTGGAGCTGATTCCGCGAAAAGGTTCCGGCCCCCAAAAGGGTATTTCACTCCCCCTCTTTGCTAGTTCATCTGCTATTTCGTTTCCTTCTATTCCAGTGTGTCCTGGAATCCACAGTAAGGTGACTATATTGTTCTCGCCTAGTTCATTAAGTTTGCCTAGGCATTCCCACACCATTTTGGAACTGATTACACAGGAACTCAGCGCTTTAATGGCTGCTTGACTATCAGACATTATGATAATCCTTTGCCTTCTATATCCTTTGTCAATATTGAACCGGGCACACTTTCTTATTGCGTGAATTTCCGCTTGAAAGATACTTGGGGTTTTTCCCAAGCTTTCAGAGTGTTTGGTTCCTGGCCCGTACACTCCTATCCCAGTTCCTTCTATTGCTTTTGAGCCGTCTGTGTACCATTGAATGGCATTCTTTCCAAGTCTGGTAATGGTATTTGGATCCCATTCCTTCTTGTTGCTTAATTCCGTAACGAATTTCTTTGAAAAGTTATACTTTTTCATCATACCATCTTGTGGCATGTCCCAGGTTGTCTGATTTCTAAGAAGTGAAGAGGTGGTTTTCTTTTTAATGATTCCCTCTCTACTTAGTCTGTATCTTGTTCTTTCTGCAACACTCTCCACCACCATATGTAATGGTGTGAGGTTGAGAATCACTTCCATTGCTGCCGTTGGGCATGTACTCATTCCTCCTGTTATGCATATACAGGCTAGTCTTTGAATTTTAGAGAGGTTTTCTCTCGTCGTCAAGAGGCTAGTTCTACTACTCCAAGCAATGGCTCCATAAGTGATAATTGGTCTCACTATGGCAGTGTACATCCAGCTCAGGATTTTTGGGTTACAACCCCAGTTTCTCCCTGCCAGATTCCTGCACACCATTAGAGCCATTTTTGCTTTGTATGTAATCTCCTTCTCGTGTTTGTTCCACAGGAGTTTGCTGTCTAGAGTCAAACCTAGATACTTGACTTCTTGTCTCCATTCAACGTCGTTCCCATCAAGTTTAATGGTTTTGAGGTTGAGTTTTCTTTTCTTAGTGAAGGCTATCAAGATGGTTTTGGTGGGGTTGATGCTGAGTCCCACTTGCCTACACCAGCTATTTGTATAGTTCAGACCCTTTTGTACGATGTCACAAAGGGTGTTTTCAAATTTTCCCCTGGCTGTTATGACAATATCATCGGCATATCCTTGGCAGGATATTCCGAGGTCCGTCAAACCACACAGGAGTTCGTCAACCGTCACCACGACTCCACATTAATGGGGATGCTACTCCTCCCTGTGGGCATCCTCTGGTTGTGCAGATGGAGACAATGTCTTTGCTCGTTCTCGTCTCTGCTACTCTGGTGGTGAGCAGTTCCGACATCCATTTGGATGTTGTGCTGTCTACACCTCTTCTATTTAATGCTCTCTTGACAGCCTCATGTGGAGTGTTGTCAAAAGCTCCTTCTATGTCCAAAAATGCACATACTACAGTTTCTTGGTTGTCTAAGGCACCTCGGATATCCTCCGTCAGTTGTACCAGTGCAGTCTCCGTAGATCTGCCTGCCCGGTAAGCGTGTTGATACGGGTGGAGGGGTAGTATCTCTTCTAATATAGTTGTCAATAGCTTTTTCCATCGTTTTAAGCACAAACGATGTTAGGCTAATTGGTCTGAAGGATTTGGGGTTTGTTGTGTCCCTTTTTCCAGCTTTTGGGATGAAGGTTACTATTGCCCTTCTCCATGCTTCTGGTATATAACCCAGTTCCAAACTACTTCGACTAATTCTAACCAAATGTGGAAGAATTTCGTCTTGTCCTTGCTGGAGCAATGCTGGGAAAATCCCATCTGCTCCAGGTGCTTTGAAAGGTGAAAAGGTGTTCATAGCCCATTTCAACCTATCGTTACTACAAATGTGCTTGGCCATTGTAGTACTTTCTCTCGAAGGCCTGTTATGACCTTCGAGAGGATTAACTCCTCTGTTTGGGGTGCTTCCAGGAAAATGAGTTTCTAGTAAGAGTCGCACTCTTTCCTCCTCATTTTCTATGTTGTCCCTACTTTTCGCCATGACTTTGTAAAGTCTTGCCGCAGCAGGTGTTGTGTTTATATCTTCACAGAATTTCCTGAAGCTATTTCTTTTAGCTTTTCTAATTTCCTTGTAGTAGGTGTTTCTCACCTCGGTGTATCTCTGCCAGTTAATATAGACCTTCAACTGTCGTTTAATGACTATTTGGTTGCTTCGATTCCATAGGCGTAGCCGCTACAAATTTTTTTTAGAGAATACATGGATTTATATGTAATAAAATGATAAAATTTTGTATTTTGGATCGGAAAATCCGATTCTGATATTTATTTTTTGATAAAAGGCATATTTTCCAGAAAAATCCAGTTTTGCTTAATCCCCAAATATTCTTATCCAAAAAATTAGTAAAAATAATTAAAAAAAACGTTTAACAACACAAGACTAGTTTTTATTTGTAACCATAATTACATAGTATTGAAAATATAAAAATTAATTTTATTTTCTGAGATCCTAACACAGTCCAATGATGTGCAAAAAAAAGTCCAAAATGTCCGTGATACAATAAACAAGAGAAAGAGAAAAAAACAAAACTATGAAAAGCGCGCTGTTTCTAATCATCTACAAAAATACACAGATTTCTTTTCCTAAAATACAAAGCAGAACATCCAAAATTAATTCTGCTTTTTGAAAAATCAGTTGCTTCAAAAATTTTGAAACTTTAAAGTTTAAATTTTCGTGTATCGAACTAAATTTCTGAATTGCGATACAAATTTTATTAATTACAAGATAAATTAGTATTTTAAAAATATCTTATGTAGAAAAATAGTTAACCAGAGAGTTTAACGAGTTTGCTGCCATCTACATTTCATTCACTAATAACGTCAATATTATGTGAGTAAAATGTAGATGGCGACAAACTCATTGCACTTTCTGCTTACCTACTTTCGACACGCGCCGCTAGATCGCAGCACAATACGAGGGAGGTATGTGAATTTTTTTTTTTAAAGGCAGAATGAATTTTGTAGGCTTCCTAAAAAATCCAAAGCGGAAGCCGACCTAGGCATGCATTTTAAGCACATGAATCATAAATACGTTATTAATTTTTTTTTGGTGAAATATGGCGACTATACAAAATTGTCAACAGCACACTTATTTGTTTAATTACAAAATTTATATTTTCCTAATCACATAATTATACTTATATTCGTATTTTTGTATGAGGCAACTTTAGTTTATTAAAGATCTGTGATTGTATGTACGCTTGATGTATAGAAAAAAACCACACGAGTTTTTCGGGAATAATTCAAAAACGAAATGTGAAAAAAATATTGTTTCGAAGGAAATTTTTTAAAATTAAAAAAAAACTATTTGATCCCGAAACAGAGATAGAGTTTCGGGAGAGGGTACTTTTTTGTTGGACATTTTCTCCTTTTTAATAATCTTTTTTCAAATTTCCATTATCTTTTAAAATTTTTTGAGTTATAATAATTGAAAGACTACATGCCTTTTTAGCCTTTTTATTTTCATTTTTCAAGACATTATTACGACTAAATTGAGTGTATCTCTTAATAATCAAGTATACATACAATCAAAGTTGAAAAATACTACTCACATATTAAGTCTTTTTCAAAATTAATATTTTGAGTAAGAATAGAGATATTGTTTGACTAGATAATATCACTTATATAAAATATTTCTAAACGAATAATTCTCAAACAAAAAACATTTTGCGAGGGTATAAAACCTGAAAAATTGATTCACAAGTTTACAGTTCCTACTTTTTCACTGATACAGGGTGGTTCATAACTTACGAGTTAATGTATTTTCGTCCAAAAAAAATGTGAAAGTAGCTTTAAAAACTTAATTTTTTTTTTTTCAAAAATCTACCCTGTTCATCTAGACTATGTAGTTTCCATGATCCAAACGTAAATTTTAATTTTTGATATATAGGGTGATTCGTAAGTTATGAGTTAATGTAACCCCGTTAAAAAGAGTGAAAGTGGCCTTAAATATGTTATTTTCTTTCAAAATTCTACCCGGTTCAACTAGACTATCTAGTTTCTGTGATACAGACGTAAATTTTTATTTTTGTCGTACAGGATGGTTCATAAGTTATGAGTTAATGTATACCCGTTAAAAAGAGTGAAAGTAGCTTTAAATGTGTTAGTTTTTTTTCAAAAATCTACCCTGTTCAACTAGATAACCAAGTTTCCATAATACAGACGTAAATTTTTATTTTTGTCGTACAGGATGGTTCATAAGTTATGAGTTAATGTATCCCCGTTAAAAAGAGTGAAAGTAGCTTTAAATATGTTATTTTTGTTTCAAAAATCTACCCCGTTCCACTGGACTATCTAGTTTCCGTGATACAGACGTAAATTTTTATTTTTGTCGTACAGGATGGTTCATAAGTTATGAGTTAATGTATACCCGTTAAAAAGAGTGAAAGTAGCTTAAAATATGTTATTTTTGTTTCAAAAATCTACCCCGTTCCACTGGACTATCTAGTTTCCGTGATACAGACGTAAATTTTTATTTTTGTCGTACAGGATGGTTCATAAGTTATGAGTTAATGTATACCCGTTAAAAAGAGTGAAAGTAGCTTTAAATGTGTTATGTTTTTTTCAAAAATCTACCCTGTTCAACTAGATAATCAAGTTTCCATAATACAGACGTAAATTTTTATTTTTGTCGTACCGGGTGGTTCATAACTTATGAGTTATTGTATCTCCGTTAAATAGAATGAAAGTAGCTTTAAAAATATTATGTTTTTTTCAAAATTCTACCCGGTTCAACTAGACTATCTAGTTTCCGTGATACAGACGTAAATTTTCATTTTTGTCATACAGGATGGTTCATAAGTTATGAGTTATTGTATCTCCGTTAAAAAGAATGAAAGTAGCTTTAAAAATGTTATTTTTTTTTTCAAAAATCTACCCTGTCCATCAGGACTATTGATCCAGACGTAAATTTCAATTTTTGACATACAGGGTGGTTCTTAATTATGTAATTTTTTTTTTTCAATGTGAGCAGTATTTTTTCCAGAAACAAATCGGTTTTTTTTTTTAATACTTACTTGTACTGATTAAAGGAATATTATTTACCCTGCGTATTCTGTTTTTTTTTATGTATTTATCTATATAAATATTTTTTTTATGGATGGATTACACTTTTTGAGCAATGAACTCTTATCTACAGATTTGCGGTAACGTTTTAAAGTCAAAATAAAAAGGAAATATATCCTCCAAAAAATTGATTATTAAAAAGTTTCCGCAAATCACCGGTTATGCCCATATACACGAAAAAAAATCCATTTACTTCTATATAAACACATTATAAAAATATCCAACGTATATATATGTATATATTAGTCGGGTTGGGGGGGGGGGGGGTTAGAGACGCGAAAAACAAAAAAATTCCACAGGCAAAGCTTCACATATAAAACGGATAATTATTGTAAGAAAAAAAAACAATAAACAAAACATCAACAATTTAAATCAGTCGAGATGTCGTACTCTGTTAATAAATACAAATAAATAATTGATATTTGCGTAACGTCGGCAGTTAACGTGTTAAATATTAATTTTTTTTCAAAATATCGGCAGTTAAATACTTGTATAGTTTACGAAACGATAAAATCGGATGCCAAAATATATTTATATTTAAAAAAAAGAAAAAAAAAATGAAACGTTTATATATATACACCTATTATTTGTCACACAAATGTTTTGACGGCACTTACATTATGCAGTTATATCAATTTATGTATAACCGAAAAATTGCACAAATATTATAACACCTAAACGAAAAATGTTCAATACATTCGCCGAAAATTATTCAAATTGTTCAAATGAAATAAGCTTTCTACAGATAAAGAACCAAAAAAAAAAACAATATTTGTTGTCAATAAGTTGAAAAATTGGCATAATGACAGTAATCGGGAGCGCGTGACGTCATACTTTCGTAAACAGTTTGTATGTCGTTCGAACTATAATAATAAGTTCAACGTGGTATGGGAAATTGTAGATCTTATAGCCCCGAGTGGGGGAGAAATAGACCTGTCTTACTCAGTTTGGAAATAGTGGCAGTGGGAGGGAAGAAAAGGGAGAAAATCGCGGTTTTTGATATCCTAGCTCGAGTTACGGCCAAACGAGACTTCCGATCAAAAAATACGGCTAGTAAAAGTTGTAGAGAACTAAATAATCTACAACTTTTCTCGATTGTGTTTTTTCACCTAACCTCAAAATTTGCGGGAAAGGGAAAAAAATAGTTTTTTTGGTTTTCTCATACAAAAATGTTTCAAAATCTTGCAAGAAAAACGTAAGTTAAGACCGAATTATGGTTAAAAAATAACAAACGCCCCTTTGACGTTGACAGTAATCAGGAGCGCGTGACGTCATACTTTCGTAAACATTCTTTGGCAGTTTATATATCGTTCGAACTATAATAATAAGTTCAACGTGGTTTTAACTATGGGAAATTGTAGTTCTTACAATCCCGAATGAGGGAGAAATAGAATCAGTTTGGAAATAGTGGGAGTGGGAGGGAAGAAAAGGGAGAAAATCGCGGTTTTTGATAGTCTAGCGCGAGTTACGGCTTAACGAGACTTCCGATCAAAAAATACGGCTAGTAAAAGTTGTAGAGAACTAAATAATCTACAACTTTTCTCGATTGTATTTTTTCACCTAACCTCAAAATTTGCAGGAAAAATGAAGTTTTCTCATGCAAAGATGTTTTGAAATTTTGCAAGAAAAACGTAAGTTAAGACCGAATTATGGTTAAAAAATGACAAACACCTCTTTGACGTTTGCATTTGACAGATGCGTATCATGATGCGAGATTTCTCACTCTTACGCGATTGGTTGTTTCAATAAATATATGACGTATTTTTCCTTCTACTTGTCGAAAAATACCAAGCTGTCAGCTGTCATATATCCATTGATTAACGCAAAAGTCTACTAGGTTCAATATTTCGTTACGAGGGACATAAATATGGGATATAAAGGGAGGACCTGTAACGAATATGGATACGGTTGTCTAATGCATGTCTCACACGATGATATCTGTGGATAAAAAGCTTATTTCAGCTGAAAGATTTACGGAAAAAAAAAAGAAACAGACTCGACAGAACGTGGTCCCAACAAATAGAAAAACAAAAAAACGGCGAAAGAAAAGAAAAACAACCTAAGTGTAATTCTAGTTAATGAAACGGCGAAACAACGATTTTGTGTTTGCTTTTGAGCTAGCTAATTTTAGGACGTTTCGATATCGGCTCCGTCGGACTGACGCACACCAATTTCGCCGAAGAAAAATTCTCGTTACCGTAAACGCTTAGACTGTTCTCCAAAATGTCTTGTTTCTGTAAATAAAAAATAAAAAAAAATTGGAACTTTTACCACCCGACAAAAATAAATAAAACCAACTTACAATTCCCTCCAAAATAACGGCTATCGGTACGACTCCGGTCGCTTCTGCTACTTGATGCTCGATCAAATAAAACATGTATTCGTCGTAGAGCAGCCTAATCAGGTGGAAACTACCGAAACTGGCAGCAGATCTCAACGTCAAATCTCTTATAACCATCGAACTGTAAAAACTCCATTTGAGTAAAAATTGCCTGGCCGCCTTCGAAAAGCTCGGTTTGCCTTCGTACGGCTTCAAGGCGCTCTTTACGACATTTTTCAACCAAGACGCCCACTGCTCCAGCGAATTTTGTTGCTGCAAAGTCAATTTAAAGTCGTTTTCGAAACGAGCCACCAAATCGTTGTCGCATTGACATACCCACGAAGCCTGTAAGAGAACAAATTAATAGACAAATAACGAACACCTTTTTGGGAAAAAAATGAACCCCCTTCGAAAATTTTATCGTACGCCCATGGAAAATTGAAATTTTTTAGAAAAAATGAACCACTTTCGAAAATTTTATCGTACGCCCATGGAAAATTGAAATTTTTTAGAAAAAATGAACCACTTTCGAAAATTTCAACGTTCGTCCATGGAAAATTGAAATTTTTGGAAAAAAAATGAACCCCTTTGGAAAATTTTATCGTACGCCTATGGCAAGTGGAAATTTGTTGCAAATAAATGAGCTCCTTTAAAAAATCTTCGTACGCCCATTTAAATTTGAAATTTTTGGAAAAAAATGAAGCCCTTTCGTAAATTTTATCATACGCCTATGGTAAGTGGAAATTTGTTGCAAATAAATGAGGTCCTTCGAAAAATTTTCGTACGCCCATTTAAATTTGAAATTTTTGGAAAAAAATGAACCCCTTTAAAACATTTTATCGTACGCCCAAAGAAAATTGGGACTAAAAAAACTGAACCGCTTTCAAAAATTTTATCGTACAACCATAGAAAACTGAAATTTTTGGAAAAAAAAGAACCCCTTTCGAAAATTTCATCACACGCTTATGGTAAGTGGAAATTTGTTGCAAATAAATGAGGTCCTTTGAAAAATTTTCGTACGCACATTAAAAATCGAAATTTTTGGAAAAAAAAAAGAACCACTTTAAAACATTTTATCGTACGCCCAAAGAAAATTGAAATTAAAAAAAATGAACCCTTTTCAAAAATTTGTATCGTACACCCATGGAAAACTGAAAATTTTGGAAAAAAAATGAACCCCTTTCAAAAATTTTATCGTACGCCTATGGTAAGTGGAAATTTGTTGCAAATAAATGAGCCCCTTTAAAAAAAAAAGAGTCCAGCACGTCACGTTAGCTAAAGAAAAACGTCACTTGCCTGTTCTCTTACGCTGTGAAAATCCACGCGGTTCAAATCTGCCAGCATTTGGCCGATTTGATTGCTGTTGTGCAAAACTGCTCGGGCAGCTTGCGCGAGGTGATTGAGAGACGTGTAGCGTCTTAAACTGGAACTAAACGCCGATACGGCTGTCAATTTTATTTGAAGCATAGCTTGGGGGGCGCCGGCCATCGCTGAGGTTAACCAATTTTCCAGATCTGAAAGAATTATTTAGTAAATCGTGGAATTTATAAAAAAAAAAAGTTCTTACTTTTAGCGAAATTTCTTATACTCTGCGTTAGTGTGGCCGGTATTGGTTTTAAAACGTCCGGCACCAAGACTTGGATGAGATTTTGGTAAAAAATCAAATCCACTTGTCGCATAAAATGTTGTACTGGTTCCAAATTGCACAAAGAAAACAATTTCGACTTTGACAGGTATTTTTCTTCCTCGCATTCATCGCTGTTATTGTTATATTGAGATCTACGACATAAACAAATATTTTTCACGGTATACGAATAAACTAAAACGTAAATTTTACCTCCAAAATTCTCTCCAAAGCGATTCGACCGTAGCAAATTCAAGACTTAAAATCGCATCTAAAAAAGCTTCCAAATGTTCTCTGTAGATGGACTTTAAAGTGTCCACGTCATCAAAACCGCAATCGTCCGGTAGCGGTTCTTCGAACTGTATATCAGGAAACGCTGGAATTGCACAACTACCATCACCTACATCAATCAAAAAACATTTACCCATCAATATCCCCGTCAAATTGACATTTTTAAACTTTTACTGACCCAAATAACCGATGTGTTGAGATAAACCGGAACCGGATATGGAATCCGAAGATTCCGAACTTCTTTTGAACGGTCGAACCGTTCCCTGAGCTTTACCATTCGTACTGGAACTATTTAGAACCACGCGACTACTTTGGTCCTCCAAATTCATCAGGGAAGAACCAGGTTTAACTCGTATTCCATAGTAGTGATATTTGGAATTACCCCTATAAAAGTAAAATATGAATATAACGCTAACCCTCCATTATCCTCTACAAATATAAAGAGCAAACTGTCAGTGTATATTAAACTAACGTCATTCTAGCAAGCTCTACACGGAACGTTCTTCTTTTTGCTTCTCATCTAGACTCGATCGCTGTGATATTCAGCCATTAGGCCTGATCATACTTGAACAGCCACACTTTTGAAAATAAAAGTTTCTACTCACCTAGTTCCTAATCGCCGCGTTCTTAGACCCAAAAATACGGATCTGATGAGTTTCCCGAAGGAGGCTGCGTTTACGGGTTCCAATTTGTTTTCGGCGCAATGCCTGAGGTAGTGAGCGTATAAAGTGGAACGAGGTAGCGAAACGCCCTCGGCGGTTTCGTAATTTTCCAATAGCCATTGAACCTTTTTGGAAGAAACGAAAATTTTAAAATGCAAAGTTTACTCATACGAGGTGTTCCAATAAAAATACAAGACAATTTTTTTATACTTTTGGAACTCCCAGTGTATAAAGAAACAAATATTTCGAAGGATAAAGCATTAAGAAGCAAAAAATGTAACAAATCTACTCGTCTTAAACTACCTTTAAGGCTACCAGCATTAAAAGAAAAGCATCAAAAATAAAAATGTGTACAAGAGAAAGCCGAAGAACTTACGGTGGCCGGAGACACCCTCGTGGCGTGCCCCAGGGCTGATCCTACGTCTTCGCCCGTAACTACTTGCCCAGAAGGCTGAGAAGCATGCACTGTCGCAGTAGCAACGTAGTTCGAATCCTGCACCACCCATAATGTTAGATAATCAAATTTTAATTTACAAAAGCATTAGTTTTAAAATTTCAATTCAAGCTTTTATTACACAATTCATAACACAAATTCTATCGAGATAAAAAAAAAATTGTGGCTGAATTGATTACATTTTTAAAAGAGAAGAAGCAAAGAAAGTGCTGCAAACCCACGAGGTCCAAGGCAACAGTAACATTTATCCGTTCTTTTCTGTCAGTTGTCAAATATCCTGATTAGCAAAAAATTGTGTTATAAATGTGTACAAAGAAAAATGGTACCAGTGGATTTATTTGTACAAATTGTGAGGTACTAAGGCAAATTGCAACATTTGAAATTACATTACAGTACAAAGGAAAATTTTCGATACAGATAGAGGCTCTACATCGTTACAGTTCATTGACAGGTCGATTTGTAGAAGTTGTAATCAAAAATACGGTAGAGAAAAACGCTACGAAGTTCCAGAAAAATCCACCAGTACCCAAAATAAATTAACTCATTTTAGTAAAATTTTACGATATTCAAGTACTAATCGTTGTTCTTATCTGAATAATGCCTTACCGCACTAGTAGTTTGAGGTGATACTCTATTCGAGATAAGAGATTCCGGATCCACTGCATGTTGGACTACGTACTGTCCTCCTGTCGTCGTATAACCGACAGTACCGGTAACCGTAGTGGTACCGCCAGAATTCGTCGCTGCGTAGTATTGCCCTTGACCTTGTCCGGCATTAGTGATTGGATATAAAGTTGTAGATTCTCCCACTGTGTATACCGGATACGCCCTATAAATACGAAAAAAAATGTTTGTTACCAAAAATACTTTTCCCACAACCCCGTATATATACAGTTATATAAAAATTATATGTTATTTACCGAATTACTCGAACTGTTTTAGCCAATATTTGTACAAAAGGCATAACGTCAACAATAATTTAAGAAAACTTAAAACGGTTTTTAAAATAAATAAAACTACTGTCATCAATCACAGCTGTCTAATAATTTGGTTTGTTTTATTTGTATAAATCAGCTGATGAATCTTCTTCTATCTGTCATTCGTGGGTAAAATTTTGTTGATTATTCAGTTATATTTTTTTTTAAAGAAATATCTTGAAACGGTCTCTAGATAATAGTAAACTAGGTACTTACATTTGTGCCTGTCCGCCGTTTGTTTGAGTAGCATAAATTTCCGGTTCAACATATTGGATATGGTAACCTTGATGAGAAGCCACACTGTCACCTTCGGCAACTGTAAAAAAAAATACAAACATTCGATTTTATTTGATAAAAATAACATAAAAATAACTGATAACAAATCTAAATAATTCCTCCTCTAACTCGTAAATGTCAAAAGGAATTTACATAGCTGTAAAAAAAAGAAGAATATCTACACTACACAGGAGCGTTCGTAAAAGTGAATTTAAAAATAGCAAAAAAAATTAACTACTTTTCATCGTTGCACACTTCCGTGCACCACTCCAACAACCACTCGCGAACATGCCGGTCTAAACTTGTCCGAATACAATTTCAAACTACCGTAGATCAAAAACAAGCTGTCAAATCACTGTGTATTGTAAAAATGAAGCCCCAATAGCACGGATCAAGTCGAGTGTTATTAATACGATCACAAATACACTAAAGCATCTTCCCCCTACCTGTAACATCCCAAATAATATACAATGCTAGATTTAATATCACAAAGAGTTACGTGAAAAAGAAGATTATTTGGTTTCGAGAGGTGGAAAAAAAGTGACATTGATACAGTGGTGGAGTAAATATTTATTAGTTACTAAAAAATTACTGGTTTATACTGAGTAAAAATTCTATTATTTTCAACGTTTATCTACTTTATTAACATAAGCACCAAATTGACATTTGACAAGTGGCAAATAACATTGTAGAAAATATATGAAAACTCTAAATTAGTTTGATTAGTTTGTCAGAATGACAGAAGTTAGATTTGAAGTGATACCTACTTGATGTTCAATATTTTGGCTAGACCAATCTTGTGATTTACTAAATATATATGAATAGAAAAAAGAAGATGTTACAAACAATTGTTTTAATAAAGCAATTTAGATGTTCGCAATGATAAAAAACCTGAAATAATCTTATGTTTTGAATGGTAGACATCAACTGTCATTCTTGTCAGAAAAACCACTTTTTGTTGGCCACACTGTCCTTAGACTGAACTCCTCTATTGATAAATGAGTCAGTAAGATGGGAAAAAAATTGTGTAGCGCCAATGGTGTAATAATAAGAAACGTTAAAAACATGATTCACCTATAATCCGATCTACACAGGTGACGTGTGCCAGTCGCGTGCCCAATCAGGTGAATATATCTACTGTGTGTATCATCTCAAATATCATCTATGAGATAGAGGGTTGTTGATGCTTAAATGAAGGGATGGTGCATCCGATATGCTCGAATTAAGTCGATGTCTAATGAAAATCCTTTAATTATTGTACAGATTACATTCGCCGTCATCAGGTGGTCTTATTGCTGCTTTTATAACAATGAAACTCTACACTGAAGCCAGAAAAATGACAACGTTTGTTTTTGTATACAAGAATGACTGGTTGATACAGAAATCTTTTTTTTTTAATTGCTTGTTAAATAAATACTCGTATTTCGATAGAATCTGTCAAACTTCAGTTCTGTAAGATGCTTTATTCCTTTTATTAACCTTATTTCATCTGTCATTTAAATTTATCGGTTCTATTGGAAAATTTGACACAAGAATTTAAAAATTTGTTAAATTAGATCCTCTCTTGTTGTACAAAATAATTGTTATCAATAATTCAAGGTTAATATACGTTTTAGTATAGATATCAGTGGCGGACTTGGTTATATTTAAATTGTATTGGTATACAGCCATACAGATTGTAATAAAGTAAGTAAGTATGTATTAAAATGACTTTTACGAAGAAATTTTAGCAAAAAAGGGTTAAAACTAATCCTGAACTATAGTTATGACTAACAAGCAAAAATATATGGGGTGCTCTTACCTACGGTGGTTTGTAATGGTGTTAAGGAAGTGTATGATCTAGACGCTGCTTCTGGTGGACAGCATTAAAAATATAATCAACATTCTAAATTAGTAACAAAAATAGCTACGGTGTAATTTTTACGCATGCTCAACAAAAAAAAGAGAAAGGTGCGCTAAGTAATTTGGTGAAATAAGGAGGAAGAAGCGCCAACAAAGGTTTAAGACAAAGAAAATGCCGTTTCGTCGGGGTTTTTAGATAAATAAAGTTAGAGGAGGTTAAAATATACAAGCATACAATGTTAAAACTCACCTGTAACGGTAATAAAGTGAGGCGAGGTTGCAAGTGGATCCGATTCGTGGTTTTCTGTTTGTTGTTCAGTGGTAGCACTACTTTCGTTACTAGAATCTGCGGCTTGTTCCAATGCGGATACGTCTATCACTGGTACACCATTCACTATTGTACCCGTCGCTGTCTGAAAAAAATTTAATACGGCTAGAGAGAAGCATATTTCAAGTAAAAATTGACGACATAAGGAAAACAGGATTTTTTGATAACGAAGAACTTTTTTCGAGTTTGTTTTTGGACAAAAAATTGATCTGGAAACTTTTATTTATAACATATAGACTCACCATATATTTTTCAATCATTGATTTGATAAATTTTCAACTTCGTCACTTATATGATTATATTTTGTATTGCTTAGAGATACCCAATCTTTTCGGGGCACTATGGGCAACGCCTTTTCTTATTGAGTCCCTTCAAATACTAGCAACAAACTGTACTGACAGTTATTTATTTATTTAACAAATGATCCTTTTTGTACAACGTCATTACCAGGTAACTTATTAAATTAAATTTAATTTTGTACTAATTATTCAACCAACAACAAATAAACAACGATGAAATTGTTATGTGTTTTTAAGATTATTTAAAATTTTTAAAGCTATATTTTGAAAAAGTTATAAACTATAGATGTTGATTTAAAGTCGAGAGAATGTTTAAAATACGTCATGGTCAAGTTTTGTCATTTTGACATTTTTATTCATAGCAAGACGTACTAATCTAGCTCCAAGATGGCTTCATTCAAATTTCAATAATAGGTTTCGAAAATACACCAAGAAAACAATCAAAAAATAAATATTTTAGTTGTTTCACAAAGTTTAAATTATTTTTAAACGTGTATATATACAGAGCTGGACTAAAACACCCCCAAAAAATATATTTCTCGCTAGAATCAATACAATAATTAATTACTAAAACCCTAAGGAAGTACAGAGATATTTAAATAAATCGAGAACAACAAACTAAATGTTTTGGTGGAATGTTTAGGGATATTTTGACAAGTCCACGTCAAAATTAATATTGTTTAAGGTTATTTTTTATGACAGTTTGATACCACAGAACTTTTAAAATAATTTGTTACAGAATTAATATGAAATAATAAAAAACCTGAAAATATAACTTACATCAACAGATAATCCCACTTCTGAACAAATACACTCAACAGGATCTCAATAAAGTTAAACACAACAGCTCGATAACATCGAAGATCTCTTACCTGATGTAAACTAGCTGGCAGAACAATAAGCTGAGTTTGCTGAGGCTGAGCCGGGGGAGTAGTAGCCGGCGCTGGAGTAGGAGGGCTGCTGCTACCTCCTCCTGATACGAAACGAGCTGTAGTTGCCATGGTTGCGTCACCAAGGCTACTCCTGTCGGTCTCTGAAACAACCAATAGCATCAAGGTCTTTTCAGATTGGCACATCTCATTTTTTTTATTTTTTCGCAAAGGCATTCATGACAAAACTATGGCGAGTATGCCAAAGAGGAAGGTAAGGAGGGTCACATATTTCTCTTTTGTTCAAATTGGTGTTTTTTTTTGTTTTCAAATGATCTTATTAAACTTTGGGTGATGATGATTTTTTGAAAGTATATAAATTATAAATTGTCAACTGAAAAGGCTTTTTTAAATGTTAGTTTTTCGCCACAGATACAGCGAACAAACACTAGAATATCTTCAAAGTGGTCCCATTTTAATTACATTGGTATTGGACTTTGAACTTTAAATATACACCAAGAAAACAAATTGAAAATGTACATTTATTGGTGTATTATTGGGTTTACGACAATTCCTGAACAAAATAGGTGCGTAGCTATGATCAAGGAGGTACTAGTATAGCTCCAAGGTGGTCCCATTCTAATTTCATTGATACTAGACCTCTATAATACTCCAAAAAAACATTCAAAATCAAATAGGAACTTTATGATTATAGAGGTTTGATACATTTTTGACAGTTCCACAATAAAATAGGTACCTAATTATGAACAAGGAGGTACTAGTATAACTCCAAGGAGGTCCCATTCTACTAGACCTTGAATTTCAAAAATACTCCAAAAAAACATTCAAAATCAAAATGGAACTTTATGGTGATTGAGGTATTGTTAACTTTATGACAGTTTCACAATAAAATAGGTACCTAACTATGATCAAGGAGGTACTAGTATCGCTCCAAGGTGGTCCCATTCTAGTATCGTTGGTACTAGACCTTTTATTTCTAAAATACTCCAAAAAAACATTCAAAATCAAAAAGGAACTTTATGGTGATTGAGGTATTGTTAAATTTATGGCAGTTTCACAATAAAATAGGTACCTAACTATGTTCAAGGAGGTACTAGTATAGCTCCAAGGTGGTCCCATTCTAATTTCGTTGATACTAGACCTTGGATTTCTAAAATACTCCACAAAAACATTCAAAATCAAATAGGAACTTTATGGTGATTGAGGTTCTGTTAAGTTTATGACAGTTCCACAATAAAATAGGTACCTAACTATGATCAGGGAGGTACTAGTATAGCTCCAATGTGGTCCCATTCTAATTTCGTTGATACTAGACCTTGGATTTCTAAAATACTCCAAAAAACGTTCAAAATCAAATAGGAACTTCATGGTGATTGAGGTATTGTTAAGTTTATGACAGTTCCACAATAAAATAGGTACCTAACTATGATCAGGGAGGTACTAGTATAGCTCCAATGTGGTCCCATTCTAATTTCGTTGATACTAGACCTTGGATTTCTAAAATACTCCAAAAAACGTTCAAAATCAAATAGGAACTTTATGGTGATTGAGGTATTGTTAAGTTTATGACAGTTCCACAATAAAATAGGTACCTAACTATGATCAAGGAGGTACTAGTATAGCTATGGCTATTTAATGAAATGAAATCCAACACATCACAGAATATAAATTAATAAAAATATCAAATTGTTTTTGTGAAAAAGATTTTTTCATTCTATATACTTGATTTTTAAACAATATTTCAAGAAATTTATATAGTTTTAATTGTTTTAATAATACAATACTTTTTTTATTTTCTATTTCCACACAAAATATCGTAATAGTAAATTTTTTGACATTTTTCTATTTCTTCATTTTGACTTTCTAGCCTTATATCTCAAGAAAGAAATAATTTTTAGATTTCAACTACATTGCCACTTTTACCTTAACCTTAGAGCTAAGCTTAGGATAAATTTTGAAAAAAAAATTCCTAAAAATTGGCGGATAAATATTTCTTCTTTTTTATCCAATTTAAAATAATTTTTTTTCAACCTACCTTGAAGTTTTTAGAACCATTTTTCTGTCATTAAATTTTTTTTTAATATTTTATCTCATTTTCCAAATACCATGGAGCATTGAAAAGTGTATTGAACACTTCCAGAATTACTATTTATTATTATTTATTTTTTTTATTTAAATAATAAACTGGTACTACACACGTAAAAATCTATAAACTTAAAAAAAACATTTTACAATCATTTCTTTCAACTTTCTCATTTTTTTAAAGCTTTTAAAACACTTAAAACAAATACTAACCTTTCATTTGAATTATTTATTGCTCCTGTGTCCAAAAAATTTACAAAATTAACAGTAACACCAACCACAAACTGATAAAATTTACCTTCTCTATAAAACAACATTAAACGAATCGAAATACAGCCCTTGCGCTATTTAGTAATAAATGCAAAACATGAAAAACCAAACGGGAGTGAATAGTACACCTGCCCTATGATACAAAATATAGGGGTTAGGTTAGAATGCTTGTTTTATTAGTGTGGAGGATTGTTTCTCAATATTAATTTACCTGGAATTAAAAAATAATAATCGCTTATTTTGCGAACCAAATTATTAAAGTAAAAAAGTGGCAGGTGCCGTAAATAAACTTTCTGAAGAATAAATAGGAATATTTAATTAGTATTTCTATTAACTTACATTGTAGATTTTCAAAATATCTTTACACTAACGGAAATAATCTTCCTTACTATCGATACCTGTTTTTCTATTCTACACCTGGTTAGATAATAACGGGTGAGTCACAGTACTTGCATTGGGGGAGTAGTTGTGGGTAATATACTGTTTTTTGTTTGTTATCGAAGCCCTAGGAATGGCACACGCTGGTACAAGAATTTCAGGATTCACTTTCGGGGTAGATTTTTCGAAGACAGAACCAAAAAGTGCATCTATGAGTAGCTACATTAATATATTATTATTATTATTATTGATAGAGTGAATTTGTATTTGAAAGGTCTTGTTTTGTCCTACACAGGCGTTCTTTCCTCTCTATTGTAGACTGTAAATAAAATAATATACGATGATATAGCCTACTATAGAACCAAACAAAATTTCAATGTCAAAATATTTTATTACCCAACATTTTCTCCTCTTAATTGGATACATTTATTACAGCGAACCTGCAACGTCTCTAAACCTTTCAAAAAAAATGTTTCTTCTTGCTTTGCAAACCAGACCTCCACAGCTTTTATTACCTCCTCTTAAGAAGAAAATTTACGACCTTTTGAACTTTTTTTCAGTTGAGGAAAGAGATGATAGTCGGACGGAGCCAAATCTGGTGAATAAGGGGGGTGTTCTAGTAATTCAAACCCTAAATCACGAATTTTTGGCATGGCAACATGAGATTTGTGTGCAGGGGCGTTGTCCTGCAAAAACAAAACACCTTTGGAAAGCTTTTTTCTCTTTAATTTTTTCCCGTAGAGTGGTTAGTAATGTCGAATAGTAATCTCCAGTTATTGTTCTGTATCTCTGTATCTGTAGAGTAGGGAGGGTGAGTGTAGGCTCACAGCACTTAGGCCACATGTGACCCATTGTACATCCTCCCGAGGAGTTGTCTTCCTAGGTCATTGTCCATCCTGTCCTTCTCAAGAAGGTGGACAGGTCACTAGGAGACATCTCCTTTATATCGGCAGGTGTAGGCCAAGACTCACCGAACACACACTCTCTTATTGACGATAACTCCGGACACTCGCATAAGACATGCCTGACAGTTTCATCTTCCTGTTCACACATCCTGCATAGAGGTGTGTCCACTAGTCCCATAGTATGGAGGTGTTTCCCTAGTTGACAGTGACCAGTCAGAAATCCTACTGTTAAACGTAGGTTTCTCCTGGTCATCGCCAAATATTTCTTCGGCTCCAGCTTCCCAGGGTCGCCCAGGGTGATCCTGGCAAGACTGCATCCTTTGATTCCATCCCATCTCTTAAACAGAACACAGAGCCAGGTGCTGCAAATGCAATACGCATATATACAGATGGTTCAAAAATGAAAGAAGGCTCAGGATGTGGAGTTTACTCAAGAGCACTAAGCCTAAAGATGAAGTGGGGAATGGGAAACAATACCAGCGTAGTTCAAACAGAACTGGCTGGTATCTCAATTGCCACAAAAGAACTAACCAGAAGAGGAATTTCTGGCAAAAACATAATAATCTGCACTGATAGTAGACAAGCCCTATTAGCCTTAAACAGACAACGTGTTATATCGAGGCTAGTACTAGAGTGCCACCAAGATTTAGCTGACGCCTCGGCAGATAACAATATTATCCTGAGGTGGGTTAAAGGGCACGACAGGAGTAAAGGAAATCGCATTGCTGATTCTTTAGCCAGGGAAGCCGCTGGACTAAAAATTCTAGGACCCAGTGACACCTACGGCCTAACGACTTCGACAATTGCGGAACTAGCCAAACGCTACACCCATACTCAATCCCTTAAGAGATGGGATGGAATCAAAGGATGCAGTTATTGTTCTATCCTTATCCAAAAAATCAATCATGATTACTCCATGGCAATCCCAAAAAACTGAAGCAACAACTTTTCCAGCAGATTTTTGGACACGAAACTTCTTAGGTCTTGGAAAACCAGAGTGTCGCCATTCCATCGATTGTTGCTTTGTTTCTGGATCGTAGAAATGTACCCAAGTCTCATCCATAGTAACAATTCGGTTTAAGAAGTCTACATCGTTTTCAAATCGAGCGATGCTTCTACCCTTGCACGCTTTTGGTCAACATTCAAACATTTGGGGATCCATTTTGCAGCAATTTTTCTCATGTCCAAATTGAACGCGTTCGTATGAAATATTCAGTGCTTCAGATATCCGTTTTAGCCCAATTCGACGTTCTGATAAAATCATGTCATGAACTGCATCGATATTTTCGGGGACTGACACAGAAACTGGCCTTCCCGATCGGTCACCATCTTCAAGGGAAAATTTACCTCTTTTGAAGCTTGCAGTCCAATTTTTCACGGTCGCATACAAAGGACATTGAGCATATCTTCGTAAATTTGCTTACCTCTTCTTTTAAATACAGTTACTTGATCGTATTGATTTCCTTACTATCGAAAACTATCGATAATAATCGATAGTTAGGAAGCCGAATGTAGATAAATTCTCCACCTCTAGAACATAACCTTAAAACTTATGGTTTCGCTAGTTTTGAATGTAAATTTACCTTAATTTTTACAAACTAGCAGGTCAAACTACTCATTAGTATTTGATTTAAAAAAAAATGTCACTATACCTACATTGAATCCAATCAGTAAAAATTCCAACGCTGTATCTTTCATTGTTCTTTTTATTTGATTTGAAGTAAAAGTATCACAAAAGCAGCCGACAAAAAGTGACATACAATTTGTATGAAAATTCCACCTGATTATTTCTTAATCGAAATAGAGCCAGGTAGATACACATCCATCCAGATCCAGATATAATTGGGGGTTGAGAGAGGACTGAGAAAGTTATTGCTATAGCAATGCGCCATGGTTACCGAACTGGGGTTGATTTCGCTCACCTACCACTTGTTACGAATCAATGCCAGGAAATATCGGATGCCAAATCTTCCACAAGGACGTCGACAAATTTGTTTATACAAAAGGATACAACAATGTTTTAAAAATGGTAGTTTTTATGATCAAAATCAAGAGGTATGTCATTAAAACTTACATTTTTGCAACGGATTTTGGTCGTTTAAGAAATGCTATACAATTTTAATACATAGTTTAGTACTATAAACATTTATTTTTGTTACTAGTGGCGCCATCTATTTATGATAACATAAATTGATAGTTCCATAATGTACGTCATTTACGATGTAATTTCAAACAAAACTTTATTTTTGATACGAAATTAAATATATTTTTGGTTTGATACCAAACATGCCCTTAATCACGTTGACTGCTGTGACAATTTTATATTTATTGTGTAACGGCAATTCCACTGAACCAAAATTATGCAATTAACTTACTTAGAAAATACTGAGCAATGAAGTGAACATAATACACCCTAATTACTAATTTGAGGACCCTTTGATACAATAACACAAACTAATTTAAGTTTAATCCAAGTCTATGAAGTCTAGAAATGGAAAATGATCATCGAAATTAATCTAAATCGTGAAAAATTCAAACAACTCGAAAGGAAAGACCCACGACTTATAAAAAAGAAGTTCCCAAATAGGTATACAGGCTGTAAAAAGTGCTACCTGTAAATTTAATATGATCATGATACATAAATAAACAGTTGGTAAAACAGTTTACAATTATTACCTATTTAGAGAAAAGTAGGGTTATTCTTTAAGAAATATATTATAGATATTTAGCTATGATAAAAAGCAAATTAAATGTATAAAATCAGGCTAAATAATCAAATTATATACAATAGCAATTATCATTTGTTGCAAGAATGTTTGAATTATAAAAACCAAGCTAGATGAACAGAAACATAGCGGCTTCTTGACAGGTTTGCAGTTAACACAAAAATATTTGTAAGTATTAAATATAAATGTTTTAGAGTTAGTAAGGGGTATTGAAAATTAGTTTATGATAAATAATAAGTGGAAACACTAATTTAATAAAGAAAAAAGCTTTAATTTCAAATAATTGATGAATATAAAATGTCAAAAATGCAAACGCTCATAACTTTGTTAATACCCAAGCAATATTCAAGAAAAGTACCTCTATGGAATCGGAAAAATATGTACTTTCCGATTTTTTATATAATTTCTTTATTTTCCGAAGATTAGCGGTAACTTTTTGGAAATTAATAAGAAACGTCAGTGATCTTCAAATGTTTTACAAAATTTTGACAGTTATTCATTTATCTAGATACCTATGCCATTGCTTTGGTATAGGATTAAAGAATTGTCCAGTAAGCGTCAGTAATTTTTTGTACTTCAAGGGAGAAGTGTTGTTAATATTTTCATAGTTTTTTTTCATCAGACATTCATATGATCTAAAACTGAAGGAAATTTGAGGTTATGTTTAACTAAATAAGTTTTTTCATGAAAATTTAAACTGTAATAGGTGACAAATTCGTAAAAAGTGTTGTGAATGGATCAAATAAGCTACCTGGTCTAAAAGACATGTTTAAGTGATCCAGGGACTGTTGTGAAAAGATATGGATTTAAACTACATACAAATGGTAAGTTATTTCCCAACATTTAGTCTCAGATGTATAATTAAAGTTTTGATACTTGCCTTTTTATTGGTAATGATAGTACATATCACTCATCAATCAAAATTATTATTTAAAAAACATTTTACTTTAATGGATTGGAAATAATTGTCAAATTTCATATTAAAGGAAGTCAGGGTGGGAACACCTACTTCCATTTTTTATATTTTGCTATGCAACATTCTTATATTTTAAATCTAATAGTGTACATTTATTTGATTAGGTTCTTTCTTATATCTCTTTCACATTACACCAATGAAAATCACTTAAATCTATCTCTTCCATGGTTCGATGTCAGTGTGAAAATCTAGAAGTCAAAATAATAGTATAAAACTATTGAAAAGCCTTACAATTTAGAAAATTACTTTCCAAAGGGTAGACCGTTCACTAGGAAACAACATCTACCTAGTTCTCGGGCTATATACCCTGCAGACAGTGAATTACACTTCCAAGTTAAACGGGGTTGGTATATAATATGTGAAAATATAGAACCAACCATTCTGCTTCCTAGTGAACGGTCTACCATTTGGAAAGTAATTTTTTAATTTGTAAGGTGTTTTAATAGTCTTATAGTATTATTTTGACTTCCATTGATAACACGCTTTACTATGACAATTGTTACAGGAAACTGTAATCAAGTAAATGTGAAATTAAGCTTAGAAAAATGTAACCCGAAAATAATTTAAACCCTGGAATTTCATCTATTCTCTATTCTCTATTATTCTTTTCGTTAATTTTTTGGGAAGTCAAACCTCAATCTTTTTTATATTCTTAATTTAATTAATAATAAATACACCACAAGGAGTGTACTGAAGATAACTATAGTCAATCCTTTGAAAAACAGTAATAAAAGCATTCGTATCCTAACTTATTGTATAAGTATAAATCGCATACTTAACCTAGTTTTCAAATAACTGAGACTTTGATTATTATCATAAGTAAATATTATAATTAATTGATATCAATATAAAATATAACAAGTAGATACACCTGTAGACATTATATACTTTTTATATAAAACATATATTATATAATTTATTATTTTTATTAGTACAGTCACATTTCCAAATAAGTGTTTTAAGGATAGGCTAGAATATTATTTTTACACTGCATTGATATACCTATGAAAGGAGCCATTTGCATAAATTAAACAAATACTGAAAGCTAACTTGGAAATAAAATTTTAAAAATTGAAATGTTTCAAGAAAAGCGTGCTTTGTAAATAAACCCAAAAATAAATAGTGCAAATAACATAAAAATTAATCAATCTTATAACATTTACCCAATGTCGCTATGTTGTTGTGTCGGTTGCTAGGCTAGGTCACCAAGGATACGAAATGGTCTCGGTAGTTTTGACAGGTGAATATCTTCAGTTTATTTAACAAGACTTCAGCTCGTTTTACCATTGGAGTTTCTCAAATAATTACACTAGTATGGAGGTATAACTCCATTTTTACAGTAATGTATTAATAACTCACTAGAACTGCTGTTTATTGATTATTTTACGCAGCTGAAGTACACGATGACCATTATCGATAAAGGAGAAAACTGCAATTGATTCACATTTATTATTACGTGTTATATCCGCAAGGCGCACGCCAATCAATAAGAACACCTTCAAAATATAAATTACTTACTTCTCTTCATCCTGTTGGATTATTATTAATCACTATTATTGCTGTTTCCATGGAAACAAAAACTATAAAAACAAAACTATTCAGAACCACTGGAATTTCGACTGTTAACAAATTTTAGCGTCTGCAGTTTTTTTATTATTTTAGGAACCTAATCAATTATCAATTAATTTAGAAAAGTGGGTGGTGTCATTATAATAATTGAGGAGTCTTGAAATATTTATTTATTTGAATAGTGCTGCCATCTATAAAAGCTGCTTTTATCCAAATTTTAAATAGTAGAAATTGATGTTTTCTTGGAATATATGTCAATAGATGGCACTGGTAGGCTTAAACAAAGATTTTTATGCCAATTTTAATCACAGAACTATAATATTTATAGTTGTAGGGACAATTCATCTATTAATCATTGTTGTGAGATTATTTTTAGTCTTTTTTTAGTTAAAATCAGTTTTTTTTTTCAAATTTTAACCTACAAAAATCTTATTTAACGTAAGATTTTTATTATCTACTGAGTAGATATTAAAAATTTTATTCTATTTGTTTTAGTTGTAGATCTGTGACTCAAATTAAGTTAATGTTTTTCCGGTTCGACCTAATTTTCCGTAAATAATCGATTTCGCGTGTAATGATATTTTTTCCAATTCTATTGAAGCATTTTAATTCCTAAATGGCAAAACAATGACTTGGACACGTCAGCAAAAAATATTTACGTGTAGGTAATAGTAAAAAAATGTCCACAATCAAATCATCAAGTATATTTATTTTTAATTTTCTTCAGTTTTATAATTATATTTATATCTTTTTCGACGATATTTTTGAAAACATAAAAAAAATGTAATCGACCATAAAAATCAACAAAGTGTGGTAAACTGTGATTATGACATAATATGAGGTCAGGGTGCGATTCTTCAACGAGTAAATAGAGGGCGGCATGACTCGCCGATATAATCGTTTGTTTATTTTTCAACTGGCTGATACAGCGTTGCCAAATCGAAAATTGTTTAAGTAATACCACGTTTTTTACAATAAAATGAAAATTTCTGTTAATTATTTCGAAAAATAAGGTATTTATAGCGAAATGCTTCAGATATAAATAGAGTTTTTCAAAATTATTCACCAAAATTGTAAAATTTCGGGAAAAAAAGGTTAAACATAAAAAATCCTAATATTCGTTTAGATTTGTTTTTACTATTTGTAGACTTTCTCTGGAAACCTCGGTGCTTTAAGATCAGCCTGACTATATGACAGGATGTGTATGTTATTCAGCCTGAAAGACGGTAGCGTACCTACTCAGGTTGACTGTGATTTGAACTCTGGGTTTCCTACAAGCAGATTTCGTCGCTATCCCATTGGTTTCTCGTGGGAACGAGGACCTTAAAGGGCTTGTCCACGTGAAGTTTTGTGACATAGAGATCCGAGGGCATCCCAAGAATGTGGTGATTTTGTATTTCCCTCAGCATTCCCAAGTTATCCTGCTCTCCTGGCTTCCTTCTCCAAATGAATCTGGAGACGAGTTAGTTGCAGGAGGGCTTCCACAGCTGCCGTTGCTGTGGATGACATTGCTCCGGTAATGGCCAGGTATGCTGTTCGCTACAAGCCTTGCAGCTTTGCTCTAGCCTTCTTTTACCTTGATATTAGTTTTAATTCCGTCCGACAGATTCTATCAGGGTTGTCTATACATTTCCCAATTGATATTGATTGTTTTTTTGGTGTATCTTCTTAGCCCAAGATCGAATACGAATGAATTTATAATGGAACCACCTCTGGTTCGTCCCTGATCATGGTTAGGTTTTGGAATTGTCGTAAACTTAACAATACCTCAATCATCTGCATATTTTCAGTTTGATTTTTATTTTTTTCTGAGTGTATAAAGGTTTAATTACCCAAAAAACTATTTAAATTACATAAAAAATAATTTTCTTCAAAAGACGTAACAATCTTCGATAAAATATCTTGGACGTGGCAACGGCGCTTCCGTTGGACGTTGTTTAACTCGACACCGGCCCTGTGTGCTGTCACCTAATCCATCTGTGTTGCTCTTCTACACTTCTATGCATGCAAAACATTTCAAAGTAGATCAATCTGCGATACTTGAAAACGCATGTCAAGTTACCCGTGCTTATATATCAATTGTTGATCAGCCATTACGAATTTATCCAGCCAAAGTGAAAATAGAAAGAATAATGGAGTGATTCGTGTTGTTTACATCTCGATTTGTTGACCAAATAAACTTGAAAAATGACCGTGAAACAGGATTATTTATCGGTAACTACCAGTCGGTCGCCATCTTTTAAGTGACTTTATTTCTTGCGAATGAACTTTTCAAATTTTATATACTAAAAGGATGTTTTAGTTTCTGGTGATATTAAGTGGATATTTTAATAGTGCAATAATCATATTTTTGTTTAGAAAAGACGACGGCTCGTAAAACTAAAAGGTAAGGTTAGGAATCTTATTTATATCCAACAAAATTTTTATTTCACATGAAAATAACAATATTTGTCTTATTTCAAGTATATACCAAGTGGAATTTTTATATTTTTATTATTATAAAAGTGTTTATGAGAAGTTTTAGATTGTTTTATAGTAATTTTCACTCAAATACAGGTGTATCTACCAAATAAGACTATACAATTTCAAGGAGTGTTGAGATTATACGTTAAATAAACTTTATTGTTTAAAAAGTAACAATTAAAATAATTAATGAAAGGGTGTAGGTTAAATTTAATATGTCATTTACTGTTGTGATTACCTACGTATGTCGATAACCATTTTATTTTAACCTAATCTAAAAATAAACCTAATCAAGTCACGTGATTCCGTAATAACATGTAATAATTTCAAACACAGACCTTTTATTTGGTAAGAAAGTTCACTGAAAAATCAATAATACGATCAAACTAAATACCCTTAATTATTATTTCTAAGAGAAAAAAAACCTAATTAGAAGTACATATTCATTACCATTAAATAATTGCTTTATCTGTTGTTTCATGAAAGTAGGCCATATTTAATTTTGGAAGCCAGGTGTCTGTTAACGTTAAAGTTTTGATGAAACTGTACTTTTTTTTTGTAGGTACCTACACCTACCTAAGTGTGCTTAAATATTATATTTACAATGTACAGATTTTTTTAAATTGTTCCAATTAATATATTTTTTGTCCTCCCAGTAGTTTGTTGATATTTTTGTACGTGAAGTCAAAAAACACAAGTTGAATTCATTTGAAGGTTCTACCTAGAAATTTTTAGAATTTTTGGTATGTTATAGTACCGGATGTCCCTAACAAAAAAATTAATAATATAGTTTTCGACATGTATTCCCATCAAGAATAAATACCTTGAAACTTGGGCGGTATGCCAAAGTCGAAAATTGTGTAAAGGGTTTCTCTTACGAATTTCTTTATTGTTCACGCTGTTGATTTTAGTCGGTTTGAATAGATGGAAGCACTTATCAAGAAATTAGATTGGAATCGTGATTCCGGTTCCCTTTAACTCTATAATACAGGGTCGGCGTAGCAATTACGTTCACTCGGGTCAATAAACTTGGATGATTATCCTTAAAGTCACTGTGTTACTAAATATTGAATAATATGGTGATAAAAATGTACAAAATAAATTTCAAAAGAAAATTTTTACTTTAATTACGTTTTCAGACAAATTTAACCCTTCCCTGCCCCCATGTAAGAACATTTAGGATTTCTGGGAATCCCCCTTTCCCTTATAGGGGACATCAAGTAGCCAATTTTTGTTATACAAAGTCAAACCACAACATATAATTACTTGAAATTGGAAGGTTGGCAACTAGTTTCGATTGTTGCCATCATCAGACTATAAAGAAACAAAATTGATACATCCTGATGATGGTATTAACCGAAACTATTTGCTAACCTTCAGATTTGATGTAATTGTATGTTTGTGTTTATTTGATAACCTTTATTGTATTTTACTCACATTTGAGATGTATGTTTGATTATTTTCCTTTTTATTTTCAGGTTCGGATGGGGTGTAAAAGGGGTTGGTGCCATGGCAGATAACCGCTGTTTTTCTGGAGGCGGTAAGTACTTTTTTTTCTACTATTGTCAAATGCCTTTTATATGTCAATAAAGTAAAAAGTGTATCCAGATACTTTTTACCCACGATTTTTTTTACAATTACTTGTAATTTTTTTAGTACAGCGGGATCTAGCGGTAGGGGGTCGTATGGAATCGCTATAGTTTTGCTTTGATCCAACCTCTCGCGTTTTTTTCAATTTGATTCGATCCTATTTTGTTCGATTTACTGTGACGTTAGGTGTGGTTGTAAAACATTTTCTTCAAAGTTTCGGAAAGTCTCTTGCTGGTTTAAGGGAAATGACAGTCGCGAATCGAGCGCGGTGGGCCCTGTCAATCAAGGGCTGTCGCAGTGTTGCCACATTCATAAAATAGCATTTTGTAGGAGAAATAATGGTTTGTTTTAAATGAGTATCTAGGGTTGTTTTTTCGGGTTTTACCTTGAGTGTTTATTGATTTTTGGAAGGTTTGATGCGTATGCGTGGTCATAGTATCATGGAAAACTTTTATTGTCATTAATTTAAATTAAAATGGAGACTAAATATAAAAGAATAGCTTTAGAAACTTCAGATATACGATAAAAACATAAAATTTTGAAATACAGCGCTTTTTTGAAGTGTAACTTCAACTTTACAACTCTTTATCTCAAGAAAATCATGTACTACCCCATATGAATTTCATATTTCCCAGAAATCAGTGGAACTTATCTATCCCCCTGTATATAAAAATATATCTACGACTTCCTCGAACGTAAACGCGAATTTTTAATTTTTCCGTGAAATATATTAAATTTTTGACAATGTGGCAACGTCCCAAACGTGTGCTCCGTTTATTCCCGTATCGTTGATCGTTGCATGAGAGTAATAAACGACAAGAAGATGAGCCGAAACCAAAACGCACAAAACTGGCGGATACCGAATCATAGAACGCAACCGATCCGCAAGAAAGAAACATTGCCGGTTGTTGAATTGTTACAACGTTGCCAATTCGATTCCACAGAAATTCCACATTCCATAAATATAAGATTTTTTCAAGTGAAAACTTACGGAGTCGCGTCACCTACATTCTAATGTGACTTGTAGCACCTCGACTGTATCATGACGCTTTTTGAATGGGTTAAATTTTTTTATCAGAGGTTAAATTGTTTGTAACAATTTCTATTTACCAGGGGAGTGCAATACATTTATTTGTACATAATGTAAAAACTATAAATTCATTTATTAACATCTTACTAGATTTTGTCTTTCCTTTTAAATTTTCGCAAACGACCAAAAACCGTAGTACAATGGTTTCTTTTTCACCCTGTATAACAATTAAACAATTATACTTTTTTCACAATCCCTCGTTTTTATTTTACGTAAAACTTGGACATTTTTAACAGTTTGGCAACGTCGCTAAAAAGTCAGCTGTTGTGTATTGTCGAGTGGAGGAGAGCGCGCGCGATAAAGAGAGAGATGACTGGAGAGTTGTTGAGTTGAGTGAGTACATTTGGGTTTCGAACAGCGGGCGGGCACCTGCTGAATGCTTTTCTCTCGTTAGCTTTACTGGTTTCTCCTTTATTTTCTCTGTCTATCTATGTTAGCTCCCGTATCCGTATGAACACGCCGAAATGGCCAATGGAGGGATTCCGCAGATAACTGGATATGGCTTTCGTGCAGTAGCGGTACTCGTGAGAATTGTTTCGGGATTCCGTGAAATTTTTTTTAAATTGAATTATGAGGCAAAAAAAATTGTTTTAAATAACGACTTATTTAAAAACGGGTGATTATTGTTATACAGAGTAAGTTTTTTAAATGGACACCCTATACATTATTGCATAGTTTATTTATTTATTTTATAAGGTGCTCAAATTGACTTCCATAAGCATAAATTTTGGTTTTCAGATTTCACCAAAAAAAAGTCTAGGGGGGTTAAACCGGGTACCCTAGGTGCCTTTCCAGCATTGCAATAATGTATAGGATGTTCCATTTAAATAATTGGGTGGGGTGACCATAGGGGGGACGGGGTTAAAGTTATAACGTATACATATGAGCAAAAATTCTTCCCCCTTTATATGATTTTTCACGCGTTTTTTCATTTTTTCATAAAAGTGACGCCTTCAGATGTATGTGGGGGGATATTTTCCATTTAAATGCTCTGTATAACGACACCTACAGGAGATATTTTTAAAAATAATAAAATCTCAAATATGTCAACATTTTTAAGGATATTAATTTTTTTTGCGTGAAGAAAGAATTATAGAAAATTATTGAAAATTCACAAGGTAGTTTTTTTAGAAATTCCCATATTTTTTATTTTATTAATATACACTCACCGGCAAAAAAACTCGACCACCTAAAACTTTGCGGAAGTTCGTTGTCCAAGAACTATGCCAAACTGTAGATACATTCTTTGGTATTAAAACAAACTCCAGAAAGTTTTCCAAAAATGTTGATAGCTTATTTATACAGGGTGAGAAAAAAACATGTATTTGTTGGCCAATTTCTTAACGCCTTGTGGAACAGTTCAGGAAATTTGTAGAGTTTACGCTCAGTTTATTACAAAGACCATCCTATTCGCCATCTTTGAGTTTTTACTTCACCTTGATTTCGAATTGATTAGACGAATAATGCGATCTTGAGGAATTGCGTCATATTCAGCTTGCAACGCAAAATGCAGCTCGTCAAATGTTTTTGGTAGTATAGGACCACGACGAATGTTTCTTTGAATTTCATCCCAGAGATGTTCAAACGGATTCAGATCCGGGCTACATGCAGGCCATTCTAATTGTTGGATATCAAATATTGGTTAACAAAATTTGCTATAAGCGGTCTTGCATTGTCGTACATCAAAAAGAAGTAACCTCCAACAAATGGAGCATTTAGAGCAAACGAAGTATTCAAAAACGAAAATTATGTTTTTTTTTTCACCCTGTATCAACATTTTTTTGAAAACTTTTCTGGAGTTTATTTTAATACCAAATAATTTAACTACAATTTGGCGTATAAACAAAAATTACGAAAGTTCTTGTACAACGAACTTCAGCACAATTTTAGGTAGCCGAGTTTTTTTGCCGGTGAGTGTATATTAAAATAAACCAGTCGAATTGACAATTTCCTTGTAAATTTCACACAGTTATGCACTAGTCGATGATAATTCCACTGTTTGCCGTTAAAACAGTGGTAAACTTACCGACACGCAACGTTGCCACATCAACTAATAATTGCAAAATTTCTATTATAACTTTTTGCGACCACAAATCAGACTCACTTAACGATAATCATCAGCAGTCATTCAGCCAAACTGTAAACATACTTACAAAACGTACGAGTTTTATTATTTCGATTATAAACTGTCAGTGGTTGACATTTCCAAGATTTTCTCTACTTTTTAGCTTATCGTACCAAAATTTTCATGATTCCTTAGTCAAAAACTAAAAAAAAAAATCTTTTTTATCGATATAAATGTCCAACCCACCATTGTCAGTTACAAAAACCACATCAGTAATAATAATCAGGATTCCAAAACCGCAGTAATAGAGATCGCGTAAAGCCTCGTCCTGCGGCTTAATCACAGCGGCGACGGGTAAGTTTAGCAGCAGGAATGAGTCGAGAACGAGTAGGCAGGAGAGAGGTTTTAATCGTGTCGTGTCGATTGGCGCTATACGTAACAGCTGGGTCGATTACATTATTGTACGTACGATCCTTGTCGGAACGGAGCGGAACAAACAAAATGACAAAATAGCTTCGGAGGGCGTTGTTGCCAAATATACTTAAAAATCACCAAAAATAAGAATATACTATCGGAAAAAGATCGTATAGGCGGTTATTTTATTTTTTCTCGCACTGGGTGCTCTATTATATTTTCAGGTATTTCAAGAGCTTATAACTTTTTTTTCCGGAGCACTTGGTTTTTTAGAGTATACTCTCGCCCCAGTGCCATTTACAGTTTTAGACCCATCGGTGTACCATGTCTCTCCCTGTCTAATGGTACAGGTAAACTGGTATCTCGTGACAAGCCGGAGCTTCCAGTACGCAGAGAGAGAGAACGTATTCGGCCAATATCGAGCTGCCCACTGAATAACGTCTACCGCACGATTGGTTTTGCTGGATCCCCACTTTCAAGTTAGTTACGGCGCATCGTCACTTCATTTCACGAGATACCGGTTGGAGTGTACTGAGTTCTTCGTCATCCCATATTCATGTGCCCTGGTGATTTAGTGTTTAGGCTGCTCATGGCGTTTTCCAGTCTATGGATACCTAGTCTTGCCTCTCCCTGTATCACAAGGTGTAAGGGAGGTAGGTCTAATAGTATACTCTAACTATTGTCAGTGTGATGACCATAAAATAAAGCAATGTTGTCAAATATATTTTCTAAAATTGTTAGGCTCGCTACACAAACGTTCCTCTTACTTCAGTAAACTGTTAGTTCGTGATGTTATAAGAAAGCTAGTTTGGAAATATTTTTAAAAAAATACGTAATGTAAATTTATTAGTAAACATTGAAATAAGTCGCTTAAAATTACTGAAAAAAGAAAAATTAATTAAAACCACTCTTTATATGTTACTATATTTAAGAAAATTTTGAAGAGTTGGCAACGTAGTTGCACGTGCACTCAAGACTTCGAAACAACCAATCATCAACTGCAGTATTTATCGCAATATAACGAAATAACCGAAGTATACTCCGTTTGACGTTTTTGGCAGAAAAAATTCGACGGTTTTGAGGGTGTTCAGGGGGGGTTGTGTTGTGGTTCGGCTTATAATCCATTAGTATCATTCAGTGTCGGGTGTGAATTTTGTTTTAAAGAAATATTTAATATAATACCTATTTCTTGGTTGAGTGAGTTTAGTGAATTGTTATAGGTATTTATAGGAAAGTGTAGGTGATCTAGTGTAGAAAGGTATCATTAATATAATACCTTTTTGATGGTGTAGTGGTTAGGTCGCGTCAGTGAATTGATATTAATATAATATTCATTTGTTCGTAGACGTTGGGGTGAGTTTTATAATATAATTAATTAGAATGGCATTTTGGAGACCATTTGAAACAACAGTCCAAGACAATGCGCGGGATTATTGAATTGTGGATTTAAATATAAGCAGTTAGATAATCGAATGGTAATAATGGAATATCGGCGTATCGCTGAACTTAGACAGGAGTATTTGCGCAAAACAAAAGGGTACCGTGATTCAAATAGAACTATAATTTATTTAGACGAAACTTGGTTTGATACGCATGATGTTGTCAAGTGTTTATTCATTTATTTGTTATTCAAACAATCCTTACGGTTTTATTACATGAATAAATATGTAAAATAAAATACATTTTAACTTAATATGTAAGAAAATAGTAGTAATGGTAATTATATTATAATTAAAACTGTATGAGGATATACACCCACCTTTAAAATATGGTTGGGCTGACGATACAAAAAACTGTTCTCTAGATACTCCGTGTTCTAAAGGAAAGCGCTTTATTATTGTATTATAAATTTTATGAATTTTGTATGCAGGTTAATACCTCCAAAACTACACATTTCCTACTTGATTTTGATTGATTTCTTAATGTATTATCTAAACTAGTCATATTTAGTTACCTATAGATAAAACAATTTTTTTTATATATAGACATCAACTTTTGCCCAACCCTGTATTCAACCTTACCGAAAATAAATTTTTTTACCGAAACTTAATCGACCACCATCCCCCGTAATTTGTATCTCGCCGTGAGAGAACCCTCGAAGCGCACTTCTAAAACATTCAAACGTCATCTAAATCGAAAGATTTTCCCACCTTCGAACCGGCAACGTCGCTTCTCAGCTGTAAGTGTGGAAAGTTACCCGTGCTTTACTCTGTTTGTGGTGTCCTTGTTCATATTTTTATATGTCGTTCAATTCACGAATTAGATAGAAATTGTACGTTTTGGTTATGGTTTGAATCGAGTGTTTTTATATATGAGGAAACCGTATGTTTTGTTTTATAGTGTTTGTGGAAGATGCTGTATTTTAGAGGTAAGTTTATATCTGCATCCCTAGTTTGAATAATCGTCGGCCATTGTATGTAGGTTATTTTTAAGTCCTACCTCAACATTTCGATGTTTTTTTCTTGAAAAAATGGGAAATTATTTCATTTTTATCGTGCCACGTTTCATTGTGGTTGAGGTAGGTGTAAAAATATGATCGTCTACTATCTTTCATTCAAACAGTTGGTACTACTGAATTAAATGGACACGTTACAAATGTTTCTATTATTTATACAGAGAATTAATTATGTGTACCGTAAGTTATTTCTTATTTCGGTGGAAATAATATTGAAAAGAATGTAAATATTTAGTTATACGAGGGTTAGTCAATAGTTTACATGAGACAAATTAAATTGAAATGAAACGTTATGGAATTTTTACTTATGAGTGGCTGTCAAAATAAAAATAATGGAGATTGTTTAGAATAAATATGGAATTTTTCAACAAAGTTTTTCTTTCTCTAGTTAAAAATAGAGTTTTTCCAGGTACTGGTTGTTTCATAATCCAAATAAATTACTAACTTTATCGAGAAATTGATGACGTAAAACAACGAGTCATCTCGTTAACTGATTTGTATACATTGTATTACATACAGGGTGTATCAGTTCTATCTCTCCCATTCAGAAGTGGATTTTCGAATATTTTCACTACTTTCACATTTTTTATTCACAAGACGGAAACCCTTCAAGTGAGGCTCTTGAACATTTTTTTCCCAATTGATCATTCTTTTGGAAATACTCTCCTGAAATTTCAGTTCAAAATTCATAGTTTTGAGGTATTTACACGACTTTTTATGTTAATAATGCATTTTTCCGAAAATTTCAATACACTGTTTGAACGCCAAAGAATAATTTTATCAAAAAACTGACTGTGGCATTCATTTTCCCATGTCAAAAAACCCCCGGTTACCAATTTTAAGCCGATTTCATGTCGCAAAAATTTTTTTTATGAAATTTTGAAGCAAGGGGTAGGTATGGAAATATTTCGAGATTTAAATTGTTATCTGCTATCTCCCTTAATGTTTGGAAATATGGACTCAAAATTCATATTCATATGTAAAATGTTCCCCTGAATTCAATGGAGGAGACTAGAACGTTCTATCTCTCCGATTAGTGGAGTTATGGAGACATGAAGTTTCAAAAAGTGGATTTTTGAATATTTTCACTACTTTCACATTTTTTATTCACAAGACGGAAACCCTTCAAGTGAGGCTCTTGAAAATTTTTTTCCCGATTGATCATTCTTTTGGAAATACTCTCCCGAAATTTCAGTTCAAAATTCATAGTTTTGAGGAATTTACACGACTTTTTATGTTAAAAATGCATTTTTTCGAAAATTTCAATACACTGTTTGAACGCCAAAGAATGATTTTATCAAAAAACTGACTGTGGCATTCATTTTCCCATGTCAAAAAACCCCCGGTTACCAATTTTAAGCCGATTTCATGTCGCAAAATTTTTTTTTTCTATGAAATTTTGAAGCAAGGGGTAGGTATGGAAATATTTAATGATTTACATTGTTATCTGCTACCTCCCTTAATGCTTGGGAATATGGACTAAAAATTAATATTCATATGTAAAATGTTCCCCTGAATTCAATGGAGAGACTAGAACGTTCTATCTCTCCGATTAGTGGAGTTATGGAGACATGAAGTTTCAGAAAGTGGATTTTCGAATATTTTCACTACTTTCACATTTTTTATTCGCAAGACGGAAACCCTTCAAGTAAGGCTCTTGAAAATTTTTTTCCTAATTGATCATTCTTTTGGAAATACTCTCCCGAAATTTCAGTTCAAAATTCGTAATTTTGAGGTATTTACACGACTTTTTATGTTAAAAATGCATTTTTTCGAAAATTTCAATACACTGTTTGAACGCCAAAGAATGATTTTATCAAAAAACTGACTGTGGCATTCATTTTCCCATGTCAAAAAACACCCCTTCAAGTAAGGATGCTGAAAATTTTTTCAATACTCATTCTACTATTTGAATGCTAAAGAATGAGTTGATTTATTTTGTTCTAACGTCCAGTTTCGCCATATAATAATTATTTCCAAATTAGAAATAATGCGACTGGAATTACCGGCAGAATATATATTGAACGAAAATTTTAATGTACCTATAAAAAATACAGCTCGTAATTTTCAAATACTCATAAATGACCTTTCAAATTTTCATTTTATTTCATATTAAAAAGTTCGTCAATTACCACAGTGACCAACCCCTTCGTTTTTTTTTTAAATTTGGTCCTTTGAAACTTTCTACAAATGTACTGGATTTATACAAAACTTTAAATAAAACTAAATTAATTATAAATATAACGCTTCATTTTAACACCCTATATATACCCCATAATAATCAAAAATTTGCTTTTTGTTTCAAGAAATATATATTCAAGCATCCCTTTTATTACGAATAATATTTTTCAACCACCCTAAGGGTTTTTTCATCGTATTTCTCCCTTTTCGAAAATTTCTTAAATACATACACACGTAAGGCGAACATTATCATACCGAATAGTAGAATTTCATGGGTTAAATAAAGAATCTGGGAGGTTTGCGTTGTTGCAAGATTATGGTTGAGTCGGGAAAGCAATTTCACTTGAACGTGAGAGGGTGGAAATCAATAGTTTAACGAGGACAAAGATTCCTTCTTTTGACATGGGTAATAGCCTACTGCCACCGGTCTCGACGGATCGAAGGAATACGATTTAAGGTGTGGCCTCTTTACTTTACTTTTTATACATTTTTCAATTTATTCATTTCCAAGGGCGAATCAAAATATTTCATCCCACAACTAATAAATTTGCTTCTTTTAACTGGGATTTAATCCCTCAAAAACATTTGTTTGCTTATGTCAAACTTTATTTCGTTGTTCTGTGTTATTAATAGATCGACCCTCGTATAGAAAGGGGTGATGCGGAAACAGTTTCGTTTCTCAGCCGCTTCAATTCCAGCGTAGTGAGTAGCGTAGAGAATAAAACGAAATTTCAGCACAAGGAAAGATCAATTTTGGCTTAGAGTGTTTACAAATGTGGATTCTATACTACACCGTATAGTTTGTCTGAAAGTATATCGTCTTGGCAATTGCCGGCAATCATTAAATTAATGGGCCAATTGCAATAAATTATATGGCCAATAGCTGCCAGTGGCGGACTATTTAAAATTTTTTTAAAATGGATCAAAAAACACAATTTCCAATTTTATTGATATGGTTTAATAACATTCCAAATCTAATTCTGTTTCACTGTCAGACTTATCATTAAGATTAATTATTATTTTGAATATGATTGTATGAATCTTCAATTTTTATAACGTGCTGTATAGAAATTTTCCAGCTTTGAATGGGTATATTATTAACTACATTTTTAATTAATTCTATAACACTGGAACCCAAAGTAGAAGTAACATTTTCTGCTCTCAACTTTGATTTTACATACTTGATGTAACAAATGCTCTATGGGGTTGAAAATACAATGGTATGGAGGAAGACGTAGCACAGTATGTCCATTAAGCAACAAGAAGGAATGGGATCCAAATACCATTTCCAGACTTGGAAAGAATGTCATTCAATGGTACACAGACGGCTCAAAAGCAATAGAAGGAACTGGGATAGGAGTGTACGGGCCAGGAACCAAACACTCTGAAAGCTTGGGAAAAACCCCAAGTATCTTTCAAGCGGAAATTCACGCAATAAGAAAGTGTGCCCAGTTCAATATTGACAAAGGATATAGAAGGCAAAGGATTATCATAATGTCTGATAGTCAAGCAGCCATTAAAGCGCTGAGTTCTTGTGTAATCAGTTCCAAAATGGTGTGGGAATGCCTAGGCAAACTTAATGAACTAGGCGAGAACAATATAGTCACCTTACTGTGGATTCCAGGACACACTGGAATAGAAGGAAACGAAATAGTAGATGAACTAGCAAAGAGGGGGACTGAAATACCCTTTTGGGGGCCGGAACCCTTTTGCGGAATCAGCTCCAATATAATATTGGAAGAAATAGGTAAAGCCGAAGAAAAGAGAAGATCTGACAATTGGAAAGATCTAGTAGGGCTTAGGCAATCAAAGATTCTTCTGGGTGACTACAACCTGTTGAGATCAAATGAATGCATAAGTCAAAGCAAAACTGCACTAAGAGTTTTAACAGGAATCCTAACGGGACATTGTCGCCTGAATGGACACCTTAAAAAGCTCAAAATAGTGGAGGAAGAAGATTGTAGATTTTGTGGAATGGAAGAAGAAACCTCCATTCACATACTTGCAAACTGCACAGTATTTCAGAATCCTAGGGCACAGTACCTGGGAGACTACTGGATAGAAGAGGGACAGTTACCTAAGTTGAGGCCTGCAGATATCCTAAAATTCCTCCGGGAAATAGGACTAAAGGAGCTACTAGTATCTGAGACTCTCCTCAGAAACTAAGTAGAAGTAAGGGGGCACAATAGATCTTTTAGGTCTCAGTGAATGTTACCCCAAAATACATACATACATGTCCATGTTCCTCAGCTAAACTGTCACATGCATATTGTTTTTTAATAGAATATGGTTTTAACACCTCCAAAAGTTGCTCCTTCTTGTAACATTTTGTAGCAAATATTCTTGAATTTCAGTCTTTTTACTTGATAATTTTGGTGCTTTTTGTAGTAGGCGGCTGTGGTAACTTTCGTTATCCATTACAATTACATTGTGTGTGTGTGTGTGTGTGGGGGGGGGGGGGGGGGGGCTTGGAATTAAATCCTTCATCTACAGATTTTTTTTCTTCATATTTAATACTGCCAAATGAATTCAATGACCTGATACAAACCTGATGGCCCGCCCTTGCCTTGTCACTCACTCGACTGTTGTTGGGTTTCATTTCAGGTAAAATTATTTTAAGAAGGTCGTAAATGGTCGTATTTAGGCAAAAGCTAAGACGAAATTCTTTGAAACAAGATTTGCATGAATTTTTAAACTTTAAAATGTAGTTTTTCTAAAATTTCCCGATACTTTTCGAAGGTTGCAATTATTGCTCCAATCGTGTCATAAAAAATAACATTTGACGATGATACACGTTTTAGTGAAATCATTTTTAAAACAATGGTACGATTTTATAATTATTATTCAAATTACTACAACATTATTTTGTCTTTCTTTATTGTTCATAATTTTACAAATAGTTTTCTATAGTCTGTTTGAAAATGATTGAAAGCAGATAAAAATCAATAACGTAAAGAATAAATTAAGATTAGGTAACTATAACTACCAAAAGAATATTGTCATTGGCGTAGATATGCTTGTTTTTATTGGTTTATACAAAAAAAAAACGAAATAAAGTCGAAACGGCGTGACATAGAGTAAGAAAAGAACCGCAAATCGATACGAGACAAAAATAACTGCGACACATCCAAAGGCATAGGGCGTGTCCCTTTTTGGAAGACGAACAGAAAAAAATGTACATTGAAACCTCTGTTTTTTTTACCCGTACATTATTATTTTTTCCCCAAATTGGAAGAAAAGAAATGTTAAAAAAAATTAAAACCCACATATAAAATGCGCATATCAAATAACATGACCTAATCCGAGCAAGACTTCTGCTGATCGATTCCCAGGTGCATGCATAGTAGATGGGAGAAAAACCCCCTCGCTATTCCCCGCATCGGTCCATCTCTTTCGGGGATGGGTTGTGGGTGGCGGCGAACATTCCCTTTTCCCGCTACCCTTAACAGCCCCCCCTCGGTCCCACTCTCACGCTTCCGCAGCTTCTCTTATTGACCCGAAAGCCAGCCGTTAATGGATTCCTCCGATAGGATGCAACAACATCGAGTAAAATGCCAGTTCATAGCGGAAAAATCAAAATTTCCTATAATTTTTCCTTTTGTAACTTACCCAGAGAAAATGCGGTACGTTTCGGTCGGTTTTTACTAAACCATCGCCCTGTACAACACTTTCTTTAATGCGTCTACATTTAAATTAAATTCTGTACTAGATTCCAGTATTTTCAAATACATTTGACAACGGTGGAAACCTCTAAACGCTAAAATTAATACATGATTCCTTTTGAGTACGTTGTAAAATATTTTAGTGCTACTACTAACAATACGGTGCTGTATGATGACATACAGTTGAGTCAGATGTCAAAATTAATTACTCTGGACTACTTTCTTAAACAAACTTTCAAATTAAACGTGATTTTGTATATTTTCTAGAATTTTCCCTTCCCCTTTAAAAATTTAATACGATTCAAAAAAATATGTATCGATTCTATTCTCCCACGGATAATAGCCTTACACGTGACTCGATACAACGGTCGTCTGCTCTTCTCTATCTTGCAAATTCTGTATTGTCGGTATCTGTTTCTATTGCATTAAATAACGCCTGAATATGGCTGCCGCGGTATAAATAGATGAAGCATCGGGGAATTGACAGGTTGTTATTTTGAAAACGAAAATTATAATATGTATTGTGTACGAATGTTTTTGGTTTTTTTGTCTTGAACGAGATAGAAATCTGATGATTGAGGAAAAGTATTCGAAATTTGTACTGAAAAAGTTTTACCAATGTAATTGGATCACTTTAGTTCTTCTTTTGTTTTAGTAGCCACGTTGCAATGTTGCCGGCTCTTCAAAATTTCTTTAAGTATAAAGTTATTTCAATTAATTATTATACGTCAAAATATTAGTGTAAAAGTATTAAAACGTTTTACAAATTATAAAATTACTTTCCAAAGGATAGACCGTTCACTAGGAAGCAACGGGCAATACCGATGTCCGTCCCGCGGTCAGAAAATTGAGGGTTTAGGAAAAGGGTTTTTAATCCCCGACCGATGTCCGTCCCGCGGTCAGGTGGATACACAGGTAGAATGGGCAGGGTAGAATATTATTCCTAGAATAATTAGTATGATTCGTGTATTATCGACACCCTTCCACAGACCCTTACCTATAAATAGAGGAATATTTTAAATAATAGCTAGTAGTGCTTCTCGTTGTTTCGCGTGTGATACTGGAAAAAGTGTGAAGGGAAAAATATGAAATAAAATGTAATGGTTTTAGCATTACAAATAAAGTATCTACTACATATTATATCTTATATGTATATATAATATATAATATCTGCAATATAAATTATTATACGGATCCACGGGACGGACTTCGGACAAACGTCTTGACCCTTTTAACCGCGGGACGGACCTCGGACGTACCTGCGTTTTACCCTGACCGCCGGACGGACATCGGAAACACCGGAAGCAACATCTACTTCTCGGGCTATATGCCCCGCCAGACAATGCATTACACTTCCAAGTTAAACGGGGTTGGTATATATGAAAATATAGAACCAACCATTCTGGTTTATAATTAGAAGGAACAATATCACTTGCAGCGTATTTGCGCCTTATCAGTACAAGGTAGATGTTATCCGTTCAGATGCTGAAGCTGAATTCACATTAATACATTATACCCAGTGAAGGGAATGCCAAGAATATATGATAATAGCGATATCTGCACAACTAAAAGTAAACCAAAATTCTATATTGACAAAAAACCATATTTCGGTTTTGTAGATTATTTACTTAAATATGACAATTGATACAGGAAACTGTAATCAAGTAAATTATTAATGAAATTCTACATTTATTTATATACAAATCAAATTTTCGAAGAATATAAACATGGCGGAAAGCCCTTATTAACCCAACTTTATATCGTAGTAAGCCTAGAATAGCATCACAGAATGCATCACCATCGTTATCCATCCTTTTCTCTACATTTACACATACAATTCCGTAGTGCGCCGCGACTTTGAGTATATACATGTTGGGCTCATTCTAACATTCTCACAATCTATTCTACAATTCAGTTCCGTTCATACGGAGGTGGAGTGCGAATGCCTGTTTCTAGTGGCGGGGTGACTACTGTGCGCCGAATGACGGATGTCGTGGCCACATATTTGACTCTCTTCGAAATTTCGTCGTAGGGTTTGAGGTTTACTTTTTACCCTCCGCCGATAATTACTTCTTTTTATTTCGGTGAAGAGTTTCTCGATAGGATTCCAATTTGGACGTAGTATGCCATGGCTGTACTTAGATCTGCTGTTGGTAAGACCGAAACGTTTCTTTTTTAATACAATTTAATGGATGAGAAAAGTTATTTAAAAAAAAAATGGTTATCCGATACCGACTGCGCCAAAACTGTGTTGATTTTAAAGTTTGAGCTTAAAAAAATCTGTCGTGTTTACTTTGAGTAAGTGAATGTTAGAAGTGAAAAACAAATTCAGTTTCCAGGTCATCCCACCGAATTTAATTGTGCTTTGGAGACAGAATCTTCTAAATAATTTCTAATTTACAATATTTACCGTAGGTTTGTTTAATTGGGACACTTTTCAATTATTGAAAATTCCTTTTGTACAACTGAAAATCAACCCTTTTTTAACCCACCCTACTAGATTAATTCCCCCAACATTAGAATCTAATTGAAATCTAACTCTACACTTCCGTATTAAACAAAATTATTAAGAATCTATTCTATCCTATGTTTAACATACACCGAGAAAACAATCGAAATGTGGTTGTTATTAGTTCACTATTATACACCACCACGTGGACGTATTTCCGAAAACTTGATATATAGAAATATCAAACTATACCCTACATACTAACAATGCCACTTTTGTGTACTGTATTATTATACACGTGGAATAGATGACATTTATATGGAGGGGTGTTGAATTATAATAAAATTAGGCATAACCCACTAAATATAATAAAGATAGATATCTACAAGGTAAAATACCTTTAACTTTGATGTATTGGATATAAACATTATGTACTAGCACTATATAAACTCATACGGTTTGGTACTCTTTTGTTTTTAATATTTCTTAGATCTATTTGAAAAAAATTTTCTACTTAATAATCCCCCATACTATTATTATTTATCAATTATTATCAAATGTCAACAATCCCCCGTACTAATAATTCTAGTTTATTCTCTTTGAATTGTGACGTGATTTTCGAGTTGCACAGTTAACAAATAAATTCAACTTCAACACAAAAACAACCTCAAGTTATTTGATATTTTAACTCCCTCTATACTAAGTTTGGAGTATGTGCGGAATTCTGAAAACGCTTTTGGCTTCTTTCTATTTTATCAAAGAGTTCGTATCTCCGGTATAAACGTGACAAGTTTTTGCGGCTATCCTTTTCTAACCTCCTTTACTGGTTTCGAATTTTCTTTACGAGAATCGAGATTTCTGTGTTGGTTAGTACAAATCGGTATCACCTTTATTCGCATTACAGTGTTGTCAAATTTATATATTATAATTAACAGCTACCGAAAATTTTACGAAAATGATATTTTTGATATAAAACTTCTGTTTATTAGATTCTAAAACATCCTGTATTCATATATAAAACACTTGCGTCAAAATACAAGCATTTTACGTTTATTTATCAAATTTATTCCAAAAGACTCTATAGCGGTAGATGTAGAGAGATATTGTCTTTGACCTCCCATTCGAGATGGGATGGTCAAAGGTTAATGGCAGGATAGAAGAAAAAACAAACTAATAACGGTCGATGTAATATCCAGTAAATAAAAACTGAATTTCCTATACTCTGATATCATTTTTACACTTGAAATTATAATTTTGAAATTTATTAGAATAGAAAAAGTATTTTTTAAAAAAATGTCGGATACGGCACTGGAAGAAACAGCATAAAATGCCGTATGCTTCTATGACTGCCTCCTTCTTACTTCTCCTTTGGTAATGTATTGATTTCCTTGCCCGCCAAGATAGGGTCAGAGAGCACCAACAAGCTCATATCTTAGTACAAGTACAAGAACTGATAATTTCTGAGATCGTTACCAAGAACAATGACCGATGAGAAATTTAACGTTTTTTTTTTATTTTTATTGTGAAAATCTCCTTTAAAAAATTGTCTTTTAGTTGAATTCCTCTTACTGGGTTTGTTTCCATTAAGTGGCGACAGTTTTTGACGAAGTTTAGGACCCTTTTTCCAGAATATAAAGAAATTAACATAATTTGAAATATTTTTTTAAGCTGTTTTCTAACTGTATCTTCATGGTCCAATACCAACGAAATTAAAATGGAACCAAACATTGTAACTACGTCCCTATCTCCTTTTGGAATTGTCATAAACTTATCAATACCTTTCTGGTGTGTAACTGTAAATATTTATCATTAAAATGAGTCCATGAACGTTCTGCTTCTGTCCTATTTAATAAAATCCAGAAAGCATTAAGTGTAGACTCGACTTAGATTAATACAAACGAACCGGATCGTGTATAAACGTCTTAACAATATAATAAAATCAATGTATATTGTGACTTTTACCACCATTTAACTTCTATTACACATACACACACTCATGTACACGTAAACTAGACAGAGAACGACACCGGGCAACCAATCAATAATAGTGTGTGTAGTTTTGTATATTTAACGAGCGGGCGGCCGGATATATTTTTAAGTGAATTTTTCATCACGTTGAAACGTAATCGGCAATGCGACGTTGTCAAATTTTCTATCGGCATTTTACTTTTCTCGCAAATCGAATCTTAAAAAGTATTGACGTCGAACGAATATTTTTCGACGGTTTCTATATACGTGTGCATATAAAAATAGTAAATTTTTACATACAGTGTAGACGATTCGTTATTCAAACGCATGGCCAATTGGCAAAGCCGATTCGATGTAGACGCGACCGTTGGCACGTGCCAATTTGCCAGTCGTGTCCCAATGAAAAACGCTGAAGTGTCGGTCTCAATGAAAACGGACTGTGTGGACATGCCAACCACTTTGACAGATCTATACCTGGATCGTCCTGTTTTGGGAACATTAGGCGACTAACCTAAATGAATGCCAACTCATATATAGACGCTTTGGCTTTGCCACAGCTTGTTTGATGATTATAGCAAAGTGGATGATGGGTCTGGAAGCGAAAATTTGTTATATTGTGACATTTGTATAAGAATAAACTTCAATAAGAATAATTTTTGTATAGGACCACACAGTTTTTTTTTTTGTTTTAAACGGTAGAACTTAAGATTTTGCATCTTAGCCTTCGAACTAACCGACAATCTCCATCACTAATGATATGCTAGTAGCATCAGCCAACATTTTCAATTTTGTGTGTGTAGACAAAGCTCAAAGCCAATCCGGTGGCAATATGGAAGCTGGCAGTTGGTGTGTTGTCGCATATACTCTTGCTCGAAACTGTACTTCGGCCAGATCGGCGCGAGTGAGATATTCTAGACGCCCCCTCGCTACCCACCCAACCCCTCTTTTCCCCATTCCACCCGTCCCGAGCTCTCTTTGCACACGAGAGAATCAACCTGATGACGGTTGTTCCATTTTAACCAGAAAATTCCATCTCTATCTACATCCGATTCTATTCTATAATTCCGTATTATCCGCCATGTTTGAAATTAAACATAATATTATATCGATGAGGTGCCATGCTACTTCGTGCTTTCTTCATAATTTTGCTTGCTTTAATAAAAATTCACTACCTTCTTTCCTTGTAAAAATAAGTCGGAAATGAATTATATGTCTAAAACATTGAAGAGTATTGCTAATGTGGGATTATTGCAACTTTCGAAACGTCGTGTCTTACAGCCCGGATATGGCCCTCAAATGATTTCTTCATCCGTGGAGTTTTTTAAGATTGTTCTGAACCCACTTTGAAGTAAATCTAGTTGTTTTTGGACATTTTTTGTTAATTTAACTTGATTTTATTTCATTTCTTTTGATTTTTCTATATTTTAATTATTTTTTAGTACGTTTTAGATACTTTCTACCTTTAATATTGTTTTTAATTCACTTTAGAGTGAATTTTGTAGTTTTTTTTGACCTTTTTAAATTGATTTAAGCTGATTTTAGTCCAATTCAGTTGATTTTAGTCCATATCAGAGGATTTTAGTCAACTTCTATTAATTTAGGTTGAGTTTAATCCACTTTAGTTGATCTTTCGTCCATTTCAGTGTTTTTTGTGTAAATTTTATACCTATATTTTCTCTTTTGAAAATTGATTTCAATCATACCAAGTTCATTTAAGTTGGCTGAAGCTACGACAGTTGATTTAAGTTAACTTTGGTCCACGTCATTTGATTTAAGTTAATTTTGGACCTTTTTTATTTGATTAAGTTGATTTTGGACCCCTTTTAGGTGATTTTGGACTTTTGAAAGTGAATTTAAGTTGACTTTTGTCCACGTAAGTAGATTTAAGTTGACTTTAGTCCACGTCATTTGATTTAAGTTAATTTTGGACCTTTTTTAGTTGATTTAAGTTGATCTGGACCTTTTAAAGTTAATTTTGGACCTTTTAAAGTTAATTTTGGACCTTTTAAAGTTAATTTTGGACCTTTTTTAGTTGGTTTTGGACCTTTTTAAGTTACTTTAAGTTGACTTTAGTCCACATCATTTGATTTAAGTTAATTCTGGACCTTTTTTAGTTGATTTTGGACCTTTTTAAGTTAATTTAAGTTGACTTAAGTCCACGACAGCTGCTTTAAGGTGACTTTAGTCCACGACAGCTGCTTTAAGTTGACTTTAGTCCACATCATTTGATTTAAGTTAATTCTAGACCTTTTTTAGTTGATTTTGGACCTTTTTCAAGTTAATTTAAGTTGACTTTAGTCCACGACAGCTGCTTTAAGGTAACTTTAGTCCACGACAGCTGCTTTAAGTTGACTTTAGTCCACATCATTTGATTTAAGTTAATTCTGGACCTTTTTTAGTTGATTTTGGACCTTTTTAAGTTAATTTAAGTTGACTTTAGTCCACGACAGCTGCTTTAAGGTGACTTTAGTCCACGTCATTTGATTTAAGTTAATTCTGGACCTTTTTTATTTGATTTTGGACCTTTTAAAGGTAATTTAAGTTGACTTTGGTCCACGACAGCTGCTTTAAGTTGACTTTAGACCACGTCATTTAATTTAAGTTGATTTTGGACCTTCTTTCAGATGATTGTAGTCTTTTCAAATGTCATGTCGATTTAAAGTATTTTAGCGTCATTTTCAGCCATTTATAATCCATCAAAATTATAAAATATGAATAAAATCTCCAAAAATCAAAACATATCCTCCCTAACAAATAGAATCATCCTTCGTTGATGAATTTATAAGATAGGCAACCTTTGCTACAAACAAGATACTCTCCCTTCTATACAATAAAAAAAAGGGTCATTTGCCAAAATCTCTACACACAAGCTTCAAACCAAACCGGAGAATGCGTTCGTTGACACAGACTCGCCAACTGAACAAATTGGGTCGTAATTTTATCGATCCGATAACAAACAGCAACTCCCAACTTTACCGACAACGAAACTTCTGGAATCCTTCTTGAATATCCCTCAAGGACATCATATACACAGGGTTGATTTTCTCATATTTGTTTATATATAAACAAGAAAAATGTAATTAATAACTCGACGAGTAAAATACTATATTTTTTCTATGACTTTTTTTGAAATGACCTTTAGACTCGTAAATTTATTAAATATTTATAAATAAATTCCGCTGGTACGTCTCGGCGATAATTTATTTCGAATTAACAACACAACGACTTGAAAGTAACCTCGATATAATTTTGTATCAAAAATTTTCCTTTGTTCGATGGTTAATGATGATCTAATACGTTAGATAATGTGTGTAAATTTCTATGCCTATTATTAGAATTTAAGTTTTCTTTAAAAAAAATATTTCATTCATTAATAAAATTTTTCCCGTTCGTCCAAAAAAAAAAACAATCTCAAAAATTTGCTGCGTCAACTTCCGTCCCATTGCTGCTGCTGTGAATAAACGTCAAAAGCGGTCCGTAGCGGAATACATAAATGGCCAAACCATTTGTTGTCGGCTGTAACGAATGAGAGGAGATGAAATCGATCCCACGGTCGACGATCCATTTTATCCCTACGGCCCGTCGGTTGACGAGCCACCAAACCAACGCGGTGTGTGCGAGAATCAGCAAGAAACGAAAGGTGGCCCATGCCATCCGTCGTAATATGTTTTGCACTCAACGCTTTGCCACGTGACCTTGTGGCTTGCTCGTGTGTATAGATAGCGGCGCGCTGGCTACGATTTACTCTAGCGGGGCACTTAATCGATTTTATAAAGGTACCGCGAATTTACAAAAAGATTGGACAACTTTTTACACGCGTTTCTGGATTTTGACAAAAATATTTGTAACAACCGATAGGAATTGCTTTTATAATTATGTATAAAGTTAAATTTGTCGGAAAGGCGTATTTTACGGGGTAAGGAGCTGGGTGAATGAAATTTGAAAATTTTATTTATCGAGAAGGGCAAGAAAAATGATTGAAGAAGGTATAGTTTGTCTCAAAGTATATCGTCTTCACTTTTGCCGGTAATCATCTAAATACGACAATTTACGACCTTCTTAATAGAATTATACCTGAAATGAAACCCAAGAACAGTCGAGTGACAAAGCAAGGGCGGGCCATCAGGTTTTTATCGGCTGTATGATGGCTGCATTGAATTCATTTGGCGGTATTAAATATTCCGTTTTATCGTGCGTTTTCAAAGAGCTTTCTATACGAGTATTATTAATTTTTTTCGCAATGCTGTGTCGAAAACTCTTTTGTCATTAGATGCAAAGCAAATTGTGAAAAATGTGTGATTGTTTTGTAAGTAAGTTCATTAAACAAGAAGATTTAAAAGAAACCTGCTTATTCACAAAGACACCAATATCCTCTATAAAGGATATTATTAAAAGTGAAACAAAAAAACGTAGTGCATTTCAATCTCATCGTCTGTACAATGGCCAACAGGGTATAATAAGAAGAAAAATATATTCCCTCTATGAAAGCAATATTGTTCCAACTTTGGACAATCTAAAAAGGGAGCTAGAAGAAGATAATACCAATATAAATATTAGCCGGACCACCCTCCATAGAGTTATTGGTAAACATTTCGTAAAATTGACAAAAAACAAGTGGTAATGGAATCGCAAAGATTGCGCACTTGGAGATTCAATTTTCTTCAGGACATTAAAAAATACCGATCCGAAAACAGATCTATAATCTACCTGGACGAAACATTTTGATACACACAATTGTCTGCAAAGAATATTAAGGATTCAAGCTTGGATTATCATGAAGATACAATTGCAGAACTTTTTGAAAACTGGTTTCAAAATTAAGAATATTTGTTACAAAATGATATTTATTTTGAACCTGATTACAAGAAGGAGCAATTTTTGGAGGTGCTAAAACCATATTCTATTAAAAAACATTATGCATGTGACAGTTTATCTGAGGAACAGGGACATACTGTACTACGTCTTCCTCCATACCATTGTATATTCAACTCCATAGAGCATTTGTGGCATCAAGTAGACATACTATATACAGTGTTGGAAAAATTGATAAACTGCAACTTTATAAGTAAACTTCTAATGCCCGTTGGATTAAATTTGAAGAATTAATTTTTATTTTTATCAAAAATTATGGTTCCATTTCAATTTTAAAATTTGCGTTACCTATTTTTTTGTTTTTTCTATTAAGGAACTTATTGTTAGCGAAACTGAAGGGAAAACTCGTTTATGCGAAATGTCATCGGTTTTGCGAAGCTTAACGAATAACACACATGGTAAATCGAGATCTAATGGGTTAGGGAAAAAAATTCAGTTTTTCTCTTTGAATTTCGTTTCCTTTTTTTTGTTGGAATTGCTTCCTCGCCCACCGTATTCTCCATACGTGGTCTCCAGCGACTACTAGCTTTTTACAGATATAAAATCGTTATTCAAAAACGGCCATTGATATGAACGTTTCGTCTTAAGCAGGACGCGCACTGAATCCGCTCGACTCTGATCGACACGGAACGGATCGGATCGGCATAACTATTTCCCGCGCACTGAATCGACTAGCAATTAGTTTTCCTCCATGATAAATACAGTATTGACACCACTTTTGGATTGCAAATAATCAACTGGAAGTTCGGTTCGGTAGAATTGCCATCCCAAGAAATCTCCGCCGTAGTCGAGTCGAGTCGAACGGTCACTGCCGTGCCGATCCTAATGAGTGCGCGGTGATATATTGAAATACAGTCAAACCTCGATATAACAAATCTCAAGGGACCAAACCGAAAATTCGTTATATCGAGTATTTCGTTACAATGAGGTTCGTTATATTGAGGTTATAGGTTAGCTGAAAATTCACTACATCGAGGTTCAGGTACAGACTAGAGTGACGTGACGTGAAGCTTTCATGTCGAGACACGATTATTTTTTGTACTGTACGTTTGTTTACGTTCGTTATAATGAGGTGCAGTCGTGGAAATTTCGTTACATAGAGGTGAAGTTCGCTAGATCGAGGTTCTAACTACGAAAAATTCATTGTATCGAGGGTGATTTATTTTTACCGGGTGTAAGTATTGAGGTTATGAGTACGGATTATTCGTTATGTAGAGGTGAAATTTACATTGATTCTTATGGATAGTTGTAGGGGATTTGAAAAAATTCGTTATGTCAAGGAATTCGTTATATAGAGGTTCGTTATATTGAGGTTTGACTGTAAGAACAATGCAAAACGTTCGGCAATGCTGTGCCGTGTCGATCCCAGTCGAGCGGATTCAGTGCGCGTCCTGCTTTACTGTTTCAATAGCCTGGTTGAGAGTTCCTTGTCTACCTCGTTCAGTAATAGCTATTTGTGTATCAAGAACAGAAAGTAGTACTTTGGTAGTCGAGACAGAAAGTTGCCTATTTTTATATCTTCTTAAAACTATAATAGAAGAACACCTGTCACTTTTATTGTCACATCCGGACTATTTTAACAAAAAAACCACCCCGTTGTAAAACGGAAATTTAATCAAGAAATCATTGGAAAACCACCCACGCCTATTTAAATCCCAGTTTTTTATGGTCGTTGGGGGTAAGTGTGAAGATATTCCCCAAGGGGATGACTATCGAAATAAAAAGACTTCCACTGGCCGCTCCCTGAGTTTGCTCTTGCATCCCTAATATAGATAGCACATAGCGCCAGGGGTTGGAACCCTTATTAAGGGTTGTATTGATATAAATTTACCAGTAGATGTCGACACATCAGTTTTAGTACGTTAATAGTTATTTAATAGGGAATTAAGAAAAAAAACTTTTTAATATTTACATTAAAAATATTAAAATTATTAGAGTTAAAAAGTCTGTCTAAATACCCCTTAAGACTGGAAGAGAACAGACCGAAAAGGAAGGTTAGAACAATATTTCATCAACTATTCCACTCCAACGCCGTTTGAACAGTGAGGCGGCGGGATTGTCGCCGCCGACGTGTATCCCGTCCGGAGAATCTCGTGAATTAGAGAGAATACCCGAGGGATGTTATATACGGTAAAAATTGTAGTCGAGTGTCTTGGAAGAAGGATTCCGGATGACGTATGGAAAAATATACAGGGTATCCTAACTCGAACTATAAAAGTTCTTCCTATGGGTGAGGCAATAGTAGTTTAACAATTAAATTGACTACAGCTTGCACGCTACTTTGTGTTTTACACTGGTTGGCCGTTTGCTCGAATATGCTTAACTAATAGCGTAACTAACTTTTTGTACTAAATTTAGCTTAAGCCCGGTTACTACTGTGATACGAAACGAGACGTGCCGCTTATCTGTGTCTGGTTGAAACTGGGTTAAAGTCGGTCGAGGAGGTCTCTCGGTGAAGAGATAGGTGTTAAAAGAGAGTAGTTCACACAAAAACAATTTTTCTTCGATAAATGTACCGCCAATTTCAAACTACCCCAGTACTTTTTCCTCTATGTTGTAAAATAATTGGTAGGGGTGAGTGGGAAAGCTGAACTGTTATAACTTGCGTTCGGCTTTATGGGTTTTGACAAACTTGCCTAACAAAATATGATGCCATCGTTTCACTTCACTTGAAAATAAAGTCCAGATAAATAAGACGATAAATAGTTTCCGAGATACAGCGGGGTTTTTTTCCCCGAGCCCGTCTGGTGTACCATGTCTGCCCCCAGGCACGTATTTAGGATTTGTTTTCGGGGGGGGTCCAACGAGAAAAAGGAATGGCGCCGTAGGCGAAAATTTTTGAAGAGGTCAAGGTCAAAGGCCTTAGATGAAAAGTAGAAAATTGTCAAGGTACAAGACAACACGTTAAAATACATGTTTTGTTAGAAACATTTTTAATCTTCTGTTAAAAATTGAGTTATTATTATTATAGTTATACTCTAACTAAAGTCAGTGTGATGACCATAAAATAAAGCAATGTTGTCAGATATATATTCTAAAATTGTTAGGCTCGCTACACAAATGTTCCTCTTACTTCAGTAAACTGTTAGTTCGTGATGTTATAAAAAAGCTAGTTTGGAAATATTTTTTAAAAAATACATAATGTAAATTTCTTAGTAAACATTAAAATAAGTCGCTTGAAATGACTGGAAAAAGAAAAATTAATTAAAACCACTTTTTATATGTTACTATATTTAAGAAAATTTTGAAGAGTTGGCAACGTAGTTGCACGTGCAGTCAAGACTTCGAAACAACCAATCATTAACCCCAGCTGCAGATAACGAAATAACCGAAGTATACTCCGTTTGACGTTTTTGGCAGAAAAAATTCTACGGACTTGAGGGTGTTCGGGGGGGTTGTGTTGTGGTTCGGCTTATGATCCATTAGTATCAAACAGTGTCGGGTGGACCCCCCCCCCCTGGACCCAACCCTGGATACGTGCCTGTCTGTCCCTGTCTAATGGTACTGAGTACTTCGTCAGCCCATTCCTTTCTGTCTGCAATCGATACTTCGAATGGGCTATCAAAGGAATATCGCACGGTTGTGTCGTCTGTTCTTAGTACCACTTTTAATCGGACACAATAAAAACAAAACTATGTGATACGTCGTAATATAATAACGATCAACGGAAATTGATAGGAAAGTTCACCTTTAATACCAAACGTTATCATTTCTATGATGATGCACATAAATATTTAAATGATAATTTTATTAAATATGTACTGATAGGTATATCATCAGAAGTTGTGTTTGTGCTGTTTTAATGAAAAACGACGATAAGTACCCGAACGATTCGCTAAAATATGTTTTAAAAGCGAGATAAGATAACAAAATGTTCTTTTAGGAAAAAAAAAACAAAAAAAATTAGCATCTGTGAACGTAAGTTTTACTTCAATTTAGCGTGGTTGAGTTTTTTCGCGATGGTGAGGTGACATTTGAAACTTTTACTTTGTTGTAAGTTTATTGTTGATAGTATTAGAAATTGTTTATTTATATAACTGACCTTCCACTTATCTGGAATAACATGTTTGTGTGCGTAAGCAAAGCGGAACGTGGCAACACTGTTATGGAGTATTATGTATTTTCGAGATCCTTGTTCAAATTTCACCATAAAATATGAGAAAACATCAAATGTGGAAAATGTTCATATTTATCAAAAAGAATTCGATCCCACAACCTACCTAGACATATTAAATTTTATTTTTATTTTTGAGCCCCCCGTATTTTTGACTATATCAGTATATTTTTTACGTCGACCCCCAAATTTTTTTGTACCAATAGATTCCCCCACTTTTTTGGATTCAATCGCATTTCTTGTATTTGATTATATTTTTTTAGATTGACCCCCAATTTTTTTGGTTCCAATATACTCCCCTGCTTTTTCGGGTCTTACGCCGATTCAAAATGTCCGAAAACAAGGGGGGGGATATTTTTTATCGGTGGTCAAAAATTTTCACAAAAAGTTTTTAAAATAATTTTAGGGTCAAAATATAGCTAGTTTTGCAAAAGGGAGGTATCAAGGTGTATACTTTTTCCACTTTCCTGTTACTATAAGGAGGTAAAATGATCAATTCTACTAAAATTTTCGTTAATCATTTCGAATGTACAAATTTCAAGTTTCCATCTACTTAAATTTGAAAAAAAAAATTAAACTCAATTTTACTCAGCATCTTCTAGAGGTGATATTTCGAAATGGGAAATTTTGTCATAGGAAAGACCCATCATAACTTTATACCTTCAACCACTTCCTGAATTTAGAAACACATGGACATTTTTGAATTAAAAAAAAAATAAGAAATAACGCACCTACAATCGCACCAAATACCAAATTGACATTCAACGTCAGTTTTGACATATTAATAATTAAAAAACTCTATTTTAATGAATTGTGTTGAGATAAATAATGTGCGTAAAGATCCATTTTCAAAAATTTAAATTTGATAAAACAATCTCATGTAAGTACATTTCAAACAAATCTCTACGAATTTTTCATTACAATCCACCGCATACCGAGTCAACGCACAATTATTTATTTATAGATTGTCTTTGAAATTTCCATTGCGACTTGCAGCATTATAATACAGTTTGAAAAAAAATCTTACGTAAAGACCTTCTAAAATTACTCAGCGTTTTCTATAAATAATTAAATTTACTCATTAAATTGGCAACGCTGTAAAAGGACCAACATCTCTATAAATCATTTCATAAAAAGACACAATATTATTGAATAAAAAATTGATGTACTAAGGTGCGGGTCCTTAAACATCCTTTAGCGCTAAATTTTAGAAGAAATTTTCTCAGGCGTTCAAGTAGATTCTAGTAAAACAATAAGAATTAGAAAAATCAATCCCTACACAATCTCTGTCGACTAGGAAATGCCACAATTCTATTCTTCCTGTGACGCCACGACCATCTCGCATGCCGTGTCAACATTGATCGTATAGGGACCAAAAACGGGGGACGCTAGATGTAGAGAAAGCGAAGGGGGTGGTTTCGGGGTTTTAGCTTCCCAACCAGTCGACCGCCCGAAAAGGAGGTCGGGGGGATTCCCTCAAACCCCCCAATTACAACCGTCAGATGGAGCTTCGGTGAGAACTGAAAAAGTTGCACCATTCTCCGGGATACGCCCTGAAAACCGTACGGCAAACGGTCAAATACGTTCTAAATATATACCGGGATGAGTTGAAGTTAGACAATAGTAAATATTGTATAACCCCCGTATAAAATATTCTTTCATCTTGAACTCCATTGGAAAACCTTCTCAAACCTATATGAGGAAAAGATTTGTTCGTCGACCTTTACAAAAGATTTTTTATTCGAAAATTAGTACGTAAAAGTAAAGGTCTACTCTACGAAAAATAATTGTTTACTTTGGGACTTAATTTGGGGGTAGTAGTTCTTCCCCAAATCGTAGATTACGTTATTTTTTATCAACAAAATTGTATAATTTATGTGTCGTGCACTATATAGTCCTGATTTAGCTCAAAGTGATATATTATTCGCGAAAATCAAGTGACCAACATGTTAAGTCTCCTAAAAGAGCATTTTATGTATAAAACCTTCAATATTTTTGGGTAGATTTCTCAGTTGCAGTGAAAAAAAGTTTGTCCAAGTTATTAGTCATCTGTTTCCTGATTTTCAAAAAAATTTACTTAATTTTTATCATTTTTTTTTATTTATCTTGTAAAGGTGGCCCAAAAAAAAATTTTATTTAGTTCGCGGGCCTCCTGAAAATGCTGTAAATCTGCAAATCTCCTTTGCGTTGTTTCAGGCGCTGGAGTGAAGATGGAGCATTTCCAGGCGGCGCTCGACCCCCGGAAACAGGAGCTCCTAGAAGCGCGCTTCCTTGGCGCTAGGGTGAGTTTTTTCAAAAATAGTTTTAATTCTAGATTTTTCGTCTCTTGGTCATCCATATGAAAAAAAGAGTAAAGGGTTATGGAAATCCTGCTGACTGCGCCAGAAATAATTTTTTATTCAACTTGAAATACTTAAATATTGTACAGGAAGTGAGTTGCTGGCTTCGTCCTAGAAATCACCTCAGAGTCGAATAAAAATAAATATCTTGCAGATTTACCTGCCCTGTTTAACTTGGAAGTGTATTTCAATACCCTTCGTAGCATATAGCCAAGGGAGTAGTTGTTGCTTCTTGGTAAACGGTTTGCTATTTGAAAAGTAATTTTCAAATTTGTAACTAAAATGCACAATTATTTACAGGAAACTGTAGTTAAGTAAATTGTTTGTGTCGTTTTAACATAAAACTCGTTAATTAGGTTTTTTATTTATTTCTCGAGGTGTCTTATTAAAATTATAAGTTCTTTTACCCCAAACAGGCCTCAATTTTCATTAAAAAAAAACCTTGAATAAATGAAAATTACTAAAACAACTGGTATGTCACAAAATTATTATCAACCAGATTAGGAGTGACGTACTACCTAATATTGATTATACAATAATTCAATTTCTTTGTAGCAATAATTTTTACTTTGATACGTTTTGTCAAAAAATTAAAATTTTAGATAATCCTTCAATGCCGAAACGTCTTATTAAATTACATCGATACACTATACTGATTTCTATGAATGTACAAATTCCCACTTTATAACACACTCGAATCTTGTATCGCTTAAACCGGTCTTTGGAAAACGTATTTGTATCTCTCTCTTTATTTGCTGTTTTTTTCTTCTTCTTATATCCATCGACGATCTTCAATTTTTCTTCTTTTCAGTTTTATCGCATATCGCGGAACTGTTGATTTCACTAAACGATTGTTGCCATCTCGCTTGTTCAAGCTAAAGGTACAGGGTTACATCGGGTACATTTCAAGTATTACTATACAGGGTATTTCTAAATAAAATTCAAATTATTAGTCTTTGACAAAATTTCCTCAGGCAGAAGCAAGTTACATTTTGTCATTTGGCATCGTTCCCTGCTTCATGCTTCCTCCTTGATGTCCAGAATATTTAATTATGATCTCAAAAGTACAGCAGTGGAGTAGAATAGAGAAATTATCCCCGGGGAACGTACTATCCTATTCAAGTAGATGTAATATGTACAAAAATGTTAAGAAAAAAAAAATTTTCTAGTCCGTCCCTGTGTATCTGAAGATGTGTTCCGATGGAACGGTGTCGTTGCACCTCTGCCGTGCAATGCGAATGTGAAGGTACAGTCATGACGAAAAACTTAACCGATTTCGAATTTACCTTTAAAGATTTGTTTAGTAAAGTCTTCATTCTAGGGGGTCAGAGCTCAATGCCTATATTATTTTGTTATAGTTAGTTGTTGTTTGTGTGTGCGTTTTTGTCTGTGATGACGACTACTCGCGCACTGTTATCGATGTTTTCGTTATAAGATTCCTCAAACAATATGCTTATGTATATTTTGGTAAGTTTTTATCTTTCTAAGCAAATATTTAATTGATTTAACTGATTGTATCAAGAAATTCTTTTTGTATGAGTAGCGAATCGGTATATTTTAATAGCCACTCTGTATAAATCAAATTTTTAGTGACAGACCTTTGACCCACTAATTTTCTTATTTTTAACAATATTTATGTACAAAATGTATTGTCATTACATTGTTTATAGCTTTCTGGAAATAGTAGGTACTTTATTCTTTAAAATTCAACATCTCAGTTTATTAATTTGTTGAATATTATTGTTATTTTTGTTCCTTTGAGGTTCTTTATAATCCGGTCTCCAATGTCACGTCTACACATTTTTTTTACTCCTGTGTATTTATAAAATATACTTCCTTAAGAATTAAATATAAATAATCAATTTTTATGGTTCAAATACAAAACATCTGGAAATTCTAGTTTTCTGTTGTAGGTAGTTTGTTCCCTTCAAAAATTAAGTCTCTCGAATTTTTTTTTACCTGATGCAGGTTACAGTTCTGTCTAATTTATCCTTACGTGACTGAAAATCTCAACTTTACAACTTAAATATGTTATACGAGGACGAGTTGATAAGATTAGTATACTAGAAACTATAAATACCGATGTTCAACACTAAAATAATAAATGAAAAAGTTAAACAATTATCGTTTACAACTCTTTTTGCTAGATAAGAGATTTTTCTTAAGTCGGTCCCAGACACTACGTGTATTTGGCATTTGGTACTGGAAGACACGTGCCAAAACAGAAAGGCATTATTATGGTCTAGTTTTGGTACTAAATGGAAAAAAATGGAATACAAAAATGTGTGTATTAAAGATATTTATTAAAATGACAGTAGAGTCCTTGATAAGGGCAATACCGATGTCCGTCCCGCGGTCAGAAAATTGAGGGTTTAGGAAAAGGGTTTTTAATCCCCGACCGATGTCCGTCCCGCGGTAAGGTGTATACACAGGTAAAATGGGCAGGGTAGAATATTATTCCTAGAATAATTAGTATGATTCGTGTATTATCGACACCCTTCCACAGACCCTTACCTATAAATAGAGGAATATTTTAAATAATAGCTAGTAGTGCTTCTCGTTGTTTCGCGTGTGATACTGGAAAAAGTGTGAAGGGAAAAATATGAAATAAAATGTAATGGTTTCAGCATTACAAATAAAGTATCTACTACATATTATATCTTATATGTATATATACATATATCTGCAATATAAATTATCATACGGATCCACGGGACGGACTTCGGAAACACCGCTTAATAATTCTATAAATGTTCCCTCATATCTACGCTACTGATCATTGTTGTTTCTGTGGTAATGAACGTAATAACCTTCTGAGCACACTGATAAGAAACACGTGATTGTATACTAAACTAAAGTTTGGCGAAGTTGTCATTCAAAATGTTTTAGAAATTTTTTACTTTTAAAAAATTAATAATTTATCAACCGATCCCCGTATATCGAGTTTCTTGTAGAAACATATAGATTGATTCTCTTTTACACTTAATCATACTCTATCTGGTCTATTAAAAGTAAAAATTTGTGTGAATCGGAAGAGAACCAAGGCTGGTCAGTGAATTTAAAAATCTAGTCGACGACATAACAGACACACACGTGAGTGTGCGAAAAAAAAATGTTGTAGTGGTCCTGGTCATGGTTTGGTGTGTTTAGTAGTAACAAATCGGCAGTTGTTTAGTGGATTGGATTGTGTTATGCAAATTAAAAACAGGTTTTGGTAGTTTTAAATTACAAGGTGGCCGTCTATGAAAAGATCTTTTAGAAGGCAGAAGGAAAAGTGTTTGCAAGTCGGAGCTGATTTGAATGAAGTTTGTGTTAGCGGCGTTGCCAAGTTAGTTGGGGATCGTTAAGTACGTAATTATTTTTATTTTATTTGGTAAAGTAGACGAACACATGCTGCTTTAGCTTCTGAAATGTATTTTTAACAAGTTTTACTCATCTATTTTTTATCTATATTTTAAAAGCTGTTCCTTTTTTTAATTTTTTTTTAAATTAATGTTATTTTAATTGAATTTATTGTTTTCTTTTTGCTTTTTTCTAAGTGACGATTATTTTCTGGCGTACATATTTTTTTTGTTCTGATATATTTGTACTCTTATTATATTCTAAATCTAAATCAAATCTCTCAACATTTGTTGGAAAATTATTGATAAATTCAAATTTTTATTAAAAATTATAACCCACTGCACTGCAGTCGAGAATATTTTGAAAACATGACTCCCCTTTCATTCACGTAATAATGATGTTTTGTAAAATTTCACTTTCTTTCTGTCGAGGATATTTTGAAAACTTGACTCCCCATTTCTGTCCTGTAATTTTGAAAAATTTCTTTTGTTCTCGGTAGTAGATATGAAAAACTTCTCTTGTTTTCTCTGCTGGATGTATTGAAAAACTTCCCTCAAAGATATTTTGAAAACTTGACCCCCATTTCATATATTTAATATAGAAAAATGTCTCTCGTTCACGGCAGTAGATGTTTCAAAAATTGTCTACCTCTTTCCATCGAGCATTTTTTTAAATTACATCTTGCTTTCAGCCTAGGATATTTTGAAAATTTGACCCCCATTTCATTCGTGATTTTTTAAAATTTCTCAGGCTCACGGTTGTGGATATTTTGGAAAATTTCCATTCCTATTAGTAAAAGGTGTTTTGAAAACTTGACCCCCATTTCAATCGTATATTTTTTAAAAATATCTTCTGCTCACGGTTGTGGATATTTTGAAAAATTTCCATTCCTATTAGTAAAAGGTGTTTTGAAAACTTGACCCCCATTTCAATCGTATATTTTTTAAAAATATCTTCTGCTCACGGTTGTGGATATTTTGAAAAATTTCTATTGCTTTTAGTAAAAGGTGTTTTGAAAACTTGACCCCCATTTCAATCGTATATTTTTTAAAAATATCTTCTGCTCACGGTTGTGGATATTTTGAAAAATTTCTATTGCTTTTAGTAAAAGGTGTTTTGAAAACTTGACCCCCATTTCAATCGTATATTTTTTAAAAATATCTTCTGCTCACGGTTGTAGATATTTTGAAAAATTTCTATTGCTTTTAGTAAAAGGTGTTTTGAAAACTTGACCCCCATTTCAATCGTATATTTTTTTAAAATATCTTCGGCTCACGGTTGTGGATATTTTGAAAAATTTTTATTGCTTTTAGTAAAGGGTATTTTGTAAACTTGATCCTCATTTTAGTTGTGTATTTTTTTCAATTTCTCCGGTTTACGGTTGTGAATATTTTGAAAAATTTCCATTGCTATTAGTAAAAGGTATTTTTAAAACTTGACTCCCCATTTCTGTCGTGTAATTTTGAAAAATTTCTCTGGCTCAGTGCTGTAGATATTTCGAAAAATCTCCACTGCTTTCAATAAATAATATTTTGAAATATACTTCTCGCTTTTAGTTGAGGTTATTTTCAAAACTTGACCCATCTTTCATATGTCTTTGTTTTGGAAAATTTTCTTTTAATAATTGCCGAAGATGTTTCAAAAATTTTTCCTGCCTTCAGTAAAGGATCTTTGGAAAAATGTCATCTCTCTTTCTATCGAGGATATTTTGAAAATTTGTCCACATATTTCAGTCGTGTAATTTTGAAAATAAATTTCTTAGCCCGTACATATAAACAAAAGATAGTACCTACAAAACGATTTCAACTAGAAAATTCATAAATTCTAATCGAGGTGAACTCGCCCAATTTAAATAACTGTATAAAGGATGTGTATATTATAAACGTGAATCCATCTCTCATCCAACACGGCCAACGAGCACAATTTATAAATAAATCGTTTTTGAAAGCAGTAAATGTTTTTACGTCGAACAATATAAAGATTGTTTAATAACGTTGACATTGTATAGCATGGAAATCGTTGCTTCTCGTTATCAGGGACGGGCTTACCTATAATACTGTACTCCGAATGTTTTATATAAAAAAATAAATAAATAAACTACACCAGCTCACATGGTTTCGTTCTTTTCAGTTTCTATAAAATTATTCTTATGTTTAAGAACTTCCTATTCACGAATAATTTTGAAAAAAAAAATTTCCTTTAACAAATTTTTTTAGTAATCCGGTCCTGCTGGCCGGTGTAAACCCGACTTTTGTGACATTTCATTATCACAATAGATTAGAGTGAGATGCTAAATCGGCCGCATTAAACAAATACTTGGGTTCATAAATAAAATGGTTGGCCGTGCTTCGCGAGCGGCTTTGGGGGGGTATAGAGAGAGAGAGAGGTGGTAAACGACTTGCAAAACAACTTTCGTATCTAACTTCGTGTACATCCGATTTTTATAATTCCTCGGTTTTTTTTTTTTAATTTTAAATGCGCTTAACTCATTATTCCAACGTTTCTAACAATAAAACTGAGTCGTTCTAATGGGCGATGATCATTGAACTTTGACTTTTATATAATTTTTATTCTAATCAAAAACTTTTCGTTTTTTAAAAGTAGTGAATCACCAGGGGTCGACGATGACCTGCAAGGGATCCATGTCGACGAAAAAAAAATTTCGCGCTACCTGTAGTTGGAAATTTAAATATTTCAAAGGGATACAAAAATTTTTGGTTCTAAAAACCCAAAATATTCAATTTTTTTTTCTAAATGCATTTTTCTAATAAATTCTGTCGTCGAAGATTCTCTCTCTCTCGTCTCCGCCCCCTCATCAACATAACGTACGTACGCCACTTATTATGTTAATTATTTGTTGTCCCAGTCGATACGAGTGAGCTCTTAAACGTAAACGAGCATGTAAGCGAGCAACGCGCGCTGATTGCGTGGGACAACAGATTCTCTTCGTTGACGTCGCTCATTTTTTTTTGTCATTCTCTATATTACTCCTCCTATCAGGGCAGGGTTTAGTTTATCAATAAAATAATATAAAGTAAAATTATTAAATCTGGAAATATTTTTTTTGGTATATTTACATTTAAAACAGTAATTAAAAATTAATTAAACTAATATGGGACCACCTACCTTGTTTTGGAATTGTCATGATCCTAACAATATAATTTTTTATTTAAATTTGATTATTTTCTTGGCGTATCTTTGAAGTCGAAGCTCCCAAACTAATGGGACTATCTTGAATCTAATGCTGAAATCGGTTCATAAACAATGTAGTTATCCCGAACATAAATAAAATCCACCTACTCACTCGCATTTTACGAATACGTCGTAGAAAAAATACAGTATACAACTCGAGAAGATTGTATATTTACATTATACAGACCATTTTTTTTTCTGATCTTGTGTAATTATTACAGATTCACACATTTAAAAATATTGTTGAGGTCGGTTCTGCGCCACCACTGCGTCTATCTTTTTCTCTCTCTCTCTCTCTCTCTGTGCTGCCTCTCGGTGAGCGCCTGCGATGTCGAGAGAGTTAAAATCGGGCCACTTGTGTGTGTAGCCGTGTTGTTGTGAAGGACTGTTTCAAAGACCGATTTAAGCAGCCACATAGCGAATAGAGCGTTGAACTTTTGGTCGTCCGCACGCCGCTCTATACGACTACGGTATTAAAAAGAGAGGCAGGCGGGCGAACTATTACGGCATACGACAACAGAAAACAGCCGGTCGGTCGGCGATGTTGCCACATCGAGAGGGATTTCCTCGGTTTGTGATTATGACTCACCCGTTTAAAAAATATTTAAAAAAAAAAAATGTCAAATAACGGGTAAGTCAGTGAAACTTTGACGATGAAATATACTATCCATTATTATTTCCCTACTAATTATGGAATATGACATAATAATGCTCTCTTTTTGTTGTCCTTAAATTGAAAATACTGCGTCGCAGCCACTCCTCTATAAACAATGTATTGGTTTGATTTTTAAAAATTAGCTCGTTTAAGAACTAAATGCATCAATGTTTAATTTGAACGGTGTATATTCGGCAACGTCGCGGGGTAACCCCGAGACAAGTGGAAGCGATATCTCGCGGACTTGCGGATTCGCCTGCTGAGCTTGATCGTTTACAATCGTTTCACATTCACTCTCTCTCTTACGGGTTCGTTTGTCTTCTGTTTTTGCTCGACTGGCGCGTCCTAGAAGGCCTTGGGAGAGAATTTCTGCCGGTTTGCTTCGGATTCGACCGGAGACGTTTTGCGATCACTTGTTTTACTTAACGTAGTTTCCGCCCCGCTCACTCTCTTGATTGTTTCGTCGTGACCCATTTTCTGCCATTTTTTTTATTGCATCGAAATTTTTTTATAAATTATAACAGAATGGGGGGGGCTGCTAAGTTTTTTTATTGGGGGGGGGGCTGATATGTTTTTATTTTGGAAGGGGGGGCTGCTATGTTTTTTTATTTTGGGGGGGGGGGCGACCATAAACCCCATAAATATTATTAAAAAAACTTAACCATAACAATGAATAGTGAGCTTGCATTTTCTATTATATAATTTCACTAGTGAATAAAGAACATTTTCAACTAGTCGTGGACAAGTACAATTATATAAAATACGGAATTGTTTTTATTTTGTATATAAAAACTATTATAGAAATCGCATACATTTTTTTTTGACTTTATTGCTCGGTCTATAATTACTTAGATATAAATTTTAAGTGACTTTCATATTATAAAATTAACAGTACTGAATACTATCCGTCTTAAAAGTATAATCCTAAAATACGAAGGTTAACAATAACAATAAAATAGAAAATGTTTACAACTTTGTATCGATAGACATTATCTTTTTGTTGAATAAAATATAACTGGGTATTATTTACGTAGGTGATTTCTATTTCAGTCGATGTGTTACCGATTTTAAAAAAAAATTTAATCTAAAAACGTTGCTTGGAATATTTGTCGTCGTATATAATACAGGGTGAATCAAGACCAACGGGACGAAACAAGTTTTAAGTTGTTGTACTATAATTTGTTTTTACATTGATAAAGGATACTTCTTAAAATTCTTTTTAAATATACAGGTTGTCCCAATAAAATGTGATCAAAATTATATACTGGACAAAAAAGTTTACACTTTTTTTTAAAATTGCTATTTGTTTTTGATGATTTTTTTGTGAATTCATATTTAAGAGGTAAATTTGAAAATATACGGTGTGGATAAATATGCAATTAAATAAATCTCAATAATATTATAACTCTTGGAATCCCATGGTTATACATAAACTAAACATTCAAAATCATCCCATTTCCAAACAGACTATTCACTTTTCAGCACCCCCCAACTTGTCCCCCCTCTGTCCTTTCAATCCCGACCCCCTGTATATTTTAGACAAACTAGGTTCACAAGCAAAGTGATTTATTAATGGGTCTTGTCTAATCAATATGAAACAAGGAATATAACATACATTTTTTGACTCCAAAGTTGGGATAAAAGTTGTGGAGTGTCTGTGGGTGTGGTTCATGGAAATTCAAGGCTATTTGTAGCTGGTACCAAGCGTGATCGATAGGATTGTGGTCGGACGATAGAGGGTGCAGTGCTAAATGCGGTACCAGTCTAAAGCGTCTTTGAATATTCGTATAACTGGCGATCGAACCTTTCTAGGTATCATTCTCCCAAGTGGAGTATTTCCTTCTCGTTCCAACTCATTATATTATAGTAAATGACTTGTACGAAAATCAGCGCAGTAAGCATTCTGTACGCTCATTAGGGGCTGTCCATAAATGGGGGGGGGCGAGTTTGATCTAAGACTACGATGTGCCACGTTGGGGGGGGGTCGTAAGTCGTGATACGTAGCTTTTTTAATTTTAAAATTAAAAGTTTTTCAAATACCTAGGGCATATTAACCCTATTATAGAATGATGGTTTGAGGAAAGAAGATCTTGATTTGATTTTCGTAAATATTCCAGTTTTTCCATTTGTACTGAACGATATCTTCGAGCAATAAAATTGATTTTGAAATGCTACGTAGTTTCTTAGGGGGGGAGGAGTTTACCGAAAGGTACGGTAAGCTACATGGGGGAAGGGGTGGGTAAAAAGTGACAAAAATGGAGCTACCTAATTTAGCACAGCGTTCATCTCAACGTAGCGCTACCGGAGCGATTCTCAATTTCCTGCTGAACGCGAATTTTGACAACTGATGCGCTGTGTTAGCAGTCGCCATTTTTCCCATCAGCCTTTATAACTATATAAACTACAGAAATGACAAAACTTTTTTGTATACAGGGTGGTACAATCATTTTTTTCCAATATTCGCATTTTTAAGTCCATCTAACACCAGAAATAAAACCAATCTTACCCAAAATGAATTTTAGTTTTCCTCGACGAATCTGCCAAAGAATTCAACTCGAATGATGATTTCGTTGTAACCGGATCAAGCATGATGTTTCTCTCGTACAAGAAATCAATAGTCACAACCTGTTACAGTGTTTCTGTTTGCAGTTATGTTACTGGGAATGTACAGTTTCGACGAAAGTTTTGCGTTGAATCGCTCGGGTAAAGCAATATGGCGTTGTACGTACGCTCTTTTTTTTTAAACTACAGAATTCAATACCAGCGAGAGTCGGAGATATATAAAGAGAGAGAGAGAGAGGTAAACGCGGAGCGGTATTGAATTATTTGAAATTCAAATTATTACAGAAATAGAAGATATTTTTTTATTCGAACATCTCCCATTTCAGTTAAATAGATTATTACTGTTTAAATCGTCCTGGCTAACAAGCCTTCGAGGATTCTTAATTGTATTTATGTGGCTTGTACCATATAAACTACTCGATTCGCGTCTCGTTCTCCATATAAGGAGATTCGTATACAGCTACCAAACGAGACTAACGCCATTTTTTTTTCTTCTTCTCTTTTTAACTTTTGTCATCCTTTCGCGATTATCGGCGAGGTTTTCTCATAGTCATCCGCCTGGCGAATATTGAACCTTTCAACTGTTGCCACTTCTACGGTGAAACTATTATAAAAATCGAGATTCCTTTCGACGAGATAACGTTAGCAAGAATATACGGGGTGTACCTTTTTTTTTTCTGCGGATAAATAAGATTTAAATGTTATTGAACTGGTATCAGATAGATGTTAGCGCTGTAGTAGCATTTATCATTCACCAACACTAAGTAATGTCAGGTATTGTTTACAATTTGGCTACTGTCATTTATAAAAACATTTTCAAATACAATGGCATGCGCTTCCAACATCATCAACTTTTGTAGCGAAAATACCTAGGAATAGCAATTTAAATGTGAATTCTCTCTGCAAGCCGGATGGAGATGTTTGGTTTTGCCTAATAGTGCATGAGCTCGAAAAGGAGTCAACGATGACGAGACAAAAATATCATTTGTACAAATTAGTCTGCGCTTCTGGCAACAGCGGTTGAAACCGGGGCAGTGGACATTCGGCCGGCCTCTGGAACTAAACGCACAGTTGTTCTTTCTCTCTCTTTCAAGCTGTTTTTCTTATATTTTCCTTGTCGTGCTTGTGTAAATGGTACGGTTCGAAAAGCCCTTTCGCAATCTGTATAGTCTCCAAGTTGACTTACGTCCTTCAAAACAGAGTTAAAATGCGTTGTTTACAATATAGGGAGGATAAAAATTAAATTAACCAAAAAAAAATGAATATACCACAAGAAACATACAGAGGATAATTTATATTGTACAGGTATGTCAAAATTAAAAAAAAGAACGTTTTATCAATAATTGTCAATTTTTTAAAAATTATTTCTATATATTCTTTTATTGTCATCCCATCTAACCAATCGGAAAACACAGTTGTTCTTTCTCTCTCTTTCATTTCATCGGAAAACAATTTACAATGTTCCACCCGGATAAGAAAGCGAGTTGATAAAAAATGGGGTATTTTTAGGAAACATCACAAATAAAACTCAACTGTTTGGGAATTTAAAAGAAAAAAAGGTGTAGAGGAAGGAATTTTTTTAAAAAATAAGTAGCCCCCCGTGTAAATAGGTAAAAATTTTTCATTTTGTTTCAGGTGAGTGTCCCTAAAGAAACAAAAGACAGTAATGCCATAACTAATTCAAACCCTGATGTAAGTAGTTTTTTATTTTATTTTGTTTTTCATCCCCCCGAATTTCACTTTGATTGTTTGTTTTTTTTTCCATTTTTCTTTTATACATAGAGGCATTCTAAAAACATTTTACATTATAAATGATTTATACTGTATATACAGAGTGGTCAAAAAAATTCCCTTACCAATCATTATGCATCATTACTTTTATCAATTTATAATATTTCTAGACAAATATTTATAAGTCGGCTAATTGATTTTGTATCGTTCCTCCGTTGACGTTCAATTCGAAAAGATTCCAATGTACTGACGTGGCGGACATTCAGCCAACATCAACTATTTTTAGCATGTTATTATTATCACTTCAACTGTACTTAGTCACAAAGATTGAATTTTCCTTCTTTAACTCGCAAAAATATTTTAATCGTCGTCAAACGTTTTTTGAAAAAAAATTAAATATTTTAAAATTATACTAAAGTATTATACACAAGGAGTGTAGAGAGGACAAGACAAAATTGTTGATAAGGTAATAATTATAACTATTAAATATTTTAATATAAAGTTTATCCAAAATCGAATATACTGTTTGCGGAATCTATTTTTTTAAAGAAAAGTTACTGTTTATAATAAATTCCAATATTTAATGAAAAAAACTATAATATTATTGATAATTTTATCTTCGTCAGAATGAAAGAAGCGAGGGGTGAACCGCTGACCAAAAGTTGTACACTAAAATACCATATTTGACAAATGAAATCAAAATTACCAACTTAAAATACCAAAAATTACCAGAAAATACCAACATTACCCCAAATATTTCCAATTATGACCAAATAATACCAAAATATATAATATAGCAATAAAATATTAAATCTTGAATTTATTGTATAAAAAAGTTTATGAAGTATAAATCTTTTTGCTTGAAACGTTTTACTAGAGCAAATACACTTACTGGCGCCGTGGCTTAGTTGGTTAAAGCGGCTGTCTAGCAAACAGGAGATCGTGAGTTCGTATCTCCGCGGATTCATGTTTTTTTCTTATTTGTCATGCGAAGTTATAAATGTGAATCACAAAAGTAAAAACCGACTCCTTTTTGACCACTTTAAACGAACATTCAATTCAAACTTTGCACAATTGTCAAGGAGCGATGACAGTACAATATATAGTAGTAGATATAGGGTGTTCCATTTTTAAAAAAGAACCTAAAATCTCGCTTTATAGGTAGCCTAACTAAAAAGTAAAAAATAATTCTTAATTATCCGAAATTTGAAATACCCTCTACGATTCAGTAACTACAACAGGGTGTATCAACTGGTGTCCCAACATTTTTATCCCTCTTGGAAAAAACTGTTGTCTGCCGTCGCATACTTTTCAAGTTTTACGATAATTTTCATTATAAGCTAAACTGATGAATCAAGACTAATAAAACCTATCATTTTATATGAAGCATTAATCGTACCATATTTATCGCCATCTTGATTTTAAACAAAACAATGCAAATTTATCGGTAGTTTTTCAACTCTATCTATTGATTAATAAGTGAACTACAACGTTTTGGTTATCACGTATTTAAAATGTTGCAAATCGAATACTTTCACTTCTATCGTTTCCAGATCAATCGCCATATTTTTTTTATTCAAATTGTTTTTGTTGTCACGTGTTCAGGATTATAATTTAAACATTTTTCAAACTAAACTAATACAAAAACTAACCCATTTTATTTTTCAAGTAGTATTTTTATTAACCAAAAAAACAACACTTCTTATAAATTCCACTAAAAAGTTAATAGCCATTTTCCACCATCACTAACGAACCGATCATCGTTCGCTACAAATACCCAGCGCACAATAAAATAACTTCAAAAACAATCCACACATATCGCCTCCGGTTCCGGTTTTTTTTTTTTGAGGTCGAAAGCACTTTTGCGATTGGACAAGATTAGTTAAGAGTCGATCGTTGTAAGTGACGCTACTACGTTCATCCTGAATCGAAGAAAGTGAACGTAGCCTTATAATATTCTCTATTATTTCATCGACGTCTACACCGGTCAATGGACTCGGACTCACGCGAAACGATGCTTACACAACGCCAGCTAGACGTAGAATGAAAATACCAGCCAGTCGGAATCGACGGCATTCCTATATCTACTCACCGATTAGTTGGGAGACTACCGGGCGGCGTTGCCATATCACCCGGGATATTTCAATGTTATTATCATCGAATACGATCAGATTCACGTTGGATTTTTAAGTTAATAGTTTAAATGTGATAGAGAGCTGCGTTATAATGTTATAAATAGTCGTTTAACTAGTTTTTGTTATAAAATTAAAACTTAAAACAGTGTGTACTTTGTGTTGGAGATATTTCTTGCGCTGTTGGAAAATGTGTGCATCGTAGGTATTGTTTTGATTAGTGTTTAGTGTCGACAACAACTACATATTTGTAAAGGACTTTTATTGCTGGTAATACACATTTTTTTTTTATTTTATAATTTATATTTTTGGTTGTTTCGGTATTTTTAACCTAAAAATCCGCCATGTTATATCTAGTGACGTATTACCTCACTTATGACCATTTCCATCGCTAAAGCATTAAATTGAGTTGGTATTACACCAGGCATGAACAACGTTCGTCCCGTGGGCTTTTACTATGAGCTAATTTAGAATTTATAACATGACAAATGTTTTATTTCTAAAAATTCGTAATTAAAGTACGGTAAAATGAATGCGAAACTTGGGGTTGTTTTTGTAGGGCCAGCATCTTGATGTCAGGTTCAAATTATGTAGTGGCGGCCCTCAGTAGGTGATGAAGATGATCGTTTGTAAGGCGAGAACTTTCTTTGTTCTTGATGCACTTCATTCTTGAAAATGTTTGCTCGCACAAATAAGTTTGTTGACCGAAATATTGAAAAAACTCGTTCAGTCAGTTCGGGAAAACTCTAGCAAATTTTTTTATAAAAGTTGGGCTATTTTTTCCGGTTTTCTTCGTACAGGTCTTTAAGATAAGTATTCATTGAACTGTTATACCATTTCCCATGATATCTACTTCCGTTCCAGAAGCTTTGTGTCTTCGATGTAGGCCACTAGTTTGACTGGAGACATTTTAATTAGTCGTAATGTTTGTATTGTTTCCTTTCCAAAGTGCTTTCGTCTGAGTCCATGTAAGTTCTCGCAGAAGCAGAATATATGAGTAGGTGTTCACTAACTTCACTCATTTTGTGCAGATGTTTGTGTCCAGTCACTAGGTCGGTAACTGTCTTCAAATGTCTCTTACTCAGTTTCAATAGCCTGTTTGAGAGTTCCTTGTCTATATTGTTCAGTAAACTCTTTTTGTATGGAGGTTCCGGACCTATGAAGTCTTCGTTAGAACCTTCTTTAGCTAACTGGTCAGACATTTCATTCCCTGCAATTCCCTCATGTACCGGCAACCTATTAGACACTTTGTTGTCTCTTGTCAGTCTGTTGAGGGAAGATAAGTAATGATTTTGAATTTTTATGATTTCCATCTGAAAATTTTCCCGAACTATAGTTTCATCAATTTGGAAAGGATTTTCAATCAAAGGAAACAACACACTTTGCCCTTTAAGTTTCTGAAAACGTGTTTGGAACGCAACTTTCAGTTTTTCCAAGTTTAAAAATGTTACTGGTTAGAATTTTGTAGGATGCTTTTCTTTTATTTTCATAATGTCTCTGTTTTACAACACAGCCTGCTGGTGAATGATGCAATAAACAGGTAATGGCAGCTCCACGTTTTGGATTTCCATTTGATGCAAAATTTTAGTCACTAATCCAATTTTTGAACCAATCAATCGAATGAATGAATGAATTTTTTGAATTTTGAATGAACTTTGGTGAGCAGTTTATTATTCTGGGCTACAAATATGACTGTGTGGTCTCTTAACAGTATTTGTGTCAAAACACTGAAAATATTTATGAAACTACAAACACGAAAGGAACTGCGAATGTACGATTTAACCTTGAAATATCCACAATAAATAAATAAATTAATGGAATTTTTACTTGGTTTATAATTACACAATTCACCAATATGTTTTGTATAAATTCGCACCCGACGTCATATTTTAATTAACATAAATGACAACTACGTAAAACGGCTGAAAAAAACCAACCCTTACGAGAGGCATTTTTGAGGATTATTGACCCCCCCCTTTTCCCTTAGTGAGATTTTTTCGCCCCCCCCCAATCTTTGTGTTTTGGGTGTAAATGCGTTGGATTTATTTAAAAAAAAAATAACTTGGTCAATAGGGAATATTACCTTTATCTTGTGTTAGATTTTATTCGACACAATTTGACTTAATTTTACATCGTTTTCTGATAGAAAAAAACTACGTTATATTAGCCCAAAAAAACCCCCCCTATCCACCAAGTGAGATTCGGTTGACCCCTCCCTGAACACCTCACTTAATTAATGAACACCCCCCTTAATATTAAGGGTAAAAACAAACGAATACTTTTTCTAATGAATTCTACGTTGCCCCGTAATATAAAACGGTAAAAATATTAATTGGAAAGTAGATCAACCGATTTTATACAAAACAAGAATGCATCGAGTATTATTATCCTCGATAATTATGAAAGGTCAACGTAGCGGCAACAGTGCAGTCGATTTATACGAAAAATAAACCAAAGTCTGGCCGAACCCGAAAGAGCGATGTCATGCGCGTTAAAGCGACGACAAACGAGCGCGGCGCCAGCTGATAGCTGAAGGCAGTGTTGCCAGCCAATGGCCTCGATGAATGGCATTGCAAGGTCTGTCTCGGTGCAGTGCAGTGCTGGTGTGGTGGATATGTAGACATGTGCGGTATTAGAAACTTCGAGCGCTATGGAAGGGCTCCTCCAGGCTCTCCTGGTCCAGCGGTATTGCTACAACTTTGGCTACCAGGTAGGCTAAGAATTTTTGTATATGCCGAAAACACCACGTGTTCCCGACGCCCATAGGCATCTCGTTGACCTACTCTCGAGATTCTCATTGATTTTACATGACTAGACATAGACGTTGTGGGGATTTTAATGTACGCTACCGTTAAAACGACGCATTTAATTAATTATACCAGTTATTCTCTTTATAATTTTAACTCCCGGTTATTTCGTACTTTGAGGTTAAATAATGGCGGATCAACACTCCATGTTTACTGTTTACAACGCTAACTTCCATTCAGTAGCATAGGTTATGGTTTTTGTCTCACTCTCTCTCGGTTAAACATGTGCATTTGACGTTTACCATTAAATTTTTTAATTTATTATCGTCAACTGTCATTTTTTTTATTTTTAAATCAAATAAATACCTTAGTTATCGAGAAATCTTCGTTATACCTAAAGGGTTAATATAATTTTGTTTACTTTTATTGAAAACCAGTGTTTATTTCGAACGGAATAATTTAATTTACGTATTATTTCATAAGTGTTATTGATTTCTCAGTATTACAATTAAAAATAAAATGAAATTCCTTCATATTTGTTGCTACGTGTAAAATCAACGGCTATCAAAATCGATAATTGATACAGAAATATTACTATAACCACATAATGTTAATTCCATTAAAAAAAGGATAATATTTTAACACCTGCATCATTGGGCGTGGTCACCGATGCAAAGACTCAGCTACTGGTATCGGTAGACAAATAGATTTTGAAGATATTCCACTATTAGTCTAAAAGCACCAGTAGGTTTTGGTTTTGTTGGTACTGTGCTAATATAGACACTGGTTAAACAACCGGTCCATGGCATACCCTGTAGGGGGAGAGGCTACAAACAAAATTTTCAACTTCTGAGGCTACCCAATTGATTGCAGTCACCCACCAAGTACTGAAGCTGTTCAACACTGTTCACCCAGTGGTATCGATGAAACTGCAGATTTTTTTTGTTAATTCAAAAGAAAATTTTGGAAATACGTAACACATTTTGGATTTTCGAAATAGACCAATCTACAGAGCTAGTAGATTCGGGTTTTTGGAGTACTGGGTACCTAGATGCATTGACATAACAACAGGAGGTCCCGCAATCTTAGATGGGTTTGTGGAATCCACAGGTTACCATTGAATGGTATTCTTTCAAAGTCTGGTTAGGGTATTTCTTGTTGCTTAATTCCGTAACGAATTTCTTTGAAAAGTTATAACTTTTTATCATACCATCTTGTGGCATGTCCCAGGTTTTTTGAAGTAAGGTAGTGGTTTTTTTTTAATGATTCCCTCTACTTATTCTGTTTCTCGTTCTTTCTGCAACACTTTCCACCACCATATGTAGTGGTGTGAGGTTGAGAATCACTTCCTTGGCTGCCGTTGGGCATGTTCTCATTGCTTCTGTGATGCATAATATACAGGCTAGTCTTTGAATTTTGGAGAGGTTTTCTCTCGTCGTTTATAAACTAGTTCTGCTACTCCACGCAATGGCTCCATAATTCATAATTGGACTCACAACGGCTGTGTACATCCTGCTCAGAATTTTTTTCAGTAATTCTTAGTGTCTGTCATCATACCTATTTTTCTGAATGTGGTTTATCTAGAAAACCTGGAAGTCCTTCTGACTGCAGAAATTGAATATAATATATAAGGGATAATAACCTAACATGTCCTCAACATGGCTGTAAATTTTAAAGCAAAAATAATGTTCAGGGTCGGACAGTGGGGTTTTCGGGAATATCCGGGCTTCCTGGAAGGAAGGGATTGCGAAAAACTGACTATAACCTTCTGTTTTATCGATTTTGGTTGTGATTCGAACCCAACACATCCCGAATTCTTATCAAGATCACTTTATAGTTTTGTATCACATGCAACCATATTTAATCGATGTCTATGTGTGTAACTAGACAATAGAAAAAAAATTTGTAAAGGCCTCTCGAATGATAATTTAACAAATGGAGTAAGAAAGGTTAAAGTTGACTCGAAATTCATTGCAGTTAATTAATATCGAATATTTTACCTAACAGAACTAACGTGTGCGCTAAAAGGTTATTGTTTTGAGCTCCAATTGAAATAATTTGAAATATTTTGATTTTGTCAACTTGGACCTAATGGGACAAAAAAAAATTAAGAAACAACTTTTGGACTCCTCTGCTGCTGGACCGTCCCTGATTAAAAACTTTCATACATATCAGGGCGTTGGGTAGGTTATATTCTGATTGAATTATATGAAGGCCATTTCGTTGTACAGTTGTACCAAAAACAAAAAACCAGTCCCTATTTGCTCTCGCTTGACGACAAAGAATGGTATGTAGATGTAGATGCTGAGTGTATATGGCCGGTGTACTTTTTTTTTTAAATAGTGCTTCAATCTTCAAGGTTTATACCAAAGAATTTTACTCACAATTGCATACAACTTTTTATTCAAAATTTTCAAATTGTCTTGAGTCTAACTGGAACTAAAACGACCACGATCGATATGATGCAGAATGAAATTATTCTGTTTAAACATAATGATCCGCTCACTGCCGCTTACTGAACATAGAGGGCGTTAAAACTCTTCTAGATTAAAATTTAATTACCATTGTTTAGTAAATTTTATAAAGCTCAACCCTCTAGAAATATTCAAACCATTTCCCCTCTTTTTCAGTATTCTGGAAGTGTTTCTTCCCTCTTTTATATGAGATCATCGTTATAATTGTATTAGTTTGTATTCTTTTAAGTTTAAAAGGAGTTTCTGGCAAAAACATTATAATCTGCACTGATAACAGACAAGCTCTACTAGCCTTGAACAGACAACATGTTACATCAGAGCTAGTATTAGATAGATATTATCCTGAGGTGGGATAAGGGGCACGACTGGAGCAAAGGTAACCGCATTGCTGATTATTTTGCCAGAGACTAAGAATTCTTGGATCCGGCGACATCTACGGCCTGGCGACCCATGCTCAATCTCTTAAGAGATGGGATACAATCAAGTGATGCAGTCTTGCCAGGATCACCCTGAGCGACTTTGGGAAGCAGGAGTCGAAAAAATATTTGGCAATGACCAGGAAAAACCTATGTTTAACGGAAAGAAATTTTAACTGGCCACTGTCAATTATGGAAACACCTCCATACAATGGGGCTAGTGGACACACATCTATGCAGGATGTGTGAACAGGAATATGAATCTGTCAGGCATGTCTTATGCGAGTGCCCGAAGTTAACGTGTGTGTTCGGGGAGTCTAAGCCTACACCTGTTTAACAAACCCTACAAAATTCAAATAAAACAGAACACAGAGCCAGGTGCTGCAAATGCAATACGCATATATACAGATGGTTCAAAAATGAAAGAAGGCTCAGGATGTGGAGTTTACTCAAGAGCACTAAGCCTAAAGATGAAGTGGGGAATGGGAAACAATACCAGCGTAGTTCAAACAGAACTGGCTGGTATCTCAATTGCCACAAAAGAACTAACCAGAAGAGGAATTTCTGGCAAAAACATAATAATCTGCGCTGATAGTAGACAAGCCCTATTAGCCTTAAACAGACAACGTGTTATATCGAGGCTAGTACTAGAGTGCCACCAAGATTTAGCTGACGCCTCGGCAGATAACAATATTATCCTCAGGTGGGTTAAAGGGCACGACAGGAGTAAAGGAAATCGCATTGCTGATTCTTTAGCCAGGGAAGCCGCTGGACTAAAAATTCTAGGACCCAGTGACACCTACGGCCTAACGACTTCGACAATTGCGGAACTAGCCAAACGCTACACCCATACTCAATCCCTTAAGAGATGGGATGGAATCAAAGGATGCAGTCTTGCCAGGATCACCCTGGGCGACCCTGGGAAGCTGGAGCCGAAGAAATATTTGGCGATGACCAGGAGAAACCTACGTTTAACAGTAGGATTTCTGACTGGTCACTGTCAACTAGGGAAACACCTCCATACTATGGGGCTAGTGGACACACCTCTATGCAGGATGTGTGAACAGGAAGATGAAACTGTCAGGCATGTCTTATGCGAGTGTCCGGAGTTATCGTCAATAAGAGAGTGTGTGTTCGGCGAGTCTTGGCCTACACCTGCCGATATAAAGGAGATGTCTCCTAGTGACCTGTCCACCTTCCTGAGAAGGACAGGATGGACAATGACCTAGGAAGACAACTCCTCGGGAGGATGTACAATGGGTCACATGTGGCCTAAGTGCTGTGAGCCTACACTCACCCTCCCTACTCTACAGATACAGATACAGAGATGCACCTGCCGATATAAAGGAGATGTCTCCTAGTGACCAGTCCACCTTCCTGGAAAGGACAGGATGGACGATAACCTAGGAAGACAAACTCCTCGAGAGGATGTACAATGTGTGGCCTTGCTGTGGACCTAACTTACCCTCCCTACTCTACAGATACAGAGATGGGTTGATTTGCTTCATCTTCTTTGTTGCTCCAAGGTATTTATTAATCCCAAGCTCTTCCAGGCTCTATTCCAATCGTTTTTGCTTGGAAAACGATTAGAGAACATTAAATTTTGTCCCACTACCTCTATTCCCACTTCTGTATCTCTCTTGAACCATACTAGTAATAGAACTACCATTTAAAACCGCTTGATATTTTTTTTTATTGAATTTCTTGATGGAAAATGAAATTTAATAAAAAATATTGGATTTTCTTTTAATTTTTAATAAAACGTTTCTATTTTGTGGCCAAGTTGTTTCTATTAACGTAACAAATAGAAAGTAGATCACCGGTAGATATTCTACATCAATTATTAATGATTCGAAACAATACGGCACCAATCAGATTATAATTTTTTTTTTTCATAATTACTCCGCGATACCTTTACCAGTGCAGGAGGTGATTTAATTTTAAATTATTTAATATTTACATATTTTTAATGTCTATTTCGTAAAAGTGGCAACCGTGTATAAATCTTAATCAACATAATACAACTAGCATGTTTCGATTAAAACTTCCCTTTGCACCCCTTTTTTTTTCAGTTCCGTCAACTAGTTTTCTGTATTTAATCAATAAAATGAAATTATATTTTGTACTTTGGCTTACAAGGTTGTTGTTTAGTTGTAGTGTTCATTTTTATATGAAACTGTGAATTGAAAGAAACGGATTTATATTTATCGATTAACCATATACGGACTAGGTACAGTCTCGTCAAAAGTTTCAACAATTTTACCTGTTTCGAATACCCACATTTTACCGAGTCAAATACGTTTACTGAACACATGGGCGTTGTCTCGGGTAATTTTTGGTAAACTACGTGAAAAATCTTCAGACTAAAACTTCCGACTAAAATATATTTTACTACAAATGCGGATGCTGTACAATCCCTTTCAAAAACCAATCTTTCCTTTCTCTCTCTTCTCGTCCCGGAATTCTACATGTGTACATATATATATGTGCAACTAGAAGTGTGGATGTACTTAGAGAAAACGAGAACGAAGATGAGATGCTCGAGAGGGGTTAGAGGGGGTGTCCAATCTGACACATCTGGAATAATCGATATCGCTACCCGAATCCTCTGTTCCCGCAAACCCCCAGCTTTCCTTGGAAAGTTTCTTCCATTACGGAAGGGTATAATATACCGGAGGTGGTTAAATGTACTGTCGTAATGTAATGTAATTTTTTTAAATAAAATTCACTAATATTTAGTAACTAGTAAAATTGGGAAAGTTCTTTATCACGACCATCAATTTTCAAATATACTAAACACGATTTCGTGTAAGAAATTCGTGATAACTTTATTCTTGCGGCAACTATCACAAAAATGAAGTAACACATCAAAAAGTCAATCATAAACAATAAGTTTCAATTTTAAATTCTTTTAATAAAAAGAAAGAACATTTTAAATAATCCTGGCACTTTCTGGAACTCCTAAATCGTTTTGTTTCACTAGCACACATTCAGTTTCTTCACCAATCACAGCTACACTATTCTGGAACATTTTTACAACATTAAAGAACATTAAAACTATATAGAACATTTTAAATTATCATAACACTTCATGGATTCTTCGTGAATCACTGATAAAATATCCTGGAATGTTTAAAAACACTTGAAAACTTTTTTAAAATCGGTATAGAATATTTTAAACAATCCTGAACCTTTCTGGAATTTCTTGGATTGGTCTGTTTTACAAGCGCACCTTCTTATTATTCGCTAATCAGATCTAGAATATTCTGGAACATTTAAAAACATTACAAAAGAGTATGGAACATTCTAATTATCCTGAAAATTTCTGGAACTCCTTAGATTGTTCTGATATACAGAAACACTCTCCTATCACTGCTAAAATGTTCTAGAACATATGGAAACATTTAGGAACATTTTAAAAGAGTATTAAACATTTTAAATCATCCTGAACCTTTCTGGAATTACTTGGATTGTTCTGTTTTACAAGCGCACCTTCTTATTAATCGCTAATCAGATCTAGAATATTTTGGAACATTTAAAAATATTCCAAAATAGTATGGAACATTCTAAATCGTCCAGAAACTTTCTGGATTTCCTTAGATAACACAAGAATACCCTCTGTTTACTCTTCTATCACTGCTAAAATGTTCTAGAACATTTGGAAACATTTAGCAACATTTTAAAAGAGTATTGAACATTTTAAATCATCCTGTACCTTTCTGGAATTACTTGGATTGTTCTGTTTTACAAGCACACCTTCTTATTATTCGCCAATCAGATCTAGAATATTTTGGAACATTTAGAAACATTTAAAAACATTCCAAAATAGTATGGAACATTCTAAATCGTCCAGAAACTTTCTGGAAGTTCTTAGATAACACAAGATTACCCTCTGTCTACTCTCCTATCACAGCTAAAATGTTCTAGAACATTTGGAAACATTTAGGAACATTTTAAATTATCCAGAACCTTTCTGGAATTACTTGGATTGTTCTGTTTTACAAGAACACCTTTTTATTATTCGCCAATCAGATCTAGAATATTTTGGAACATTTAAAAACATTCCAAAATAGTATGGAACATTCTAAATCGTCCAGAAGCTTTGTGGATAACACAAAAATACCCTCTGTTTACTATCCTATCACTGCTAAGATGTTCTAGAACATTTTAAAAGAATATTGAACATTCTAAATCATCCTTAAACCCTCAGGAATTCATTATACATATTATTATTTTTTACAAGAACACCTTCTGTTTCATCACCAATCAAAGCTAAAATATTCTCAAATGTTCTAAGAGATTCGACCTGCAATGCAGAAAGTGCATTTTTATAACATGTCGAACGTAAATGCGAGCGGGGCGAAAGACGCGGGTAAAACATATTCGAAATTATGCATCGACGAACCATCTTCAGTTCACAGCCATATCGACGAGATTTCACGACTTTCAAAAAAAAAAAATGGCCGGCCATCGTTTTGCTGTGCAAAGTGTACGTAGTACGTACCCATCGGCATAGCGGCGTTAGGGTCGATAACCTACATTATTTAGCATTCTATTATGTGTCTTGTGTACCTGAACTCAATGGTCGTCGAGTGTACATAACACAAAACACAAGAAAACACATACACACACACACACATAACACAAAACTCTTGCTCTCGCCGACTACGATGGAGTAGCTTTATTAGCCATTCTAAAAATGTCGTCCCTCTCTTCGGACCCGACTTATTCTCCTTAACTATTAGGTAGTAGGCTGTGTGTGCATTGCATTGATTTAATCCGTCAGAAAATTATCTCTAAATGTCCGTCTTCGGAGATGGTCGAGATTTGTTCCATTTTAATTTCGCCCAGAGAGAGAGAAAAAACGTAATAAACTTATTGTTTTCCTGGCCGATTTGTGTGTCAAATGTGTTGTAATTGTGAAGTGATCTCAACGACATGGCTGTCTTCTGTCTATTGGTAAGGATAAATAAACATTATGATAATAATATTAATTTCCTTTGGTTGACAATCGTTTAAGACGACACCAGTTCCATCTACAAACGAAATGGTCAAAAATTATATTACAAAAAGCAGGTGTGTTAAAATGTACACGTTCTTGAACGAAAACTTGAAGTTGCATTTGATTTATTGTTAAAAAATACATTTAAATTTTACTTTTACGAAATAATTTCACGCTACAGCGCTTCGGTGGTGATATTTAACACTGCAACGTACGGTATTGATAAAATGTCATGTAGAGTAGGTTAATTCGTATACGATATGGAAATCTTTTTACAATACCATGATAAATTGAACGTTGTTTTAAAAATAAATTTATCTATAAATATAAAATCGCTACCCGAATACTATTCCAAAAAAATAAAACCCGGACAGTTAAAATTTTAATTCTAACGATACGTTGAAAATTAAACCAGCTGGTAATCGGTGTGCGGTGTTGCCGTACTTCGGGCTTCGTAAACAGGTATATAAAAATTTTATACAAATATAATACGAAGGGTGTCATGTAGGAACATGTCAAGACGGACAGTGACGTACGCAAATAATAAAACGGGAAATTTTTTTATTAAATATAAATAGCTGCAAAGTATTTTTGCGACATAATAAATACGCATATAATTTACATAAAATTCATATTAATATATTGTTATATAAGTTAATTGTATCCTTAATACATATGTGCTGGCATCACTGCATACGATCCGACATTATTTTCAAAGGAGCTATCGAACACCCCCCGTATACGTCTTTGTTACTCGGTTAGTTACAAAAGTTGGTTCGACGACATTTATTTCGAGATAAAATGTTCCAATCAACTTTTGTGTATAAGTCGACTACCAACACTCGGTGAATCTAGTATATGAGTCAAGTTTTATTTTTAGAACACTCCCTCTATACGTTTTCTTCAAAATACTGTATCTGGTAATATTTAAAAATACCTTAGTCTTCCCTTACGTGGTAAATTTTCGATCGCAATTTGTATGAATTGTTTTGACTCCATAATTTCTCAATCTCTAACCAAGTACTGCAGCAGACTTCTGGCTTCGTTATATTTTCTTTCCGCAATAGTTACAGATTTTCATTCGCTTGAGAGTTAAAACATCAATTCCAGTATTCGCTGATTAAGTGGCCAACGTTCTTCTAAGGGAGTGTCCAGTATATTCTAGAAGCACTGAATATTTCATACGAACGCGTTCATCATATAGTTCACGTCAATTTGGACATGAGAAAAATTGCTGCAAAATGGATCCCCAAATGTTTGAATGTTGACCAAAAGCGTGCAAGGGTAGAAGCATCGCTCTATTTGAAAACGATGTAGACTTCTTAAACCGAATTGTTACTATGGATGAGACTTGGGTACATTTCTACGATCCAGAAACAAAGCAACAATCGATGGAATGGCGACACTCTGGTTCTCCAAGACCTAAGAAGTTTCGTGTCCAAAAATCTTCTGGAAAAGTTATTGCTTCAGTTTTTTGGGATTGCCATGGAATAATCATGATTGATTATTTGGATAAGGGTAGAACAATAACTGGAGATTACTATTCGACATTACTGACCACTCTACAAGAAAAAATTAAAGAGAAAATACGCGGAAAGCTATCCAAAGGTGTTTTGTTTTTGCAGGACAACGCCCCTGCACACAAATCTCATGTTGCCATGCAAAAAATTCGTGATTTAGGGTTTGAATTACTAGAACACCCCTCTTATTCACCAGATTTGGCTCCGTCCGACTATCATCTCTTTCCTCAACTGTAAAAAAGTTTAAAAGGTCGTAAATTTTCTTCCAACGAGGAGGTAATAAAAGCTGTGGATGTTTGGTTTGCAGTGCAAGAAGAAACTTTGTTTTTGAAAGGTCTAGAGACGTTTCAGGTTCGCTGTAATAAATGTATCCAATTAAGAAGAGAATATGTTGAGTAATAAAATATTTTGACATTGAAATTTTGTTTGGTTCTATAGAAGGCTAATAATTTTTCAATATATCCTCGTATATTATATTTATTTTTCTCAAACTTTATGGCCAGCCCTTGCTATCGATTGGGAGCAAAATCGTACTCGATTAATAAAATGCTACTTACATCCCTTATAGTATAAATAACTATTAGACAATGAAGGCAAAAATTATATTGATTTTTAATTATTATCTTTTATATAATAATGTATATTTACACAACCAGTTTCAACAAAAACCTCACAAAAACTCGTCAGTATCATTATGAATTCCACAGTGATAACACGCGATTTGTTTTAAAAAACAACTGTGAAAAATGACATCAGAAACTAAAGACGAGGACAATAGGGATCAACTGGTAGAAAAAAGAAAATATGCTACAGAGAAAGAGAAAAAAAGATTGAAAGTGCAGTGTGTAGTGAGTGAATCTGAAAATAAAAATATTAAAATAAATGACAGTATAAAAGTTTCGAAACCTATTATACAAGAAAAATTTGTAGGTAAAAGTAAAAGTGGCAGTGAAATGGTGAAGGAAATAAAAAAATTACGAGAAGGAAAAAGTATCCAAGAAATTTTGGGAGTTATTAGAAAAAAGGAAGCTATTCAACAAAAAGTTGGGACAGAGTGTATAAGTGGTAGTAAAAACAATGATGAAAAGGAGACAGAAACAAACAAAAACAATCGTACAGAAAAAATGGAGCAAGCTGAAGGAAATGAAAAAAGCAAAATGGAAACAAAACTAAATAACGAAGACGAAACAATTACCGATGAAGTAAAAACAGAAAAAGAGAAAGAAGAAATTAATAATACAGATAGTAGTGGAAAGGTAATGTTCTGTCTTTATACTTCTTTAACATTTGTTGTCACTTTTGTAGGGCAGTGTTATATCAATGAATGGTTTTTACAAAATTATTTTTCACGTTTTGACAATAAAACGGCAATAATTATATGTATATACTTATAATAATATAACAATTTTAGTAGAAATAAAGTCTATTTCCAGATATTTCATTTCGATTTAAACGGTATTTTCATTGAAACTAGACAATTACATTTCGATATTAGGTAGTTATATGATTTTTAAAACCCAATTAAAGAATCATCTGTACCCATTTTTATATCTAAATTGTAGGAAAAATTTAATTTTAATAAAAAATACATAACGTTCTTAAACATAAAACAAATTTTTATTGTCGACCGGTCTATATATATAAATGGCGGTCTAAATTTAAACCGAATGTTTGAGGAAAGTTCAAACACCATCATCGAACGAAGTTGCCAACATAATTTTCGCCAAAACAACAAATATTTAACGCATACAAAAAAAAAACACTTTACGACCAACAAATTTAATAAAAAAAATATCTTTCACCACAATTATGTGATTCATGTGTGATTATTATTAATTTGACTCGCCATCTCAACTCTGTTTGTTGTTTCATTACGTCACTCATAAGTATACGGTCTGGCAACACTGTATGATATTTTTTTTATTAAAAATTTGAGCTTCTATACTAAAATCCGAGCACTGTTGATACAAAGAATTTCTGCGACAGAGAAATTTGAATCTACAAAATGATTGTCCTCCCAAAGACGTAGCCACGTCATCCTTAAAAGTACAAAGAGCTAGAGCAACGGCAACATCGCTTATTTTTTTTTTTAAGTGCGCAACACTAACGGATAAACAATCAACAAATTTGTTTGTGCATACAACCGTAAAAATAATTGTTGCTGGGTTAAAACTTGTATAATTGAAATATGTAGGTATTATTCGACTAACGATGTCGGAGAGATATTTATTTATTTAGTTTAATCATTTTTTCGGCAATGAATAGTCAACCGAATAGCTGAGGAACAAAAGAAAAAACAGAATTGGACAATTTAATGGGTGGGAAAATATGTGACGAAAAATTGAATGGGAGAATGAAAAAGATTGACAAACAACAGGAAATGGAGGAAATAGAAAATAAACAAGAAATTTAAAGGGGAAAATAAAATATGGATGGATGAAAAATGAAAAAAAATTAAATGGATGACAAATGGATAATAAACCAAAAAGGGTATAAGAGAGACAAAAAATGGATTAAAGAAATGAAGAAATTGATGAAAAAGACAAAAAAACGAAAAATTGATTTAAAAAAATACAGAAATGGACAATTTATTGGGTGGGAAAAAAATTGACGAAAAAAATGAATGGGTGAATGAAAAAAATGGACAAACAACATGAAATTGATAAAGGAAATAGAAAATAAACAAGCAATTCGTATGGGAAAATTAAATATGGATAGATGGATGAAAAATTGACAAAAAAACAAGAAATGGATGACAAAAAAAAATGAATGGGGTGTAGAAAAATATGGAAAATAAAACAAAAAAATGAATAAGAGAGACAAAATATGGATTAAAGAAATGAAGAAATTGATGAGAAAGACAAAAAAACGAAAACATTGATAAAAAAACAACAGAAATGGACAATTTATTGGGTGGGAAAAAAAATTGACGAAAAAATGAATGGGAAAATGAAAAAAATGGACAAACAACATTAAATTAATAGAGGAAATAGAAAATAAACAAGAAATTCCTAGGGGAAACTAAAATATGGATGGATGGACGAAAAATTGACAAAAAAAACAAAAAATGGATGACAAAAAAATGAATGGGGTGTACAAAAATAAGAATAATAAAACAAAAAATGAATAAGAGAGACAAAAAATTGATTAAAGAAATGAAGAAATTGACGAGAAAGACAAAAAACGATTTCTGAAACTGTTTTGCACCATTTCTTGAAATATCGTTTCGTTGCTTCATACCTCTTCCTTGATTTTTCTGAGCAGCGACAGACAAACGATATTTGCCGATTCTTTTATATCCATTTGGTTGTTATAAAATTCAATAATTTAAATTTTTGATAATAAACTGTCAGCTTGTATATACCATCCATTACGATAAAGCTTCATCCACAAACGCCTAATTATCTAATCGATGCACAGCCATTAAAATAATCTAAACTTATCTTGAAAATATTAAAATACACGCTAGTGGTAAATTTTATTATTTAAAGTTTCAAAATTTATCACAATTTTATCAAAAAATTATCAGAAATTGAACCAATTTAGCATTCGTTCGATTGGGTTGTACTCAACAGCCCATATCTACTTCCATTCCAGAAGCTTTGTTTTTTCTATGTAGGCCACTACCCCAGTGCCACAGTACCGGATTTAGCCCTTTTCTGAAATCTGCCGCCCCTAGGCCGCGGCCTATACGGCCTATTTATAAATCCAGGACTACAGTGCCATGGTTTGTTTTGGAACCTATTTACCGTATTTGTAACGACATTTCAAAATCAGAAATAAATCCAGTGTATACCAACTCCCGATGTTACAATAAATAAATATATTTATTCAGTTTTCTCTAAATTCTTGTTGCGATAAGAGGTTCTATATAATACGTAAACGGAAATCTGTAAACAATTCATTTTTTTTTTTCGAGTACTTTATCTTTTTTATCTATCTGTATATGCCAGTAATGTGACGTTTTCTACTAAACAAAACCGTATAATATATTGGTTAACGTAGGTTAATTATCAATTCATGTAGTTCGTTAAATAAAAAAAAATATTTATACCATATTACGAAATTGGCTAGTGCGAATTCGCGACTCAGATAAATACGTTTCTCTTGGATATTTTATTCATCGTTGAACCTGTTTGTTTTTATTCTTTTTATATGTATTTATTTATATATATATGTGCCTAGCTACGTTACAATTTATATTGGTAAGTTTAAAGTTATTAGGTACTATCTTTAGTGAAAACGTTCGTTCGTTATTGTTGAGTAACTGATACCATTTGTTGCAAGAATTCCGAGTGAATAATAATAGAAAGTAAAAATTAAACGTTTTTTTTTTCTAAAACGAAATTTCGAAAAAAACTAACGTCTTTTCACTGCATCTCAGAACCTGCAGCTTAGAGAACGAAATCTGTATTACCAACTCGTATACGAGATTATTTTCTACACCGCTAGAGGACGTGGTTCAAAATAATAACATAAAAACATAATTTTTCTATTATACATAATAATAGTACCACAAAATATAAATATTCACAATCACTAGATCATTTTACTTAAGTTTGCTCCAGTATTGTTTCCTCTATCTTGTAAAATAACTGGTAGGGGAGAGTGAGAAAGTTGACTCAATAAATATTTTTCCGCTTTATGGATTTCAACAAACTTGGTATCATTTAAAAGGGAATTCAATGTCTTAACAGTCACTAGGAGTTTGTGATACCGATTTTTTTTTTCTCTAAGCTATACGATAAATAGTTAGATACAGCAAGTTACTTCTCTTAATCGGACACCCGGTATATTAGTTTTGAAAAAATTTGTCTCATTTTAACTGTTTCACAGTCAAAGCAAAAATTTACTTATCATCGATCTCTGTATAATATTTAAAGTTGTATAATTGCTTATATATTCGTTTCTCTGTAACAAAAATAACTCTGGTTAAAAATTTTCATAATACAGTTTACAATGTATAGTGTTATCTATTTGAGAATTCTTTTTTTTTTTATTTTATGTTAAGTATCATCATAATATACATATACGTGTTCGAAAACGATTTTAATCATTTGTGCGAGTCGGTGAATTTTGGCATGTTACTACCGTTTGTAAAAACATCGGGTTTTCAGTTTAATGCAAATTCTTTTATCGGGTTCAATTTAAAATGCTTTTGTAAAGAGTACTTCTTGTTTGTTATGACCATTTAAAGGTATAAATATTATTTACTAAAACTACCCACAAAAATATTTGTTCAGTGTCTTCAATATAACCAAAACGTAGGTAACGATAAAGTATACATTGCTTATTTTCTTTTGCGGTTTTAAAATATATTTATTTTTACCTTCTGAAGAGGATACCTTTTGACCTAAAAAAGATCTATTGCTTCCTCGACTTCTATCCATCTCCCGATGAAAGTATTTTTCTATTTAGTAGATTTTCTGGTGCACAATTCTTTACTTAGTAAGTAGATCTCGAGAAAACTGTTAATTATTAGACTTCAACTTTTACTTCGTCAGTACCCTGAATGACAGTCAAAAGTACGACCTGTCTACCAAGGTAAAAGTAAAAACCAGTCAAAAATTACGTCTTCGAATAGTTAGTTGTAAATAAAATATTTCATTTCCTCGTATATTTATCTTAAATTTTCTGGAATCCACTTTAATTAAAAGGATTTTATCAAAATTAGTCATTTTATGACATCTTTAATGCATCATATACCGTTATATAAGTTTTATTAATAATATTGTTTATATAGGATGTCCCGGAAATTCGTGAATTGAAAATTTATTGTTTATTTTTATTACAGATGTCAGCTGGATCTCAGATACAGATGGCACCACAGTCAACAGTCAACACAACTCAGCCTGTACATAGCGCCGACTCCAATATGAGTACAGGTAATTTTTAATTAAGTTATATACTTTTTTCTCTACTCCCATGATCGTAAACGTCAAAAATCGCACTGTAGACATTCCTTGTAAGTGACATTTAACAATAACGTGCACGTAATGCAAATCTCATAACATACACGTGCGTGTAGATAAGAAAACTTAAATTTCTTTGTTGAATCAAATTTTTATTTACGTAATACTTTATTTGGTTTATTTACATACTTTTAACCAATTGAAAAACATAAAAGCTCTTAGCATTAATGAAATACATTTTAGATTAAAAGAGTGATGCCCCTAAATGTCAGCAACACATTGTACAATTTCTTGATATGGAAATAAACGTCATCTCATTTATGCTGTAACAAATTATAGTATCGGAACGTTTTTTCAACTATACCTACGAATATGTCTGTTAGTAGTGAAAAAGATGAAATTATGAGCACTCAGAAGATAATAGATGTGCGTAGAAAAAGTATAGTACGTTACACGAGTTGTTACTTACAACTTTTGTTACGTAATATACTATTCTAGTCAATAAAACAAAATAACAGAAATTAACTAAACCCACCCTGCGACGTTAACAGTCCATGTAGACTAACAATTCAAGTAAATTTTGGATAGACTAATCAGAAGCTACATTGCACCAATGAGAATCAATTGTTCGCTTGTGGGTAGGTCAAGACTAGAAATGATTTATGGCTTTTTAATCCTCAAAGAGATTTTATTGTGAAACAGTGCAAACAAATTTTACTCACAACTATACTATCTCACAAACAATATTCGTAAATAGATATTTTTAGATTTTTCCCAGAAAACCTTAAAATTAATTTGTATGTCACTTATAGCAATAATGAAATTACATTTTATAAATAGTACAAATCACCAAATATCATTATATATTAGAGATACCGTAATTAAAAACATTCATGGGAAAGCTACTGATCGCCATTACCATCAAAATGTCTTTTGAGAGGGGTAAAAATTTAATGAGGAAGTCGTTTTAAATTACTTCTATTAAAACACATTATAAATAAAATGGAGGGGGGCATTTTGTACTAATTTACTTGATTTCTAGGAAATTTCTATTTAAAAATAAATGTGTCTATATCTACATTGTTCTTTGAAATATTTTTGATATTAGAAACTTATTATCTGTATTATTTATTTTTAAGGAGGGGGTTGTACATTTTTCTTTATTTTCCGAAATTATTTTAAAATCCTTACAAGGTAATAGTTTTACCCCAAAAAAAGGACCCCCCAATTTAAAAATTCTTCTATTTAAAAATAAATGTGTCTATATCTACATTGTTCTTTGAAATATTTTTGATATTAGAAACTTATTATCTGTATTATTTATTTTTAAGGAGGGGGTTGTAAATTTTTTTTTATTTTCCGAAATTACTTTGAAATCCTTACAAGGTATAGTTTTACCCCCCAATTTAAAAATTCTTCTATTTACGTACTAAAATATTGAAAAAAATTAAAAAAAAAGCTCTAGCCTTCTATATTACAGAAAAAATTCTACAGTTATAAAAAATATTTTCCAAAACTCAAAAAATATATATAGATAATAATTTTTTTTTAAATTAATTGCGAATCGTTTCTACATCAACAATAATCGCAAATCCTTTTATATAAAACGCGCAATTCTCGAACTTAAATACATTAAAATCAGCAACACAATTTTTGGATCGTAATGCAAAAAATCGAACAAACAAGCTCGAAAAAAAAAAAATTCTAAAAATAACCACTTAACGGAAATACAATTTTCGAGGTGATCTAATATGGTTCGAAAAGTGGATATTCCAAGGACATATACGTCGATGACGACTAAATACTTTCAATCTACATAATATTTTTGTCGCTATGCAATAATCGATGTTTTCTAAAATTGTTATATGTTAATAATTATTGAACAGTTATCAGTAAACAATATGTATAATAAAATGGAAAAATACCAATTATTTAAAAAAGAATAACGTACTTTTTTTTGAAGGTCATTCATTCAAGTTTTGATCAAGTGAAAAATAAAAAATATAAACGGGGTAAATCACAACTAACGAACACAGGAAAGTTTGAGATTTTATACAGGGTGTAAAAGCCAAGCGGAATAAATTTATTATTAACGAAATTCGCTATCATATACTCAGAACTTATTACAATATAACCTACAACTTATTTCCCGTCTAGATTTTGATAATATGAAAGAGTAAGCAAAAACCCAGCACACTTCACTCTGTTTATAACTGCTAAATTCATATCACTTCCTGTTCCTACACTAGCGCTATTTCGGTGAGTGCTCGAACAATAATTTTCTGTTTACAAGTGGACACTTTTTCAACTAATCCTCCATACAAGACAGTTCTCCTTACTTCTTCCCTCCATAGTAGTGATGTGTGGTTGAGAATCAATCATTGCTCCTGTAATGCATATACAGTGTATATCTAGCTCATGATTTTTGGGGTCACAGTCCCAATTTCTCCCTGCCAGATTCTTGCACACCATTAGAGCCAATGTGCTTTTTAGATGGATAAATATTTCCTGTTATTAACAAAAAAATGTACATCAGATGCATTTTGTTCCATTGCAGTTACCTGCAAATTTTCATAAATGTCGTTATTTTGGTTTAAAAGATATTTACCCCGTATAAATGTCTTCCTTATTGCATTAAAAAGTTTGTTCCTGGCGTTCTAAAATCGATATTCATATTATCCTTCATTCTAATAAATTAATCCGATGACAATAAACAGTAAACCCGATCTAGACAATTCTAGGGGAAATATTTTTTGTGATACAGCTCCCTGTATATATGAAAAAAAAAAAAATTAAAGATATCAAAAAACTTCGAAAGGTAAGGCAGACAGCTTTCGATCACCTCATACCTACGTGTTATAAATAGAATTCAGTTCCCAGTATTCCGACTCGGAATAAATATCTGTCTCTCTTCCTGTATTACTCTCTCTCCTTCCTTACCCTCTTCCATGAAAAATACATGAGTAAACATTTCAATAAAGCTACCAAAGTCTTGTATTGAGAGAGAGACCGATATTTTTAGAACGGTTAGTAATGTTAGTATGCATATTTTTATATACATATATTTATTTCACGAGATTATTACAATCCTCCATTTTGAAACGATAATAATTATTAGGCGACTATCAACAACTTGGCATTTACGTAAATTTTCGTCGTCGCTCGATTTCTATACGAGGGGCAAACAAAACAGTATATCGTATAATGCAAATTCGCTTCAAATAAGTACCAGGTACGTCAAAAATCCGACGACTTCAGTGAAAGTAGGTATACCAATACTTGTAATTACAAATTGGTTCATGCGTATTCGAAGTAAAAATAATATTATCGAAGAGGTCAATGTATTTATACCGTACTGTATACGTATAACGTTTCAAAATTCCATTATTCGCTATATGTATAAATCTGCATTATTTGGAAAGTGCCTCAGTATTCTTAGAAGCACTAAAACTATAGAAATAAGCATTCTATGGTGAATTTTTTTTTAACCATACAATGTGAGTCATAACTATTAGGATATAGGTTAAGGGCAGATTGTTTGGACCAAAATATACCTAGCGATAGGAACAAATATTGCCGTGGAAAAAGTTAAAAGGGCGATGTAATTGAATTTCTCCTTTTGTTTTTGTGCTAATAATATTCCCTGTATAAAATTTTGATAACAATACAGTGAAATTATTTGCAAAAAAACTTCAACGCTCTTTATCTTTTGCCACAGCATATTTGGTTCTATCTCTATATTTTGGTCCAAACAATATGCCCTTGATTTATTGATTGGCTCAGCCCAACCAGTCAGAGGCTTAGAGTCCTCGGCACCTCAACCTTTAGGCTTTTTATGCTCTTCGTTGTGCCGTTTATGTGAAAAGACCAGTTGCCCTTATCAGGCTCAACAGACTTGTCGCTAGGTCCTTCTTGGAGAAACCCTCCCATAGATCTTCGAGTCCTAGCAGTCTATATATCCAATGAGATAATGCTTCACAATTGAAGATAATGTAAGAGGCTGGCTCTTCCATGCACAACCGACAGTTAGGTTCCTCCCTGTATATGTCGATTGTATGCATGAGCTTTCTTGGGGTATAGTGACCGGTGAGTAAACCCGTCACAATCCTCATCTGGCCCCTGTTAAGGTTTAGTATTTCATTAGTTAGCGTCCCCGAGAGTTTTTTGACTAGGAGTTTTCTGTATTCCTGTTTTGCCACGTGTCTCCAGTACGATTGATGTTTAGTTTGAGTCCACCAAGATGCACAACCACGTGCAGTAGTTTTAGATATCACAAATACTGTTTTAGAACCAGTGAATGCAGTCTCAGACCCTAGGTTTGCTAGGATGTCTGCCTTTTCGTTTTCTACAATGCCCTTGTGCCCCGGGATCCACTTAAGAGTAACTCTATTATGGTTAGCCAGGGTTAATAGTTTTTGTAGACAGTCCCAGGCCTGTCCAAATATTTTAGTGCTGCCTGACTATCAGAGAGTATAAGGATCTTTTGACCTCTATACCCTCTTAGAGTATTCAATTGCAAACACATGTCGATAGCGTAGATTTCTGCCTGGAATACAGATGCCAGATTCCCCAACAATGTTCCAATGTCAGTCTGTGTACCACACCAAAGCTCCTTCTGTCCTTAGCCTATGTCCCAATAGTTACGACTCGCCCTGTATAAGGGCTTTACTATCAAAACCACTCCTGATCCGTCGAAAATCTGTTTTAAACTGCCAGTGGTTGTCAAATTTATGACTTTGAAGGATCCGGATCCAGTGGCTGGATGTGAGCGAAATGAATAGTTCGCTAATCTCCAGACTGAGTACTGATGCACATACAAAACATGGAAAAATGGTAATTTAAGGTTTCAAATATTTCAGAGAACCGAGGATGAATCTTGATTGAATTTCGTTAAAAAAATCCGGCGTTATTCACGATGAATGAACTGTGTTGGGTATAAATTTTGTTTTGAACTATTTTTGGCAATTTCTATGATCATTTTTCGCATATAAAAAGTCATACTAGTCATTTTCAACCCATTTGATGTTTTTCTTTTACCACCTATTTCCTAAAATATCGAATATACCTAAAAAAATTTTATTCGTGTGCCACTCAATCTTGTTTTAAAATATTATAACTGGTTTTTATGGCAGACATAGAATTAAATAACTGCCTGTAGTGAAAATTATGACTCCTAGTGTCGTAAAACGTGGCTGTAAAATACAATCGTCTAAAGTACGCTACGCTACACTAGAATATCTTTTCAGTCATCTAAGTATACTTGCGACGTTGCCAAACCGAATAAATACTGGGTAATTTAAAAAAAAAAATTTTTAAGGGTTAAAAAATGTGTCAAATTATTAATAAATCTATCTACTAATTAGACAACATTTTTTTTTATTTTCTTTTTCAGTAATTTTGCATTGCTAATCTGAGCTTTGTGTTTCTGAAGGTTCCTCTCACAGTGACAAAGAGCTGGATCCAAATACTCCCGAAAAATTACCCAGGACACCGAGCGAACGGAAGCGGAAACGGAAAGCGGAAGACAGCGGCGGAGGAGGTGTTGTGGTGGGACCTCCGCTAGCGAAGGGGGCAGTTCGTAATCAAAATACGGATAAAAAAATTAACGAATACTTCAAACATTCGGGTAACAGTCATAGTCCGATAAGACACGGTGGGGCGAAGAGTCCGTCGCCGCAACAACCCTACGCAATGGTAAGTAACCTCTTATTTTAGGAAATTGTCAATTTAAAGGGGGCACGGCTTGAAATATATTTAGAAACTATTTTTGTTAATTTATTCTATAATTTAAACAATTTAATATATTTTTTTAATAATAAAAAGTATTTAATAATTTTTGGAAGTGTGAAAAAAAATTTAAAAAAATTCTAAAAAATTAAAAAAAATACTTTACCCTATTAAAAAATATATATTCTATAATTTAAACAATTTAATATATTTTTTTTATAATAAAAAGTATTTAATATTTTTTGGAAGTGTGAAAAAAAATTTAAAAAAATTCTAAAAAATTATAAAAATACTTTACCCTATTAAAAAATATAAATTCTATAATTTCGACTTATACTTTTAATATGTAATCAAAGTTCTTTTCCTTTCAGTTACCTCCTTCACCGCAACAAGTGGGGATGTCATCCCCGCAAGTTTGTAATACTGCTTTTGAATTTTATAAGCAACCGTTAAGGGTGCCACCCCAAACTATGGTTCACAAATTTATACAGGTCAGTATTACACTTTGCACTTGATTTATCTATCACTATTTATTTTTCTTCAATATATAGAAGGTACCATTGGATCTAATACACATCCTTGTGGCACTCCTAATTTTATTTCCCTCATTTTAGACCATTTTGTGATTTATGTATCGGTTAAAATTATGTGTGTGTTTTTTTCAGACTGACTTAACATGTCATAGGATACAGGAGTTCGAAACTCAAGCTTCCTCCGACTTAGAAATGGCTAATACAAAAATAGACGAATTAAAACGGGCTAACGAAGAACTGAGGCATCAAATATCGACGCAACAGAAAGCGATAGACCAACACAAGCAGCAAGTGAATAAGTGTATAGAGGTTGTTAAAAAACTGCTCAAAGAAAAAAGTTCGATAGAGAAAAAGGAGGCGAGACAAAAGTGTATGCAAAATAGGTTAAGGTTAGGACAATTTGTGACGCAAAGGGTGGGGGCGACGTTCCAGGAAAATTGGACGGACGGACACGCGTTCCAGGAATTAGCGAGGTAAGTTTTTTTTCAATTTCTCATTTTTTAAAAATTTTTTTAAAGTTAATTTCAATTTATTCTAATTTATTTCAATAATAATTCATTTTAATTAAATTTTATTAATTTTAATTTAGTTGGACACATTTTATTTCAGTTTAATCTATTTTAATTTAATTTTATTTCAATTATGATTCACTTTATTTCAATTTTATTTTAATATTGATTCATTTTAGTTCAATTTTATTAATTTTAATTAAGTTTTACTCATTTTACTTCAATTTAATTCCTTTTAATTCAATTTTATTTGAAAATTAATTCAATTTTAATTCAATATTTATTTGTTTTAATTCAATATAATTCATTTTATTCAGTTTTATTCGTTTTAATTCAATTTATATTCATATTAAATCAATTTAATTTAATGATGATAAAACTTGATCCAGAAGTACCATGACGGTCAAAATTGTTTCAAGACGGGACTGATTTTTAATAAAAAAACAGTTTAAAAATAATTTAAATAATTTTTTGTATTTATTCGTATTTTTCTTTTCTTTTCAGGCGGCAAGAAGAAATAACGGCGGAACGCGAAGAAATAGATAGACAGAAAAAATTGTTGTTAAAGAAAAGGCCTTCGAATAACGAGAGCGGTCGTAAAAGAAATAATTCTAGTGCGCTATTGAACGGTACGGATTCCGGTTTCCTTAAACCGGACGCGGTGCCGGGTTCGTTTACGTTACAAGAATATTACGAAGCAGACGAAATATTAAAATTAAGACAGAACGCTTTGAAAAAAGAAGACGCCGATCTCCAACTCGAAATGGAGAAATTAGAGAGGGAGCGAAATTTGCATATTAGAGAGTTGAAACGTATCCACAACGAGGACCAGAGTAGGTTTAATAATCATCCGGTACTCAATGACAGGTAAAAAAAAATTTTTTTTCTCCCTAAAAAAACGTTTTCCATCTTCTCATCCTTTTTTTTAGGTATCTGCTGTTAATGTTGTTGGGTAAAGGGGGGTTCAGCGAAGTGCACAAGGCGTTTGATCTCAAAGAACAACGGTACGTCGCCTGCAAAGTGCATCAGCTCAATAAGGACTGGAAAGAAGACAAAAAAGCCAACTATATAAAGTGAGTGGTAACGTTTTTTCTTCCTATTTTAATCGCAATATTTTTCCATCTCTTATTAGCAGCCTCATCATTCGATATAACCCTAAATTTGGACTACCGACAGATTTTACTAGTTTTCAGGTTACCTCTTATATTTTGAGACTGTCTGAGACATTTTGAGATACTCCGAAACGTTTTAAGACATTTTGGGACGCTTTTAGACTGTCTGAGATGTTTTGAGACTATCCGAGATGTTTTGAGACTATCTGAGACGGTTTGAGACTATCTGTGACGTTTTGAGACACTCCGATACGATTTGAAACTGTCTGAGATGTTTTGAAACACTCCCGACACGTTATGAGTCATTTCGAGACATTCGGAGAGGTTTTGAGCCTATCTGAGATGTTTTGAGCCTATCTGAGTAGTTTTGAGACACTCCGAAACGTTTAGAGACATTCTGGGACGCTTTGAGACTGTCTGAGATGTTTGGAGACTATCTGAGACGATTTGAGACACTCCCAAACGATTTGAATCTGTTTGAGATATTTCGAAACACTCCGAGACGTTTTGAGAAATTCCGAGACGGTTTGAGACATTTTGAGACTGTCTGAGACATTCTGGGACGCTTTCAGACTGTCTGAGACGGTTTGAGACTGTCTTTGACGTTTTGAGACACTCCGATATGATTCGAAACTGTCTGAGACGTTTTGAAACACTACGAGACGTTTTGAGACACTCATGAGACATTCAAAGGTATTTTGAGTCGTTTTGAGGAAATATTTTGGAGTGACATTTGACGCTTATATCATGAGAAATGTCACTCCAAAATACGTCCTCAAAACGCATCAGGATACCTCTTATATTTTGAGACTGTCCAAGACATTTTTGAGACACTCCGAAACGCTTTGAGACTATCTGAGACGTTTTGAAACACTCCGAGACGTTTTGAGAAACTTCTGAGACGGTTTGAGACATTCGTAGACGTTTTGAGACACTCATGAGACATTCAAAGATATTTTGATTGAATATTTTGGAGTGACATTTGCCGCTTATATCATGACAAATGTCACTCCAAAATACGTCCTCAAAACGCATCAGAATGTCTCAAATAGTCTCAGAATATCTTAGAGTACCCCAAATCGTCTCAAACTATCTCAGAGGGTCTCAAAATATCTGAATGTGTCTCAAAACGTTTCGTAAAACATCTTCAAGCGTTTTAAAACTATTGAGGCTAGAATCCCCTTTTTTTTTATCAGTCTGGCAACTGTTATAATCTTAATAAACAAAAAACTATTTTTTTTTTATCGATTTCTAATTGTTAAATTTCGTTTTTAGACACGCGTTGCGGGAGTACAATATACACAAGGCGTTAGATCATCCGCGCGTAGTTAAATTGTACGACGTCTTCGAAATAGATGCGAATTCCTTTTGTACTGTACTAGAATACTGTGATGGACACGATCTTGATTTTTATCTAAAGCAGGTGAGTTTTACACACACTGTATAACTATCAACAACAAAAAAACACCTTTTCTTTCTCAAATTAACCATTAATACTCGGAAACTATAATAACTGGCCTCGAAACGTATCCCTGTGGTACACCCTCTACGTACTTGACACTATTTTTTTTTTTGTAGCATAAAACGATACCCGAAAGGGAAGCGAGATCGATCATAATGCAGGTCGTCTCGGCTTTAAAGTACCTGAACGAGATTAAACCTCCTGTGATCCATTACGATCTGAAACCCGGTAATATCCTATTGACTGAAGGTAACGTCTGTGGCGAAATCAAGATCACCGATTTCGGTTTGAGTAAAGTCATGGACGAGGAAAATTACAACCCCGATCACGGCATGGATTTGACGTCTCAAGGCGCCGGCACATACTGGTAAGTCTTTCCTCACACACATAATGCTGCATATATTTTTCTTATCCTACAGCGTTTTGGTTAGTTTAATTGCAAGTCTCTCGTATCAAAGCTGCTGCATCGAGGATTCTATTCTAGTTATATCGATCATATCTTCTACCATCCTCTGCAGAATTGGTAGGCTGCAGCTCTTTTTGGTCTTTAGAAGTCTGCATTTCACTTTGGGTTTTGGATGGCTGTAGAACTTCTTTCTGTTTGAAAGTTTGCATCTCTACAGTACTCTTTTGTCTTGAGAAGTCTGCAGTTCACTTTGGTCTTTAGATGCCTGCAGTTCTCCGTGGTTTTTAGAAAGTTACAGTTCTTTTTGGCATTTAGAAGTCTACAGTTCTCTTTGGACTTGAGAAAGCTACAGTCTTTTTGGTCTTTCAAAGTTTGCAGTTCACTTTGGACTTTGGATGACTGTAGAACTTGTTTGTTTGAAAGTGTGCAGTTTTTTCTTTAGAAAGCTCTCTTTGGTCTTTGGAAGGCTACAGTTATTTTTCCTTTAGAAGTCTGCAATTCTCTTTGGACTTTAGAATGCTACAGATTTTTTTGGTCTTTGGAAGGCCTTAGAACTTTTGTTTGTTTGAAAGTGTGCAGTTTTTTCTTTAGAAATCTGCATTTGGTCTTTAGAAGTCTGCAATTTTCTTTCGTCTTTACATGTCTGCAGTTTTCTTCGGTCTTTACAAGGCTACAGGTCTTTTTGGCATTTGGAAGTCCGCAGCTCTCTTTGGACTTGAGAAAACTACAGATCTTTTTGGTCTTTGAAAGTTTGCAATTCTCTTTGGACTTTGAATGACTGTAGAACTTCTGTTTGTTCGAAAATGTGCAGTTTTTTTTGGTTTTCAGAAGTCTACAGTTCTCTTTTGTCTTGAGAAGTCTGCAGTTTTCTTTGGTCTTTAGAAGGCTACAGTTATTTTTTCCTTTAGAAGTCTGCAATTCTCTTTTGATTTTAGAATGCTACAGATTTTTTTAGTCTTAGAACTTCTTTTTTTTGTTTGAAAGTGTGCAGTACTTTTTGGTCTTTAGAAGTGAGTAGTTCCCTTCGGTATTCCGAAATCTGTAAATGTTTTAGGGTTTTGTAAAATCGTCGGGAGATCTCTTCGGGATTTGATTATATATCTGCAATTCTCTTTAACGTTTGGATGTCCTCTGCATCTCTCCTTTGAATCTTGTAGATCCGTTTAAACCTTGAGAACCCTTAAATTTTTTATGTTTTGGAAGTCTGCAGACCTCTTTGGGCGTTAGAAGACTGCAAATATCTTTAAACTTTAAGAGTCGACAAATTTCTTTGCTCTTTGGATGCCTGCAGATCTTTTTGGGTTCTGGAAGCTCGCAGATCTCTTTGAGCTCTGGATAGGGCAGATCTTTTTTGGCTTTGCTTGTCTGCAAATCTTTTAGGGATTTGCAAACCTATAGATCTCTTCGAGCTCTGGATACCTGCAGATATTTTTTGGCGTTGGAAACCTATAGATCTTTTCGAGCTCTGGATACCTGCAGATACTTTTTGGCTTTGATTTACTGCAGGTATTTTTAGGCTTGATTGTCTGCAAATATTTCTGCGCTTTGGAAACCTATAGATCATCTCTTCGTGCTCTGAATATCTGCAGATCTTTTTGGGCGTTGGAAACCTATAGATCTTTTCGAGCGCTGGATACCTGCAGATCTCTTTTGGCTTTGGAAACCTACAGATCTCTTGGAGCTGTGGATACCTGCAGTTCTTTTTGGGCGTTGGAAACCTATAGATCTTTTCGGGCTCTGGATACCTGCAGATATTTTTTGGCGTTGGAAACCTATAGATCTTTTCAGGCTCTGGATACCTGCAGATATTTTTTGGCTTTGATTTACTGCAGGTATTTTTAGGCTTTGATTGTCTGCAAATATTTCTGCGCTTTGGAAACCTATCGATCATCTCTTCGTGCTCTGGATATCTGCAGATCTTTTTAGGCGTTGGAAACCTATAGATCTTTTCGAGCGCTGGATACCTGCAGATCTCTTTTGGCTTTGGAAACCTATAGATCTCTTGGAGCTGTGGATACCTGCAGTTCTTTTTGGGCGTTGGAAACCTATAGATCTTTTCGGGCTCTGGATACCTGCAGATATTTTTTGGCGTTGGAAACCTATAGATCTTTTCAGGCTCTGGATACCTGCAGATATTTTTTGGCTTTGATTTACTGCAGGTATTTTTAGGCTTTGATTGTCTGCAAATATTTCTGCGCTTTGGAAACCTATCGATCATCTCTTCGTGCTCTGGATATCTGCAGATCTTTTTAGGCGTTGGAAACCTATAGATCTTTTCGAGCGCTGGATACCTGCAGATCTCTTTTGGCTTTGGAAACCTATAGATCTCTTCGAGCTGTGGATACCTGCAGTTCTTTTTGGGCGTTGGAAACCTATAGGTCCTTTCGAACTCTGGATACCTGCAGATATTTTTTTGGCTGTGATTTACTGCAGGTATTTTTGGGCTTTAATTGTCTGCAAAACTATGGAAACCTGCAGCTCTCTTTGAGCTCTGGATGCCTGCAGATCTTTGATTATCTTCAGGTATTTTCAGGCTTAAAGATGTCTGTAGGTTTCTTTAGACATTTGAACTACTTTTAAGTGAAGAGACGATATATTTATTAAGGTTATATTTTGTTATTCTGTTTTAGGTATCTTCCACCAGAGTGTTTCGTAGTAGGTAAGAATCCTCCGAAGATTTCATCGAAAGTGGACGTGTGGAGCGTAGGCGTGATATTCTATCAGTGTCTGTACGGCAAAAAACCCTTCGGACACAATCAATCTCAAGCTACCATCCTAGAAGAGAATACAATCTTGAAGGCAACCGAAGTGCAGTTTGCAAACAAACCGGCCGTTACGAACGAAGCGAAAAGCTTCATTCGAAGCTGTCTGGCGTACAGAAAGGAGGATCGTATCGATGTCCTTTCGCTGGCGAGACACGAATACCTCCAACCGCCGATGCCTAAACATTCGAGATTAACATCGAACCAACAACAGCAGCAACAACAACAGCAGCAACAACAATCGGCATCGTTTTCGGCGGGTATTTTCGGAGCAATGAACGCATCGTCGTCGTCTTAGTAGACCAGATCCCGGGGGCGAAAAAATCAAAACAATAACAAAAGGAAAAAATTACAAACGGACGTTTCATGATTTTTAAATTGTGACGTTAAATGGACAGTGTTTTCGCTTTGAAATTTTTCAATTGAATCGTATAAAAAAGGAATTTCTTTATTTAATATTTTCTTTTTCTTGGAAAAATGGAAAATCGAGACAAGAAAAATAAGTGGCGCAGTCGGTATCGATCCTAATTGCACTTCAAAGCAAATCGTTTACCCACTTTTTTACAATCAAACTTTAAATCACTTTGAAGGACTTTTAAACCATCCTTTAACTCGGATTGTCACTTTTTCTTTGTAAGTCAGTCAACAGCAAAAGTTCCGTTGGTTATACCCGCAATTCCTGTCAAATCAGCTTCCTAAAGATGTCTTTACCCTCTTTGTCTGCCCCCTGCATAGTAATGTTTCTTATTTACAAGTTTAACGAACATTCCAGGATTTGTTTCCATAAAAAACGACATTTTTCCATTTCTAAAGTTCTTTTGACGCTTTTTCTTGTTCTCTGTAAGTAATTTTTTGCAAATCCTTCTTTATTTGCAAGTTTAAGGAACATTCCAGCATTTATTTCCATGAAAAACGTTATTTTGCTTTCAAAAGTTGAATAGCACAATTTTTGACGTTTGTATTGTTCTTTGCCAGTAATTCTTTGAACATCCTTCACAAATCCTTCGATATTTATCAACAAACGAGTTGAAGGAAGGCTCTATTACCATAAAAAAGTCATTTTGATCTGTCAAAAGATAATTGGCGCAGTCGTTGTTGATCCTATATTAATTTTAGCTTTTCAGACGTTTTTATTGTTCTCTTTAAGTCATTTTTTTCAAATCCTACGAAATATTCCTTATTTACAAGAATAAGGAACATTCCAGGACTTATTTCCATGAAAATTGTCATTTCTCTCTGTCAAAAGTGAAGTGAATCAGACATTATCGATCCCATGTTATTTTTCGACGTTTTTTAGTTCTTTGCAAGTAATTTCATGACAATTCTTCGAAATGTTCTTTACTTACAAGTTTAAGGAACATTTCAGGATTTAATTCCAGGAAAAACGTCATTTTTCTATGTCAAAAGTGAAGTGTGGCAGTCAGTATCGATCCCATGTTATTTTTTGGTTCTTTTGACGATTTTCTAGTTGTATGCAAGTAATTTTGTCCAAATCCTTCGAAATATTCTTTATTCATCAGCTTAAGGAAGATTCCAGGTTATATTTCTCCATAAGTCGATTTTTGACGTTTCTAATGTTATTTGCAAGTAATTCTTTGAATATCCTTCACAAATCTTTTGACTTGTGTCTGATTTACCAGCAAACGAGGTAAAGGAAGTTATTTCCATGAAAAACGTCATTTTGATCTGTCAAAAATTAATTGGCGCAGTCGGTGTCGATCCTATATTAAATTTAGCTCTTTTGACGTAATTCTTTGCACGTACTTACCATTTTTTAAATTTTGGCATAAAACGACAACAAAACCACACAGGGTGATGCAAAAAACGTTTTTTTTGTCTCGTTTCCATCGGTTTTAAATTATTTTTCCCACTTTCCATTTAGATGGAATCAAAAAGCGTCTGTTTGTAATTTTTTAATTTTGATTTTTTTGAAAAAAGTCCCTAGGATCTGGCCTATAGTGCAGTGCTGTGTTTAATAATAAGTTATTAACGAGAAACGTGACTCTTACCCAAAAAAGAAAAGAAAAATAGTGTTAAATATAAATATTATCTCCGGTATTAGAAAAAAAAAAAAGATTTTTTTTTTTCTAAAAAAAAATTAGACTGATTTTTTTTCGTTTGATTTTTTTTTTGTTTGGTCGAGTGAGGACGTTGCGATTTATTCGAAAATGACATACACACGATTACAAACCAAAAAAAAAAAAGATAAAAGAATATAGTGCGGATTTTTTTGAAAATTTGTTTTTTTCAAAAAACAATGCTTGGCTTCCCCATATTTTTTTTTCTACTGTCAAAACGGTAGACGCAAAATGTTATTTTTTTTGGAAATTTATTTATTTTCGCCGTTACTGTTGAGGAATTTTTGTTTTTTCTTATTATTCGTTTTAGAATCGATTTTAAACAAAAATTCGACCGTTATTTTCACCGAAAAAAAAATTGAAAAAAATTTCCAAAAATTTGCGTTCAATTAAAAAAAAAAAAAGATGAACAACGTTTTTTTTTCTTAAATTCAACTCTTTAAACAAAAAAAATACATTTTTTACGGAAAATCTCCTTTTTTACAACTTTTAATACATTTCAACTCGTTTAAGATCAGTTTGCACCGTACGAACCGGATCGGACGCGTTAATTTGTTGGTTTTCCCCAATTTCTCTTCCAACCCCTTTTATAACTGCTCTTTTTGAATTTTCCAGCTATTTCCTACACTTTTATAACTACCCTATAGTCATCCAGAAAAAAAATGCATTTATTGACAGAATTTCATAAAAATTACCCCTTTTCACACCATTTGATACTATTTAATACACTTCAATGCATTTAAGCTCGTCTTACACCATACGAACCTTACCGAACGAATAAATTTGTTTGTTTTCCCTATTTTTCTTCAATTTTGATAAATAAGTGAATATTTCCTACAATCTCCCATCTATTTCTTCACTTCCACTACTTTTACAACTGTCCTCAAGTCCTTTTCCCCTTATGCTAAATTTTTACTTTGCTATTCACTATTCGACTCGCCAAAACCACTGGTAATTCTTTTTTACCAGTCAAACATCGATTTTCGGCTACCTCTTCTCTTTTTTCCACTGTTGAACCCTTTTCCTCATCCTATTTTCTCCAATTTGTAATATTTTTCCTCTAAATAAATTTATTACAGATTCTCTCCATTTTCTTCCAGATCTTTTCCCATTTTACATCCAAACTATTGTCAAACTGCCCACAACCCTTAATTCCTTCTTTTTCAACCTTTGATTAACCTTCTTCCTTCCAATTTTTTCATCCTTTTTCATTAATACCGCCTGGAATAGCTTCTCTCCATTTTCTTCCAAATATTTTCCCATTTTACGTCCAAACTACTACCAAACTTCCCTTCAACCTTTAATTCCTTCTTTCTCAACCCATGATTAACCTTCTTCCTTCCAATTTTTTCAATCTTTTTCTTTAATATCTCCTGCAACAGTTTCTCCCCATTTTCTTCCAGAGATTATTTTCTTTTCTCATCAGTTACGTCCAAACCGCTCTTCAGTTTTCCACTACTTTTTTCCCTTTTCTTGAGCTCCTTCCATCCCATATGCGACCATTTTCCTCTAAAACCTCCTACTCCATCTTCTCTCCTTCGTTCATCCCCCCACTTTATCTTATTTTCTACATCATTGCTCCCATTTTAACCACACTACATTTCACAAATCTCATTTCCACTTTTTGTTTCCCAATTTTTCCCATCTCTGCATCGAATAACTAATTTTCGGTATACCACAAGGTTCCCTTACATGCCCTCTACCTATACACCATTTATATTTCGGTTTTTTCCGATTTTTTTTTCGATTCTGTATCATTTTCTCGATTGTATTGACGAACGTAAAACATTCCAGGATTTATTTGAACGCAAAAATCGAAATAATCAATTTTTTTTTCGTGTGTGTAAATAACGCAAATTTTTGCGTCGACCGTTAATCCGATTAGTTTGAAAAGTAAGTGCAAACAAAAAAAACAAAAAACATAGTCGTACGTTTTTTAAGTTATTATTATGGAAGTGCCCTTGCTTTGTATCATAGTAAATCTATTTTGCGATCCCTCCTCCCAACTCTCTCTTTATCTATCGAGAAAAATAAATTTCCTTCATCACCGCCCCCCCGATCCCCCGGAAAACTTTCCTAATTCCCCCCCTTGTTCTCTCATTATTCATAATAATAGTGTAATGTGTACAAAATGAAAAAAATATGGAAGAAAGATTCAACCCTACCTATTCAAATTCAAAGATTCGTTTCGGTTTGTAGGATTTTTGTCGGTTTCCTATAAAAATAAACGCTCTGTATATGAAATTTGTTGCTAAACGTTGATTATTTTGGATTTTACTGAAAATTTACTTTTTTTTTGGAAAATAATTGAAATTGAAGGTGTTTTCTACCAGCATTTTGGTCTCGTACTTCCTAAACGTTATTCACCTTCCACCCCAAGGAAAACCTCCAATTTCCAACAATTCTTGCTTTTTTATCTCCTCTTGCTTCCAAGTTGAAATTTTCTACATATCTTCAATCAAAACAACTCTGCTATTATTTGTCGGAAAAACTACAAATTTTCTTTTAAAACCCTTCCTTCTCAGTAGATATACATCCGCTAGATGACGCTGTATCTGTGAAATGGAACACTGACTTCTAACACAACGCTTTGGACAATCTATCAGTTGTCAATTGTCAGAGTATAATTCTGTGACAGTTATCAGTGTTTCATAGTATTCTCTAATTTTCAGTAAACCATTCTTCACTGACTTTGATTTTTTTTGACAGCTGTACCGTAGCAGACAGCCAAAATATTTCTTTTCAAGTTCTTCACCAAAATTGAAGTTTTTTTCCGGCAAATCTTTTTTCAAAAAACAATTAGAATCGTCCAAGTTCTTTTTGTATCTCAATTTATTTTTATTTTTTGTAAAAATCAAGGTCAAGACAAAACATTTTGTAGGTAACTTGAAACGTTTATTACATATGCCAAATTTGTCATTCTGTTCTAATGTCACCTGTCGTATAGAATATATGACAAGCGACAATTGTGACAAGTGACAGCTTTAGTACATGTCATAACCGCTTTTAACTGGAAAATTTCTCATTGGACGTTCGTATACATCTAAATATTCCACCGATTATACCGAATGATTAAATTTTGAGATCGTTGGTGGAATTTTTTTTTTGGAAAAGGCAAAAAATCCTACAGGACGAAACGGACGGTTTTCACTAGATATGGCTTGTAGAATACAAACTCATTTTTTGTTTGAGTTTGTGATTTTGACGGGTGAGAAAATAAATTTAGCAGCTTTTGAGACGTTCGCAATTGATTTTGCATCGATTTGTTCGAGAACAATGAACATTTTTTTACAAAATTACATTTCAAAAGGTTCCGGTGTGAAGCAGGGTAAGTTTTTTTCTTTCGAAAACGATCCTACATTTAATCGATACATTTTTTTTTTTATAAATTGAACGATTTTTGTGAAAAATTCACGAATTAAACTTAAAGAAATTAAAATATCAATATAATCTGATACATTTTAAATATTTTTGATTTTCAGAAAATTAATTGCATCATCATAATAAAATTCACTAATTTTCTTCACTTTTTCCTTAAATTCACCCATTTCTTCACTAAATTTCCATCGAAATCCTAAATTATTGTTCCAACCTTGAAACCTACAAACATTTTTGCCACTAAATGAACACATTTTCATAACAAAACTTTCCTGACTGGTTTACTTTCTACGAAATGCTCTTTACAACCTATTTCATCAGTTCTCTTACTTTGACCAACATAACATGTCAGTAACACTCTTTCTACCTCCTTATATCCTTTAAACTACATTTTTGAACCTTTCTCTCATCCTTTTATTCCCTTTTTACTATCAATACTCCCAATTTATTATCTTGACTCTAAATATCCATTGAAATCTTCAATTATTGAAACTTACCTACTCTTTTCCTGTTAAAACCTCAATTTCACCTTCAATTACCTCTCCTACCCTCTAATATCCTTTAAACTACGTTGTTAATCCTTCCTCTCATCCTTTTATTCCCTTTTTACTATCAATACACCCAATTTTTTACCTTTACTCTAAATACCCATCGAAATCTTCAATTATTGTTCGTATCTTGAAAGTTACCAACTCTTTTCCTGTTGAAGCCTCAATTACATCTTCCTACCCTCTAATATCCTCTAAACTACGTTTTTAATCCTTCCTCTCATCCTTTTATTCCCTTTTTACTATCAATACTTCCAATGTATTAACTTTACTCTAAATATCCATCAAAATCTTCAATTATTGTTCGTATCTTGAAAGTTACCAACTCTTTTCCTGTTGAAGCCTCAATTACATGTTCCTACCCTCTAATATCCTCTAAACTACATTTTTAATCCTTCCTCTCATCCTTTTATTCCCTTTTTACTATCAATACTCCCAATTTTGTACCTTTACTCTAAATATCCATCATAATCTTCAATTATTGTTCGTATCTTGAAACTTACCTACTCTTTTCCTGTTAAAACCTCAATTTCACCTTCAATTACCTCTCCTACCCTCTAATATCCTTTAAACTACGTTTTTAATCCTTCCTCTCATCCTTTTATTCCCTTTTTACTATCAATACTCCCAATTTATTACCTTTACTCTAAATATCCATCGAAATCTTCAATTATTGTTCCTATCTTGGAAGTTACCAACTCTTTTTCTCTAAATACCTCAATTACACCTTCAATCGTCTTTCCTACTATCTAATATCCTTTAAACTACGTTTTTAATCCTTCCTCTCATTCTTTTATTCCCTTTTTACTATCAATATTCCCAATTTTTTACCTTTACTCTAAATACCCATCGAAATCTTCAATTATTGTTCGTATCTTGAAAATTACCAACTCTTTTCCTGTTAAACCCTAAATTACACCTTCCTACCCTGTAATATCCTTTAAACTACATTTTTAATCCTTCATCTCATCTTTTTATACCATTTTCATCATCAACACTCCAAACTTCTTCTTTTTTCTCCAAATTTCCATCGAAATCCTCAATTGTTGTTCCAACTATGTCCCTTCCTTTTCAAATCAACTTTTTCCAATCAAAGGATCAAATCTATGCTCAAAAATATAAAATCTTTCAAATTTTTCATAACAACATTTTGGTTCACTTTTATTTTTTGTGTAAATTTTGCAATTTTTAGTAAAAAATCTCTTGATGAAATTAATTTTATGAAAAATCTATAAGGGAACAATAAAAATATATTTATTAATATTTTGATTAAAGTAAAAACCTCTTGGAATGTACTTTGTTTAAAATTATCTTTTGCTTTTTTTTTAAATTTAAACTTGATGCTGAATCAATAACAAAAAATTTAAAAAAAAATCTCGATATTCAAAAATAAAAAAAAACAAAACTTAGACTCTAAGTTATATAATAATAATAATTATGTGTATATAAATGACGGCTTAAAAGAAAACTTTTTGAATATCTTTGAGATTGAAAATATCCGTTGCGGATCGTCTTGAATCCATACAAGATCAAATTTTTTACAAAAAAAATATATGAAAATAAAGAGGGGATTTCGACAAAACTCGCTATTATAGCTTAGTCGTTTTTTTTTTATTATTTTTTGGAATACTGGAACGCCAAACGTTGTTATATATATTATAAATATATACAGTAAGTAACCAGCTAGTTTTGTAAATTCCTCCGAAAATTATGATGTAAATATCTTGTAACATTTGTGCTGCAATACTATGGGTCTGGAGCAAAAGCTCGAGGAAAATTATTTATACAAACGTGGTATTTTTTTTTTAGATGTTAAAAAATTTATTGTTTGGAGTTTCTTGATATTTTTGGTACGCCACTGTCTTATTTGGTTAATAATTAACGTATATCTTTGAACTGGGAACAAATTTTGAGATTTCCAATGTTTTCTTTTATTTTGATGGTCTTCAAACTATTTTTTTTTATTTTCCTATTTATATAATTCGGAAAAAATCAAAAATTTTCATTTTTACATCGAAATTTTCATTTCTATAGGAAATATTTTAGCAAATAGGAAATATTTTAGCAAATTTAGAATTTTCCAATGTTTTCTATTATATTGAAGGTCATTTAGCTATATTTTTTCTATTATTCTAAGCTTATTTTTTGGAAAATTAAAAAAACCTCATTCTTGCATCAGAATTTCCATTTCTACTAAAAAATTTCAATTTTTTACTCCAAATTTCCATTTTTTACTCCAAAATTTCGTTTTTCTACAAAATTTCCATTTTTTTCTCCAAAATTTCACCTTTTATATCTTCTAAATTTCCATTTCTTCTCGAAAATTTCCACGTTTTCTCCAAAATTTCCCTTTTTCCTGTCTCCAAAATTCTCATTTTTGTTCTAAAATTTCTATTTTTACTTAAAAGTTTCCATTTTCTCCAAAATTTTCCTTTTTTCTGCATAATTTCAATTTTTCCTACAAAATTTCCGTTTCTTCTCCAAAATTTACCTTTTCCCTCTCTCCAAATTCTCCATTTTTGCTCCAAAATTTCCATATTTACTCAAAAATTACCATATTTACTCCAAAATTTTCCTTTGCCCCTCTCCAAAATTCCCATTTTTGCTCAAAAATTTCTATTTTTACTCCAAAATTTCCATTCTTACTTAAAAATTTCCATTTTCTCCAAAATTTTTCTTTTTTCTGCAAAATTTCCATTTTTCCTCCAAAATTTCCGTTTCTTCTCCAAAATTTCCATTTGCGAATGAATTGTTCAATTATTTTTGACTAAACTGAAATATTTGCAATTTTGTCTTTCGTTTTCATCGATTTTTGTTATTTTTTTTGGAAACAACGCGAATTTCCAGTTTTTAGTTTCTAAAATTTTTTGTAATATCTCTCTCTCTCTCAAATTTCCTTTGCTACGAGGTTAGTTCAAAATGTTTGAATTTTTTCCCCACTTTAATTTTTTTTTTTTAAATTAAGCAAAATTTGCATCTAAAGCACTAGTTCGACCTCATCTGCTACGGAACCAGTCGCTTTAGAACCGAATTTTGACTGATTTAAAAAAAAATATATCAAGAAACTCCTCTTTTCCCACCTACTACTTTAATTATTCAAAATTTAATAAGTTTGTGATAATTTCTCCTTGTAGCGTTGCTTTTAAGACTCGAAACGCAAAGTATGTCCATATTATGGTTAAAGAAAAAATAAAAAAAAAACTCGCAACTAAAATTACATGTTACTGATTTATACTGTGCTGTTTGTGTAAAAATAAAATAAAATAATGAAAAAAAATAAAACCTAGTGGTAATCGCTCACCACGGACTTTTGTGATAAGAATAGTTAAAAAAGTCATGTTCTAGAAAGCAAAAACAAAAAAAATGTATCGTTATATTGTTTATTGTATTGTACCTATACTTTTTATTTTATACAATCGTTCACAGTTTTCTTTTTTCTCTCTCCCTTTTTTTTTCTTTTTGGTATTATCTACCGTTTGTACATATATAGTGTGTATATTACTACACAGTAAAGTTTTCAAAATTAATTTAATTTATTTTTCCTGCGATTTTATTATTAAAAAAAAAAAATATAAGTTCTACTAATTTATTATCGACTTTTTCTCAAAAATAAAGGACTTCCCTTATTAGATGTTTGCTGTGCGGAGAGAAAAGACGATTTTTTTATTAAAATTTACTAATTTTGGTAAGAAATTGAATATACAGCGTGATCAAGCTAAGAAATTGGAAATTGTTTTTTTTTATAATTTTCTTAGTTGGTACAACGATGTATATCAAATTTGTATGTAAAAATTTAGGAAATTAAAATAAAAAAATCGACCTGTGTTGATGGTTACATATTTTTAATAGTTTTTTGCCATTTTCCAAGGATTTTTTTGGAAAAAATTGAAAATTCTCATTTTTGCCTTAATTTTGAAAAATTTCTTTCTCTTTCAGTTTTTTTTTGGGGGAAAAACCAAAAGTTTTCATCTTCTCCTCCAAAATGCCCAATTTTTAGTCCTTTTCAATATTTTGCTGTCTAAATTTTCCAATTTTTTGTTTAAGTTTTGATTGTTTTTCTCAATTTCCCGAGCTTCTTAGGAAAATCAAAAATTTCCGTTTCTTGGTCAAAACTAAAAAGTATTTTCCCAATTTTTTTGTCCAAATTTAAAAATCTTCAATTTTTTATCTCTTTTTGATTGCATTTTTTGTTTTCCCAAGATTTATTACGAAAAATCTGAAAAATTAACATTTTTTATTGTTATTTAACTAAATAAACAAGTTTTTCATTTTCCCAAGGGCGTAGTGCAATAATTTTTAAATAAACAAACAGTTTTTACGTATAATATAACAAATATATCGATTTTTTCATTAAAATTTACTAATCTACAGAAAAATAAAAAATATAGATTGATCCAGCTAGGAAATCAACTTTTTCGCACTGAAGATGGTTCAATTTCTCCGAAACTAGCATCATTCCGTTATAACTTTTATTAAAGTTCAATTTTTACTATTTTAATATTTCGTACTTGGCTCCCTCTGTATATAAAATTTCAGTCAAAAATACAGTCAATTCTAATAAAAAAACAACCTGTTAAAAAATGTAATGTAAAAAAAACAGAAATTTATCAACTTTTTCGCACTGAAGATGGTTCAATTTCTCCGAAACTATAAGCATTCCGTTATAACTTTTATTAAAGTTCAATTTTTACTATTTTAATATTTCGTATTTGGCTCCCTCTGTATATAAAATTTCAGTCAAAAATACAGTCAATTCTAATAAAAAACAACAACGTAAAAAAACAAATATATCAATTTTTTCATTAAAATTGACTAATTTACAGAAATAAAATTTTTTACACTGAAGATGGTTCAATTACTCCGAAACTAGAAGCATATCGTTGTAAAAAATCAATTTAGGCTGTATAAATTGCATGGGACGATTCATCAGAGAACAATTTTTACTATTTCGTAACTGGTTCACTCTGTATAACAAATTTTTACGTAAAATACAGTAAATTTCATTAAAAAAATAGACCTGTTACAAAAGTTCACGTGAACAACTGCTTGTTTAATTAAAAATAATGTTTCCCAAAATATTTTCTTCAAAATTAACTCCCTCCTCTACCATCTATTTATTTTCCATTGTTTAAATTTCTTTAAAATTAATTCCCACCTCTATCATCCTTTAATATTTTATTAAATTCACTTACAACCAAAAATTCTGATAAAATCTATCATATCGATATGTGTCACATCGACGAACCTTTCCGAATCTCCACCGTCAGCTGACGATTCCTACGACGCTTAACTGGCTCAGTTGATTTTCTGTACTGCGTCGGACTGTACGGTTTCTATTCGAAAATAGCTAAATTTTAAGGTAAAATTTACTAATTTTATTCGAAATTTGAACTCGAGACTTGTTTAAAGTGCGAGATATTCATTAGTGTTCGTTTTATTTCGATAATAATGTGTTTAAAAACAAAACTAGGTTTGCTGGTAGCTGGGGTTTTTTTCAGTTTTTTCCATGTAAAAAAACTGACCGGCCATTGTTTGTGAACTGGTGAGTAGGCGATCAACGACAATGGAAGAATTTGGAAATGTAAGTAAATTTTACGTTATTTTGATGTTCTATATTTTGAAAATAATTGAAGCAAAAATGATTTATTCGTAATTAATTTCTATTAGAACAAATTCTTCACCATTTTAAATTTAGATTTGAATTTTGACATTTGTCATAGAGAATCGATGAAATCGGAACTTTAACAATCGATACAACTTTTCGATTTTTTTTAATAAAAGTATATTATAGTATTTAAATATACATTATATAATCATTGATAATATACAGTATGTCTCAATTATTATTGAATTTCGTTTTTATTAAATTTATTTTCAAATTCTACTTTGGGCTTTAAGTTTTTAGCTTCAGAGTTGTTTTTATCTTGTCGAATAAATCGATTTCTGCTTCAATCGAAAACAAAGAGTACCGTTCTACAATGTCAATTTAGCTGTCATCATATACCAGTGAGTGTTATTTATAAACTTATATTCTATATTTAAATGATCTTGGTAGCTATAAAATAAATTGAAGACTTATGACTTATGATATTTGGGCCTATTTCTGGGAAATAAACGAAAATTTCTTCAATAAAATTGCTATTTACCTCTGTGCTTCGTTACTGTCGATATTTTGCAGGTAACTGAATTAAAAAATACTATTTTCTTTGAAATTTATTATTTATAGGGAAAGGAAAACAAAAACTCTTCTCTTATCTCAACTTTTATTGTAAAATGACAAAGAATAACTCTAAAACTTTTCAGAATCAATATATATGTCTGATATAGAGATAATATGTATCTGAATACATGATATTATATAGATGTATTAACTTAATAAATAAATATACATCTTATATTTTCTGCAGAACAAATGATGCTATTTTTTTTTATTCACCTAACACAACTTTTTTGTTTACCAACAGAACTGGCCAATCTTTAGCTTATATTTTTTTTAATGATATTTTTAATACTGATCTTGGCACCCAATTAATAAATCGAATTTATAAATTTGATAAAACTGAAGAATTCATAAAATCACTTGAGGAACCTTAGAAGATATTTAATCGTAAAGTTATATTTTTCATTTATAAGGATGTAGAAAACAAAATTACACTTTCGAATTGAATATCTATTAAGTAAAAATCACTTGTTAACCCTGTGTGAATAATTTTAAAAGGAGAAACTGCGTGTTACAAGAAAAAACGGTCTTGTGCAAAAAATCCATCATTATATGTTTGTTTTTAAATTCAATTTGTGCCCATAAGTTAAAGCTAAACTCTACACTATTCCTAAAAGTTATCTACTATGTAAATAGAAGGTTTCTTGGGTTTTTTAGAATCAAATTCATTGCATCTTTTATTTCATACAGAATTATTAGTTACATTGAAATAATAGAAACCATTAGATGTCCCTTTTTCAACCTTATATGATATTTTATATGTTCTTGAGTACTAAAACTATATCTGCTGGTACTTCTACGTTTCTAATGTATTCGTTACATATTGATTTATTGAAGATAATCATAAATTATCTTAGAAGTCAAAATAATAGTATAAAATTATTAAAACACTTTACAAATTAGAAAGTTACTTGGAAGAAACATCTACTTCTAGGGCTATATGCCCCACAGACAATGAATTACTTAAATGGGGTTGGTATATATGAAAATATAGAACCAACCCTAGAAGTAGATGTTTCTTCCAAGTAACTTTCTAATTTGTAAAGTGTTTTAATAATTTTATACTATTATTTTGACTTCCATTGATAACACGCTTTACTTAAATATGACAATTGATACAGGAAACTGTAATCAAGTAAATAAATTATCTTGTCTAAGATTCTTATTAGGTTGCGATTATTTTTTTTGTTCAATATACTCAGAGTCCAAATAATTATTGAATTGAATTTACTGTTTCAACCCTTACTTCGAGGAATCTACTCATATTTGTATTTTAAATGAAACTAAAAGTCTCTAATTAATTCCACTTTAATAATAAAAAATATGAATAAAAATATATATTTAGATATTATATAGATATTTATATTGAAATAATTATAAATTTTATTTAGAGTTTTCATATATTTTTTATTATTAAAGTGGCGTCAAGTAGAAACTTTTTGTTTCATTTAAAATATAATGATTGAATTATTTATTAACAGACTTATTATCATTCGTAGATATTTAAACAAGGAAAAATTGTTTCCAAAATTGGATATTTTTTCCAAGATTAATGTTATATTTTACGATTGAAAGCTGTAATTTTAGTTATCTGATTTTATATGTTTTTAACATAGCGAAGTACCATTTAATAGTTTTTAACACAAAAAATATTATTTCAACGTACTGTGACATTCTATGACTAGCATTTTTGACAGAAACTAGAAAACCCTACGAAACCAGAGAGTACAATGTGTCGATAGATATAGATATATGTATTAATGATAAAATGATTTTATTTTTAAATGTTTCGCAACATTTTAAATAGATATTTTTATTTTCAATGATTTGTTTCAACTTGATCCCACAGTCGCAGGCACGGAGGCCAAATAGCGTTTAGAAAATTTTTCAACGCATGTGCCAGTTCGCACTCGATATAAAAAAATTAATTGATAAAATACAGGACTGTATTTAGGAGGAAAATTCTCAGATTAATTTAAAATTACAGCCACAGGTATTTAACTACACTGCCCAACAAAGTAATTTTTTTGGATTGTCTAATATTAAACATTGAATTACACTAATTTCCAATATTGCCTTTGTATTTTACATGTTTTTATAATATCAGCTTTAATTGTTGAGCGGTGTAGTTTAAAATTCAGATTTTTTAATTTGAAGGACCTAAGTAGGTCTCTGTTGAGTATCATGGGTGTACAAAAGTTCTGTTTAGGTGTTGAATACTGAATTTTATTATTTTACTATCCTTTTTGTTGATGTAAAATTGAATTAGGTAACTACAACTACCAAGAGGATATTGTCAGTGGCGCAGATGGTTTTGTTTGTTCTTCTTTTTATACAATTTTTGTCTGGTGAGTACCATGGGCGTACGAGAGCTCAATTAGGGTGTTAAATATTGAATATTTTTGTTGTTGATTTTTTTCTGTGGCTGTCAATCTTTACCAAATGACAAAAACATTGTTTACTTTTTCTTTGAGTGAACTCTGTTCTGTATCTGTATCTGTAGAGTAGGGAGGGTGAGTGTAGGCTCACAGCACTTAGGCCACATGTGACCCATTGTACATCCTCCCGAGGAGTTGTCTTCCTAGGTCATTGTCCATCCTGTCCTTCTCAGGAAGGTGGACAGGTCACTAGGAGACATCTCCTTTATATCGGCTGGTGTAGGCCAAGACTCACCGAACACACACTCTCTTATTGACGATAACTCCGGACACTCGCATAAGACACGCCTGACAGTTTCATCTTCCTGTTCACCCATCCTGCATAGAGGTGTGTCCACTAGCCCCATAGTATGGAGGTGTTTCCCTAGTTGACAGTGACCAGTCAGAAATCCTACTGTTAAACGTAGGTTTCTCCTGGTCATCGCCAAATATTTCTTCGGCTCCAGCTTCCCAGGGTCGCCCAGGGTGATCCTGGCAAGACTGCATCCTTTGATTCCATCCCATCTCTTAAGGGATTGAGTATGGGTGTAGCGTTTGGCTAGTTCCGCAATTGTCGAAGTTGTTAGGCCATAGGTGTCACTGGGTCCTAGAATTTTTAGTCCAGCGGCTTCCCTGGCTAAAGAATCAGCAATGCGATTTCCTTTACTCCTGTCGTGCCCTTTAACCCACCTCAGGATAATATTGTTATCTGCCGAGGCGTCAGCTAAATCTTGGTGGCACTCTAGTACTAGCCTCGATATAACACGTTATCTGTTTAAGGCTAATAGGGCTTGTCTACTATCAGTGCAGATTATTATATTTTTGCCAGAAATTCCTCTTCTGGTTAGTTCTTTTGTGGCAATTAAGATACCAGCCAGTTCTGTTTGAACTACGCTGGTATTGTTTCCTCATCTTTAGGCTTAGTGCTCTTGAGTAAACTCCACATCCTGAGCCTTCTTTCATTTTTGAACCATCTGTATATATGCGTATTGCATTTGCAGCACCTGGCTCTGTGTTCTGTTTTATTTGAATTTTGTAAGGTTTGTTAAACAAAAACCTGGGTTCAATTGCATCATTGGTTGCCTGCAGCAGAGGTGGCGCAGTGAGCGCTTCCTGCCACAGGCTCAACCTCAATTGGCCCGCTCCTACTTCGGGGTTTACACCAGCCGTGCGCAATCGTACCATGGCCATTAACTCTGTTAATAAAATAACCCTGTTTCATTGGAATATTTTGTATTAGTACAGTGTAGATAGATTTTCGATGTGCTGTAGTTAATTTTTTTTATAAAAGGCAAGCTGCACCTACAGATATTTATGATTGTCAAAGCTTTTTAAACTATCTGAGCAATGCTAGCAATTATTTTAAAATATTAAACCTTTAAAAATATTGTTCGTTTTATTTATTTTACTTGTACTATTTCATAAAACAGTTGTTGCTAATTTAATTTTGGTAAGTAATAAGGTAAAATTTTTATTTGTTGGAAGTGGAGGACTGTAAAACGTACTCCTTTTTGTGAAAAAAATTCACATCCACATTTTTTATTCGGATTATATTTTGTGGATTTTTTTCAAACCAGTATCTTTGCTATATAGGTTGTCCCAAATTATTCAATTTACAGGAAATCTAGGAAGCAAAAAATTACTCAAAATTTGTAGCATAATAGATTCTTAAATTTACAGATTGTCCCATTGAACAAATAAGTTTTGTTTTATATAGTTTTTTGCACATCACTGATATTTTCTTTATTTTTTTTTTCCAAAGTTCTTGTATTATATTTTCGATTAAAAAGCCTCTTTGTAAACAATAATTTAAAAAAATTAATACAGTATGATTCACATAAGTCTAGCACACTTTTTATCTATTTTTTTGCTACTTCCTGTATATTTTTATGTTCTTGAAAGTCCTTTGATAAGCAATAAAATTGTTGGTGTATTATGGTGAAAATATGAAATAATTGATTATTTCCTTCAAGAAATTATATATTTAATTGATTTTAATAATGGGTAGATACTCGTATATATTTTAAAATTTTTGTCGACTTCCTGTTTAACCAGAATTGATACAGGGTGTTTTCAAATGACACTTACCATGTAGATACCTAAATTGGATAAAATGGTATAAGAATTGAGGGGTCCAGCCTATTTACTTTTTGAAGTTATGAAAAATTAAATGTTTTAATTTGATAACTTTAAAATGGATGAATATATTGATTTGACATTATTTGGTAGGTTGTTTTTAAATGTAAAAGGGCAAATTTTGGGATGGGAAAGGTGACATATATTCTTCCAAATGTACACCACTGGTTCAAGAATTGAAACATAATTTTCCATCAAAATATTCCCTTTTACATTTAAAAACAACTTGCCAAATGTCAAATCAATATATATCCATCCATTTTAAAGTTATCAAATTAAAACATTTACTTTTTCATAACTTCAACACCCTGTATTTCGAAAACTAAATAGGCTGGACCCCTCAATCCTTACATAATTTTGTCCAATTTACGAGAGGTATCTACATGCAAATATTGTAAGTTTCATTTGAAAACACCCTGTATAAAAATTTAAAATTTCAATGGAATACCTAGTATATTTTTACAAATTTGAATTCTTAGGGTGTGTTGTAACTCGGTAGGTTAACCCACTGGTCACGAGACCAGTGGTTAAACTATGTTTAACCACTATTCAGTAGTTAAGCTTTTTTCTGTTGTAACACGAATTGTTGATCAAGGGTCACGTAACCAATGGATTTCAGTTGACATTTCAGTATTTTAGTTTCATGCTGGGTGTTTTAAACTGTTCTTGATTGTATTTGGTATGGGAAATAAGCATTGTGCAAAATAATTTGACTTATTTTTTAATAATAAATATAGCTATTTCGGTTCAGTTTATTAGTTTTAATTTCTTCTATATAATGGGTAAGTTTCTAGAGGCTCTAAGAATCATTTTCGGCTCGAACAACTCATCTTCTGTAAGTTCCTTGTGGCATTATTTATTCTTTTTTCTTATAACAATTCGTACTTAATGTTGAACGGGATAAATATATCTTTATATAAATTATTTTTTTACTTATTTACAAAAATAACTATGAAACGTCAATTGCAAATATAAATTGTCAAATTAAAACAGACAATCAGATAGAACAAGTAAAATTGCATAGTTCCGTGTTTGACCATAGGTTAACTCTCCGAGATCAGATGGTAAACTTTTCGAAGGTTAACCAGTTGGTGAACGTCTAAAATTTCGTGTTACAACAACCTTTTGAAGTTAATGTAATATAAAAAACCTTCGACTTTTAGGCTTTAATCCACAAAAACATACACATAAGTATCAACTTGACAGTATGTATGAATGTGACAATCCAAAAACAATGGTAAGGGCGAATATTATATACAATACGAGAATTTAAATAGTAAGGGAGACTCATATCAATTATATGACATTCTCCCCAGGTTTATTAAAGTTCATAGCAACTTAAATACTCCGGAGGATGTCGCTCTCTAGCAGAACGACGGACTGTAGGTACTTCTGGTTCAGTATTACTTGGAAGATTTTCAGTTATCTCAATTTCAGAAGATTCTTCTCGTGACTGAAGGTCTGCAGAAACCTTGTCTTCAGATGGGGGGTTAACTGTCGTTTGTAGTTCCTCTGAATCCATATTAACGTTGGCGTCTGATGATAAAGTTATATCTCCACGAGGTGCTAAGTGTTTCAGTGACACAGTTGATGCTTTTCCATCTTGGTGACGAATTAGAGCATATTCTGGATTTGCCTCCAATAGTTCAACTTCTTCCACTAAGGTGTACAATTTGTTTCAGTGCACAACAGAGATCGAATGGAATGGAGTGCATCTGGAAGAGCTTCTTCCCATTTTTGTGTTCCTAAGCCTTTACTTTTAAGAGCTAAACTTATGCTTCTCCATATAATTCCATTGTACCTTTCGATTTGTCCATTTCCTTCAGGGTTATATGGTGTTGTTCGACTGGTTGCAACTCCTTTAGAATGAAGGAAATTAACTAAGTCATTGGATAAAAACTGTGATCCTCGATCCGAATGAATGTAAGCAGGCATTCCAAGAACTGAAAATAATTCCACGAGACAATTTATAACAGATGCAGTAGTGATATCCTTGCAAAGGTATGCAAATGGAAATCTAGAGTATTCATCAACAACTGTCAAGAGATATTTGTTTTTAGTGCAGCTGGGCAATGGTCCTTTGAAATCAATGTTTAGACGTTCTAAAGGTGAAGTTGCTTTAATCAAATGCGAATTCTTGAGTTTGAGAAATCTTGGCTTCAGTTCGGCACAAACAGGACAAGACAAAATCATTTTCTTGACATCTTCGAAAGAAGATGGTACATTCTTGTGATGCCTGGATGACAGAGTGACTGGTGTAAATCGAATAATTTATTACTACTTGTGGTTCCACAAATTCGAGAGAAGGCATCAGCTGCTTCATTGGATCGTCCAGGACGGTAAACGATATCGTAGCTGAAACACGATAGTTCCAACTTCCATCTTTGAATCGTTTCGTTTTTAATTTTACTAGAATGCTTTCTGTGAAACATGAATGAGACAGCCTCTTGATCTGTGACGATTTTGAAATGTCTTCCTATCAAAAAATGTTTCCATTTTCTTATGGAAAATGTTTCCATTTTCTTATGGACTCTATGATAGCATAAGCTTCTTTCTCTACAGAAGAATGTGCCTTTTCTGATCCTGAAAAAGTTCTTGAATGGAATGCTACAGGTCGCCCTCCTTGTTTCAGAGAGCGACATCCTCCGGAGTATTTAAGTTGCTATGAACTTTAATAAACCTGGGGAGAATGTCATATAATTGATATGAGTCTCCCTTACTATTTAAAACCTTCGACTTTTAGGCTTTAATCCACAAAAACATACACATAAGTGTCAACTTGACAGTATGTATGAATGTGACAATCCAAAAACAATAGTAAGGGCGAATATTATACACAATACGAGAATTTGAATAGTAAGGGAGACTCATATCAATTATATTATGACAGTTAACCACTGGTAAACTATAACAATGGTTTAACCTACCGAGTTACAACACACCCTTATATTAGATATACGTGAACCTTATTGCATATTTAAATTTTGGTTTCCAGAATGTAAATTTACAAACTTTTGCGATTTTCAAGTCCATCGCTTTCGATATGCATTTGAAGATTTGATTTTTCGAAAATTTCAACCTCATTTAAAGGTTTTTTTATCATAAAACTATCTTGACCACTAAAAGAGTAATGTTATTCTTTACTGTACGTTAGTTTGGGACACTCTATATAGTTTAATATATTTTTGTAACGATTTCCAGTCTTTTAATGTTATTTTTTTTCTTACATATTATAACGACAAATAGCTCTTCCCACTTATTATTGTTATATTTTGCTATCAAAAATTTATTTACACTGCACAAATCTAAGAATTTTCCTACCTCAGTATTAAGAAAGAATAAATAAGCATAAATAATCAAAAAAAACTCGCAAATATTATAAAGAAACTTTTAATTAACATCAAAATCATAAAAATAAAAAGATAAATGCAAGAAAAATTAATTTTTAAAAACTAAGAAATTAAAAAAAAAGAACATACCCGAAAAGAGGTTCACAAAACAAAAATAGAAACGAAAAAAAAAATAAAATTTCCACATTTCATAATACGTGTGATATAAATATTTTTACCTTTTGTGCGCGTACTTAAAAAACGAATAAGTTAAAAAAATATATTTTTCAACACATACACGTTTATGTAGATATTGACTTCGAATTTGGCAAAAATGCTGCGTGTCTTCTCACATAATATCCTATGCACACTGTTATCCGTTTAGCTCTTACACCATAAACAACATTGGAGAGTAAAGAAAGCTTCAACAAAAACATACACAATATCAAATTTTTCCAACAGCGTTAGGTCCAGTCAACTTACTGTCCACTCGATAGTATAGCAGATATTTTCTAACAGCGTTAGGTCCAGTGAATTTGGTGTCCACCCTATAGTAGAGCAGATATTTTCTAACAGCGTTAGGTCCAGTCAACTTACTGTCCACTCGATAGTATAGCAGATATTTTCTAAGAGCGTTAGGTCCAGTGAAGTTGATGGTAGGGAGATATTTTGTAACTACATTAGTTCCAGTGAATTTGGAGTCCACCCTATAGTAGAGCAGATATTTTCTAACAGCGTTAGGTCTAGTCAACTTACTGTCCACTCGATAGTATAGCAGATATTTTCTAACAGCGTCAGGTCCAGTGAAGTTGATGGTAGGGAGATATTTTGTAACTACATTAGTTCCAGTGCATTTGGTGTCCACCCTATAGTAGAGCAGATATTTTCTAACAGCGTTAGGTCCAGTCAACTTACTGTCCACACGATAGTATAGCAGATATTTTCTAACAGCGTTAGGTCCAGTGAAGTTGATGGTAGGGAGATATTTTGTAACTACATTAGTTCCAGTGAATTTGGTGTCCACCCTATAGTAGAGCAGATATTTTCTAACAGCGTTAGGTCCAGTGAACTTGATGTCCACTTGATAGTAGGGAGATATTTTGTATCTCCATTAGTTCCAGTCAACTTTGTGTCTACCCAATAGTAGAGCAGATATTTTCTAACAGCGTTAGGTCCAGTCAACTTGGTGTCTACGCAATGGTACTGCAGGTATTTTTTAACTGTGTAACTACTCAATGGTGACGAAGATTTGAAGAGAAGAGTCCATTTAGTGGACATCGAAATCATTGAGCTTTGCATCTTTTATTGTGGTGTGCCTAAATCAAGTCAAAACTATTGGAAAATGTTTTTTGGTCAAAAAAAATCATGGAATGTATTTTAGTTTGTTGTTAAAACTTTCTTTACGTCGCCGCTACACATTTTCGTACTGAATAAGGAGAGCTAAACTGTCACATGACAAATTTTTTTTCATTCATCTGTTTGTATACATTTTTTTTTTCATTTCCCATAGAGACAAGAAAAATAGAGAGAAGTAATAGACCACGCGTTTACACATTCAGTATTTGCAAGAAGTATGATTTTCATGATTGTCAAAGAGTTTTTTTTATATAATAATATTACAGTAATGTAGTAGATATAGAATAAGAAATGTATAATAGTATCTATAAATATTAACGGTGTGTGTCTACGTGTATTCGCAAACTTCAACTGTCATATCTGTCAATTTTGAAAGCGATTGAAGTTTGTTGTACACTAACGCGCAATCCCAGTAAATGCTTTACTTTACTTTATTCACGTCAAATAATTTTTACAAGTCACTGAGATGTGCACTTTCGGCAAAAATGTGTGTGTGTGTGTGTGTTTTTTGTTCAGGGCAAATTTCTACCGTTAAATTCACTTACAACTTAAAAGAGATTCACTATAAAGAGAACGGGAGATAAAGAGAGAGAGAGAAGATAGTTTCACAACGACACATAATTGCCGATTCAAAAATAATATAAAACCGAAATATTTTTGTTACCTATGAAACGTTTTCCGATGATACAGTATATTATTTTGAGAAATACGTTCATATCTCTAGGGTAGAACTAGACCCTGTGGTATTCCTATACTAATCACTGTCTAAAAACTAACTTTACGTCTAGTAATTCCGCGACATCACTAACAATACTAGCCATACAATAATACTATTTCGGGAGAAGTTCTTCATTTCGAACTGATCCCGAATAAAAGGATCTCTCACACAATAAATTTATCTAATTTTCTACAATATTTTCAATTTGGAATAAAAAAAATTTGATCTACGATTTATTTTGAACTATCCAGTGAAGCACAGAGGATATAGGGTTTTCAAGGAAGGTGAGGAATAGGGAACTGCAGTCGCGTCTTATCTTGTGCCAGTAGTGTTCAATTTGTTCTTCGGTGATGTCAAGAAAGATAATTCTTCCATACCATCATTTTTCTATTTTCGATTGTTGTTTGTAAAAAAGACGAGACTGTAACATTACGAGACGAGACCGCTACTGTTCCAGTTCTGACAATAAGAGAAGAAACTATGTTGAGATGGATATGCTCCTCTTGTAATTTAGTTGAAGAAAAAGCCGCGCCTGTAGTAGTAAAAGCAAGACGAGTCGAGGCTGCTTTTCTGTGCAGTAACGACGAGACTTTCACTTTTCGTTTTTGTTGTGGGTGTAGTCAAGTCGAGACCAGGCTACGATTATTGTAGTGAAGACGAGACGAGACTGCTTCTCTTGCAGTAACGACGAGACTTTCATTTTTCGTTTTTGTTGTGGGTGTAGTCAAGTCGAGACCAGGCTACGATTATTGTAGTGAAGACGAGACGAGGCTGCTTTTATGTGTAGTTAAGGCGAGACTTTTACCTTTCGTTTTTTTTGTTGTTGTGGGTGTAGTCAAGTCGAGACCAGGCTACGACTGTTGTAGAGAAGACGAGACGAGACTGGTTCCCTTGCGGTTACGACGAGACTTTTACCTTTCGTTTTTTTTGTTGTTGTTGTGGGTGTAGTCAAGTCGAGAAGAGGCTACGACTGTTGTAGTGAAGACGAGACGAGATTGCTTCTCTTGCAGTAACGACGAGACTTTCATTTTTCGTTTTTGTTGTGGGTGTAGTCAAGTCGAGACCAAGCTACGACTATTGTAGTGAAGACGAGACGAGGCTGCTTTTATGTGTAGTTAAGGCGAGACTTTTACCTCTCGTTTTTTTTTTGTTGTTGTTGTAGGTGTAGTCAAGTCGAGACCAGGCTACGACTGTTGTAGAGAAGACGAGACGAGACTGGTTCCCTTGCGGTTACGACGAGACTTTTACTTTTCGTTTTTTTTTGTTGTTGTGGGTGTAGTCAAGTCGAGAAGAGGCTACGACTGTTGTAGTGAAGACGAGACGAGACGAGACTTTCACTTTTCGTTTTTGTTTTGGGTGTAGTCAAGTCGAGACGAGGCTGCGACTGTTGTAGTGAAGACTGGACGAAACTGTTTCTCTTGTAGTTGAGACGATACTGTACGTGTTTTGCCCTCATTTTATGCTGAAGGTAATCAGGAAATATTTTCACAGGGGGTGTAAATACGAATAGGGTGTGTACTATTTTTCGAGATTTGAGGGAAAGTTGTGTAAACATTAATTGAAAATGGAAATATCACATCTTTCACTTGAAAGTTCTCTTGCATAATTCAAAATAATGTAGATGTTTCTGTGTCTTCTTCATCAAAAGAGAGTGTGTGTGTGTGTCTGTGTGAGAGAGAGAGAGAGATCCTTTGTTTGTTTAGCATGTTTTATTTTTCTATACAACATATGAATAAACATTTCTATAAACTTACAAAAAATAACATCGCCGCGCGTATCCAACCATAATTCTAGAATTTAAATTTTTAATTTTTTTTTGCCAACAGTATTAAAGCTTTTCAATACTGAACACTAAAACGCAAAAGAGAAAACAGATCAACTGATCGAATTCGGAGGGAATAATAATAATAATACAAAAAAAACGTAATACTAACTTAACACCTAGGACTTGATTAATACAAAACTTAATAATTAACACGTTCTTTCAGTGTACAATTATTATTCGAAAGTATGTTTGTATAGGCCAATCTGTGAATAATTTTATCTTCAAGTGTCTTTTAGGATTTGTAAATAATTAAATATATATATATATATTTATATATGGCAGTATGTTTCCCTGCGCATAATCATCTGGCATTGGTACCGAGTCGGTTGAAAGAATCGTCGTCCGTCCTAGTCAACCACCACTGGTAAGATAATCTTTTAACGACAAGCCTAATTATTTCAATTTTTTTTATAATAATTTTCGGCCTAGTCGGTATGTATGTTTAATTATTAATACACAGAATGGCCTAACAAATATTCATCATGCCAAAAAAAAAATAATAACAGTCTATATAATAGTAATAATAATAATAATATATCAATAAATAAGCGCTGTGTTATATATAATAACTCTTCATTTAGCTACCATGTCATTTTAATACCGTGGAACGGTCCTTTTTGTTTTCTTCTTAAAATGGAATGAATACTGTTTTGTTTTGGGATCCTCCAACGAATGCCTCTTATATACTAGACTTTGAGAAGGAGACTCTTAGATGATTCGAGTCGGAGAGCTGATAATTGTGCATCTTAATCAGGGCCACCACAGCTTCTTCCATGCTCGGAAGTTGAATTAAAGCCATCTTCTTGTCTTTCCTGAAAAAAAGAAACAAACGGGTAAGATACAGTTTTGTTATTAACTCATCTCATTCATTTACTCGTTCATCACATTCACTTACTCGTTCATCACATTCACTTACTCGTTCATCACATCTTACTCGTCCCTTTCTCTCACTCCATCATCATCATCATCATCATCATCATCATCATCATCATCATCATCATCATCATCATCATCATCATCATCATCATCATCATCATCATCATCATCATCATCATCATCATCATCATCATCATCATCATCATCATCATCATCATCATCATCATCATCATCATCATCATCATCATCATCATCATCATCATCATCATCATCATCATCATCATCATCATCATCATCATCATCATCATCATCATCATCATCATCATCATCATCATCATCATCATCATCATCATCATCATCATCATCATCATCATCATCATCATCATCATCATCATCATCATCATCATCATCATCATCATCATCATCATCATCATCATCATCATCATCATCATCATCATCATCATCATCATCATCATCATCATCATCATCATCATCATCATCATCATCATCATCATCATCATCATCATCATCATCATCATCATCATCATCATCATCATCATCATCATCATCATCATCATCATCATCATCATCATCATCATCATCATCATCATCATCATCATCATCATCATCATCATCATCATCATCATCATCATCATCATCATCATCATCATCATCATCATCATCATCATCATCATCATCATCATCATCATCATCATCATCATCATCATCATCATCATCATCATCATCATCATCATCATCATCATCATCATCATCATCATCATCATCATCATCATCATCATCATCATCATCATCATCATCATCATCATCATCATCATCATCATCATCATCATCATCATCATCATCATCATCATCATCATCATCATCATCATCATCATCATCATCATCATCATCATCATCATCATCATCATCATCATCATCATCATCATCATCATCATCATCATCATCATCATCATCATCATCATCATCATCATCATCATCATCATCATCATCATCATCATCATCATCATCATCATCATCATCATCATCATCATCATCATCATCATCATCATCATCATCATCATCATCATCATCATCATCATCATCATCATCATCATCATCATCATCATCATCATCATCATCATCATCATCATCATCATCATCATCATCATCATCATCATCATCATCATCATCATCATCATCATCATCATCATCATCATCATCATCATCATCATCATCATCATCATCATCATCATCATCATCATCATCATCATCATCATCATCATCATCATCATCATCATCATCATCATCATCATCATCATCATCATCATCATCATCATCATCATCATCATCATCATCATCATCATCATCATCATCATCATCATCATCATCATCATCATCATCATCATCATCATCATCATCATCATCATCATCATCATCATCATCATCATCATCATCATCATCATCATCATCATCATCATCATCATCATCATCATCATCATCATCATCATCATCATCATCATCATCATCATCATCATCATCATCATCATCATCATCATCATCATCATCATCATCATCATCATCATCATCATCATCATCATCATCATCATCATCATCATCATCATCATCATCATCATCATCATCATCATCATCATCATCATCATCATCATCATCATCATCATCATCATCATCATCATCATCATCATCATCATCATCATCATCATCATCATCATCATCATCATCATCATCATCATCATCATCATCATCATCATCATCATCATCATCATCATCATCATCATCATCATCATCATCATCATCATCATCATCATCATCATCATCATCATCATCATCATCATCATCATCATCATCATCATCATCATCATCATCATCATCATCATCATCATCATCATCATCATCATCATCATCATCATCATCATCATCATCATCATCATCATCATCATCATCATCATCATCATCATCATCATCATCATCATCATCATCATCATCATCATCATCATCATCATCATCATCATCATCATCATCATCATCATCATCATCATCATCATCATCATCATCATCATCATCATCATCATCATCATCATCATCATCATCATCATCATCATCATCATCATCATCATCATCATCATCATCATCATCATCATCATCATCATCATCATCATCATCATCATCATCATCATCATCATCATCATCATCATCATCATCATCATCATCATCATCATCATCATCATCATCATCATCATCATCATCATCATCATCATCATCATCATCATCATCATCATCATCATCATCATCATCATCATCATCATCATCATCATCATCATCATCATCATCATCATCATCATCATCATCATCATCATCATCATCATCATCATCATCATCATCATCATCATCATCATCATCATCATCATCATCATCATCATCATCATCATCATCATCATCATCATCATCATCATCATCATCATCATCATCATGAGACTAAGAGACTAAGAGACTAAGAGACTAAGAGACTAAGAGACTAAGAGACTAAGAGACTAAGAGACTAAGAGACTAAGAGACTAAGAGACTAAGAGACTAAGAGACTAAGAGACTAAGAGACTAAGAGACTAAGAGACTAAGAGACTAAGAGACTAAGAGACTAAGAGACTAAGAGACTAAGAGACTAAGAGACTAAGAGACTAAGAGACTAAGAGACTAAGAGACTAAGAGACTAAGAGACTAAGAGACTAAGAGACTAAGAGACTAAGAGACTAAGAGACTAAGAGACTAAGAGACTAAGAGACTAAGAGACTAAGAGACTAAGAGACTAAGAGACTAAGAGACTAAGAGACTAAGAGACTAAGAGACTAAGAGACTAAGAGACTAAGAGACTAAGAGACTAAGAGACTAAGAGACTAAGAGACTAAGAGACTAAGAGACTAAGAGACTAAGAGACTAAGAGACTAAGAGACTAAGAGACTAAGAGACTAAGAGACTAAGAGACTAAGAGACTAAGAGACTAAGAGACTAAGAGACTAAGAGACTAAGAGACTAAGAGACTAAGAGACTAAGAGACTAAGAGACTAAGAGACTAAGAGACTAAGAGACTAAGAGACTAAGAGACTAAGAGACTAAGAGACTAAGAGACTAAGAGACTAAGAGACTAAGAGACTAAGAGACTAAGAGACTAAGAGACTAAGAGACTAAGAGACTAAGAGACTAAGAGACTAAGAGACTAAGAGACTAAGAGACTAAGAGACTAAGAGACTAAGAGACTAAGAGACTAAGAGACTAAGAGACTAAGAGACTAAGAGACTAAGAGACTAAGAGACTAAGAGACTAAGAGACTAAGAGACTAAGAGACTAAGAGACTAAGAGACTAAGAGACTAAGAGACTAAGAGACTAAGAGACTAAGAGACTAAGAGACTAAGAGACTAAGAGACTAAGAGACTAAGAGACTAAGAGACTAAGAGACTAAGAGACTAAGAGACTAAGAGACTCTCTTCGGTGTATGTCTTACGGCGCCTTACACGGCTAAAGTCTTACGGCTTATGTCTTACGGCTTATGTCTTACGGCTTATGTCTTACGGCTTATGTCTTACGGCTTATGTCTTACGGCTTATGTCTTACGGCTTATGGCTTACGGCTTACGGCTTATGTCTTACGGCTTACGGCTTATGTCTTATGTCTTACGGCTTATGTCTTACGGCTTACGTCTTACGGCTTATGTTTTCCCTTTTCCCTTTTCCCTTTTCCCTTTTCCCTTTTCCCTTTTCCCTTTTCCCTTTTCCCTTTTCCCTTTTCCCTTTTCCCTTTTCCCTTTTCCCTTTTCCCTTTTCCCTTTTCCCTTTTCCCTTTTCCCTTTTCCCTTTTCCCTTTTCCCTTTTCCCTTTTCCCTTTTCCCTTTTCCCTTTTCCCTCCTCCCTTTTCCCTTTTCCCTTTTCCCTTTTCCCTTTTCCCTTTTCCCTTTTCCCTTTTCCCTTTTCCCTTTTCCCTTTTCCCTTGTCCCTTTCCCTCGTCCCTTGTCTTGTGTCTTACGGTTTTACGTTTCGTCTCACGTCGTTTGTCTCGCGTCGTCCGTTACGTCTTATGTCGTCCGTTTAGTCTCAAGTCGTTTGTCCTACGTCGTGTCTCACGTCTTTTGTCTCGTGTCGTTTGTCCTACGTCGTGTCTCGCCTCGTCCGTTACGTCTCATGTCGTCCGTTTAGTCTCATGTCGTTTGTACTACGTCGTGTCTCACTCGCGTCGTCCGTTTCGTCTCACGTCATTTGTCCTACGTAGTTTGTCCTACGTCGTTTGTCTCACGTCGTCTGTTTCGTCTCATGTTGTCCGTTTAGTCTCATGTCGTTTGTCCTACGTCGTGCCTCTCGTCTTTTGTCTCACGTCTTTTGTCTAGCGTCGTCTGTTTCGTCTCACGTCGTCCGTTTCGTCTCATGTTGTCCGTTTAGTCTCATGTCGTTTGTCCTACGTCGTTTGTCTCGCGTCGTCCGTTACGTCTTATGTCGTCCGTTTAGTCTCATGTCGTTTGTCCTACGTCGTGTCTCGCCTCGTCCGTTACGTCTCATGTCGTCCGTTTAGTCTCATGTCGTTTGTACTACGTCGTGTCTCACTCGCGTCGTCTGTTTCGTCTCACGTCATTTGTCCTACGTAGTTTGTCCTACGTCGTTTGTCTCACGTCGTCTGTTTCGTCTCATGTTGTCCGTTTAGTCTCATGTCGTTTGTCCTACGTCGTGCCTCTCGTCTTTTGTCTCACGTCTTTTGTCTAGCGTCGTCTGTTTCGTCTCACGTCGTCCGTTTCGTCTCATGTTGTCCGTTTAGTCTCATGTTGTCCGTTTAGTCTCATGTCGTTTGTCCTACGTCGTTTGTCTCGCGTCGTCCGTTACGTCTTATGTCGTCCGTTTAGTCTCATGTCGTTTGTCCTACGTCGTGTCTCACGTCTTTTGTCTCGCGTCGTTTGTCCTACGTCGTTTGTCTCACGTCGTCCGTTACGTCTCATGTCGTCCGTTTAGTCTCGCGTCGTTTGTCCTACGTCGTTTGTCTCACGTCGTCCGTTACGTCTCATGTCGTCCGTTTAGTCTCATGTCGTTTGTACTACGTCGTGTCTCACTCGCGTCGTCCGTTTTGTCTCACGTCTTGTGTCTAGCGTCGTCTGTTTCGTCTCATGTCATTTGTCTCACGTGGTTTGTCCTACGTCGTTTGTCTCACGTCGTCCGTTTCGTCTCATGTTGTCCGTTTAGTCTCATGTCGTTTGTCCTACGTCGTGCCTCACGTCTTTTGTCTCGCGTCGTCCGTTTCGTCTCACGTCTTTTGTCATACGTAGTTTGTCTCACGTCTCTTGTCCTACGTCGTTTGTCTGACGTCTTTTGTCTAGCGTCGTCTGTTTCGTCTCACGTCGTCCGTTTCGTTTCACGTCGTTCGAAAGGTGGTCGGGATTTGGTGAAAGTCATAGTGTCAAAGTGTAAAGGTCGTAGTCAACGTTTGTGTCGAAGTAGAAGCTTATGCATACTTACGGGAAAAATTTGAACGCCTTCACAGTAAAACTGTTTTTCGTGAACGCCTCCTTTATATCCTCTTCGTTTACCGTAGCTGGAATGTTGCTCAAGTGTAATGTCGACGATGGCGGGTAGATATTTTGATAGTTCTTCGAACCCGGTTTCTTGAACCTGTGCAACGGACTCTGGCTATAGTCTTTGGTTAGGCCGGCGTCGGGTTGACCTTCCTTGGGCATTTGTACACTCTGGTGTTTGCTCAACATCACCCTTATATTTTTACCGAACACTTTCAATTTGTCCATGTGAGTTATGGCTGGAAAATACAAACAAAAAAAATGTATACATACATAAGTCGTAGAAAAAGGAAATCGGTACACTTACCCAAATGTGCTTGGTGTGGCTCGGCAAGTTGAACTAATGCCGAATCTTTTTTGTTGTACAAAATTTTCACCCTTTGCACATCGCCGTACACACCTAAAATTGAAATAATTAGAGCATGACACAATCATTTACGCGAAGGAAATGTGACGTGAAAAAAAAATTTAGAAAAATCAAGAAAAAGTTATTCAAGTAAAATAAAAAACACTAGCACATTACCGTAAACAAACAAACAAACAAAAAAAAAAAAGAACAGTGAAAATTTGAATAACACATAACATGCAGAACGAACACTTCTACAAAAATAAATAAATAAATATATAAATAAATAAAACAGAAAGAAAATTAATAAAATTTCGAAAGTATCAAAAATATAATATCCAAGCAGTAAGCTTTCGAAACAAAAGAAACAAAACGCATTTAACGATCTAAATAAATAAATAAATTGAAAACAATCAAATACTTATAAAAAGTAAACGAACCAAAGTTGGGGGGGAGTCGCTAAATACCTACAATTATTTTATCAAGACGCGAACAATTTAGCGACTCCCCTTTTTACTCAGTAGTTTGTCAATATATGGATAATAAACAAACTACTGAGTAAATCGGACCAAACTCTGTTATTTTAAAAAAGTTATTCATTTTAGTAAAATTAGTTAAAAGAACAGAGTTTTTTAAATAATCTCGACTAGGTAGATACATTAAATTTTTTTTCTTTTTTTTTTTTTAGATGCGAAGATGTGTGCAAGGAAATGGACCGACCACCGCGACGCGACGCGTCTGGATAAATATGGAAGAAACAAAAATGAAATGAAATATTGAAATGTAAAACATTATTTAAAATTGAATAAATATATTTTTCCGAGTAATACGCAAGTGTTTTTTACTATATTTATGATGTATCTATCTAGCACTAAGAAGAGAATATAATTAAGTGTGAAAACATACCAAATAGTGTAAAGAGAGCGTCAGGCGTGACCATCTACAATAGAGAAAGATGACAGTAGGATGTAACGTGGCACAAAGAGGTAGGCGTTTATGCCACCGGAGGGGCAGCAAATGTAAAAAAAAAGAAAAAAACAGCATTAGATTTTTTTTTGTTTTGTTTTTTCAATTTAAAAAACCTTTATTGTAGGCTAACAACAAAAAGGTATGCTGAAAAAATATAATATTCGGTTTGTAAGGCTCGTTGCGTGTGTAACAATGAAAAAACCGTATTTTATTTTAGTCCCCGGAGATATTTTAAAAAAAAAAGGGGGGGGGGCAATTTTCAAAAAACCGGTCAGGCACAAAAACCGGACACAATGTCCTACGTCGTTTGTCTCACGTCTCTTGTCCTACGTCGTTTGTCTCACGTCTCTTGTCCTACGTCGTTTGTCTCACGTTTCTTGTCCTACGTCGTTTGTCTCACGTTTCTTGTCCTACGTCGTTTGTCTCACGTTTCTTGTCCTACGTCGTTTGTCTCACGTCGATCGTCTCACGTCGTTCGTCTCTTGTCTCATGTCGTTCGTTTTACGTCTTACATCGTTTGTCTCACGTCCTACATCATTTGTCACACGTCTTACGTTGTTTGTTTTATAGGTCGTTTGTCTCACGTCTCTTGTCCTACGTCGTTTGTCTCTTGTCTCATGTCCTACGTCGTTTGTCTCACGTTTCTTGTCCTACGTCGTTTGTCTCACGTTTCTTGTCCTACGTCGTTTGTCTCACGTTTCTTGTCCTACGTCGTTTGTCTCACGTCGATCGTCTCACGTCGTTCGTCTCTTGTCTCATGTCGTTCGTTTTACGTCTTACATCGTTTGTCTCACGTCCTACATCATTTGTCACACGTCTTACGTTGTTTGTTTTATAGGTCGTTTGTCTCACGTCTCTTGTCCTACGTCGTTTGTCTCTTGTCTCATGTCCTACGTCGTTTGTCTCACGTTTCTTGTCCTACGTCGTTTGTCTCACGTTTCTTGTCCTACGTCGTTTGTCTCACGTTTCTTGTCCTACGTCGTTTGTCTCACGTCGATCGTCTCACGTCGTTCGTCTCTTGTCTCATGTCGTTCGTTTTACGTCTTACATCGTTTGTCTCACGTCCTACATCATTTGTCACACGTCTTACGTTGTTTGTTTTATAGGTCGTTTGTCTCACGTCTCTTGTCCTACGTCGTTTGTCTCACGTTTCTTGTCCTACGTCGTTTGTCTCACGTTTCTTGTCCTACGTCGTTTGTCTCACGTTTCTTGTCCTACGTCGTTTGTCTCACGTCGATCGTCTCACGTCGTTCGTCTCTTGTCTCATGTCGTTCGTTTTACGTCTTACATCGTTTGTCTCACGTCCTACATCATTTGTCACACGTCTTACGTTGTTTGTTTTATAGGTCGTTTGTCTCACGTCTCTTGTCCTACGTCGTTTGTCTCTTGTCTCATGTCGTTCGTCTTACGTCGTTTGTCTCACGTCTATTGTCTTACGTGGAGACAATTTTTGAAAACCGGTCAGGCAAAAAGAAAACCGGGTATCTTTTATAAAGAAGCGGAACTAACGTACAAATACAAGAGCCTTATAAACGTCATACAGCATGTCTCGACAAGTATTGTTTATAAGAAAAAGAAAGATTATAGATTAATAGAGCATGAAAAGGTTTTTTAATGATTAGATGATAAATACTATTTACAATATTACCCTCCCCAAAAAAAAACAAAAAAATAAAACTTCGAACGCTTTCGACGTTTTATTTTTCAAAATAAATCAAATATTTCCTCAATTGCAATGTTTAGCCCCACAAAAATTTACTGTTAACAACGAACACTACGAACGAGAAAAACAAAAATTAAAAAATAAAACTAATTTCGCAATTCGACCTTCACCAAACAAACTATAAATAAAAAATGATCAAAAATTTCCCAAAAATCGACCCAACAATATTTTTTGAAAAAAAAAAAAAAATTTGTACAGTGCTTTCAACACAAAAAAAAATTTAACAAATCGAGACTATACGGTGGATGGACACTCCTACAAAAAAAATTAACTACCTTCTTGGTTACGATCAAAAACACTGCACAACAAAATTTTGTATCCCAATCAATGAAATAAAAAAAAAATATTTCCAATAATTACTGACCTCTTCGTTAAGATTACTGACCAACAGCACGGTAGCCATGGCGAGTCCAGGTGTGGTTAAACCCCTCAAACCGGGTGCCGTTTGTCCCAAGGCGAAGTTACCAAGACCCGGTATTCCACCGGCGACGGTACCCGGATACGGAGCCGCCAACGGCGACGCCAGACCGTGCATAAACGGACTGTTTAATACTCCCGGCGTGCCGGAAAGGATCGAATCTAAATTATAATAAACTAGTTTACGTAAAGAAAAAAAATTGGTTTCCAAAAAAAACTCACCTGCTAATCTTTCTCTGGCCAACCGAGGCTGCGTGGCCAACAACAAAATATCGGCGCCCAATCCACCGGCCAAACCGCCCGTCAAGGCTAATTGATCGCCTCCGTCGCCGGTCGGTAGGTTCGGATTGGTGTAATCGCGAGATTTGTCGTTGTTGTACTTTACGTTCAACGAAGACATCTTCGAATAGTCGATGCGTAACGTACAACAGCTGTTGTAGATGTTTTGACCGTCCAATGCTTGTTTGGCCGATTGGGCCGATTGAGTGTCCGGATATTGGATCAGAGCTTGGAAAGAATCTGAAAGAAATTTTTTTTTTTGTTTTTTCTGTTTCCGATACCCATTCGCGTAATTTCAAAGTGTCACTTACTATTTTTGGTGAACGTAACGATTTTCAAAACTTTTCCGAACCGTTGGAATATCTGGAACAAAATTTGATCGTTGCTATTAAATCGACACAGACAAATATGGTCTGGTATTCTCTACAATAATGGTCTCAATGAATTTTGCTCCAAACTACAAAGTTCCCGAAAGGAGCCATTCTAATCGACTGCGGAACAGCTTCAGGTAAAAGTACCACAGCTTAAAGGATGAAAGGGAGAAGAATTAACGGTGTGCAAGGGAGAAAAAAATCCCAGAAATGCATACCAAACCTCCCACGAAGCAAATTTGTGGAAGAGAAGAAGCTTCTTGATTTGATAGGACACAATGAATGTTTGGAGGTTCTTAACCTCAAGGAATAAGGACTTGAGGACAGGAGTAGAAACCATTCACTACAGGTTTGGTTAAATTTCTGTGCAAGACTTCAGAGAAAAAGAGGAAAAATCCCGGTAACGGTTTCTGGTACCTCCAATGCCAGCGACAATTTGTTGAGTATGGAAATTCTGAACATCTCCACACTTCTTCAAGAGGAGGTGACGTTGTCCAAAGAGGGAATGAACGTTTAGTTGGAAGAAGGGAGCTGAAAGAGCGGAAAGACACATCACCCTGACGAAAGGGGACATTACCCACATCGACAGTCGAAGCTCCACCGGAATCTGTCAGCTTTTACGATTGTATACTAAGTAAGAGGTCCTAGATCTTATAAATTCTATATTTACTGGCGTAGGCATGGGAGAACCGAATTGAAAGGTCAGTGTCATCTCAGAACACAACAAAATAACTTTTGGTGATTTCCAGGACACTGAGGGTAATGAACCAGAGTGGGGGGTTTATCAACTCCATATATTGGCACGAATTTGGTAAAATGAGAAAGATCCACGGGTAAACATTCATTGGTTACAGTCCAATGAGGGTACATCTGCACAAAATGGAAATGTACAAAGGAGATGGACACGTTTCTAATGAGAATTGATAGTATTCCATCTAGGAAAGCATCCAGATTAACGATGGTTCTAAAACATACCTCGGGGCTGGTATAAACGGACCTAGAAAGTGCTGGAGACAAAAGTTAAAAAATACACGATCTATTAATAACACTCCATTCCGACAAAAATTATTCATTTCCCTAGAGAAAATACGAAACACGAAAATTAAGTAATCTCGTCCAAAGAAAGTAATGCAAATTTTATATGGTTTCATTTACGTTCATTCTTCAGTAACATAATTATATTTTTATGTTCGAGTTTACGATAAAATTTCACATTTTCCAAAATTGTTGATTCAACTTCGTACATTGTTATATAGAAAATAATAAACTTACCAAATGTAAAATATCTAAGCTGATCGGGTATATCATGTGTTCGATGATAACCCTAAGAACGGTATTCGGTCCACCCTGTATGTCCTGACCGTTCGTTACCGGTGTCGAATTTGTTGCCGGAGTTCCCGAGTTGTTTGTGATCGCCTGTGCTGCTTGTAGAGCTGCCTGCGCCGAAGCGTTCTGCGATAAAAACGAGATGGATTTTTAATCTTACTTTTGCTTAAAATTAATCTTTAAAACAGACTTTCCAATTAACGAATCGTCTTTTGGAAAAAAGAAAAAAATAAACAGTTTCCAATTAAAATTGTATACACATCTTCAATGACAATTTTTAATTCGCAATGAGATTTCATTAATTGCACAGTATAAAAAAAAATTACGTAAATATCTCCTCTTTCCGAAAGCGATTTATTCGAGAGCTAAAAAAAAAACTCTTTTCTGACCTTCCATTTACTGTTTTAATTATTCAATTTGCGCGTTTAATTCTGAATATATTGTGTAAGAAGGAAGAAATGGACTTAATGAACATCAGAACGTTTTCTCATGGTCGTCGTGGACAGGTATAATTCCGTTAAATATTACTAGAACAGGGTCGATAATTTTTTTAAACAAAAAAAAATAATCGTAGGATGGAACCTATTGGAAGAGGAGAAAAATATAATAAAAATTGAAGGAAAAATAATTTACTGGCGATCTGAGGTCGAAAAGGGGAAGGGGGTGAGTTTTTAAGGGTAAAAGACGATTTCCAGCAAAACTACAAGTCCTATATATGGAAAAAAAGTCAAATGGCAAAGTTGTAGGTAATAAAAAGATCTACAATTTTTGTATCTACACATTTTTCACATAACCTTTTGCCGGAAATCGAGATTTTTTCCCCCCAAAAAATTCACCCCTTTCCCCTTCCCGACCTCAGATCGCCCGTAAATTATTTTTCCCTTCATTTTTATACTATTCTCCTCCTTCCCCAATGATTTTCAACCCTACTATTATTTTTTTTCATTTTTTATTATTTTCATCCTGTTCTATACAGTATTTTCTACTCTACAAATTTATTCTAATTCGTGTTATATAATCCGACAAATTATATAATATTGCTTGAACGATTTTCTTGGGTGTAAAGTAAACTCTCTAGGTAATAGAAGATCTGCAGTTTAAAACGACAGTCGAGTCTGGTTTTGGAGAAGAAAAAAAAATATCGTAAAGTGGAATTTGCAATTCGCTACAATGAAGGCGATCTGATGGCAAAGAGAGATGAAACGGACGAAATTGATCTAGTTTTATTTAAAGATGCGACGTAAACTAGACAAAGACGTCCTTACGGCGTCGATTCAACAACGTCTCAGGCGTCTAGCGAATCTTCTTATTCCGCTGAGAGAGAATTGTTTCACATTTTGGGTATTCGCAGGCTTTAGGGTACATATAAATTGAGGTTATGATCGAAAATGGTTCTCGTTAAATGACAATGTTGCAATATTACCGCTGCCTGCATTTCTACAGGCAGAAACGTGTATTAAGCTACTAAGAATAGGTTAAAATGATTCAACATTTGTTGATAATGGAGAGTTAGTCATTTTTAACTGACAATTTAATTCATGTATAAAAAATCGCATATGCCACTGTGCAATTGTCACTTTGACAGCGGCAAAAGTTAGCTTTAACTTTTGCAGCGACAAATACACTAGTAGTTTTTTCACTTATTCATTTGTTCATCAATTATCGCGGTGTTGGTTACCAGAATAAATAGTTTGGCATGTTTGTCAACAATTTTCAAGAACTAACAATGAGTCGATTCGGTGTGTCTATGAACGCCGAAATTAGTCAAATTGTTAATACCTGTGTGCCTACTAATACAGTTGCGACGCAATCATCAATCTGGCGACAATTTTCTACGTTTTGCGATGCAAAAAGATACACATTTGAGCCAGATACTTCCATCGAGAAATTGAATGTAATATTGCAAGATTGGGCATTTAATATGCGAAAAAGTAACGGAGAAGACTACAAAGAAGCGGTAGTTAAAACAATTTGGAACACCACCGCTAAAATGCTACAAAGTAAATATTATAACGAATTTAATATTGTATTCAACCCTTTCACCGATGTTTAGTTTAATTCATCACGAGCTGCACGTAATGCTAAACGTAAAATCCTACAAGCACAACCCGAAAAGAGAAAATGTAGTGCATCAGCTCTTGATAAATCTGAAGTATTTGCAATGGCCAGATTATATAACGAAAATGAACCGGAAGGACTTCAAAAGAAATTATATCACATTTTGGCGTTTGAACTAGCTTGGCGCGGAGGAGAAGCAGCTTACTGCAAAACCACTTATTTCGTATCTGAAATTGAAAATAATGGAAAAGAAACTGGACGTATCGAGTATAATCCTCTATTTTCGAAAACGAGACAAGGCGGTAACAATAAATTATGTGACAGCAAATGGATCACGCCTAATATTTTCGACGAAGATATTTGCCCAATACGTTTATTCAAAAAGTTAATGGAAAAACGAAACACTTTTATAACTTCGGACAGAGTATTTCTTACACCAAATCCCTTTTGGAAAAAGAAAAATTCTAAAGGTTGGTACAAGAATTTGCCGATTGGAATTAATGAAATTTCCAAATGGACTAAACGCTCAGCACAACGCATTGGTTTAGATGTCCAACGTCTAAAAATTACAAATCACTCAAATCGAGCGGCAGCAGTTAGCGAATTAAGTAAAAGCGGAATTGAAGAACAAGCTCTAATAAAAATAACAGGACACAGCAATTCATCATCAACAAAACCATACGTACAAGTTGACAAAGAGTATCATTCAAGCATTTTCAATCAATTCGTTTGGAAAATGAAAAAACTTCAACATCTACTACAGAAACGATTAGCTGTGGCACCCGCAGCGATATCACTGTTCCTAGTATGAATTTCAATAACTGCGTTTTTAATAATTGTACATTAAAATAAAAATTGGTTTATTTTTAATGTTTCATAAATAAAGTTTGCATTGATATGTTTCCAAATTTCTCATTCATTAAATTGTCCTACCGAATTACATTCGAGGTTTGTATTGATATTGGGTAAATTTGTGTTGTTCAAATTCTAAACTGTTTCCTTTAGCAATTTGAAAAGAATAGTTGACAGTTATTCTCGTCAAATTGCTAGGAAACAGTTTCTCATTAAACAACCCAAATTTACCCGATAAAATACAAACCACTTGTGCAATTATAAGTGCCAATTCTTAAATTCTCTCTCTTGGGATTAAATAAATAATCATTTTAACATTGTTACATTCTTCCTCTAATCTCTAGATACTTATTTAATGTTTAATATAAAAAACTCAATCCTTTATCGATTTTTTTTTTTTTATAAAGTATCGTTTTTATCAAACTGTGAATGTGTTAAGAAGTTCCATTCAATGTTAAATTTCCTTTTTCGGTCGAAAATCTCTCTCTCTCCCCTTTTGCCGTTTATAGGGTTTCTTAAATTAATTTGAGATATGTCATCCTTTCAAAATTAATGTTTCCATTCATTTTCGGTAGGGAGAAATAAATGAGGTATAAATTATAGCCTTGAATAAAATAAGCTGCTTTATTTAGACCAAAATATTCATAAAAAATGAAGTAGGTACTTGATTAAAAAAGGACAACACGGAAGGTGAGTTATGGCAGAGAAAAGGAAATTGGAATAGAGGAGAGTTCGATATTTATTTCTCGTTTTTATTTCGACCAATCTTATTATTTGCGTCTCCATTATATTGCCGGGTAAAAAAGGGCGATTTTTTTATATAGTTCGTTGATAAATCCAGAAACATATTTCATTTTGATATTAAAAAAAAAGAGTTGATGAAAAATAAGATTTAATTTTACGCGGTATGCAAAAATATATAATATTCTTCGCGGTGTTTTATAAAGTGAAAATAGTAGAAGGAATTGCAGAAAATCTCATTAGACTTGCTAAGGGAAAGTTTAGAGAAAAAGGTGTATTCGAAAACAAACACTTAGTTTCAATCAGTGCAGCCCTCACAAAGGGTGGTCTCTAATGCTTTTGTCAACCAAAAGTAGATATTTCTCCGTTTTCCACCTACGGAAACTTGCAAACGAAAAATGAAAAAATTTAAAAATATGGCGAGTACGCGACGGCGCATTCGCCAATTTTTTAAAAAGTTCGATTTAATTTTTTAAAACAATTTTGACCATTTCTACAAGCGCTGGAAGGTTGAAATTTTGTACAAGAAAAATATCTACTAGATTATAATTTTATTATCAAGTAAACTGTTTAGCTCCAATTATTCGCTCTTTGAAAAAGGAATTTCAAAACTTCCAACATAAAATCCATTCTCTCGCTACCTACCCACCGCCGACGAACAACATTTCAGATACTCTTAATTGATGTTCATTTTCATATTCAAAAACAAAAATTTTACACGGCGCTCGACGAAAAACAAACAAAACACAACGGTTTTCCGCTAATTAGCTAAATGATGGGGTATGGCATGAAAAGTGAATAAAATATCCCATTTCATTAGCGTTCGCTTTATACAAAACTGGCAGGCCATTTAAATTCCTTCGTTTCGCCCGTTTTTACCCGTTTCGGCACTCGCTGAAAACTTACACGCGAAATTCGTTTACAAGAAGAATACAAAAAATAATAATAATAAACGAAACGAGATACCGAAGAAAAAAAAAATCAGATTAAAACAAAATAAACAGTAACAATTCATTCAAATCTTGTTGTATACCATATTCCTTTATTGGGGCCGGCGTTTATTGTCCTTTGTTATGGAAAACAGGGGATTTACGCTTTGAAGGTAGTTGTGACGTTACACAATGCACCCGTGAGCTTCAACGTATGTTATAACATCCTTTATATGATTTATTCACTGGTCTTTCAAAATTGATTTATTGCAAATATAAATTGTTTACTTCTGATTATTTCTTGCCCACTTTGCATTGTTATCCTTCCAAAGGATATTCACTAATGTCAGGAAACTTTTTGTGGTAAAAGAATCTTTACCTCCCTGTATTTGCACAACGAATCTAAGATGAAATTACTTTGTCGCCGCAACATTGAAAAACTGTTCTAATTTCAAGGAAAATGGGAAATTTAAGGAGGATAGTACGTTGGTAAAACGACAGGAAGAGAGAAGAAAAAGGGAAAAATCCCCGAGACACTTTCGCGACAATGTAACCCAGCACGTAAATGATTTCCGGTCGGTTTTGTTGTTAAACACGAGGTAAAAAAGGTAATAGAAGGCTCGTGCAGCATGGTATATTGTTTTTCGCTTTTTTTAACAAGATCCTCCTGCTCCTTCTGCTAGTCTTCCACCTCCACAAGTTTTCCTCAGAGACGAATTTTCCTCATTTCCTCTGACGACATCGTTTCGGGAAAACTTACGTAACGCAAAATACGTCCAATTAACGTTCCAGAAAAAGCTTTCCGACTTCAATATTTCCGTTATTTACTTAAAGAAAGTAAATTCGAGAAAACGTTCGACAAGTATCAAAATTGAAAAAGGTTAAATCATTTTTTTTTCCTGTATATATTTCAATATTAAATAGAAACAAGCATAGGCGGGTAAAATTATTTTTAACATCACTGTTTTTATTTAAAAAACATCAGGAAAATTTTCAAATTTATTCCGCCCCAAGTACTTGTTAACAATAGAGCTTTGGAAATAATTTTTTTTTCATCCCTGATTATCCGGGACGTAAGAGATAAGCCATTTAAATATTTACACATAATTTTTTTTTTGTGGAAGACAAAATAATCCAGGAAAAGGAAAGTTTTTACAGTGAATAACTCGAGAATCTAAAACGGTTCGGAAAAAACAACAGAGAGGTGTCTCTATAGAGATAATTTGAAGGTAATTCATAATCGAATCGATTCGAAAGAAAAACTGTTTGGCCAGAGAACAATTTCTCGTTTTTTTCGTCAATTCTCCAACGGCACCTTTTAAAAGTGTTTTAACATTGCTTAAGTATTCATTTGTCTTTTCACTTTTCAACTCGAATGTTTTCTTAAACAATAGAATCTATTAATTTTTTTCTTTTCGACAAAAAGCACTTGACGACTTTTATTGTTTCAAGCGTGTACTTTTCTTAAATTGGCGAATTTAAAAATTGACAAGACATTTTCCAGCTTTCTTAAATTTTTTCGAATCAAAAAAACTTTTTAAACAAACCACTTTATACAATACGTTTCTTTTATATCACATTATTATGATAAATCGTCCAACCCTTCCTACCTCCCGAAAAGTCGTTTTCCCTACCTGGAAAAACAAGCAACGCCGAAACAAAAGTGTACACGTCACGTTTCGAACAATGCTATTGAATTTCTTTTGTTATACGAAAACAATGGTATAGGTCTCTCCGTCGGTGCGTTCAATTCAATTGCAACTATAATTAATCTAAGTGCAGTCTACTTATGTAAACGACATTTCTTGATATCGTAATTTATCAACAAAAATTTTCTTACAATTGTTAATCCAATCATCAACTGCAGTATTCATCGCAATATAACGAAATAACCGAAGTATACTCCGTTTGACGTTTTTGACAGAAAAAATTCTACGGTTTTGAGGGTGTTCACTGAGTGAACAAATTTCTGAAGCTTGGAGAATGTAGTGGAAAGAGGGTCGTTACAAAATGTTTGTCTATTTTGTTAGATCGTCCGGCTTTCAAAGATTTAGCCTGTGGGTATTTTCCAAAGTGATGTAGGTATAGCTTTATTTCTAAGGCTGCGTTGGGGGTTATGTATGTATGTATTTTGGGGTAACATTCACTGAGACCTAAAAGATCTATTGTGCCCTGCGTAGGGGGTTAATTAGAGAAAGACGAAAAGCCCTTATGCTTATTAAGAGAACAGAGATAAAGATAAAGGTGACCACAATAGATCTGAAGAGTTTTTATATGAAAAAAATCATTATTAGTGTATTTATTTTATCTCCAAACGAAACGTTCAATGTGGGTAACCGAAAACCACTCGTTAATGGAAAAAAATGAATCCTAATTCGTGTTTAAATATCACACAAAACCACATTATTAGTGAACGTAATTAACGTGGTATCTGCATTTGCTAGATGGGTAGTTTCGTGTGCGGAAACACCGTCAACGCCATCAATGCATGCGAAAAGTGATAATTTGTATGATATATACAGTGCGGCGGTAACAAACAACTTTGAAAATCGTTTACGGTGAATTTTTAGTATGTAAAAGTACTAATAGTACAAGAGAATATTTTAGAGCCTGAAATAAAAGATGTAGAGACAAACTTTTTAGTTTTTTTTCAAAGTTAACAGAGATACAGTAGCTAGAAGTTAGGGGATGATAGTGATAAATTATAGCTGATAATTTCTAGATCTTTTATTGTATTGTACAAATACCCCTCTCCTCCCCAGTTTGTTTCAAGAAAAAAAAATATTTTGAACGAAAACTTTTTTGTCGAAATTAAAATTAGGAAATTTTTTTCTCGTATATATACTCAAACTATAATGGGATGTTGTGCGCACATCAGTGCAAATTGTTTCCCCTATTACTCGTTGTTGTTTTCCAAAAGTTTTTCCGTTAAAAATAAAATTAGTTTTGCAGGTGAAGTTGAAAGTTAAACAGTTTAATAGCCGTCAAGAGCGTCAAAAGCTAGCAATGTAATTATACAACTTTTTTGATAGCTGTTCGAGATATTTTTAAAATCCTACAAGATAATTTTTGTTTTCCTACAAACCCATAACGTTTTATCTCAACAAGCTCGAAGTTGGGGGGCAAATTATCAACTGCCTTTCCTTTGCCACGTCAGATTCCCTCTAAGGAGCTTTACTGAGTTTGCATTATTTCAACACCTCACTTCCAGTTCTACCATTCGAAGACCGTAATAAGGTCTTAAGCCCATCGTATCCAGAGGTCCAAGATCCATTCTAAGGATAGCATTTTGGCTATTTATTTATTCCATAGAGATGGGACATTTTTCTCTTACAGATTTCCCTCAAACCCTACAAGAGGAGATCACGATCACTCCAAGCCTAGAGAAACATGCCACTGTCTTTCAGGCAGAGGTAATGGCAGTGCAATGCTGTGCAGAAGAATTGATGAGATGGAGGTAGATAACCAAAGAATCGTCATCTACTCCGACGCACAGTCACCCAAATTACTCTACGACTCACAGGATTGATCAGTTTTAGACGTGCGTCACCTTAAAATGTTTGCCTTGAGTTTGCCTATCGACCCTTGTTCCGGGATTTTTGATTTCGAATTTTATGTTTCTGTAATTTGTGCCCGAAAATTTACTTTCACGGAAAAATGGCGATTTTGGGTGCAAAAGTCATCCTAGCGAACGCAACATTGAGTTTTTACAAAACTTTTTTGAAGGAAACTCTTCCTCTTGACAACCCCTGTCGTAAAATGACAACCTTTATGAGAAAATTGTTCAGTATCACCTAAGGAATATGTCCGAATTTTTACAGAATTTTTGGAAATTTTCCGAGATTCTGGAATTTGGCGATTTCCTGGCCAAAAATATCCTCAAACATTCTGAGAAAATTTGTACGTATTGCCGGATTGATTACAAACACTTTTTATTGAAACAAATTTAGATTTTTGTTCCAATAGATTTTTGAGGAACAATTTCCTTTCGCATCAATAGTTTTGGATCACTGTGGTCGTTTTTAGGCATGACGGCCAATTTCTCTCGCAATTTGACGTGCACAGGGTTGTAGGGGCTGTCAAGAGGAAGAGTTTCCTTCAAAAAAGTTTTGTAAAAACTCAACTTTTGCAACCAAAATCGCCATTTTTTCATGAAAGTAAATTTTTGGACATAAATTACAGAAAAATAAAATTCGAAATTAAAAATCCCGGAACAAGGGTCGATAGGCAAACTCAAGACGAACATTTTAAGGTGACGCACGTCTAAAACGGATCAATCCTGTGAGTCGTAGAGTAATTTGGGTGGCACAGTGGCGCGGTCAAGCAGCTCTAAAGACAATAAGCTCATATCGAACAACGTCAAAGCTGGTGTGGGAGTGTCGCAAGGACCTCAACAGACTAGGTAGTCGTAATAGAGTGATCCTAGCCTGGCACCAAGCTAGGGCACCAAGGAATAAAAGGCAATGAAAAGGCCAATGAATTAGCCAAGCAGGGAGCTACAGAGTTCATGATAGGGCCAGAACCTTCCTGTTGAATTGCAAAAACCTTCACTAAGGAGAGCATCCACCAATGGATGAACAATCAGGCGCTGTGCTGGTGGCATAAAACCACAGGACAAAGCCGCTCTAAACTATCCCCTAAAAGCCCTTCGGCCAAACTTTCACGCGACCTACTATGTCAAAGTCGAGAAACGACGAGGATTATGGTGGGAATGAATATGCACACAATTGGCCTAGCAGATGACAGCCTATGTAGATTTTGCCAGGAAGAAGACGAGACCGCGGACCACATACTATGTGAGCGCGAAGGCCTAGTAAGGATGCGGTTTCACCTATTCGGAGAAGGAAAAAACGAGATTTTCTAAATGTACCAATTTTGCGTAATGAACAAAAACAAATATCATAATTTTATATTTTGGAGGTTATCAAATACAGCCATAAAATGCACAAAGATTTCTATATCGAATTTATAATAAGTAATTTTGGATATAAACGAAACCGACTGGTAGGTATTAGATATTAATTAGATAAAATTTTGGCATGTGAATGTGATAATCCGTTTATACGGCGGAAAATGCGATTCAAACGAATTGAAAAACAGAGAAAATAGATTAATTTCTAATTTGATCTGAAATATTGGTTTACATTTTACACGTATTTTTCCCCTTTTAATGGACAGTCTACAGGGTGTCTAGAAATTCTCCTAACCTAACCTTTCGTCCACAAATTTTTCCTTTAAAGATGACGTTGTTGAATCAGTTTTTTAAGCATGTAAAATTACGTCTAGTATCTGTAGTTTTTGTGCACCCTATACATTAATCAATTTACAGACGTTTTCTATTTGAATTTATTTTATTTTTGTGTAGAAATATTTACGTAAATAATAATAATAATTGTAGAAATTGATGTGTCATGTGTATTGAGGTATTGTATTGACGATGGGGTATTTCTGTCGTTACCACAATGTACACATACGAAAATATTAAGTAGGTACTTAGCGATTTTCAATTTATTTCACTTTCAATCGATAGGTAATGATAATAAGTGTGATTTTATTTGAATACCGTACTAATCTCCTCGGTGGTTTGTGTATTCGTGTTTGTTTTTTTTTCTTTTTCGACATCTTTGACAATTTAGTCTATAAATAGTGTCTGGAAACCTGTAATTTATTTTAGATTAATGCTAGAAGCCATCAATTTCTCATTATTCGATTGCATTTAATGGAAAATATCCTTTCAGAATTTACAAATATAAAAATAAGTTAAAAAAAACTATAAAGTAGAATAATATATCAAGTACAAAGTGTCAAAATGTTATTCTGGTCACGAATGCCTTATGAAACGAGTTACTAAAGATGTTTTTGATACAGGGTGTTCACTAAATTTAAAAGAATTAGTATGAAAAGATGAAAAATTAAAATATTCAAATTTGGTTTTAAAATTTCGAAAAAAAAATTGACACACGCAAAAAATAAACTTTTTACAAGACAAATAACAAAATAAAAAGTAAATCGCCCTGTATATTAATATCCTGAAGTAATAAAATGTTTTTACGATAAAATAAATATAACGCAAACATTTTTTGTATTGTTTTTGGCTGAAAATAAATTTCAACAAAATCATTGTTTCCGATAATGTTAAATAAACAAATTCAAATCGATGCAATTCAAATAACCAAACAGTATTTTACAATAAAAAGCAAATTCCATTCGAAAAACATTCGATCAATTACAGAAATTTCAACTTCAAAGTACCCAACTCGTTTCGGTTCGGGTTTCTTAAATCGGCGATGAACTGAAAAATCTCCTTGATAAATTTAATGATGCGTTCGAAATTTTCTTTTTCGCATCCAAGTTAGTTTAAGGACTACATAAGGACCTTCGAGACGTCGACATTTATTGTAAAATCCAGAATTAATAGATTATATAGACCAGGATCGATAATTTTAGGAAAAAAACTTACCGCATTTGAATGCGTTTGATCCGTCTTGAGTTCCTTGTGGTTGGAGTATTGTACGTACACTGCTCGACCGCGTAACTGAGCTATACATCCAGCGAAATAGTTGACCATAGTTGTGGCCGATTGTTCGTCGCCCATTTCCAAAAACGCCTGGTTTTTTCCCTTCAGCACCAAGACGTTCGTTACTCTGCCGAAGGGGAGACCGAGGTGAATGATTTCTGCTTCTGACACATCGCTCGGGATGTTTCGAATGTGAATTACTCTAGAAGGTTTGCCTACGTTTTGTTCTAGTTTTACCTGTAATAAAATTGGATATAAATCCGTTTGAATACGGAAAAATATATTTTTTTTGCTTTCACGAATGTAAATGTTGATTTAAATCGAATACGGGATGGGGAATCTTATCAAAAGCTTTCGTTCTTTTATATTTTAAGTATCAAGAAAAATACTGTATCAACTTTCGTGATTAAATAAAAATGATTACGTTACATTTAATGATTAAAGGTATATAAGAGATTTTTCATTTTGATGCAATATTTGTTGGAATAATGGTTATGTTGTTTTATCAAGATTAGGACGTTTAACAGTATTAAGATCACTCTAAAAATCGCTACCTGACGAACGTTATTGTTGACTGGAAGGTATTTAAACTCGAAATGAAGGTGTATCGAATATTTCGCTTTTCGCTCAAAGGCTTTTTGCGGTTTTTATTCCCATCAGCTTTTTGGTTAACATGATGTAGCGAAGTTTGATATGTGAAAAGTGGAGAATTGTTTTGCAGTTAATTAAAATTAAAGCCCTTATGATATATAAACATACCTACACCCAAAGGGCAGGAAAGTTTTTTACAATTCGCAACAAAAATTCCATACAAATTGTGAAATTTTACTGTGGCATATAAACACACTGTATGTTATTCATAAAGCTGAAGGCTTACAAAAAAAAAGTATAACGATTATTATGGACAAATAGATTTTTAAAGGATATCGTTTTTTTTGTAAAATAGGACGAAGGAAAAACCGTTAGCCATAAAAAAAAAAAATTTCTCATATTATGATAAAAATCTCTTTGTAACGAGATATTTGTGAAAGGAATCAATGAAAATGCAGAGTAGGCAATGTTTTTCAGGGCAGTTTAGTTACTTTTAAGGGAAAGAAAATATTTTGGAGGTCCTTTTCTTCCTTAAAAGTATATTTTTTATTGGACAATTGGTGAAGGCATAAAATAAGTTTGATCTGAAATTATTTTTACATATAGAGAGTGTTCGTTATAACAATGACAAAATGGTAGGTACTTTTTAACCAAAATCTTTTTGTAAAATCACTGCGTTGTCGTAATATAGGTATACATAGGTATAGGTATTTTTCCGTACTCAAAAGACAAAATTTTGGGAAGAGAAATCGACTATTCTGTATCGAAAGTGGTATGTAGTAATAACTAAAAAGTATATGGAAAGCGAAACTCCCTCAATTCAACATTCCGTAAGAGAGGAAGAACACCCTGTATAAAATAATAAATTTTGATATAAAAATGTGAAAAATACATTTCTTTCAGGCATATTTTTACGTATCAATATTTGCCATCGTTTAACAGTATAGGTATTTGCTCAAGTAATCGAATATTCACAATACACGAAACAATTTTCAAAAAAAAAATCCTACACGAGTATAATTGAATAAAAATGAAAGGTACCTACACTCTTTTAATCATCCAATCCCGACATAAAACCGGACGTAAAACTTTTTATCTCTCGTACCCCGAAAAAAAAGCCCGATTCGCGTACACAAAAAAAAACGAAGAAGAGTGTAAAACCAAACTACAATGGCGTAATAGACTTTAAATCTATATCCACAAAAAAAAAGAACAGTGATATGTGAAAATTCACATTATTTAACGCAGTGAAAAAACATTTCCATTTTCTATTTAGGTGAAGGAAATTCCCAATTAAATTACTTTTTCGATTTTGTTGTTTTTTCGAGCTAAAACAAATAGAGACAACTATTATCCTTATTTAATGGAAAAAGAAGGAAAGTGTTTGGTAACATTAGAAACGTTTTTATTTCGATACATACTTGGAACAATTCAAACAAATTTAAATATCCAAAAACGTTTTTTTTTTGTTGACGGTATTGAATCAAACTCCAACGTTTTGCGTCTCGACAATAGCTAAAAAGTTTCAGCTTCGATACAAAAACCTTCCCCAAGTAATGCGTCTACATTATACTGGAGGTCGATGCAATTATCCTTGTATAGAAACAACCGGCAACTCTTTGAAACTGCCATAAATAAACCTGTTAGATTAATTATGGCACAATAAAGATTTTGTTATTTTACTCTTCCACCATTATACGCGCTAGGAGAACTACTATTGTCTATATTTTATTGTTAATAGCCCCGGTTAACAATCTTAGCTTGATAAATTGTTTTAATGCGTAAAAGTTAATGATTTTATACCAAGCGAGCTCTTTTTTTTCAATTATTTAAACATATCTACAACAGGTACTACGTAGATTCGTGTAAATTGGAGATATTCTATCTTCAATAATTCAAACCTGTTGTTCCCACACTTTCTACCACATATAATCAATCACTTTATATCAAACAATTAGATCGATCACTTTCAATTCATAAAATAGTTTCTACGCAGACACTGGACAAGCAAATATATAATCAACATTGTTTCTGTGACACCAACACATTCAAAATAGCCCAGTGAATCGAAATTATTAGTCCACAATATTAGTAGTTACACTAGGCTACCACGGGCACAGTAATTCGAAAACCTACCACCGCGAGATGGCGTTGATAATATTGCCCCACGACACTCGATATTTACAAAGTTTGAGATGGAACTTAAGCTGGGATGAGATTTCCGCAACCAGTGGGAAACTAGACCTCTGTATTTCAGGCAGAGGTATATGCAATCTTGCAGAGATAAAACAACAGGAGAGCTGCCGAAAGCAAGAAGATCCATATTATGTCAGATAGTCAGGAGGTATTTAAGGCAATCTCAAGCCAGAAAGTGACCTCTAGAGTAGAATTGATGACGAACTTGCAAAAAGAGGGTCAGAGGATACGCAGCCTGAACCAGGACTGATCTGTAAAGACCTGGATCAGAGAACAACACAAAAATATCTGGGTAAACGTCGCAAGGCAAATGCATGGGAAAACCTTTAGAAAAGAGCCATACCTGAAACGTAGAGCGGAACTGCTAACACTGTGCAAAAATCAGCTGAGAATCATAACAGGTTTCATGCACCAGTAAAGGAACACCTGTACAAATTAAAAGAATGTATTGCGCGATTATTACAAAAAGCAAATTCGAAGGTACAGTCTCTAAACATTAAGACTAATTGTAGACCCTCTCCAAATCACAATAGTTGTTGCAAATTCCAATTGCACAAGAGGTAAAATAATTGGGAATCGTATTCGACCACAAGTTAATATGGAATTCAACACCTACAGAAAATTATACAAAAAGGTATGATAGTACAGAAGAATGTGCGGTGGCTACAACCAAAAATGATCGTAAGATACAATTTCGGACGTAATTTGCTTGTTTTCCGTGTAGATGTCTGTCCCTCCTTCTGGTATACCTACTTCCCATCCGATTTTGTTTAGAGAGACAAAACAGTTTCGGCAGACCGCGAAATCCGGAAAATACAAAGTTGAGAGTGGAAACGTAATCTGGCATATAGTTCTCTCTAATTAGCCCCGGCAAGAATTAAGCCATCCGTTTTAGATGGAAACGATTTATGGAGAACCAACAAAAAAAAACAATACAGTTGTTCATCACTCCAAGAGTTTGTTTCCGTCGCATCGTTCCTGAAGAAGGTTAACGGTAGTACTGAAACTTTTTCATCGATCCACCGAGTTTTTAAATAAAAAAACTTGCCCATTGTCTACTGTATTTTTATTACTTAGAAGAGATTTTATATCTTTTAGTTGAACAGTTTATCTTGTATCGAAGTTTTGCGAACTTCTACGCTCTGTACATTAAATGGAATATCAAAGTTTATAGGACGCGTATTGTTAGTATAAAATTTGTTCTCTATCTCATCTTTCTATTTCGGTGTTATCGAAACAATAGATGTTCAGAGAAGAGTTGGAAATAAACAATGGCCAATGGACGGTCGGCATGCCATTCATCTTGATATAATGATTGAAAATAATTAAGAGAAAAAGACGATGATGAGGATTCGATGGTTGGTTATTACAAAGTTTTCTCATTATCGTCAAACTTTAATGTACAGAAATTTTGTATAATTATTTGTACTCACTTTTTTGGCATTTTCTTGGTTGTTGTTGTCAGAATGTGGTGCTGATGGAGCCATGACTGATACGGTTGACTGTGATAAAAGCTCGTCGCTACCTCTCTGAAAAAAAATAAATAATAGTTAGACAAAAAAAAAGTAGATAATCAAAGGGGGTTCTGGACCACCATGGGCGTCCCACGTTTGGTTTACAATCCCTTTTGTTTTGGCGACTAAGAAAATTAATATCACTAGTGGGCTGTGAAGTGTATGATTCGTAAACGAAGAGAAGTAGTCGAAAAAAAAATATGCAAGTTCATCGTAGTTCATTCACTTTAAAACTTTCGATATTTGTGCCAAAAATTCGTAAGAGAAATTTAGGTGGTACGTTACTGTATTTAATTCGATGCTTATAAATGCACAGTGTAACTAACATTTGATGCTGTCGCCTCTCGACGCCAGTCATTATTTCTCTCTGATAGTAAAATCCGTTAAGAGCCTTTTGTGTTTTCATGAACGGAAACACACTTTCCTACTCTCTCTCTCTCTCTCCTCTTTTCTCTTCTAAGCGGCCGTTTTGGCATTTACGATCACTCAAGATTATATGGTTAAATATAACAGTTGAAATAGCTGCTGCTATTGCTGGCCACTTATTACGAATATTATTATATATATAAGTATATTATTCAGAAATTCATAAAAATTCTTCACGACATTTTCAGGGGTTATTAAAACTGTATCTACAAAGGACCACGTTTTCGGTGAAAATTGCTGAAATTGTTAATACCTGTGTGCCTACTAATACAGTTGCGACGCAATCATCAATCTGGCGACAATTTTCTACGTTTTGCGTTGCAAAAAGATACACATTTGAGCCAGATACTTCCATCGAGAAATTGAATGGAATATTGCAAGATTCGGCATTTAATATGCGAAAAAGTAACGGAGAAGACTACAAAGAAGCGGTAGTTAAAACAATTTGGAACACCACCGCTAAAATGCTACAAAGTAAATATTATAACGAATTTAATATTGTATTCAACACTTTCACCGATGTTCAGTTTAATTCATCACGAGCTGCACGTAATGCTAAACGTAAAATCCGACAAGCACAACCCGAAAAGAGAAAATGTAGTGCATCAGCTCTTAATAAATCAGAAGTATTTGCAATGGCCAGATTATATAACGAAAATGAACCGGAAGAAATTAAATCACATTTTGGCATTTGAACTAGCTTGACGTGGAGGAGAAGCAGCTTACTGCAAAACCACTTATTTCGTATCTGAAATTGAAAATAATGGAAAAGAAACTGGACGTATCGAGTAGAATCCTCTATTTTCGAAAACGAGACAAGGAGGCAACAATAAATTATGTGACAGCAAATGCATCACGCCTAATATTTTCGACGAAGATATTTGCCCAATACGTTTATTCAAAAAGTTGATGGAAAAACGAAACACTTTTATAACTTCGGACAGAGTATTTATTACACCAAATCCCTTTTGGAAAAAGGAAAAATTCTAAAGGTTGGTACAAGAATTTGCCGATTGGAATTAATGAAATTTCCAAATGGACTAAACGCTCAGCACAACGCATTGGTTTAGATGTCAAACGTGTCAAAATTACAAATCACTCAAATCGAGCGGCAGCAGTTAGCGAATTAAGTAAAAGCGGAATTGAAGAACAAGCTCTAATAAAAATAACAGGACACAGCAATTCATCATCAATAAAACCATACTTACAAGTTGACAAAGAGTATCATTTAAGCATTATTCAATCAATTCGTTTGGAAAATGAAAAAACTTCAACATCTACTACAGAAACGATTAGCTGTGGCACCCGCAGCGATATCACTGTTCCTAGTATGAATTTCAATAACTGCGTTTTTAATAATTGTACATTAAAATAAAAATGTGTTTATTTTTAATGTTTCATAAATAAAGTTTGCATTGATATGTTTCCAAATTTCTCATTCATTAAATTGTCCTACCGAATTACACTCGAGGTTTGTATTGATATTGGGTAAATTTGTGTTGCTAACAGTTGAATAACGTTTGTAGAAGGATATTTCCTGGAAACATTTCAAAGTTTTTATTGAAATAAGACCTTAAGCGTGGACAAAATCCACCGCAAATTGCCTATTCTTCCTTTTTAACATATTTTGAAGAAGAAATGACAAAATAGATGAAGTAGAATTAACATTTTCACGATATTTTCAATTTTGTATATCAATACTATCAAGCTATCTTCAATATAAATTATAAAAGATCCCCATCGATCTTTTTTCCCCATTCAAAGTCGGTAATTGTTTTTCATATCCCACGTCAAGTCAAAACAGTTAAATCGCGATAAAGATAATCTCTGCATTCGAGACGAAATCTTTCCTCGTAAAGTGTTACATCCGTCTTTTTCGGGAGTTAAACCAAAAGACAAAACCAAGAAACAATTATTCAAGCAAAGAAGACGACGCGACGTCAAGCTTCGCACGTGACATTATTCTTCAACTTTTCAATTCAAACGGGGGGGAAAAATAGACATAAATTTGATCGCACTGTATCTTACTATTCCGCTAACTATTTATAACAATTCCAATATTTGTTTTTCATCCCTTCCACCCTTCATTGTCAGTTTTTTTTTCTTCTCTACGCGCTTCCTTTCTATGCTCGTAAAATTGATGGCTTAACGTCTGTGTAATCCAGATGAAGCGCCTTATTAAATAAGAGGCAGGAAAAAGCCGGTTGCTACGAGGGGTGCGACGAACGCAGATGATTAAATGTCTCGTTATGCGATATTTTCAAAAATTACCATATTAAAAATTAGTCGCTAAATCACTTACTTATACACGCGATGTGTTGACATTTTTTTATTAAAAACAAAAATTAAAATTTCAAGTTTACGTTGCTTCTTCTATATATAAATATTTTTTACCATTGAATATTGCATCCCCAACGGCATGTCGATATTTAACCTGATTTTTCTCGATATAAAAATAAATCCACAGTGTCGTTTTCCAACCAACCAGCCACTAGTTCCTCGAGCATTCGTCTTCATTTGCATCTGTAACATTTTATCCTGTAACTCTAAGGATAACTTATCCAGAAATAAATCCCGTATAGTCTAGTTAACATTACAAAAAGATGGAAAAGTAGATACAACAAATCCGAAATCCTTTAAACCAATTAGCCCAGCGTAAACAATCCTAGACATATCAGCATCCCTGTTGGATAAGCAGATCTTTTGTTTGATTTCCGATATCTGAAATGGTTTTCGAGATATTCGTTTTAGTACAAAAGATACTGAAGGCGAAAGACAAGGAGATCCACTCTCTTTAGTATAGTATTGGAAAAAGTCGAAGGAAATTTATATAAATTTGAAGAAATAGAGAGGAAGAACAAGAATTAATGCTACAAATATGGGAAAGAAAAGTCCTGAGGAAAATTCCTAAATGGACTTTGGATGAGAAGGGCAAACAAAGAGCTGGAAGAACTTTATAAAGTATTATTGGAATGATAAAATCTCAAAAACTAAGATGGTTAGGACGTATAGAAAGATTGGGGACAGGAAGGCTACTGAAAGTATTTTTAGCTCAATAGGAGGAAGGCGAAGAAGAAGTAGACCCAGAACAAGATGGAAAATGGAAGTTGAAGAGGATCTACAAAGACTTAATATCAGAAATTGGAAAGGTAAGACAAAGGACAAGGTGAGATGGATGCAAGTCGTCAACCAAGCCATGGAAAGGTTAAACTGTAAAAAAAGCAAGAAATTTTGGAACGAACACAAGTTATAGGCACTGGGATAGTCCATGCGAAAGTGGCAGATTGTCACAGAAGAGTTTTGTATGGAACCCCAAGAGCTTGCCACTGAAGTTAAAATATCAGCCTACTAAATATATATATATATATATAAACAAAAGGTGCATGTTAACTGGACTAATATATATATACATTCAAGAAATGTTGCGTTTTTTTTTCCTTTTAAGCAAAAATCCAAAACAAGCAGGAACATAAGAAAATTCCCCCGGGTTATATTTATATTTACAACGAAAATATTTGGAAATAAAAACATTTTTCTCCTCAAAATACCTTGGATTCTTTCTCTCTATCAACACCCTAGCAACCTAGAATTACCCAAAACAATAACCCTTAATCACCTTGTTAATTAGACCAAAGATATAAAAGCAAAAATCAAGACAAACTTAATTTTTAGATGAAAGATACGTTTTTTTTTTTTTTAAATATAACGTAGGGAATACAAAAACACTAATGCCCAGCAGAGTTAACGAACATCCATTTCTCAGTTTCACGCGCCTGCAGACACACGTACCAGAAGGGCCGCAACTGTAATCATTTTTACCTCTTGGTAATGTCGCCATAAATTTTCCCCCAAGTTGACGTGACATCGACAAATTATTTCCAGAACAACACCGGTTGCTCTAGTTCGATTCTGGAGAAAGAATAGAGCGAAGAGAAGATTTATTTTAAATAATCAAGAACGAAATTATATTTTTTTAGATAGAAAAAGTTACTGTAATTTTTAATAATATGAAGAAAATACCATTTTTTATTCTTCGAAAACTGACAACAATTACTTTAAAAACAACTCCAATTTTAAAACAGTTTTCAAGGAGACGAGAGAGAGAAAGAAAAAATAAAGCTCATGAGTTAAAAACTCCGCACGTTTTCTTTTCGAATGTCTTGTTTATTAAAAAGTGGCAGAAACTTCACCGAAAAGAAGTTTCATCAAAGTACGTTAACAAATTTTTCGGATTCGCACTAAGAAAATTTAAAATCCTTTAAAACTTTGTGTAAACACTTTTAGTTTGCCCACCTCCTTTTCTCCCATCGTGTGCCGGAGAAAAAGTTGTCACCGAATACGAAAATTGTTTTTCATGTAAATTATACTCCTTGTTCCAGGATTTTTCAAATAAGTAGACTTAGAAGTTGACTTTCAAAGTTGGGAGTGGCGAAATGCCTGAATTTTAAACTAGTTATCTTCTAGTTGGATTATTATTCAATTTCTACCGTTACAAAATGATTTAAGAATCCTGGGAAACTATTAAGAACACCAGTAGAATCCTCCTGCCTGACGTTCAACCCATTTTTGGTACCTTCTTTTATGAGAAGACTCAGAATTAGCACACCGATACTGATTCAGAGTCAGATTCATCAAATTTCCAACTGGAATACAGTTTAGAACAATAAGGATGGTTAACTGATGTCGAGGAAAGATTGAACTTCTGTCAATTATCCTTTATCATTAACCATAACCCTAAAGAAAGCTGTTAAATAGGAAAACATAAAAAAAAATAAGAATGAAGTATTATACGGTTTATGACAATTTCAAAACAACAAAGGTATAGTAAGACTGCACTAGCCCATTGAAATTGGAATTTTAGACTTGGAAGATATCCTGAAATTTATCAATAAAATCCTCCTGCATGAAATCGATTTAAAAAAAAATGTATTCTATATCCATTTGCAACGAATGTATTCAATTCTATTGTTTGATATATTGTCTTCAAACATATCTATGTGTCTATATACATTCGAAAGATTAAAATAAATTTTATAGAGAAACGTAAATATAGGGAGATGCGTTCACTCTGCAGTTATTACTGAAAATACATTTTGTATTTAAAGATTTACGTATCGCTCTGTAAGTTGGTGCATGCAGAGTTTTTTTTTTTTTATTATTATTTCCTTTGTTTTCGTATCATCAGAGATACACAACTCTCGGGGCGTCGAGAAGAGAACTATTCAGAAATTTATGGGATTTCTGAGTGAGTGTTGAGTGCGTTGTTACATACGGGACGTGCGTTTTTTCAATGATTTATTCACAAACAAGTGATTTAATCTACTGATCAATTTTATTTTCTAGACGATGGAAATGATAAAAAATGTACAACGATGGTATTGCGTAGAGAAAAATATCTATATATAGACCAGGGTCGATAATTTTTGATACCGAAAAAAAAATTATAGGAGGAAAATATAAAAATGGAAGGAAAAATAATTTACGGGCGATCTGAGGTCGAGAAGGGGAAGGGGGTGAGTTTTTAAGAGTAAAAACGGTTTATCTCGATTTCCGGTAAAACTACATGTCCTATGGAAAAAAGTCAAATGGAAGAGTTGTGGGTAATAAAAAGATCTGCAACTTTTGTGTTAACACTTTTTTCACACAACCTTAAAATTCATGTGGAAAATTAAAGGCTTCTACCCTGATCTAATAGTAGTCCAGTAAATAAAGGCACCAACCTCTTCATCTCATTATTGTCGGACTTTTTTTTTTGCAACTTGTAAGTATTCATGTGTAGATTACTCTCTGAAAATATGCCCTCCGCAGGATTTGCGGAAGGGGCTGGAAAATGGCCCATGATCCCGAAAATTCAGTTTTTGGCCGATATCTCCCGAAATATGCTACTTAGAGAAGTGGGGTTTTGCTAGAAATGAAGTACAGTTCATTACCTACAAAAATGGTCACCATCATTTTTGTCCATGGATCAATATTTCTTGCAAAAAAAGGCTTGCAAAAATGTTCCGGAAAACTAAAAAATTTTAAAAACCATCGAAAAGAGGACATTTTCAGCTTTCCAATGGTGTGCATTAAAGACCGATATTGCCAATCATTGTTTATCAATTTGCGGTAGACCCGAGAATTTTCAGAAAACTCCGGAAATCAAAAAAAAACGTCCCAAGAAAAACATGTTGTTTATAAAGATACACAAAAATTATTTATTCATTCTTTCGGAATACATTCACCACCTATCAAAGTCCCATTATCCAAAAGGTTTCGGTAAAACTACGCTTAATTTAAAAAATATGAACGGATTGATAAGGGCGGTCAAATATTCAGGAAAAATAAAGTTTGGCCAGTTTTTTCAATATTACTGTAAAATAAAAAAACGGAAAAGTTACTCGATGTTATAGATACAGGTCCCTCCTTTCATATGCACTTTGAATCATGAAAAAATATTCATTTTTACTCAAGTTATGGGCCAATTTGCCCGCCCTCCCATGCCTACATTCACGGAGCGTGCTCCCGGAAACGCCGCGCAGCAGCTCGAAATCCAAGGTACGCTTGGCCCCGTTTATCTCGAAAACGGTTAAACTTTTGACAAAAATGATAAGGATCATTTTTGAAGATAATAAACTGCTCTCCATTCCTAGCAAAACCCCACTTCTCTAAGTGTCATATTTCCGGAGATATCGGCGGAAAACTCAATTTTTGGGATTATTGGCCATTTTTCCGCCCCTTTCGCAAATTTCGCGGAGGACAGTAATCTACCCGTGAATACCTACAAGTTGCAAAAAAAAGTCCGACAATAATGAGATGAACAGGTTGGGGGGTTTCTTGGTCTTTATTTACTGGACTATAGGTATATTTAGGATGTGTTATAATACGATATATTTTGGAGACGTCGTGAACAAAAATGGAAGAAAACGGATTTATACCTGTCAATTTGACGTTTTATTTCTTTACTTGGTGCATTGTAAAACTCTACAGTTACAAATAGTATTTTTTCAATTTTAAACAATCATCTTGTATAGAATTTTCTCTGGAATAAATATACTTTAATTCTTATTCGAAATAGAAAATGTAAACTGTAGATTCGAGAAAATAAGTGAAGGTAACTGAACTCGTAAACTTCTATTACTTACCAGTCGATTTTAATGACTACTTCTCTCAGTTCTCAACCACATCGTTATGTTACTAATAGAAAATTCACAATAGAACGTAAATCTTAAACATCGTTATTTCTTTTCGTCTATATTATAAATTACATTTTGTTATATAATGACTGTATAGCTGCCGTTTTGGAGTGTCATTCAAATTTATGAAATATGCTCAAAAGTTTTGTCAAATTATAACAAGATATATGTTGAGAAATGTGGATAGTTAATAAAAGATGAAATATTCAAGTTCAACCTTCACTAAATATCGAGAAAAGGTTTGCAAAAATGCATCTCTTAACTTGAACATGAATCAAAACTGAGCAGATGTCAATGCCTAAGGACGAAGTAGATCAGTGTGAGAAGCCCTAAACGTTTTAGCAACGATTAATCTACAGAAGACTGGAAAAAATGTGGTAAATGAGTTACGAGTTTGGTTTAAAGAAAAAAATTGTAGCAGAAAACTTTTTCAAATAATATTGAGTGAAACGTCAATGAAATTCATGGTGGATGTGAAAAAGGATATTTATTTTGAAGACGACTTGAAAAATGAACCTCTGTATAATATGGCGTCCAAGGAGAAAACAAAAATTTAGTTTTGTACACACAAAAGTATTTATTTTGGAAAAATAATGATTTTAATTGTCTTGCATGTCGATAATAATAAAATAATAATAATAGCTATTTATGTAACCAGTTATGAAATGCGTTATTTTGTGTAACGAGTGAAATTTTTGCGAGGTCCCGTAAAATGACACGAGTTACACAAAAAAAGCATTTCATAACGTGTTTCATACAAGATTTTATCTAATTTTGACTAAAAGAAAATTTTATTTTATTTTGTGTGTTTTTTAACAATTTTTAATTAATTTTTCTGATTTGAAAACAGCACGTTTTGATGCAACCAATATTACACAAGACAATACTTTTATTTTATACATTAATTTCAGACTTTTCTTTATTATTTTACCATTAATATTAAATTAAAATCGAAAATAGCTATTTGACATTTTTTTTTAAATTAATTTTTAAATACAAAAATAAAAAAAAATCTTCACTAGTTTAGGCTCGAACTCTCAACCCTAGCATTGGTCTTATTGTTAGTTAGTAGTTCTCTTTACTTTCTTCTTTTCTTTCTTGTTTTTATTAACTGGTGATAAAATTAATTTTTCGTAACTGGTTACGAAAAATGTAACGTTTGCTAACGGAAGTCAGTTTTGAAAAATGTCACTTTATATGTCAAAATTAGATAAACAATATTTGAATTACATGAAAAAATCACACTTTAATCCCATGAGGAAAAGTTTTTGGATGAACGCAGTCAAAATGGAATTTTTTTATCTTTTACCTGATCACACAGTACCGTTTTTCTACCATTGTCAACATCATTACACAAAAATGCTTTTCTAGCTTATCAAACGTGTGTGAGATGCTTGGAATAAAATTTTTTACTCATTTCTCAAATGTGGGTGAAATAAAATAAAGGTTTTTAAAGAAACACAAAGTCATTCCACAGCGTATACATATTTTTACACTTTACAATACAAATTTCACTGTTAGAACAGAGAACTCCAACTATTACTTCCAAAAACTAACCAAACTAATGTCAATTGTCACGATTTCTATACTTTTCACCTGTTCTAGACAGACTTCTTTTTCTTTATCAACAGTTCTCACGTAACAATATATCAAATCACATTAATAAGAACAAAGAAACAAATCTAGAACACTCTTTACCATTGAATAGACAATACAAAACTGTCCTCCAGCTGTCCAAACTGTCTGGATTGCGTCGATTTTCACTTCAAAGACTTCCTCCTGATCACTGTGAACTGTAAGCCCGATACAAACGGTGTGGAATTAAGAGAAGAACTTACAAACCAATTAAAATGAAAAAAAAATAAAATTCGATGGATTTTAGTGAAAGAAATTATTGATCGTTCCCCATAGATGCTTCTATCTATCCCAAAGTGCTCGGCTGTGACCCCTTTTTCAATATTCCCACTTTCGAGAATGTTTTGAATAATACTCGTGGCGTTCTCCCAAATGGACCCATTCATACGCTAATGTATGAATACTCTTTCAAGTTGTTTGCTTGAGAAACTGAACTTTGACACGGAGATTTGTAACGAATTTGTAAAGAGAAAAACTTTTTTTTTTCTACGAGAACAGTGAAATAACTTTTCTACGTCTTCTTTCCTATTCAATTTGAATTTGTATAAAAGGTGAATGTTTTTGTTTGTCGCCTTTTGGGTCGTCAAGATAATGGAGTGGGTTTTTTTCTTTATAATTCTATAGTATTTACGTTAAAAAAGATATATTTATTCATAAGGACATCAAAACAGATTATTGAACCCTAAAAAGCGTACGCTACTGACAGTTTATACGTAAATTACATAAAATTCACGAGACATTTTTGCGGATCACTCTGTATATTGTAAATTTTCAAGAAATATGTGAAAACATTAGACAGATTTAATTAAAATTCAACTCCAAAATGAACTAGCAAATCCGTACAAACTTATGAGATTCTCCGACAAATTAAAACGTTAAAATATATACAGAAACTTACCCTGAAGGCCGGTTTTCTTTTTCTCTCCACTAAACTGATACTCATATTTTAAAACTGATCGTTTTATACACTTTATAGAAATATTTAATTAATCTACAAACTTTATTTGACACTATAACAAACTGACATAACAAATGAATGTCAACAAACAACCAAAGCAAGCTTTAAGCGTACTAATTGACAGTTAAAAGCATGTAAATAGCAGTACTTACTACGGAAATGTCACTAAGAAAAAGAAGAATAGTAGAGAGGGTGCGGTCAAATAAATAACAGTGATTTTATCACTATTTTGTGAAATTTATATAAGAGGACAAATTTATCCATGCTTTTTAAATCGGATTATGGATTTTTGTTTCAACTCACGGAATATGAAGTTTTACTATGAAATGTGGATATTAAATTCTGCGTTTTAATAAAAAAGCGACAAAAAATGCTACAAATTATATAGTTTGGGAAATAAAATGGAAAATTGCTATCAGTTACAAAATCAAATTCCGATTTTAATTTTTTTTTCAACTCTATCAACATCCTAAGTAAATTTTCCAGGGTTAAATAAAGATCAAACCAAAGGAAACCCCCGATAGATATTAATTTAGTAATCTTCTTAAATCTTGCTGACGGAATATCGAAATGTAGAACGAGGCAAATATAATTCCATTTCCGAGTTAAAAGGAGCAGACTGAAAACAACTGATAAGAGTTTGTCCTTTAAATTCGTTTATTTATAAATATGCATCGATAAGGATCAGATGTTAGATTTTTTATTTCAATATTTTAATACACGCAAAAATTTTGAAAAACTGCTCTACGATGTGTTTGTACGTAGAAGATTTATACGAAAAAATGTTGTTTATGGAGAAAATAAAGGGTTTTGAAGAAGAAATTTATACAATTTAAATTTTGTACCAAAACGCTAGAATAGTAATGACATCACGGTCCAAAACAGTCAACGGAGCTTGAAATCATTCAAAAACCCTCAATTACACTGAAAAGCACACAATATGACTGAATAATGCACAAAACCATTCGAATCTACCTAAAAACGAAAGTTATCAAGCAATTGGACCATTTTCCATCCTATTTTACTCAAATACATACAAAAACACACAAGAACACTGAATTACAGTATAAAACGATCCAAAAAACACAATACGACGTTATTTCATACAATAACTATCAATTTCACGTAGTTACGGTCAAAAATGGTCAACGGAGCTTGAAATCACTCAAAAACTCTCAATTACACTGAAAAGATGACTGAATTATGCACAATATCACTCGAATCTACCTAAAAACGAAAGTTATCGAGCAATTGGACCATTTTCCATCCTATTTTACTCAAATACATACAAAAACACGCAAGAACACTGAATTACAGTAAAAACCGATCGAAAACACACAATACGACGTTATTTCAACGAACATTATTTCGTGAGATGTTATGCTATAACGAGTAATCATTTAAACGATGCAAAACCAGAAAATACGATAAAAGTTTGAACGATATACAAAAGGTTGACGTCACACTTTTGTAATCGGTGTTTTAGCTAAGATTGCGGATTGTCATATTTGGTATTTATATTTTTATTAAAATAAATATAATTATAGTTGTAATGTAAAATTAAGTTTTTTTATACAATTATTATTAGTGACTCATCAATCCTATTTCTGGAGTATTATCCTTGCCGAGAGAGATAGTGAAAAGAGAGAGAGAGAGAGCAATTCAATAATTTAAACCCTCTGCAGAAGGATTTGTAGAATATCCTAGATACCTGTCGAGTATTTTGGTACAAAACACAATGTTATCGGGCATTCTCAGACTTCCTTTCCCCTTATATACGTACAAAATTTATATTTACGACCTATACCGAAATATTTCGATATTTTCGAGAGCAAGATTTAAGGAGATTAACGAAAAGGGGGAATGTTGTACACGTACACAGGGAAAATGAAAATATACCGTTATTTTCGAAATAGTAAAAGTTCATTGGAAAATATTAAACGGAAGAAATGTGAACAGCTCCGATCGGCCAGATAAAAGAGTGACTTTTGCATACTTATTTGGGTTAAATCGCGAGAGACGATTCTCTGGTCTCGTCTCGCACTCTATTTACGAGACGAGAGACCTATTTTATCTCGTTTACGACAGGGTAAACGAAATAGGAATATAGAATATCGCAAAGTTTACCGTAACTATTTTAAGCAGTCTGAAACTTCAAAATATTTCCTTAGAAAGCCACATCAATCTCCTGATCGATTGTGCTTAGCATCCTTTCGGTTTCTCACTCCCCCCTAGAGATACATCTATGTATTCAACTCTCAAATGAATGTTGTAAAACAAAAGGCTCTTAGTCCTTAAACACGAAGGGTTTTAGTATTTTCCAGCACACACACACACACACACACAAAATACATTAAGCCAATTTATGTGTGGCTAGAGACAAATTAATTGATCCCCATTTATGGACTGTTCCCTACAAAAAGGGATCATTTCGATCGATCGATTCGTTGGCTTCATAATAATTGGGGATTATTTTAGACATTTAGGTACCAAATTTTCATACATCGCCCTCGGCAAATAATGGCGAATGCGCCGAAATAATTTTTTAAAGTAATGGCGAATGCGCTCGGTAAATCCGCCATTATTTGAATTTTTTTTCAAGAATTTTTTTTAATACAATGCCGCTATTGTGTTGTTGTTGTTGGTTAATTAATCGCGGCTGAAAAAACAAACTAGGGTTTTTCGAAATCAAATTATTCAAAACAGCAGTTACCCTTCGAAGTGTTTTTTTTAATTTAATAATAAAATTAGAAATTCTTTTGTCAAGCGCCTTTTGGGTCTGTTCTATGCAATTATACCCAGTATAAAACAAGAAAAACATTTTAAAAATGAAGTGAATTTGCAGGATCGGTACAAGGATCGAAACTATAATAAATTTTGTTACGGAAAATTCAGACTTTTTAATTTTTAAAATTTATACTTTTTCTCATGTTAGATCCATACAATGGGGAGCATATACAGGGTGCGGACACCAAAAAGGAAACAGATTGAACATCTTGAATATACAGGGTGCGACACCAAAAAAAAACAGATTGAATATGTTGGAGAAAATGTGTCTCCAGGAGGATATCTTTGTGTCTGTGTTTGAGCCGGTCCTGGTTTTTATCAACTGTTGCTCGAATAACCCTTTTTGCTGGAAGAGTATTAAATTTTCTTGACATGAATAATTCCACCACAAAGAATATACCAATTATATTTCGAGCATTCTTAAGTATATAAAAGACTGAAGAGAGAAAAAAAATCTCTGGGTAATTTTAATATAAAGTTGATTATAAATCCGTAGGAAACTCTCTTTAAAATAAATAAGGAAATAAAAATAGAACGAAATGAGTTTTAAAGCGGACCTCTACCAGGAATTGTTTTTTAATAAGTAAACTGAGAAATGGATTCGAACAAAGATGAAAAAAATAAAAATAAAAATATTGTAGCACGGAAATAATACATTTTGAGATTTTAAATTTGCTACTTTGAATTTAATTTTTAATTCTAGACAGATAAAATTTTGTTGTTTTATTATAAAGTGAACAATTTTTGCTATTATTTGGTTTTTTATTGGAAGGTTTTCAGTGTAAAAAAATTTTGGAAATTATGAAAATACTTGTTACCTTGTGGAGTGTTTTTAATAGTTGACAGTTATTCTCGTCAAATTGCTAAAGGAAACAGTTTAGAATTTGAACAACACAAATTTACCCAATATCAATACAAACCTCGAGTGTAATTCGGCAGGACAATTTAATTAATGAGAAATTTGGAAACATATCAATGCAAACTTTATTTATGAAACATTAAAAATAAACACATTTTTATTTTAATGTACAATTATTAAAAACGCAGTTATTGAAATTCATACTAGGAACAGTGATATCGCTGCGGGTGCCACAGCTAATCGTTTCTGTAGTAGATGTTGAAGTTTTTTCATTTTCCAAACGAATTGTTTGAATAATGCTTGAGTGATACTCTTTGTCAACTTGTAAGTATGGTTTTATTGATGATGAATTGCTGTGTCCTGTTATTTTTATTAGAGCTTGTTCTTCAATTCCGCTTTTACTTAATTCGCTAACTGCTGCCGCTCGATTTGAGTGATTTGTAATTTTGACACGTTTGACATCTAAACCAATGCGTTGTGCGGAGCGTTTAGTCCATTTAGAAATTTCATTAATTCCAATCGGCAAATTCTTGTACCAACCTTTAGAATTTTTCTTTTTCCAAAAGGGATTTGGTGTAAGAAATACTCTGTCCGAAGTTATAAAAGTGTTTCGTTTTTCCATTAATTTTTTGAATAAACGTATTGGGCAAATATCTTCGTCGAAAATATTAGGCGTGATCCATTTGCTGTCACATAATTTATTGTTGCCGCCTTGTCTCGTTTTCGAAAATAGAGGATTATACTCGATACGTCCAGTTTCTTTTCCATTATTTTCAATTTCAGATACGAAATAAGTGGTTTTGCAGTACCTAAGATACTTCTCCTCCGCGCCAAGCTAGTTCAAACGCCAAAATGTGATATAATTTCTTTTGAAGTCCTTCCGGTTCATTTTCGTTATATAATCTGGCCATTGCAAATACTTCAGATTTATTAAAAGCTGATGCACTACATTTTCTCTTTTCGGGTTGTGCTTGTAGGATTTTACGTTTAGCATTACGTGCAGCTCGTGATGAATTAAACTGAACATCGGTGAAAGGGTTGAATACAATATTAAATTCGTTATAATATTTACTTTGTAGCATTTTAGCGGTGGTGTTCCAAATTGTTTTAACTACCGCTTCTTTGTAGTCTTCTCCGTTACTTTTTCGCATATTAAATGCCCAATCTTGCAATATTACATTCAATTTCTCGATGGAAGCATCTGGCTCAAATGTGTATCTTTTTGCATCGCAAAACGTAGAAAATTGTCGCCAGATTGATGATTGCGTCGCAACTGTATTAGTAGGCACACAGGTATTAACAATTTGACTAATTTCGGCGTTCGTAGACACACCGAATCGACTCATTGTTAGTTCTTGAAAATTCAATAAGTTGTTGACAAACATGCCAAACTATTTATTCTGGTAACCAACACCGCGATAATTGATGAACAAATGAATAAGTGAAAAAACCACTAGTTTATTTGTCGATGTAAAAGTTAAAGCTAACTTTTGCCGCTGTCAAAGTGACAATTGCACTGTGGCATATGCGATTTTTTATACATGAATTAAATTGTCAAAATTAATTAATATCTGTCGAGTTATAAACGATTTGCGGAAAAATAGTATGGTTACCCAGTAGGGAAAGCCACTTTCCTTGACTCTGTGTTGCTAAGTCGTCCAGTAATGTTAGGCTTTTCCTACTGGGTAAAAAATGTACTTTTATTATCGAAGCGTTAGAAATTTCAATATGAAACACCTTTGATTGTCGACGGGCTTTCATTAAATATGACGATTCATTAAAAAAATGCAAATTCGATATGGATGAAATTTTGCATTCATGCAAATATCAAAATTGTTGTATATAGATACATATTCTTCATTTTTTCTTTTATTTTTGATAAAATTGAGCTAAATTTCATATTATATTAGAAACCTTTTTGGTTATAGTATTGTAAATTTTTTTTCCGATTTAATTTGTCCTTAGAAAGAGCAGTTCTAAAATTTCAGTTCAATATTTACAGTATTTACAGAATTTTCTAACTCAAAAATGTGATTTTTCGAAAATTTCATGTCACTATTAGATTTTTTTTTCCTTATGACATTGGTACGAATATAATACATTGTTAACTTTTGACATTTCATCTAAAATGCCGTGAGACAGGAATATTACAATGTTTATTGGACATGCCACAAGATGGTATGATGAAAAAGTATAATTTTTCAAAGAAATTCGTTACGGAATTAAGCAACAAGAAGGAATGGGATCCAAATACCATTTCCAGACTTGGAAAGAATGCCATTCAATGGTACACAGACGGCTCAAAAGCAATAGAAGGAACTGGGATAGGAGTGTACGGGCCTGGAACCAAACACTCTGAAAGCTTGGGAAAAACCCCAAGTATCTTTCAAGCGGAAATTCACGCAATAAGAAAGTGTGCCCAGTTCAATACTGACAAAGGATATAGAAGGCAAAGGATTATCATAATGTCTGATAGTCAAGCAGCCATTAAAGCGCTGAGTTCTTGTGTAATCAGTTCCAAAATGGTGTGGGAATGCCTAGGCAAACTTAATGAACTAGGCGAGAACAATATAGTCACCTTACTGTGGATTCCAGGACACACTGGAATAGAAGGAAACTAAATAGCAGATGAACTAGCGAAGAGGGGGACTGAAATACCCTTTTGGGGGCCGGAACCCTTTTGCGGAATCAGCTCCAATATAATATTGGAAGAAATAGGTAAAGCCGAAGAAAAGAGAAGATCTGACAATTGGAAAGATCTAGTAGGGCTTAGGCAATCAAAGATTCTTCTGGGTGACTACAACCTGTTGAGATCAAATGAATGCATAAGTCAAAGCAAAACTGCACTAAGAGTTTTAACAGGAATCCTAACGGGACATTGTCGCCTGAATGGACACCTTAAAAAGCTCAAAATAGTGGAGGAAGAAGATTGTAGATTTTGTGGAATGGAAGAAGAAACCTCCATCCACATACTTGCGAACTGCACAGTATTTCAGAATCCTAGGGCACAGTACCTGGGAGACTACTGGATAGAAGAGGGACAGTTACCTAAGTTGAGGCCTGCAGATATCCTAAAATTCCTCCGGGAAATAGGACTAAAGGTGCTACTAGTATTTGAGACTCTCCTCAGAAACTAAGTAGAAGTAAGGGGGCACAATAGATCTTTTAGGTCTCAGTGAATGTTACCCCAAAATACATACATACATAATATTAATATTAATTTTGGACTTTGTAACGTATTCACCCAGTATATCGATAGTTTTAATAAATATGTCGATGTTAACCATATAAATAAAATAAATGCAATTTTAAAAGTTAAATTTCTTGATAAATTACCAATTCGTAAAAGGCCGACCTTTGGAATATTAGTCATAACCATTATTTCTATTGAGTTGACAAAAGTTTTGATTTGATTCATATGAATATTGTTGCTGAAGTAACAGTCATGTAATGGTAAAGCTCCACCGTTTCTATTGTATATAAGTAAAATTTTCTTCTGTACTTTCAACATTTACAATTTTGTGGCATGTACAATTTTTTCGAAAAAAAATTGATTTATTTTTCTATCAAGGGTAGTTATCATGCTCTCCCTTTCCAAGGGATTTGACATTTAAAAAATAGAAAACTCTTTTTATATATTACACATACTTGTAAGTCATATAAACTTTAACACTTTACCGTCTGTCTTTTATACAAGAACCAATTTATTTCTCTAGACAGAACGAAGGGTTTTTATGATACGTTTACTTCCTTCATAACAGGAAGATATTTCTTGAACTTAACCATTTATTCATAAAAATAATATCGAGCAACAGAAATTTTGGTGTAATTTCCATAATACATTTCGAGCTCAATTATCACATTTTTTGTGAAAATCTCAATTAAGAAATGTTGCAAATAAATTAATTAACGTTTGAAAAAAAAAGGAATATTGTAATCAAGTTAATGCATTCCATTATAGATGCGAAGCGTATGTGAATTCCGTGTGATGAAAAGCGTGAAAACAAATTCCTTTTTTTTGGTAATTTTAGTTCAAAAGTTGTTTTTTAAATACAAATTGAGGATATTGGACAATACTGAAATAAATTTTGCCTCAAAATAAAAAGACTCAATTTCAATTTGAACATTGAGAAACTTTTCTGCTACGCCACTGAGTACAGTCTGTTGGACGTTATTGATTATTAGTTTCTGCAATACGGCCACAAACATTATTAATAATTAATACCAATATTATTCCGATAGCCAATGGTCGAACGATAATGACAATTGGTTATTCGATTATTTTTTTTATATACAATAATGCACAAGCTAAAATATCATTATTTTTGTATATTCAATCATAGTTTGTATAATAGTATTTCATTATTATGCTAATATTTATAAAAAAACATTATTATTTTGTAAACTTCTTAACTTTACAACATCATATCTCAAAAAAAAAATCGAGTTGCAGTAATAAGTTGTGTGGTAAATTTGATTTTATACTTCGGGTTAGGAATGATGAAATTTTTAAGAAATTATATAGTTCCAGGTTCCAGAAAATTCGATAACGAATTATACGAGCCTTTGTTCCAGAGTTTTAGGAAACTAAAATCTCTATGTCTTGTCAATCCCACCAAAACCATCTTAATAACCTTCATTAAGAAAAGAAAACTATTAGACTTGATGGAAATCTAGGTTTGATTCTAGACAGTAAACTCCTGTGGAACAAACACGAAGAGGAGATTATATAGAAAGCAAAAATGGATCTAATGGTCTGCAAGGATCTGGCAAGGAGAAATTGGGGCTGTAACCTGAAAATCCTGAGCTGGATGTACACTGCCATAGTGGAAAGTGTTGCAGAAAGAACCAGATACAGACTAAGTAGAGAGGGAGATCAGGATCTACAAGTGACAGTCAAGCTGCCCTTAAAGCACTTCAGAGCTCCAAGGTAACATCTCGGCTGGTATGGGAACGCGACGAAGAACTTAGAAGACTGGGGACTCGGCCCATTACATATTACCATTACATATGGTGGTGGAGAGTGTTGCAGAAAGAACAAGATACAGACTAAGTAGAGAGGGAATCATTAAAAAAAAAACCACCCCTTCAAATCTTAGAAATCGGACAGCCTGGGACATGCCACAAGATGGTATGATGAAAAAGTATAATTTTTCAAAGAAATTCGTTACGGAATTAAGCAACAAGAAGGAATGGGATCCAAATACCATTTCCAGACTTGGAAAGAATGCCATTCAATGGTACACAGACGGCTCAAAAGCAAAAGAAGGAACTGGGATAGGAGTGTACGGGCCAGGAACCAAACACTCTGAAAGCTTGGGAAAAACCCCAAGTATCTTTCAAGCGGAAATTCACGCAATAAGAAAGTGTGCCCAGTTCAATATTGACAAAGGATATAGAAGGCAAAGGATTATCATAATGTCTGATAGTCAAGCAGCCATTAAAGCGCTGAGTTCTTGTGTAATCAGTTCCAAAATGGTGTGGGAATGCCTAGGCAAACTTAATGAACTAGGCGAGAACAATATAGTCACCTTACTGTGGATTCCAGGACACACTGGAATAGAAGGAAACGAAATAGCAGATGAACTAGCGAAGAGGGGGACTGAAATACCCTTTTGGGGGCCGGAACCCTTTTGCGGAATCAGCTCCAATATAATATTGGAAGAAATAGGTAAAGCCGAAGAAAAGAGAAGATCTGACAATTGGAAAGATCTAGTAGGGCTTAGGCAATCAAAGATTCTTCTGGGTGACTACAACCTGTTGAGATCAAACGAATGCATAAGTCAAAGCAAAACTGCACTAAGAGTTTTAACAGGAATCCTAACGGGACATTGTCGCCTGAATGGACACCTTAAAAAGCTCAAAATAGTGGAGGAAGAAGATTGTAGATTTTGTGGAATGGAAGAAGAAACCTCCATTCACATACTTGCGAACTGCACAGTATTTCAGAATCCTAGGGCACAGTACCTGGGAGACTACTGGATAGAAGAGGGACAGTTACCTAAGTTGAGGCCTGCAGATATCCTAAAATTCCTCCGGGAAATAGGACTAAAGGAGCTACTAGTATCTGAGACTCTCCTCAGAAACTAAGTAGAAGTAAGGGGACACAATAGATCTTTTAGGTCTCAGTGAATGTTACCCCAAAATACATACATACATACATACTGGGGACTCGGCACAGTGTAACACTGGAATGGGTCCCTGGTCACAAAGGAATCGCTGTCAATGAAAAAGCTGACGAACTTGCAAGAGCAAAGACAAAGAAGACAAAGAAGCACCTGAACAAAATAGGCGGCAACTGTGACAAGCTGGACCACAGACCACAAACTGTATGGAAGACTCCAGAATACTTCTACAACCAACCAGTAAAGAACCTGTATGAGCTAATACAGGGAACGGATTGGCTGAATAGGCTATAGTCAGAACGTTAGGAGAATCCACAATAAGCCCAAGAGGCTGAGATGGTGCCGGCGAAGGAACGGCTCCTTAAAAAAAAATAGATCAGTGAATATCACCCCATCATACATACATACATGTATTAACATTAACTTTAGAAAGACTATACCACATCAATTAAACGTAAATGATGATTACGATGACCAAATGAATTTTTAAAACAACATCTACCCATCCATTCAAAGTTTTCTAATAGTATCACGTTCGAAACGTTCTTTTCTACCGGCACTGATGAGGGTCAAGATTCGTAATTACTGAAAGAAGAAAACGAAACGTCACGTACTTATGGAGGCATTCGGTCGATATTCTTTTGTTCAGTCGTTTCTGCATGAAGTACTTGTAACTATGAAAGCATCCAAGTTGAGGAAATCCGAAAGAAACTTTTATATGGTTGTTATCCTCAGAAACGATGCAATAAAGGACCAACAAAAATCTCAAATGCTATTATTTTATCTTACAGAGTTTTTGAAAGTTACTTTTCAAAGAGCAACAACTACTCCTTTGGCTATGTGCCACGACAGATATTGAATTACTCTTTTAAGTTAAACGGGGTTGGAATATCTCCATTATATAACCAACCTTTATGGTTATCACAGATAATTTGTTTGAATTCCTCCATAGTCATCTCTATATTTCCCTCCTTCCTTCTCCCGAAGGAAATATTACGTTCGCTGGTAAAGCGTCATAAAATAAAAACAATCGCGAAAAAAACTCGAGTGCCAAAAACCACATATTTAGGACATTATTGCCAAATACAGTGAACAATATTTAAACAATTAGGACTCCATCTAAAACAATTAGCAAGCAATTTAATTTTTGAAGAGGGTAAGAGCTCGGTTTCTCTATTGATTCCAAACTTTGCTCTTGACAAATATATTTCAGTCGTTAGGAGGTGGTTTGTCGACAAAATGAGTTAAGATATTTTTATTAACTTTTTTCTGGTATTTAACGGAAAGATTAAAATTAAAAAGGATTAGGATATAGAGTGAAAAAATGTGCGTATTTTCCTCCTCGGGAGGAGAAATAGCACTTTCCTCCCTTCTTATACAAATAGCTATTATTCTTTATCTTCTGCCGGAGCCGTAACCTTTGTATTAGCGAAAGATCACCGGCAAGAACGTATTGACAAATAATTGTTCTCCAAGTATCCTTCAAATAGTTAACTTCCCTGTAAAATGGGATATCAACCGGTGGCTCTAAAGATCCAAGCTGGATAAATACGATTGGATCCGGTGATAGTAGTTCTAGTGTGTGTATAAAGAGGAAAGCGATGTTTCCCTCCAATTCACTTTACCTATTATATAGACGTCTCTGTCTGTCTTGCTTGTTTCTACGTATATGTGTGTATTTATCTAGTGGAAGCTGCTTTCTTTGTTGTATCGGAACAATACAGCGAATTTCGCACGCTTCAATTGAATTTGGAGAACGACGATCTTATCTCTATATGGAGAGCGTAAGATATATCTCGAATTGGGTTAATTTCTACATAGATAATTGTTTAGATAAAGTTCAATTTTTAGGGGAGGAAATATACGAATTTTATTAAAAAAGTTAAGTTGTGGCGAAGAGCTCCACTGCCACCGGAGACTTTAATGAGTTTTTTGGGGTGAGTAAAGTTATTGTTGCATCTCGGGGTGTCGTCATTGCCTAAAACATGTTAGTAAACGGGATAACGTTAAGCTGACCTGGATACCAAGTTAAAAGGGTATCGAGGGCAATAAAAAAGCTGTCGAACTTGCAAAAAGAGGCCTTACATGCAGATTATGCGGTAGGGAAACGGGGACAGTTATTACTTGCTAACCGCAAGGAAACGCTAAGCCAAGAACTTGTGCAGGGGACAAAGGTGCTGGATTGGGTGCTATGAGAAAGCAGGAGCAAAAATGCAGTGTTATCGAAGACTTGTCAGACGGGCTCGGGAAAAACAGCATTTTGGTATATTTAATTATACAAATATTACAGCTCAGTTGAAAATATCCACCACGGAGACGCCTCAGTTTTAAAATTACCCACGAAGTAGCAATTACCTTTGTGTATATGTCAACGCATATTATATAACTTTACTAAATTTTAATTTAACGTTTCTAATAATAATACCCTTTGATAAACAACCCTAGCGGACGTGGATATTAAAATAATCGCATAGAGATTTCGTAACGTTATATGTTAACCAAAATATAAATTAAAATAAAGAGAATTGTTTGGCTGTAAACATGTATGCACTGGAGCAATAACTTCAAGCTTCAAATTAAACATAATTATATACGAAATTTGAGTAAAAGTGTTGTTAAAATTGAAAATGTTAATTTCAAAAAGAGGATCTAGGCCAGTAGGATGGTATAAAGCAGTGGTTTAATGTTTGAAGGATATTTTCAGAAATTACCCTGACTTCAGGTCTATCTAGTGTCAGTGCAGTGCTGTGCAGAAGAGTTGATGAGACGGAAGGTGGATAGCCAAAGAATCGTCATCTACTCTGACAGCCAGGCGGCACTAAAGGCGATAAGCTCATATCGGACAACGTCAAATCTGGTGTGGGAGTGTCGCAAGGCCCTCAACAGACTAGGTAGGCATAATAGAGTGACCCTAGCCTGGGTACCAGGTCACCAAGGAATAAAAGGCAATGAAAAGGCTGATGAATTAGCCAAGCAGGGAGCTACTGAGGTCATGATAGGGCCAGAACCTTCCTGTGGAATTGCAAAAAACCTCACTAAGGAGAGCATCCACCAATGGATAAACAATCAGGCGCTGTGCTGGTGGCATGAAACCCCAGGACAAAGGCACGCTAAAGTATTCCTTAAAAGCCCTTCGGCCAAACTGTCACGCGACCTACTATGTCAAAGTCGAGAAACGACGAGTATGATGGTGGGAATGCTGACCGGACATTGTAGGCTTAGGAAGCATATGCACACAATTGGCCTAGCAGATGACAGCCTATGTAGGTTTTGCCAGGAAGAAGATGAAACCGCGGAGCACATACTTTGTGAGTGCGAAGGCCTAGTAAGGGTGCGGTTTCACCTATTCGGAGAAGAAAAACCGAGGGCAGAAAGCTATGCACGGGAGGCGGTATCCAGGCTAATAAATCTAATAAAAAGAATAAAGCTAGATATCGAGCTCTAAGGATAGGGGGGACCACAATAGATCTGCAAAGGTCGCAGTGGGATAGGACAGAGAGCCACTCCATTTCTAATCTATTCTAATCTAATCTATCTAGTGTCGTTACAGAAATATACGGAAAGCAGGTAGGTCCACAAAAATGTCCATGGCTGCTTACTCCAGGATAAAAGAGGAATCTCGCGGCGCGTGGTTTGGCGAACTTGGTTCGTGACTCGCCGAGCTACTCGCCGTGGGTGCGGGCATGATCGTCATTTTTGCGCGCGCCTTTTTTCAGGCCAACGATACGTCTCTAATAACAAAATATTCCAAGCCGGCACGAGCCTACAGTGCTAACTCCTCGATCAACAAGCCAGATTCGCCAAACCACGCGCTGTGTAGTTCGCAAGTATGTGGATAGAGGTCTCTTCTTCCATGCCACAGAATCTACATTCTTCTTCCTCCACTATTTTGGGCGTTTCTTGGTGCCCATTCAGGCGACATTGTCTCGTTAGGATCCCTGTTAAAACTCATAGTGCAGTTTTACTTTGACTTATGCATTAATTTGATCTCAACGGGGTGTAGGAATATTTGATTGTCTAAGCCCTACTAGATCTTTCCAATGGCCAGATCTTCTCTTTGCCTTTTCCTTCCAATATTACATTGGGGCTGAAAAGGGTTCCGGCTTCCAAAAGGGTCATTCTCCTCTTTTCTGTGTCCTGGAATCCACAGGAAGGTTACTATATTGTTCTCGCCCAGTTCATTGAGTATGCCTAAATGATGATATTGTAAAACGAGAAAAGGAAACTGATTCGCCTAAAATGTTGAATCAAAATAGACGGATTGTTGAAGATGGCCAGAATAATTTGAATAGCAACTAAATACAGTGTATTATTAATAGTACTGTCATTACAATTATGTATGTTCGGCTTTTATAAACAAATCTAAAACGTTCTTGGAATTATACAGTGAATTCCGCACATGTACAACACGTGTACACACACTGTTTTTAAATATAAACATAGCTTTGATTTCAACTTTTCGTTTATTTTAAGTTAGATTCAAAAGACCACGTGTCTTTTGATATTATTTCGATATGCACAAATTGAAAGTAAGTTTCTAGTGCAACTTTTCACTACTCGTTCGATTAGAAAATTGTACGAAACTTTGAAGGGTAGGAACAGTTTGTAGCTCAGTGAATACATTAGGAATTAGTGGAAGGATCTAAGAAAAGTGCACCATGTGATGTGATAGAGTTGCAGGTGTCAGGCTTACAAGCGAGTGAGGTCCAGCGAAAAAGATGATTGATGTACAAGTTACAATATAATCCTATTGTTTGAATGTTGTGTGCATTTTGTTGCGGCGTGTTTGTATATTCGTGGTTGGGTGCTCGACTCGATTCTGATTTGTCGGAAAACAAGCGACAAGGATTTATTTGTTGGATAAACATTTCCTCTTAACCACGTTTTGCACAAACAAAATCTTAATATAATGTCTCGTCTGTTCGCTTTCATGTTTAAATGCTTTTATTAAAACGTCGCAAAGAGCATAACCCTATCTCTGTTTATATACGCCGAAATACAGGATTGTATTCGGGATGTTTCGTTATAAAAGCGATGAAAAAACGCTTATCCGGCTCGAAGGACCATTTTTATGTGAAAATACGTTAGAGATGATGAATTTTATAGTTTGTTAGTTTAATATCAAAATAGTTAAAAGAAATGACGGCTAATGAGTTAAAATTGAAATTTGTTCATGTTTTTTTTGGAATATTTCATTTAAAAAAACGCTTATCCGGTTCGTAGGACCATTTTTATGTGTTTTATACATTTAAAATTCGTTATTAAAAGGATTTGTGTCCTTGGAACCTGGAAAGCTCTAGTTAATGAATTCAAACTGAAATCTTGAGGAGTCAAAGCCTGCTCAACGGAGTAACAGAAGGAAATATTTATAGCGACATGTTTGTATATCTCGGGTTACAAAGGACATTAGGAACATTCACATCCTTTGAGTTTTAAGTAAAACGTTTCGTATCAGATAGAATATTATTTAATCTGTGACTTAAGAACACGTTTTTGTTCAACCGGTAACTGAATTGCGATTTTCGCTTTCTTCCGCCGCCTCTTTTTCCTTCTCTCGCACCTTGTTGCTCCTTTCTTGGAAGGAATGATTAACTGAAAAACTTCCGGGAGAATTTTCTCGAAGGACATATTTTATTTTTGTTTAATTTATTTGGCGGTAGCGTGCTGAGCTGGGCTTTTTCACAAATGACATTTCGACCTTAATGGCGGAACATTTATCATTTCACGATGATACTCCGATCTTTTTTTTTTATTTATTTTTTGATATAAAAGAGGTATCACTTTGAGGAGGCTGTGATGAATGGTGTTGTCGGTGAGAAAATGGAAAGTGCTCACGGAAATCTGTACCTTGATAAGTAAAAAATGAAAATTGCTGGTCACGGAGACGATATTTTCCTGTCGGGTTATCTATTCCAGTTTATTGGATAAAAATCCAGTTTTTAAATCCAATATTCCTGGTATAAAATAAAATCCGACTGGATAAACGGGATTTCTTATATTTTAAATCTGCATGTCCAGTTCCAGATATCCTGTATACCCTTCGCTAATGGCCTTCTGTGATCCGCTTGACCAATCCTATAATTCTCCAGGCCCCAATCTCTTTTTATACGCTTTGGCGGCCTTTCGAGCCATGTCGTTATAAGAACGATTATTTCCAGGAAAAGAAAAAGAAGAAGAAAGGTGAAATAGGGAAAATAAGTGTTGAAATCGGTTTAGAATAAAATTCTGGAAAGTTTTAAGGCTATTTTTGGCATTATGACTTATGGAGACTTATGGAGAAACAGTGACAGTAGAGTTTATAGACACCCTGTATATAAAGTCATACTCGGTAAGAAAAGTTTTTTTCCACATATTAAACTGGCAATTTAAAACAAAGTTAAACGATTTTTTTATCCAATTAAAACTATTTCTAGTAACTAGACGCTATAAGATTGTTAAGTTTCGAATTAATGTTATAACCAACACCATGAAATTATGGTCTATTTATGAATTTATTAAGGTTCAACGTCTTGTACAATGCCGTCTACTCTTCTATGTTATAATTTTTCAAGGTTAGTTATAGAACGCTTCAGTCGGTTTTGCTTAATTAATAAAGTAGATGGGGATGTCGATGGTATCGTTATCTTAACATTTCCTTTACTGAGGTTAATGTATCGATGTGATTTCAGAATTTTTTACAGTCCAGGATTATGCTCTCAAAGCTTCTGGACGGATGATATCGACCTTGTACTGATGAGACGCGAATACGCCGAAACTGGTCTACAAGTTGGTTATATTGTTTAACTTTGACATCTATTGCTTTACTTGAATGACAATGTTTTACAGGAAACTGTAAATAAGTAAAGAATGAAGTATTATTTCAATAAGAATGTAGTTTTTGAAGGATATTTATCAAAAAATAGTGAAATTGATAGATACAGATTGCGAAAGGGCTTTCCGAACCGTACGATTTACACAAGCACGACAGAGAGCTTGAAAGAGAGAGAAAGAACAACTGTGCGTGGCCAGCGAAGGCGTGTATTTAGTTCAAAATGACACTTTTGCCCGATGAAGGTGTTTGGTTTTGCCTAATAGTGCATGAGCTCGAAAAGGAGTCAACGATGACGAGACAAAAATATCATTTCTACATATTAGTCTGCGCTTCTGGAACAAGCGGTTGAAATGGGGGGGGGCAGTGAACATTCGGACTTTGACTAAGAGTTCTGTAGTTTCATGTTCTTTCATGTTTTATAAGTCTGTGATGGTATATAACACATGGGCTGAAAAGTGTTAGCGATAACCTCTTTATTCGAGGGAAATTTCTTATGGGCAAGCATTTTTTTTAGGTCTGCGAACAGCTAGTAGTCGCTGATAGCCAAATCTGCCAAATACGGTGGATGGGGGAGCAATTCGAAGTTAAATTCATGTAGTTTGGCCATTGTTTTGATTGCCATATGCACAAAAATTCCGGTTTGTTACTTCATGGTCAAACTCGGCTCAGTAGCATCAACACGTTCTTGTTTTTGGTCAACAGTGAGCAACTTTTTTGATATTTTCTGGTGTTACCGCCTCATTTGGACGTCGACTGCATTCCGCATCATCGGTGTCTCTACGACCACGTTCGAAGTCAGCAAACCATCGTTTTTTTGTTGTTTCTGATGGAGCGAAGTCTCCATAACATTTTTCAAGCCATTGCTTTCCATTGTTTTGAGGATATTTAAAGTTAGGCTCGGAACTTTTCAGTCCATTTGTTGTGTTCAATAAGGTTAGTATTTATAATTTAAGAGTCTAATCTTATTTTCATTTTTAAAACGAAATACTACACAGTAATATTAACTCAACCATTCGTAAAATCACATTTATCACAATTAAACAGAAAAAATTCTAAACCGGAACGTAATTAGAGAAAAGATTACAACAATTAGTATATCAAAAATTGCCGGGAGAAATTCAATTTGAAATTGCAGTGCTTTGAGAGACGTAAACTAGTACAATTTTCAATTCACTCTAGCTTAGTTTGTTATTAATAGGCTGTGAAATCATCGTTTCTCGAGTACAAGTAGACTGTAGTCGGGTCGTTGTACCAGAAATTGTTAACGAAATTATCGATATTATAAAAACAATTGGTTCTCATAAACTGAATTTGAAAATAGACATTTTTTTTTATTTTTGTGTTAAAAAAAATCCATTTTCAGGATAGGTTCAGCGCACTGACAGCTGTCATTCTGATCACCAACAGTTTTTACAGTATCTTTTAAATTAAGCAAGATACGATAATTTGGGACACCTGGTATGTTGTTAAAACTTGTTATGAGCCGATTTCAATAGTTTTTTTTACGTATGGAGCTAAATCAGGACTGTAAGGTGGACGATACATAAGTTAGGAGGTAAAATGATAATGTGTGATAAGCAGGGAGGTTTAATTATATAAAAAGGAATCTAGTATTTGAAAAAACTTCGTCTTTTTTGAGGTATTGTTTTTAGAAAAAAGCATTTTACCTTCGAGGGTCGTAACAAAGCCGAAATCTTTGATAGAGAGTCGTACGTAGTAGTGGGTAATGAAAAATCCTCTTCCTAAAGAAGATTTTTTTTTTTTGGTTGAAGAAGACGACTCTAATTGCTACAGGAATTTAATTAAAAGAAAACTTAGCTCGAGGCTTCAATTATATACTTTTTAAAAAAAGGATCAAAAAGACTACGGTTGAAAAAGAACAAATTATAATATTTCAATTACCTAAATGTATATTTTTTTTAAAGATACATGTCGAGAATTTCATGTAAATTGATGGTATTTTTTTAAATGTAATAAATGAATTTTATTTCAATACGTACGGTTCGTCCATTTTAGCCGGGCTCACACGAGATATATTCTTAAACGATCTGGAATCTCGCTTACCAAGTCTGTACCTAATTTAGAGCTCATCGCGGTTGAGATGTAGAGACGTATAGGGCTATTTTTATCCTTGTTGCATCCTTTTTTTAATAAACTTAAATTTTTTCACATTTTCAAATATACACAATCCCAATATAATCTTTTTTTTTTCTTCTCCATACAGAAACTGCTACTGAAGATATGTCTGGATTTTATGTCACTCTAAAATACCCAATTACAAAATGCGTAAGAATTTGCAAGTGACTAAACGATCTGAGAGCGAGAAAGACCGTTTAAGAGTACATCTCGTGTGTGCCTAGCTATAGAAGTAAGAAAAAAGAAAATTCGAATATAAATTGAACAATATTAAGACTAGGGTCGTGTGCCCAATTCAATACTATTAAATTTAGGGAAATATGGGAAACGGAATTAATTTTGTAAAAAGTATTTTATGTTAAATAAAAATTTCTAATTAAATTAAAACGAAGCATATATGAAGAAAGCTGCCGGCAACTTTTATATTACGCTCGGTATGTGGAAAATAATAAAAAACGAGAAAATTGTATTATTCAAATGGAGAAACGGAACGAGAAGAAATTTTTTTTTATTATGTCATTAATGAAATATGTATTTTTCCATTCGGCGTATTTTACGTTTCCATATAACTGTATCAAAGATTAATTTTTCGTTTAAAACTTTCATTTCAGGAAACACATTCACACATTAATTTTCTTATATAAGAGTCCTTCGGGAGAGAAGGGATTTGAGAGGATAAAAAATAAAATTTTTTGCTAACGTAATTCTAAACTACGCTTTCTACAATAAATTCAAAATTGTTAAAAAACTAAATTGTGGTCCAAGAAGTTTTTTATTTTTCTGGTAAAAAACTGTAAAGAATCCCTCAACAGGCTTGAGACAACAAAGTGTCTCTAATATGGGTGCTGACACATAAGGGGATTGCAGGTATTGGAATGGATGACCAGTTAGCTAAAGCTGCAGTATTCATCGCAATATAACGAAATAACCGAAGTATACTCCGTTTGACGTTTTTGCAGAAAAAATTCTACGGTCTTGAGGGTGTTCGGGGGGGTTGTGTTGTGGTTCGGCTTATAATCCATTAGTATCATTCAGTGTCGGGTGTGAATTTTGTTTTAAAGAAATATTTAATATAATATCTATTTCTTGGTTGAGTGAGTTTAGTGAATTGTTATAGGTATTTATAGGAAAGTGTAGGTGATCTAGTGTAGAAAGGTATCATTAATATAATACCTTTTTGATGGTGTAGTGGTTAGGTCGCGTCAGTGAATTGATATTAATATAATATTCATTTGTTCGTAGACGTTGGGGTGAGTTTTATAATATAATTAATTAGAATGGCATTTTAGAGACCATTTGAAACAACAGTCCAAGATGATGCGCGGGATTATTGAATTGTGGATTTAAATATAAGAAGTTAGATAATCGAATGGTAATAATGGAATCTCCGCATATCGCTGAACTTAGACAGGAGTATTTGCGCAAAATAAAAGGGTACCGTGATTCAAATAGAACTATAATTTATTTAGACGAAACTTGGTTTGATACACATGATGATGTCAAGTGTTTATTCATTTATTTGTTATTCAAACAATCCTTACGGTTTTATTACATGAATAAATATGTAAAATAAAATACATTTTAACTTAATATGTAAAAAAATAGTAGTAATGGTAATTATATCATAATTAAAACTGTATGAGGATATACACCCACCTTTAAAATATGGTTGGGTTGACGATACAAAAAACTGTTCTTTAGATACTCCGTGTTCTAGAGGAAAGCGCTTTATTATTGTATTACAAATTTTGTATGCAGGTTAATTTTTTTCATTCAAATTGATGTAGAAGATTAGAATTATTTCACAATATTCGAATTTATAAAAAATTTATATGCACGCCATTAAGCGGCTTTTTTCTTCAAAGGGATTAAAAATATGGGTCATCACATTAACTTTGGAAGAACTTTAGAGTACTAAGCAATTTTTCTTTTTGCAAACTTTTTATATTGAAATTTACCTTTGTTATCTACCTTCACATTATTGTTCCACTATGTTTCCATCTCATATCTCTGGTGAAATCAAGGGATTTTGAAAACTAACAGAAATGTGCATACATAATTTAATTAAATTCAAAATTTCCACAGCACTACTACGTATAATAACCGCTTTTTTCTCACCTACGCTCATGATACGATTATATAAATATTACGAGTTTAATTTCGTTTTAACAAACATAGCATAACTAGACCATTAATTTGCTTTTTTTTAATATTACGCCATATAATTTATTAGTTTACCTACAACATTGTAAAGCAATTTAGAGCGGCTTTGTTTAAAGACGATATCATGGTTCTTAATTTAAACAAATAGTTTCTTCTTAATTGATGTTAAGGGCCACGAGAACTGTAGAGTTGTTACAAGATGTTGGTGCGTTTTGTGGATACATCGGGAAAATGCAAAAGAAAGGATGCATCATATAAAGGACAAATAATAGATAGAAAGATGGGTAGAGCTGGCGTTAGCCTTGTGTCACTGCTTTAATCTCCTAACGTTTCACTAAATCCAAGCATGTACGGAGGGCCACTCTTCATGTTTCAACAGTTTAAATTGTTTAATTTGAATAATTTAGTGATTTTTTTACAAAAAAGTATCTAAATTTTATCGACTATGGATCTATTACTGTCTACTGTATTACTAAATCCTTAAGACCAGACGCCGAATCAACGAAATTTTCGACAACGTGCTATTTATTATATATTTATATATTCCTATTGTTTGCAATTCCTTTTCAAGTACGCACTGCCCCCCTACCCACTCAAAAGAAGCTCCGGCTCTAATTTTTGTTTCTATTTACCTTTTCTCGCACAAGCACTTAAAAAATATTGCTACAAAGCTCGAGTTTGATCTGTCAGAAAAGTAAAATCCTTGACAAACAATCACTTTTCCTTTTTTTCTCAAAGGACAAAAGAAAGATTGAGGAAAAAAAAAAAACTACAAACCACAAGTTCTCTCGCTGAAAAAGGGTGTTTTCGAATGGCGAGGAATATATTTTTTTTACACTGTTAGATTCCGTTCAAGGTAGATATGATTTACTCAGGAGTACCAATTGTAAAAGTTTTTTCATAAAAAATCAATAAAAGTTGAAATATTTTGAGAAATAAGTCTAGGCGGGTAAAAAACTGTAGAGAAAACCTTAAAAGGTTGGCAAGAAACATTCATTGATTGGTTCAAAACCACCAGTCAGAAGCCTAGAGTCCTCGGAACCTCACCCTTTAGGCTTTTTGTGCTCTCGGTTGTTCCGTTTATGTGAAGAGACCTGATGTAGCCCTTATCAGGCTAAAGATTTCAGTGCTGCCTGTCTACCAGAGAGTATAAGTATCTTTTGGCATCTATACCCCCTTAGAGTATTCAATTGCAAACACATGTCGATAGCGAAGATTTCTGCCTGGAATACAGATGCAAGATTTCCCAACGAAAAGTGGATATTGCACCTGGGTCTAGCACCAAGGACTCCAGCAACTGGCAAGAGACATTGATTGATTGGATCAGCACACCAGTCAAAGGATTGATGTCCTCGGCACCTCAGCCTTAAGGCTTTTTGTGCTCTTGGTTGTGCCGTTTATGTGAAGAGACCAGTAGCCCTTATCAGGCTCAGCAGACTTTTCACTAGGTTCTGCTTGGAGAAATCCTCCCTTGGACATTTTAGTCCTAGGAGTCTATATATCCAGTGAGATAATGCTTCACAATCAAAGATATTGTGAGAGGCTTCCTCCCTATATATGCCGATGCTTCCTTAGAGTACAGTGACCGGTGAGTAAACCCGTCCCTATCCTTATTTGGGCCCAGCTAATGTTTAGTATTTCATTGGTCAGCTTCTCCGAGGGTTTTTTGACCAGGAGTTTGGTGTGTTCCTGTTTTGGCACGTGTCTCCAGTACGACTGGTGTTTAGTTTGAGTCCACCGAGATATACAACCAATAAGAGACATACAAAAAGGTAACTGAACAAGGTAGAACTGAACAAGAGTAATTTGAAGACCTAGAGAATGGACACTGCACCTTGTGGAAACTTGTGCAGAAACTAAGTAATGAAGCAGCTATTTAAAATCTCTACAGTCAAACTAGTGGGCTGTATAGAATACAAGAAATTTGCTGGAATGGAGGTAGAAAATATGGAAAATTCAAGTGTGTTGAGCACAAACCAAAAATAAAGATATCCAACGTTTAAGAACGCAATATCATAGAACTTGCTACTTTTCCAGTAAATATCCCTTGTGAAAAAACGGGATCAGAATGGGAAAAGATTAGATTATGAAACAGTGTATCCCGTCGAAATACCATTTAATCTCGTGTAGATTATGGCTCATTTTATATGACAGATGATATAATCCGTTTTACTCGTTATTTGTCAAGGGGTGTCGACTGAATCCTCGACTTGAGAGAAGCGGAGAGCGGTGAGGAGAAGATTTGTCGTCTTGGAAAACTGTCATTTCATTGAGCGTCTTTGTTTATGCATCTCAGAGGCATTTGTCTTGTTATCTCGCTTTTTCCTGACTATTTCCTGTCGTGGGACAGAGGCAATCAGCGAGTTGCTGAGTTGCGCGAAAAGAATGAAAAAAAATGGGGGAAAAGTGAAGTTTTTCCTGTAATGAGAAAATATGTTGGGAATGTCTTTTATCTTTATGTGAAACAGACGTCATTGGTATTAAAAGAATGAAAATTTATCTTTCACATAATGCCCTACTTGTATTTGACTATTATTTGCAGAAAAAATGTACAATAGAAATATTTTTTCATCTATCCACAAGGAAAGTTAAATGAAAAAGTCGAATACTGGAAGATGTACTAGACTAGAGTAATATTTATCCTTAAAACGTTTTATTTAGTAAGTAGGTTTAGATCAGAAGTTGTACTGGATCTTAAAGATCCTAGAAAAAGGTCTTTACACCAGTGGCCAACGTTTAGGACTTGGATTAAATCCAGAAGAGGATAATCAACTGTTGGAAGAGAACATACTACCTGCACTAAGAGTTTTAACAGGGATATTAACGGGATATTGCCGCCTGAACGGGTACCTGATAAAGCTTAAAAAAGTGAAGGGAGAAGAATTTAGATTTTGTGGCTTGGAAGAAGAAACCTCCATCCACATACTTCAGAATCCTAGGGCACAGTGCCTAGGAGATTATTGAATAGAAGAGGGACATTTACCTAAGTGGAAGCCTGCAGATATCATAAAATTCCTCAAGGAAATAGGACTAAAACAGCTACTACTCTTGGAGACGTTCCTCAGTAACTATGTAGAAGTAAAGGAGACACAATCGCTCTTTTAGGTCTCAGTGAACGTCACCCCAACTTACATAAATACATACAATAGACATGGGTTGGTAAAATACATATTTGACAAGCATATTATACTTATATTGAAAATATTTCATTTCAAAATTATTCAACGTAATGAAGTTGTGCAAAAAATTAACCAGTTCAGTTAAATAAAGTTGGTGAATAGATAGCGATTGAATTTTGTGGTATATGAATAGAATGTATTCAAGAAATAATATTTCTGATTATAGGGAAATGTAAGGAAACCTTTTATTTCCATTATAAAGACCCTCCACTCCATCAAGTAAAATAAATTGGTTCTTGCGTATATATATATATATACACACACGCTAGACGTAGTATGGAAGTTACAGGTAGATTTTTAAAATATACAAGAGTTTTGTATTTTCTCTTTAAAGCATGGTTATAAATAGATTCTGTGAAGGATAGTGATAAATTCTCTTTAGATACAGAGTGTTTGAATAATAAGTTTGACCATATTAAATTACGTCTCCTACTAGACAGCTCTAGCTCATATTGGAGTGTGAGAAGACGTCTGGCAATAATTTATGTAACTTTGGATATTATTTTAAGTAGTGAATACAATTTATACATTTGTTTGGGATACACAATAAGATTTTTTTCTCCAAATGACATTAAAGGCGGCCTTTTAATGACACTTGGCAGGCTTAGAAGTTGTACTTTTAATGCCTAGGCAGAAAAAGTCCACTTTTACTGCTTAGGCAGAAAAAGTTTGTTGCTAGGGCCCAGTTACCTTTGATAAAATAATTTAGTTATTTGAAGAAAAAATTATATGTTTCACACGGCAGAAAAGCAGATTTAATGCCTAGTAAAACAAATAACGATTTTCATATCAACTGCGAACGGTTTAGATTGTCTTTCATCTGACAGAACAAAAGTCGCAATTCTTCTTAGTGGCTTTTATCAATTATCGAATTTTTTCTATCCAAATTAAAAATTGATCAGCATTTTTTTTAACCACTCGGTATAATATCAAACGCTCTGCATTTTTATACAATAGCGAGATAAGTGGAAACCATTCGCAGAAATTTCATTATTTTTCACTTATTGGCAATTTCATCGTTTTATTTTCCAGATTTGCAAATCTGGCGCAATTCTATTTTACGGTTTTTTAACTGACACGCATAGGCGTACCGGATTTTATTACAACAGGTACTTGATTTATCTAAATATTAAGTTTCTTTTCAAATTATTAACGACAGAAGAAGTAGTGTACAGTGCGACATAAAATTGTACATATCTCTTGAAATAATAATTGTTAAAAAATAATTTTTAATTTTCAACTTTACAGGCTTATATATATTATAATTATTTTTAGCCACTCACGGAGAGAACAGAAATCGCTAGTGCGTCGGGATCTTGCAAAATAATGAAAATTTTGTTTGAAACTTACAGATTTCTTTATCTCGCCGACAAATTGTGAAATGGTACAAATTAATTTTACTCACAACTATACATTTTCAACTCTAACAGCTACAGTTAAGTTATTTTTTAATTTTGGATTATTTTTAAAATAAAATTGTTGAAAATTATTATTCGACACCACTGGTTGTAAAACAATTGCTGCATTTTTTTTATATGATTTTCTTTATCGGTATGTTTATCGTACACCGGAAATTCAATGGAAATCCGCCTTTGGTGGAGTATAATTTTGCACGTTCAGCTTTGGTTCATTTAGTCCAATATTTACAAACAAATATTCGACCAATTAGTCACGCCGAAAGTAACTTGAGAGTATTTTATTTTATTTTTAGCTTGAGACACTCTGTATATTGATTTTTTTATTACGTAGCAGTTTAATTGTTGAAAAGGGATCTTAATCTGTATTTATCGGAAACTGGGACGAACATTTTGAAAATTGCATTTGTAATAATTATTGTGAACCCTAAAAACACTGCATTGTAACTTTTACTTTCCAAATTACGAACCGAATATTACTCTGGAAATAAAAAAAAAATACATCCAGCTTTTAATTAATTTCGAAATGTTTATTTTCAGTTTATTTGTTTATTTTATGAACATAACTGGTGTACAATATAACAATAGCTTTTAGCTGGGAAATATTGTTTTATTAGAGTTTTTTTTATAGACCAGGAAGATTCCAGATAAAAATGCACGAATCCAAAATAGTTATTCCACGCATCGTTGGGTATTGTAAATATTTAGAAGAAAAACACAGTCAGTACAAGCTGGTCTTATTCGAGTAAATATTATGATTACAATCACTACGAGGGACATTACCAAGCGTTCCTTGTATGTGGTTATTCAACATTTTGCGTCCAGGAAACGGTAATTTTTTTTACATCTCGAAACCTCTCGAACTATTACTTCTACTACTACTCTGTGAACAATTCCAACAGGAACATACATCTTAAATATAAACCCCGGGAAAAGTAAATACAGCGTTTGAAGATGCCTTTTCGAAAGATAAAAATTAATAATGTAGAAACGGAGCGACGTATTATATAAATTTTTGAATCGGATCAAGCAGGTAAAAGCAGAAGAATGGAATTTGCTGTAGTTTTCTTTTTTGGATGAGAAACTTTTTAAGCGAAAAACGAAGAAGAGAGAAATACATTTCTCGTCGTGTAAAGACTTATCTGCTGAAGGTATTTTATTAAAATTTGAGTGCCAATTTGAAATTAAGTATGAATGGGACATCTTTTTAATAAAGTGTCACATTTATAGCTTATTTAATAAAAAGAAACACCCTGTTAAAGTTCTTCCAAAGTTAATGTGATGACCCATATTTTTAATCCCTTTGAAGGAAAAAGCCGCCCAATGGCGTGCATATAAATTTTTTATAAAATCGAATATTGTGAAATAATGCTAATCTACTATATCAATTTGAATGAAAAAAATTAACCTGCATACAAAATTTGTAATACAATAATAAAGCGCTTTCCTCTAGAACACGGAGTATCTAAAGAACATTTTTTTGTATCGTCAACCCAACCATATTTTAAAGGTGGGTGTATATCCTCATACAGTTTTAATTATAATATAATTACCATTACTACTATTTTCTTACATATCAAGTTAAAATTTATTTTATTTTATATATTTATTCATGTAATAAAACCGTAAGGATTGTTTGAATAACAAATAAATGAATAAACACTTGACAACATCATGTGTATCAAACCAAGTTTCGTCTAACTAAATTATAGTTCTATTTGAACCATGGTACCCTTTTGTTTTGCGCAAATACTCCTGTCTAAGTTCAGCGATACGCCGAGATTCCATTATTACCATTCGATTATCTAACTTCTTTTATTTATTCAATAATCTCGCGCATCATCTTGGACTGTTGTTTCAAATGGTCTCCAAAACGCCATTCTAATTAATTATATTATAAAACTCACCCCAACGTCTACGAACAAATGAATATTATATTAATATCAATTCACTGACGCGACCTAACCACTACACCATCAAAAAGGTATTATATTAATGATACCTTTCTACACTAGATCACCTACACTTTCCTATAAATACCTATAACAATTCACTAAACTCACTCAACCAAGAAATAGATATTATATTAAATATTTCTTTAAAATAAAATTCACACCCGACACTGAATGATACTAATGGATTATAAGCCGAACCACAACACAACCCCCCCCGAACACCCTCAAGACCGTAGAATTTTTTCTGCAAAAACGTCCAACGGAGTATACTTCGGTTATTTCGTTATATTACGATGAATTCTGCAGTTGATGACTGGTTATATCGAAGTCTTTACTGCCCGTGCAACTACGTTGCCAACTCTTCAAAATTTTCTTGAATATAGTAACATATAAAAAGTGGTTTTAATTAATTTTTATTTTTTCAGTAATTTCAAGCGACTTATTTTAATAAATTTACATTATGTATTTTTTTTAAAAATATTTCCAAACTAACTTTCTTATAACATCACGAACTAACAGTTTACTGAAGTAAGAGGAACATTTGCGTAGCGAGCGTACCTAACAATTTTAGAAAATATATCTGACAACATTGCTTTATTTTATGGTCATCACACTGACTTTAGTTAGAGTATACCTTTGGTGCAGAGTGAGACACTATAAAACTGGCAAAATAATTTTTTTACAAATTCCTAGGTATTATAAAATACCAACAAATACCTGTTAAATATTTATCTTGTGACCCAATTTGAAAATGAAATTGAAATTAAACGTATACGTAATATCCGGAAGAAATGATAGATGGCGCTGGGAGCGGTAGCTTTGGGGTAGTTACAAATAAAGTGGATTTTGCTTGATTTACTTGGTTGTGGTTCAGGAAAGAAAATTAGATAGAAAGACGATAAACTGAGGGTTAATCCTGAACGAATGTAAAGGGTTGATGTTATTGAGGAAATTAGAGGGTTAATCCAACGAGGATTTAATCAAGAATTAGTGGTGTTTTTTTTTTCAGAACTGACAGCAACAGTGTAACTTATAAAACCGCCTCCCAGCTTTAATGTAGAATCGGCCATTATTTTCGTGTAAAAGGCGTTGAATATTGTATGTTAGACATTTTACCGCAATTGCCCATTTATAGAGGGATCGTTTAGGTGAAGGGACGACTGAAACGTGAGTACATCTGGTGCTTGTTAATTATTTATGTACCTTTTTGTCGTTTCGGTTTCTTTACAAATAAAAACGCAAATTTTTTACTTCTGAAAAAAAATTTCCCACTTCTGAAAAAAAATTCCCACTTCTGAAGGTGACACAATTTTTTTTATCTGACTCAGATATGTATCGAGGGTAACCAGGACTAATTAATTTAAGTGTACTGCAATAAAGAATAATTATTTAGAACAAAACAATCCCTAATAAACTCAATAGTTGATAATGTCACAAAAGGGTTTGACCTCTCCTGTGATCTTGTACAAAACATTTTACCGCCAATGACCAAATTTGATTCTCTCACAATGTAACTAACTACTTTCCCCTAAAGGCATTTGGAGCCGTCGAGCCGAAACGCAACCTTAACAGAGGCCAGAGAGGACAATATTACTTTGTAAAAGGTTTTCTCATCCGTGACGTTGATCGGAAAACGCGTAGTGCCATAAAAGTGGTTGTAGTTTTTGTAGAACAAACTTTTTCGAATGTATAGAGTCCTATAGTAAAAGGCACGAATGTTTCTCCTTACGTCATAACTCATAAACATCCGAATCAAATCAATAAGACAGTTTTCACCAGCAGCGATTCGTTGTTAAAGGGCAAATTAAACAAAAAATATTGCAAGACGTAATAATTTTATACGACATAAGGTATATTATACGGAGAACAATCTATTCGTGTCTGTGTGTAGGCAATTAAAAAAAAATACAATAATAGCGTTGAGGAATTCACCAATAGGTAGGTGCTTAAACTTGCAAGATTTTTATGGCGTTCAGAGATATAAAATCAAGTATTGTATGTAGTAAGGTTGTTTTTTCAATTTCCTTTCAATAATATTTTTTTTTACTCGCAATTTATTTAGTTTCAAGCTAAACAAGTCAAGATAGTAACGTCAAATTTATTTCTGCACCGAATATCTAATAAATTCAGAATATTTGTTAAGCCCTGTATTCAATATTTCTGCATAAGATCAAATATAGGTCCAACATACCATTCCTCCATCGTAGTTTCGAAACTAGTGAAACCATGTCCTAGGTGGAAAATTACAGTACTACCGTCCAAATTTTGTAACAAAACTCCTAGACTATAATCTTCAGGTGTATTTCATCATATTAAGCGTCATTCCTTTTCCGAATATTTCTTCTATACATCTTTTCTCTCGACTAGCAGCAACGCAACATTGATAGAAGGGTCTTTGCCCGCACTTTTAATTCAAGGCTAACTCGATGAACCAACGAGCGTTTCGAGTCAAGTTCAACGAATAGAAACTAAGTACATACAAACACATACACTTGAAAACAGTGACGGTACTTGTAACTAAACGCAAAGAAGTATTTAAAATAAAAAAAAATTCAACAAAAATGTATACAGGGTGTTTCCAAAGTGAATGTCAATCGTCAGTTGGAATTTTGACAATTACTGTGTCAAACCTGGAATTTTTAACATTGTAATTTTATTGTAGCACTAGTTCTGGTGTGTACTAATTGCTGAAATGAATAATATTGATTTTTAAAATGGATGAGCCAAAGGTAACGCCTTATAGGCCATTAATAAAGAAGTTTGATGAGAGGGGATCTGTTCAAGACAAAATGAGAGTGAAAAAGGCGTACGTTGAGGATGATGATGCAGCTAGTGCACTAGCTATGCCTTCGTTAAGGGAAAATCCCAAGTTGAGTCAAAAAGAGCAAGGTTTTTGCAAGTCACTTACAGAAAATATTTAAGCGAAACAAAAGTCATCCATTCAAACCGAAGTTTATTCATATCTTACACGATTATGATTATGACACAAGGTTAGACTTTTGTGCGATGAACGGAGTCGTTTCTTCCCAAAATTTTCAATATTGGGCTAGCGAAAAGCTACTGTAATAGTCAATTTGCTAAAAAAGTTAATGTTTGGTGTGCGGACCGTATTTTCTGGAAGATACGTTGAATTAGGAGGTATATTTGTATTTGCTGGACAACTTCTTAATACCTGAATTTAAACATTTTTTTCACTCCATCCGTGGACACGCAGTAAAGACGAGTCGTCACTGTATAAAAATACTCTTTATCTCGTCTTGTATTTCGTTTTTTTATTCTTCCTTTCATTTTATATAAATGGTGTACCCAGTATGGTATATACTTGTATATAATGGTTAGGATGAGATGGAATGTGAGTAAGTCGTGAACCGTTGTTCTAGAACCCCATAAAAAATTAAATACGTAAATTTTCCAAAGTGAAAATACTTTTTAACCGCTCAATCACATAAAGGAAAATTATATTAGCTTTTAAAACGAGTCACAGTAAAGATTTTATAACTTAAATTCGGAGTTCGGAACTTTCAAACTATGTTTAACGCTTCGAGGATTCCAATTTTAGTTTAAGCAAAAGCACACACACTCTCCGACTGCTTCACGGGGTGTATAAATAATTTCATATGCTCGATAACATACCTATAATTATGATAAATAAACTTTGGGAAGTCTACTTAATTTATTCCTAAGGGAATTACCGAAGTTTACATATGAATTAATAATTAACAATACTCTCGAGTACGGTGCTGTACTAGCGAGTAGGGTTCAAGGTCTAGCCAGTACTTCAAGCGGAGAATATTTAAAAGAAAAAAGAATTATTAGACCTACTGAAAACCCATCAAATCGATTCGTCTAGAAGGAAAAAATTATATACCACGCAATTTTAGTAAGTATGATAATTGTTTTTGTTTGGAATGAGTCGAACTTTGAAATTATCGTATCAAGGTCGACTGTTATGATGTTGGGTGGATTTAAAAACGTATTTTGTTATAAATTTATGAGCTAAATAATTTATATTTGCACAAAAAGGACGTCAATCCTTTAAGCAGAAGTAGTTTTTAAAAATCACAGAACCATCTACAATCGATAGAGCCAGAGGAAGTTATTGAACTTCATCCTCTAGACTTTTTGAGCTCCTGGTTATATGAAAAGATCGGTAGACTTCATCAGACTCTTCAGTCTTTTCATTAGGTCCTTGGAGAAATCTTTCTTTGGTCGTTCTAGTCTTAGGAGTTTATGTCTCCAATAAGACAAAATCCCAGCTGAATTCTGGTATGGCAAAGGACCAGGTTTTTCCAGATTGCAAATATTTTGATCAAAAATCTACACAAATCATAGCTGGGATATCTTGAGTTGTATGTATGTATTTTGGGGTAACATTCACTGAGACCTAAAAGATCTATTGTGCCCCCTTACTTCTACTTAGTTTCTGAGGAGAGTCTCAGATACTAGTAGCTCCTTTAGTCCTATTTCCCGGAGGAATTTTAGTATATCTGCAGGCCTCAACTTAGGTAACTGTCCCTCTTCTATCCAGTAGTCTCCCAGGCACTGTGCCCTAGGATTCTGAAATACTGTGCAGTTCGCAAGTATGTGGATGGAGGTTTCTTCTTCCATTCCACAAAATCTACAATCTTCTTCCTCCACTATTTTGAGCTTTTTAAGGTGTCCATTCAGGCGACAATGTCCCGTTAGGATTCCTGTTAAAACTCTTAGTGCAGTTTTGCTTTGACTTATGCATTCATTTGATCTCAACAGGTTGTAGTCACCCAGAAGAATCTTTGATTGCCTAAGCCCTACTAGATCTTTCCAATTGTCAGATCTTCTCTTTTCTTCGGCTTTACCTATTTCTTCCAATATTACATTGGAGCTGATTCCGCAAAAAGGTTCCGGCCCCCAAAAGGGTATTTCACTCCCCCTCTTTGCTAGTTCATCTGCTATTTCGTTTCCTTCTATTCCAGTGTGTCTTGGAATCCACAGTAAGGTGACTATATTGTTCCCGCCTAGTTCATTAAGTTTGCCTAGGCATTCCCACACCATTTTGGAACTGATTACACAAGAACTCAGCGCTTTAATGGCTGCTTGACTATCAGACATTATGATAATCCTTTGCCTTCTATATATCCTTTGTCAATATTGAACTGGGCACACTTTCTTATTGCGTGAATTTCCGCTTGAAAGATACTTGGGGTTTTTCCCAAGCTTTCAGAGTGTTTGGTTCCTGGCCCGTACACTCCTATCCCAGTTCCTTCTATTGCTTTGGAGCCGTCTGTGTACCATTGAATGGCATTCTTTCCAAGTCTGGTAATGGTATTTGGATCCCATTCCTTCTTGTTGCTTAATTCCGTAACGAATTTCTTTGAAAAGTTATACTTTTTCATCATACCATCTTGTGGCATGTCCCAGGTTGTCTGATTTCTAAGAAGTGAAGAGGTGGTTTTCTTTTTAATGATTCCCTCTCTACTTAGTCTGTATCTTGTTCTTTCTGCAACACTCTCCTATCTTGAGTTAATACAAACTAATTCAAAATAAGGAATATTCAGTTGATTGCAAAAAATGTATCCTTTATAAAGACAGAATTCACGTCTTCTTTCCTCTATCGAATGGTACAAAAATCATACTAATCGTTGTTATAGTTTCGAAGTAACAAAAGTTTAAGAGGGGCATGCCAAATCCCAAAAATATGATTTTTTTCTAATGTTTTGCGACTTGTAAGTTTGGTTAAGCGTCACCTAACGGGAACAATTGTGAATCTAAGCCATCAAACAGACGCTTATGGACTTCGTTTTACATAATATTATATTTTTCAGGCTTTCTCTAAAAAATTAAATATTCCATTCATAATTTCATTCGTTAAATTTGTTCCAACTGTTCAAAGGCCAAAAAAAAAAAGAAAAATCTAAAGAAAAAGTATACCATTAGTAAATTAAACCTTTCAACTGTATTAAATCTATTTAAGATAGAAGGAGAGAGAGTTAGTGTTACAAAGGAGTTGCCGTCAAGATCTAGCAAATTGTTATTCGCAAACTCACAAAAACATGATATATATATACATGTGGTTTTATAATGGCGTTTGATACAAAAGAATTCCAGCTTTGTAATGATGACGCGATTGATTAGTGTTTTGAGATAAAGTTTATTCAATTTATTTGACAACCCCAGAAAATCTTTACCAAAACATATTAAACACTCTCAACAGATAATACTCCACTTTTAACCCTCTCTGTATATAATTATCGATGAAACTTTACCAAAGCTAAGATCTTATGATTTATAGGGATTCAAAAGGGAGCTAGCGGATAAAGGAAGGAATTGATAAGGCTTGAATTTATTTGTAGTTTGACCTACTTTAAAAAATAAACTTGTTAGGAAAGTATATAATGATAGAAATGGAATTTATTCATCGAGAATTTTTATAATATCTTAATAAACCTCATCTGTAAGGGGTGTAGTGAATAATATTTTTTTTTCACGAATATATATTGATACATCGACCGCGTTACAGCGCGATAAAGCTGTCAAACTGTGAATGAAACTGTTTGCTCGGTGGTCTAATTTATATCCATTAAAAACTCATCAAAATTGATGTAGGAGACCCCCAGGAGCTGTCAGTCCGACGGTATGTATTGAATTGGGAGCCCCGAGAGATACAGCCGATGCAGTACGTTATTCCAACATACATCCTCTTATAAATGATTTAAAATAATTTTATATACAAAAATAATATAAAGGGGGGCGTCTTTCAGCATTTAATGGAAATTTCCAGATTCTATTTTTTCTACTTCCATATTTCAATTATATAATAACAATAATTATAATAATAAAATTAAAGCACGAGAGTAAAAAATATATTATTTTATTAATTATGTATAATTAAAAAATGAACGATGTTAATCTTCTTTACGTCTAGATATAACTGAATTGTGAATGTGTTTAATTAGTGTAAAGAAGATTTTTAAAATGATGTTTCCAGTTCGTTTACCCTTTGAGAATTTACGCAGTGTTGAGTTCTTACAGTTTTCTTCTTCTTTATGCAATTAAAATTATATATTTTTCACACAGAAAATTAAAAACAAAGCAACTCGAACTCTAGATTGAGAGAAATGTTTACTATATAGTAAATTTTAATACTGGAAATATTAATATTGCTAAAATTTTCGATAATATATGAGATAAAAAATAAAATAATGGCATATAAAAATTAAATAATATAAATGATAATGAATAAAACTTACCGAAATATTTTCGTCAATAGGAAGAGAAGAATTACGTACCTGCAATTGAAATATTTAATGAAAAAATAAATTTTATTACATTTAAAAATAAATTTTCAAGATACTGGGTGTTTATTCAATTTTTATGTGGTAGCCGCTTAAATTTTTTTTCGCACAATTTCTTTGAGTTTTATTATTTTTATTTAAAAAAATCTACAGCCAAAAATTTCCAGATAGAAATCTCATCGAAAAGAAAAAAACGTTTCCATCGTTTTCACGTGAAAAGCATGGGAATTTTCATTGGTTTTCCTCCATACCCACTCATTCGAAGACAATTCACACATATTTTGTTTTTACATTTTTTTTCTGTATAATCTCCACATATAAACACGGCACACACACACGTACAGCTTGCAACTCGCTCAAATATTGATTGAAACAATTCTGGAATAGAAAATGACGGACGCAAACTACTAGTATGTAATTTGTAAGCGTAGAGAACAAAGGCAAGAAAAGAGATGGTGAAATGGCTTGCCGCTGGAGGAAAATTATTCAGCCGAACGATAGATGGGATACTTGTTTCTATACAGAAATCGATTTGTTTTTAAATTTAAGAAGAAAAAATACGTATTTGCGATTCAGATGTACACAATTTTGAGGAAACTTGGAGGAATATTCAGAAAATTGGAAAAATTTGTAGGAAATTCCGAAAATTGGAGGATCATTCAGAAAAATTGAAGGGGAATTTAGAAAAATTTGATTCACGCTTGTTTGTAAGCAAATAAAGACCTTTTTGCTTTGCCGACGTTTTCGACAAAGAAATCACGTTCAAAAATTCCGAAAATTGGAGGATCATTTAGAAAAATTTAAGGAAATTCAGAAAAAATTGGAGGGGAATTCAGAAAAATCTGATTTACGCTCGTTTGTAAGAAAATAAAGACCTTTTTGCTTTGCCGGCGTTTTCGACAAAGAAATCACGTTCAAAAATTCCGAAAATTGGAGGATCATTCAGAAAAATTGAAGGAAATTCAGAAAAAATTGGAGGGGAATTCAGAAAAATCTGATTTACGCTCGTTTGTAAGGAACCAAAGGACTTTTTGCTTTGCCGACGTTTTCGACACAGAAATCAAGTTCAAAAATTCCGAAAATCGGAGGATCATTCAGAAAATTTGAAGGAAATTCAGAAAAAATTGGAGATGAATTTAGAAACATCTGATTTACGCTCGTTTGTAAGCAACCAAAGGATTTTTTACTTCGTCGACGTGTTCGAAAATAAATCACTTTAAAAAATTCCGAAAATTGGAGGATCATTCAGGAAAATTGGAGGAAATTCAGAAAAAAATTGGAGATGAATTTAGAAAAATCTGATTTACGCTCGTTTGTAAGGAACCAAAGGACTTTTTGTATCTCCGACGTTTTCTACAAAGGAATCATTACAAAAATTAGGAAATTTGGAGGATCATTCAGAAAATTTGAAGGAAATTCAGAAAAAATTGGAGGGGAATTTAGAAAAATCTAATTTACGCTCGTTTGTAAGCAACCAAAGGACTTTTTGCTTTGCCGACGTTTTCTACAAAGAAATCATTTCAAAAATTAGGAAAATTGGAGAATCATTCAGAAAATTTGAAGGAAATTCAGAAAAAATTGGACGGGAATTTAGAAAAATCTGATTTACGCTCGTTTGTAAGCAGCCAAATAACCTTTTGCTTCGCCGACGTTTTCGACAAAGAAATCACGTTCAGTATAAATATCGGCGTTTTCTAATATCTCGGCATGTCGTGAAACAATACGTGAGACAAATCCAGGGATTAAAACGCCTTCCTATTCGACTCAAACTAACTGAACTCTTGGATTTATTCAGTTAGTAACCAACGAACAACTTTTCGGATATAAATTTGTATCGAGAAGGTTTAAGTTGTTCGGAAACCACCTTGAGCAAAGACGTTAATTTTTAAAAATCGTTGAAGCCATTAAGTCAAACGGAAGAATTTTCAAACTTGGAGAAGCAATTAAATATATAATAATCAGGAGATGCTTAAGGATGTCATAGAAATCGCAGAAACAACTAAGAATTTGGAAGGAATTTAATGTTAAAATAGAATTTTGGTTGGAAATGAAACGGTTTCAAGAAAGGGTTATATTTGAGAGAAACTTTCTGTTAAAGATAAATTTTTTTCTATATTCTCCTTTTCTTTTCCGTTACCGACAGTCTTACAGTAAAGACATACCTTATCGTCTCTCCGATTTTACCTTAAGTTTTACCTCAAATTGCTGAGGTAAGCACAGCTGCCAGGTTACCGCTGCCAAGATACCCTGCCAGGTTACCGCTGTCAAGATACCCTGCCAAGTTACAACTGCCACTGGAATTGTGATTTCTTCACTTTGATGACATGCAAGTATATTTATATTAAATAAAATATATACAATATGATTTCTTGGAGGATTCTTTTATACGCGCGAATTCTTCAACAATCTCCGCCGCTGTCGAGGGGGGTTTAGCGACCGACCATTACCTCTGGCGATGGTAACTTCCGTATCCGTCGTCCGGCCGGGCGCTAAACCGGATATGAATTTATACGTACCATCTATACGTGAATTTAAGTTGAATACTAATAGGAATATTTGTATTCATGAGGTTAAGATTAGCCCTCCCACACGGTATCCCAAAACGACTCCCGGCACTCGATTCTATTCAATTATTTAGGAAAATCCAAATGGATGGAATGTAGTTCCGCTTTTGGGATATCGGTTTATGGGGTCTTGTTCGATATAATGACAAGAAATTGGAACTAATGGAGAGAATGGGGAAGCAGCATTCGGTTTGGCGTATCAAAATTTCAATTAGTTGTTTAATAATTTTTTTTAAATTTGTTTGAATGCACAATGGAAAGAGACTCAACAATTTAAATGCTGCCAGGTCGCAAATAAAATATTTTGAGCAGTTTAGAGTATCAAAAAAAATTCTCCCAGGCTCTCGAAGTGAAGTTTGTAGCATTTTATGAGCTGTCAAAAATGATACGTTCTTTGTAAACGGTCTAAGAGTCAAGAGTGAGTGTTGTTCATGAGGATAAAAAGGACAATAAGGAGACAAGAACTTTTTATAATTAATAAGATTTCATCAGAAAAGCAGCCAATCAACATCGCGGAAATAAACGTACTTCTATCGAGCACTCTTTTAATATTATTTTTTTTTATCGGAAAGCTCTCGAATTATTAGACGGCTTATTAACCCGAAAGTAGGTTGTTAGTTGAAGAAAGAGTTTTCCTCGGAAAAATTTTCCTAACCAGTTGAAAATTCGCAGCGTTTTTTAGGGGTTTAACGTTGTTGAGAGAGTTTATAAAAACGGCTCGGTAATTTTAGTCAATTTAAGTTTAAAAAAAAAGTTTTCCCACATTGTACAATAGTTCGTATAAGAAGCCACTTGATATATGGGAAGCTTTGTTGGAATTTATTTAACTGTAATAGTATTAGACGATCTTAGAGCATTTCTGGAATAGACGTAATCCCTTGAAAATCCCTTAATATGATTATTTCTGCTAGTTTAATATCGTTTCGACCTTAAACACGGTAATACTGCGATTATTCCTAAGGAAACATTTTAAAAAACGTTTTTATACAAAGTTCCAATGGGATAATATAAATTGTTTTTTTTTTATCACAAAACAATCAAACTCAAATATGAAATGTACATCGTATTTTCGAAACTAGTGAGACTACATTTAAAAAAAAAAACTAATAAAGACGATCGACGATCACCTTTTTGTAAACTTCAAAAAATTTGTTGGTGAATATGCCACAAAGGAATCGATCTGAGCATTTTGAGAATACATTGTATCGTGAGATATTGACAAATTCAATTTATTGTTGTATTTTTCGGGACGTAAAAGTGACACTATATCGATTAGATCGACCTCCAGGCATTCCTGGAATTTTTAGAGAGTCGGATGGGTTGGAATATATGAGGTATTTTTTTTCATATTATTTTTTATACGATCATTATTCTTTGTTATATACTATAAAGGTTAGAACATTCAAGATTCTTTTGTTCCAAATTTTTATAAAATCAATACGTTTTAGCGAAATAAAAGAATTTTCAACATTTCTTCAAATTTGGGAAAATGATGTAAAATAAAAAGAAAAATAGACAGAAAAATTAAGCCAACTTGTTATTTAATGATATTTCTTTTGTCCTTTCCATATAAGATCAACTAGGGTTACTTTTCTCAATTTTCGTCCGATTTTCGAACAGGACTTTCTTAAAACAGAATTAACCGCAACAGATCGATTCGCCTACGCCTTTGGATCCAGTTAAAACATAGGGTGTGGATTTATCATGCAGTAGGCCTTGTCAAAAGTTGTGTTCAATCAAAGGCGGTACAAGAGAAATATCAAAGGCCACAAGTTAAACAAAAGCCGATCGGTGCGAGATATATACGAGAGCTTGGACGGTCGAAAAAGGGGGTGATGTAAAGAGAAGAGTAAAGGGGGTATTCAAAAGCGGAAGCTGGAATTTTTTGAAATAAACTAAGGGATATACGTATAGTATACAGCCAGCTGCGTTGGAATTAATGAAGTTTGACGTATACTTTCAAAAAATTTAATAAACAGAAGAAAAAAATCGGTTGTGTACCTATGTGTGTTGAGAATGGAAATTATGTACCTACTAGGTGGATTTTATGAAATAGTTTTACTTTTTCGAAGCATAATCTGATTCCCAGTGCATGGTTCTCCAGGGTTACTTGTGGTTAGAAAAAGTTCCTTATTTTTCTTATCCCAATTATTAATGTTTTTTGTATCGTCTTAGATTTCCTGTAATAAAAAACTGCGTTCTACGCCTATGTTTACCCAATTTGACGAAGGATATTTACTAGGAAGCTGGGGGACGACAGAAATGTGACATTCAAGATTACGAAGTAGATAATCCAGTAAATATTGACATAGTATATAAATTTTCCAGTTCAATATCCAATGTGTGGTTGTTTTGATATTTAATTAAACTAAAAAATCGTTTATGACCAAAAAGAAATATAAGGACAGACAGGGTCTTTCGATAAGATTAACTGTAGCTAGAATTGTAGAAAAATTCGTTTGAAGACCGGAATCAATTAACGGGACACCTTGTATACACCTATCAATTCCAATCATTCTTTCTATTTGCTTTTATTGAATTTATTTTTCTATAAATTTTCCAGCGTTTAATTTTAATTTTCCTCTTTAAATTTAAATGGTGCATCTAAATTTTCAAATAAATATTCATGTGGCAGTCGGCGTGTACCTACCGTTGATTTGTTGCTTTCAATTAGTACATCGATTTATTACCCTCTGCACGTGATCTTCCTAGGGGTATATTTTCTAAAATTTCCAATCGAAATCGCAAGAAGAATATTCCCATTTTATTCTATGTAATAAATAAGTTTAGACTTTTGAGTCCTTAACAGTTTTCAACGCCACCGTTAATTGCCAATTTCCCTCAATCATAGGCGTAACGAGGGGGGGTTTATTGGGAACGTAACCCCCCCAATTTTTTTAAATTCCTTCTAATCAATTACGTTCCAATAACCCCCCCAAAATTGTAAAAAAAATGAAAGATTTTGATATTTTAAAGTTATAAACACCCAATCAAGATTCGAAACACACAGGGAGAAAATTCTATCAGGAAGATATACAAATCGTTTATGTTGCTGCTATTGAAGAACTTCACATGTGGTACAAGAGGTTAAAAGATTTTAAAATCAGTTCAAGAAAGGCGATTTATTACTGCATTGCCTGCCATAAGGATGTTTTCCTCACCATTAACACTCTGCTGAAAATTCTTGCCACTCATCCAGTGTCCATAAGCACTAGTGAAAGGTCCTTTTCGTTTCTACAAACTCTGAAAACTTACTTAAGGAGCATAACTGGACAGCAAAGGTTAAGCAAGCTTAATATGCACAGAGAGCTAGATTGGACGAATTAGCAAAAACACCTCGCCGACTTGAATTTAGATTGGCAATTTTGAGTAATGACTTATCCCCAAAAGGGTGAACAAAAACACACTTTTACGTTGCCATTTGGAAAACGGACGTTATGATAACATTCTTCCCTTTTCCCTATTCAAACAACGGATCTTCTTTGAATCAAAGAAATTGTAATTGTTTGAAATCATCGAAGTAAATTTTCATCCCCTTGTCTCCCATATAAAGGAATGGTTTTGGATAAAACGTGGATTTTTATCCTATCGACTGCGCCAAATATATTCCTGTTTTGTTTCTTATTGTATATACAACATTTTTTTTAAATAATGAATGTTAACATTTAACCGTCGTTACCTAACCAACGGATTTAATCAGAGCGGGTGCAGATGGACATTATTCTTATTTGTTTAAACAATTTCTAACCAAGGTAACTTATATCTTTGTAATCGGCACTTTATTCTGGACACCATTATGAAAAATAGTGTTTTTAAATTTTATACTTAAAGGGTGTGTCTACGACTGAATTTTAGTCGTAAACACGAGTTCCCTTAAACCAGTAGCTGAAAGTTTACTCTATCAATTTTAATGTTCCACTTCCCACGGTGTTTTCAGTGAGAAAGGGCCGCGTCTTCGTAAAATTTTATGAATTTTTCAAATGTCGTAAAATATACTTTTAACGAGACATTACCGCTTACCCACTTTTTTAATACGTTTTCTTCTAAATTTAAAACGTCAGTATAATACTAAGTAGTTGTTTTTTTTTATGGATAATGAACATGGTGTTTAACAAACCAATAAAAATTCCAAATAACAAGACGCATTCCCATATTTCCGGTAAGCTCAAGCTTGACACATTTTATTGCAAATTTCGGGATTTGAGAAAGCAGTCCTTTTTTTCGTAGTACTTTCGACATGGGTACAAAATATTCTTATTTAGTGACCTTAGATTTCCTTTCCAGGAAGATGGACAGGTCACCAGGAGACATCTCCTTTATATCGACAGGTGTAAGCCAAGACTCACCGAACACTCTCTCTTATTGTGTCCACTAGCCCCATTGTATGGAGGTGTTTCCTTAATTGACAGTGGTCAGTCAGAAATCCTAGCGTTAAACGTCATCGCCAAATATTTTTTCGACTCCAGCTTCCCAGGGTCACCCAGGGTGATCCTGGCAAAACATTTCAACTTTTCGACACTTATAAACACACAAAATTTTCATAGAAACGTTGAAAACATCTATTGATGACTTGGCACTAGTATACAACTAAAAATAATAATAATGCGCTATAAAGTTAACTAAGAATAATTGACTTATGTTTAGACGCAATTCGAAAACATAAAATCCACCAAGGAGAGAATACAGGAAGTGACGAACACATTTTGTTTTACGATTCTGGTGAAAATCGAAATGTTCAAGTCTTGAAAAACATCGTGTCACAGCGTATTGAGCAAGGAAAATAATTTTTCTGTATATTTGATATTTTACTGTTTTAAATTTTTGTGTTATTAGGATCGTGGTACGGTGGGTGCTTTATGACTGTCATAAATAAAACCCAATTACACAAAATCTCCCAGTTCAAACATTAATTAATTTGTTCGGTGACGTAACGTGGAAAGTTATCTACACCACTTAGCAGAGCGAATGAACTGATCTGGTATACAGACGGATCAAGGAATGAGCTCGGCACCGGAGCGGGTATATACAGCAAGTCGAGCAAATACAAAGGAATCGTCTCGCTTGGTATTTCAAGCAATACTTGCATGTGCAAGGGCAAATAACATGAGAGCCTACAACAACAGGAAGATCAGGATCTACAGTGATAATCAAGCTGCCCTTAAAGCACTTCAGAGCTTTATGGGTATGGGAAGAACTTAGAAGACTGGCGACAGTGTAACACTGGAGTGGGTCCCAGGTTACAAAGGAATCGCTGGCAATGAAAAAGCTGACGAACTTGCAAGAGCAGGATCGTCAACCCTGCCTTAAAAGGGTGGGTAAAAGAACAACATAATAAACACTGGAAGGCAAACACATGGGAAGAAATTCATAAAAGAACCATCAGAAAAAGAACGGCTCTCAATGAGCAGGAACAAACTACGCACCATAACGGGGCTTCCAACGGGACACTTTTCCACAAAGGAGCACCTGAACAAAATAGGCGTATAATGGAGACTGTGAGACGCTGGACCACAGGAGGCAAAAACTGTATGGAAGACTCCAGAAGACTTCTACAACCAACCAGTAAAGAACCTGCATGAGCTAATACAGGAAACGGATTGGCTGAATAGGCTATAGTCAGAACATTAGGAGAATCCACAATAAGCCCAAGAGGCTGACGTGGTGCCGGCGAAGCGACGGCTCCTTTAAAGAAAAAATCTTATCTACAGGGGAATAAGAGGTCCTAAATCTCTTCTTAAAATTTGGTTTCAATGAAAATAGGTCCTGATTAAAACTTTTTTTTTTACAAAACTTATAATTTCTTCCAGAAAATCTCGGGGATATAATTACCCCAATTTTTTTTCTTTTTCCTATTAGGGATAAAAGTCCTTTTCTAAATAATCCAAATATGTCGATGGAGTTAACGATGCTCGAAAGTTGGAAAATTCGTTAAATACACTTTTAAAAACTTTCCACCGTACTTTTATTTCGAATAAATAGATCAATGAGTCAAAAATGATTTGTTTGGGAAAAACATTTTCTCTTTTGTGAAAACCAGAAGTTTCCCAAGTCATTGTTCAAACATCGCCGTAGCACACAAATCCATTTATTCTTTTTTCTAATATGAAGCAGAATTTTTCATTCTTTGTGTATCCGTAGGTACACACACACGTTCTCTTTTCTGTTCAAACCCAGAAACGGATTAGGATTTTTTTTCATACCAATTAATTCAAAAAATCTACAAGACAGATTTTTAAGAGTCTATGCTTTAATAGAAAGTTTTATAACAACTAGAAGTTTGAAAATTAAGCTTCAAGAAACGAGAACAGTATGATCAGTGAAAGGATAAATAATAGTCTTAGGAGGTATTTTATTTCTTTAAATAGACGCACATAATTGTGATTTAGCGGTGTTTCGGAATTCGGTCCGGGTACCTAGCAAAAGGGCTACCTGCTCACAGGGACCTTGTCCAAATCCGAAAGGGTGATTTCGTAATTCGGTCCGCTGTCGAAGCAGGTAGATTTCATGTGGGTATTAAAAGATTATTTTTAGCAATTGTTCTTCTGAAGCGCAGAGTGTAAGACGTGTTTATTTGTGTCCTTTATTGTGATTTTGTTTGTTTGTTTGACATGGAAAATATTAATTTCACCTCTATGACGAGTGAAAAGGGTAAGCGTTTATTAATAATAGATGGGTTTACATTTTGTTTTCAAAAATCATTATCTCAAAAATACGAAGGTGGTTTGGTAGGGGTAGGTTTGGTTGGGTTATTATTGAAAATTATTATAATTTATTCTTCAAAAATTGACTAGAAATACGAAGGTGGTTTGGTAGGTGTAGGTTTGGTTGGGTTATTATTGAAAATTATTATAATTAATTCTACAAAAAAATTGACTAAAAATACGAAGGTGGTTTGGTAGGGGTAGGTTTGGTTGGGTAATTATTTCACGTACTGTTTTTATTTTTGACGATACGCATTTAGCGTAAATTTTTAAACATGCCAGTACAACAACAATAAGTGTGTACTGTTGGTCCTAAGCCCAAAAAAATGTGAAGGAAAATAAAAGTCAAATTAAACAAATAGTAGGTACATGGGACCCAATTCCGAAATCGCATTTTCGCTGGTGTGACCACACTTCGAATTTAATCCGTTACAGGTAGTCCCTTCCGCAGGTAGCGGGACCGAATTCCGGTGCGTCCTGATTTAGAGTAGCAAGTTGCTCGAAGAGTGGAAATACTAATGGCTAGCTCAAAAACCTAGACTTACAAGAGAACCTCTTGGACCCTCTTAGAAAGGTATTTCGAGAAGAACGATACCAAGAGTTTACAGGACAAGGTAGGCAAGGAACTCTCAACCACCAGGCTTTTTTGAAACAGTATTAGACATTTGAAGGCAGTAAAATGAAGTACGGTAGCTAGAGTTGGTATTGCTGGTCGCTGACACTTTTAGAAATACTTTCCCTTAATTTTCATGGCATTTTCGAATATAACTAACTTCTTATTTTAATCACATCGAGCTTTTGTTTACGCGAAATGGTCGTAAATTGCTTCGGCTCTCGAAATATGTTTATATCAACGTTAAACACACCAAAGAGTAGCTAGAAAAATAAACGGTTGTCACAGAAACCTTAAAATTACAACCTGTCTTCAGTACATACGCACATACACACAGATAGAGAATGCGCTAAATATAAAATGATTTTTATACCGTGACTCAGTTTGCCTTGTGTCTACAAACGATACGAACTAAAAGTAAACAAAACGCTTTGGCTGGTTTTCATTTTAGTAAGCCTCAGGGGACTGCCAGGTGGGTGAACGGTAATATTTTATAACCAAATTCGGAAATTATACTACATGTATTTCATAACCTTCCACTATCACTAAAACTTTAAAAATATATGTGACGAAGGTAGAGGAACCAATTTAAGCATACAAAGCTTTAAAACTTTTCAAAAAATTACCATTAAAACCTTAGATTGATAATAATAACGTTTTATCTTCCAAAAGTATGAACCCACTTCCCAGGGATGATGTACCTTACGGAAGAGAAAAATCACCTTCGCCTCAAAGAAGATACGGTAACAAGCAGGCCACCATCTGTCATCCTGCGGAACTTTAAGAGCTGAAGTTCATTCAAAAGTAGACTAGAGATTTCCTGCAAAGGATCCTAGGACTACAGGAACCTAAACGAAAAGAGGAAGAAGCGCGCAAAGAGAAGAAAAGATTGTGGAAAGGAAGGATTCCGGATCGGTGAGATTGGCCAAATCCACTCTAGGTGCGTTGGAAAAAAGACATCTTAATCGCTGAGCTCGATGTAGAAGAAAAAAAGAAGATATAAAGAGGATATAACAATCGAAACTTGAACATTATCTTCAGTTTAAGTTTAAATTTTCAAATATTTTTTATCGACAGACGGAGTTGAAAGTAAATTTCCGTCGATTATATGGTTTGAGGTGAAGTCTTGTCGCGACGCTGTATCTTTTATAGAGTAAATCGAGGGGTTAGGTTAGTAGTTCGTGCACGTAATTTTTCTCTCGCGAAGGGATTTTTAATGGATTGAAAATGAATAAATCAATGGACAGCAAGGTTCCATGTAAATGATTCATACTTTAATGGTTTTAATCTATTTAAATGTTTAAATAAAATGCAGTATACGGATCGATTCGACCTTCAGGTTTGTAGAAAAATTTTTACAATAATATTTATCTGACCATCTGTCAAAAATCGGTTAGGAATTCCTATATGCAAGATGTTGGTTAGAAATGAAAAATTTAATGACCAAGTCAAGGAATTTTATTACTTTTAAGTAGTAAATAGACTAATAAAAGATGGAATTAATTATTTTTGGCTCGGCAAATATTTAATATTTGAAAATATTACAAAAGTTAATAAATAAATTTGTGTTTTGAATGAAACTAAAAGTGTCTAATTAACTACACTTTAATAATAAAAAATATATGGAAACTCTAAATTAAATTGATAATTATTTCGATATTTTTAGATATTTAATTTAATATAATTCAAATATTTTTTATTATTAAAGTTGAGTTAATTAGACACTTAGATTCCACGAAGTAAGGGTTGAAACAGTAAAGGGTTAAAAACGTATTAGTGTATTTCATTTAACACTATAACACTTAAAATTATTGTAAAAATAAATAACTTTGTTTTTCTTTTAAAAGAAGAAAAAAACTTCTGCTTCCTTAAAGCATTAGACTGAATAAAATTTACCTAAAAATAATATGGGACAATACTTACAAGAAATTTTTTTTTTTTTTTTTTCAAAATATACTGGAAATAACCAAACCATGCTAGTTGGTGTTGTTTGAATAATAACTAGAATATACTACCTATAATTATTTTTAAGATAAAAACAAGTATTTTTCATGGAGAGTAAGGTTTTATAGAATTAATATTTTTATTTATATATATTAAAATTTATAAAAATCACTTTTCCAAAAAAAAAAAAAATACTTAGCAGCTTTTTCAAATTGAATTATTTTTTATTTTAAATTATTATTATTTTTGATTAAATTTTTTATAATAAAAATAAAAAAATATACTTTTTCAATCCAACAAAATTTAATAAAAAATTTCACTTTTCGGAATATTTTAAAAACAATCTAGATTTCTTTTATTATTTTCAAAGTGAAACATTTTACCTTTACTACTGTATTTTTTCTAAAATAAAAAATGAAAAATAAATTTTTTTTTTGAAAAAAAAAACATCTAAAAATACAACTTACAAGCAGTTTAATTGGAACGAATCACAGAGACACAAAACAGGATTACAACACCAATGTAGACAAAAAGAGTCTTACCATTTCGTAGGCAAACTTTTCGGGGGAAGTAGCCAGTGGCGGGTTGTCAAAATAGTTGATTTCCGTAAATCGATTGACAATTAACGTACTGGGTGCAGTCAAATGATGATTATTGTACATGTGCTGGGGGGCACATTGGCCGCAAGGACAGGGTACAGCAGGTTGAGGTGCGTATGCAGGAGGGATCTCGGGACAAGGAATAACAGGACACAAGGGAACTACGTAGGGATATTGTCCGGGAGAGTTAAAAAAGTACGTCGTGGTTGCTAAATATCGCAAGACGCGATTTAAAAACAACTAATAAGCGATTGTATTTGGTTTTTTTTTTTTAAATATTATTTAAAATATTAAAATCAGTAGCGCGCAATACTGATTCAAGATTGTCGATCGAAAAAAGATTGTCTTATTTAATAATGATTGTTTTTATATTATTATCAATTTTTTTGATATAAAATTTGATTTTTTTTTCAATTAAAATATATTAATATTTCTTACTTACTTTAGGTACTACGGATATGTCCTTTTTTTACACAAACTTTAATTCTAAGAGAAATACTGAATTTTTCGCACACAACCTTTGAGGATAAAATTGAGATTGTCGAGATATGTTTTTTTTTTTTTATTAATTGAAACTTGTAGGTAAATGTGCTAAGTTTATATTCCCAAAAAAAAAAGTGTACTATATATTTATATACACAGTGATTGTCGTAAATTTTTGAAAAAACCCACTAATAATATTGACTTTGTAGTAAAAGGGACAAATATTGCACTAAAGCCCTTTTAATTTAAAAAAATTACACTTTTAATTTATATATAAATATATTATATATTATACGGGACGGTCTAAGAAAAATCCAACATATTATAGTCGGATAATTATAACTAGTCTACAACACTTATTACCTTATATATTAGTTGATTGTCAGTAAATTCTTGGACAAAAGACTTTTGGTCTTTGCCTTATTAACAAACGCCAAACTAAAAAATTGTTTTGTACTGAAAAAATTAATTTTTTTTACACACGTTTATATTTTAAAAAGTGAAAAGTGAAAAAATGGGTTATTGAGAACAAGCGAAAAATCCAACCGGACGAGAAAAAGGATAGTGAAATAGGCAAAGATTTGATTCGGGATAAAAAAGTTGTTAGTGAGCTGAGTTCGTATAGGAAGTGTTAGACTGTAAGAAATTTTAGACCGCCGCACACTAAGCGAATTAGGCCCGGACTGTTGGAAGGAACTCGCTACGTTCCGGTAAAAGAGAAGCGGGGACCAACGCGCGCAAGCGTATCGATAAGTCGAGACTTGCTATGCCCCTATCACCCCCACCCGAGGACATCGTCAATACAACCTGATGCATGCGGGCGCGCGCTATGTTGCCGATTTTTCTAGGACAACATCAAATATGCGACTTGTTGATTATTTCTAATAAAAAAAATTTTAAAATCTTGAAAAGCGATAAAAAAATTATATCAATTTTTTTTCTCAACTTTCTACTACCGTAGCTTTCCTACATAACATCAAATTTTTTTTTATAAAAACCTTCAAAATTTGGTAAATATTAAACCGGGTACACTTACTAGGGGGTGCTTTTTGGTTTTAAGGATTTTACAATAAAAATTTTCAGCAATTTGATACATTTAAACATTTTTTTAGCTCCATTGTTGCCAATTTCTACCGACCCTTTCAATCAACAACCCCCCTCCCCCCCCCCCCCAAAAATCAAATTTATTATATTACATTTAAAAAAATAATAGTAAACTTTCAATCAGGGGCGCCGGAAGACCTGTTGTGTGTTTAGAGCTCAACACGCGTGGAAATTCTCCGTGTGGAATTCAACACGCGATATTCGAAAAAAGCGTTCACTGGCACTGCAACGATCAATTTTTTTCTCTACGTACCCTTTATATTTGTCAAAAACATTGCAATTTTTAATACATTTCGATCTTCGAAATAAGATAGGTGGGGGGGGGGGGGGGGGGGGTTTGGGCTATAACAAATTTCAATGTCATCTTTATTGCTCGAAGATATCGTTCAGTACAAATGGTGAAATAAGCCAATCATGTAAGTTAATTTGCCCGCGATATTTGAAAAGCTTATTAATTTTACAATTAAAAAAGCTACGTGTCACGGTTTATGACCCCCCCCCTCCCAAAAAAACGTTTTAGATCGAACCCCTCACCCCCCAAAATTATTTATGGACAGCCCCTTACGTTTAAGAAGTTTTTGGATTTCTCGTTTTGAAAAATTTCAAATCTTACATTTAAACGAGTTTGAAAACAAAATCTATTTCAAAAAATTAAACAAACCCTAGTCTTATATTAATAAAAATTTAAAATTTTGCAATTTTCTTATTAAGAAACAGCTACTACTCCGTCTACGTAATAAAAATTATATTTAAAAAGTTTTTGGAATTTTTGTTTCGAAAAATTTACATTTGATAATTTTTTTTACAAAAATTCAATATTTGAAGTAATTTTTGGAACTTTTTTTTCGAAAACTTTATAATTTGTTACATTCAAACAATTTTTTTTTAATTAAAAATTTGTCACGTTCAAACAGTTTTTACAAAAAAAAAAACGAGTCAATTTTCCCATCAAGAAACAACCACTACTTCGACTACATACTAAAAATTATATTTTCAAAATTATTTTCGATTGAAAAATATTTTCAAGGTATATTTATTAAAACGATCTGACAACGTCGCTAACACCGTTTACAGGTAGACAAGGTAGAGAGAAGCAACAACTCTCCATCAGCCGCTGTGCCAGAACAGAAACGTCAATGCACGGCCAACTAGTTGCTCCTGCTCTTTCTGATGCTGTTTCGAATCGTGTCAAGGAGGTTGGAAGTATAAGCGCCGCCCCTGATTCACATACCCCCCGACGGACACGCGCCGCGATGCGTTTTCCTTTCCCGCCGCACACCACCGGCCACGCCGCCTTCATATTTGTTTTTTTTTTATTTCCAGGTAATTTTTCGATGAGCTATATGAATAGGTCTTTGACATATAGGTTAGTGGGGTAAAAGGGTCGGAAATACGACCCTTTTTTCAAACTTCATCCCCAAAAAACTCCGCTATTAATATTAAAAATACTTCGCGACAGGAAATTTTCCAAAATTTCTTTAATTTCAACAAAAAGTTTCACTTAAAATTTGTAATATTCTTGAGATATGGTGCTACAAATTTTTACAGTTTTATAACCTTCTTTGAGTACATTGAATCTTTTTAATTCAAATTTCTTTCAAGTTTTCTTGCATAATCTGTTATGGTTCTCTGATTCAATAATAACATCAGAATTGCTAATGAAGTCGTTCATTGCACGATATCAAAAAGAACAAAGCGCTTGTGGTTAAGCCTTTCTCACACGGCACGGTACCGTTCCGTCGGCACAAAACAATTTTTTTCAATTAAATATATAATCTACAGTCTTAGGGCCATTTTTATAAGCTGTAGTTTCTATTAGAACAAATTTAACCGGTCAAGAAGTTATATAATAAAACCTCATTAGGTATGCAAAGGGAGGACAGAGTGACCCAACGAATATTTAAGCCACTTTCATAGTTTAGCATTGATTTCATTGTAAAATTCTTTATTTTTATCAAGTGCAGGTAGTACCACCCGATCCAGCTAAACTGGGACGGGTTGGAAGAAAGCAGTCAGGAAGGAACGTTGATGTGGTACACTGACGGATCAAAGACTGACATTGGAACAGGTGCTGGAGCTCATGGTGCTAGACCCAGGTGCAATTTTCATGCACCGCTGGGGAATCTTGCTTCTGTATTCCAGGCAGAAATCTATGCTATTGATATGTGTTTGCAACTGAATATTGAAAGGGGTTACAGGGGTCAAAATATCCTAATACTCTCTGATAGTCAGGCAGCATTAAAAGCTTTAGCATGTCCTCAGATCAGATCTAGACTGGTCTGGGATTGTCTACAGAAACTTAAAACCCTGGCTAACCATAATAGAGTTACTCTTAAGTGGGTCCCAGGGCATAAGGGCATTGTAGGAAATGAAAAGGCGGACAGCCTAGCAAAGCTGGGGTCCGAGACAGCATTCACTGGTCCTGAACCAGTATTTGGGATATCCAAAACTGCTGCACGTGGTTGTATAACTCGGTGGACTCAAACTAAACACCAGTCGTACTGGAGACACGTGCCAAAACAGGAACACAGCAAACTCCTGGTTAAAAAACCCTCGGAGAAGCTGACCAATGATATACTAAACCTTAGCAGGGCCCAAATAAGGATAGTGACGGGTTTACTCACTGGACACTGCACTCTAAGGAAGCACATGCATACAATCGGCATATATAGGGAGGAACCTATCTGTCGGTTGTGCATGGAAGAGGAGGAAACAGCCTCTCACATTATCTTTGATTGTGAAGCACTATCTCACTGGAGATATAGACTCCTAGGACTAGAATTTCCAAGGGAGGATTTCTCCAAGAAGAACCTAGTGAAAAGTCTGCTGAGCCTGATAAGGGCTGCTGGTCTCTTCACATAAACGGCACAACCAAGAGCACAAAAAGCCTTAAGGCTGAGGTGCCGAGGACATCAATCCTTTGACTGGTGTGCTGATCCAATCAATCAATCAATCAATCAAGTACCACCCGGGATGTGGTGAATATATGGGTTTAGCCTATTGTTATCCGATCGATCAAGTAGTCAAGATCCCACATTTTCTCCTCTTCTTTAATGACATGCTGGACTGGTTTTCGCCAGTTCTCTGGTGTCACCAACTTAATGGCTTGATGAAACAGTATCTTAACGTCTTTCATTTTGAATATCGTGTTGGTCTTGCCACAAATCCTTTCACTTGCGCCCTTATAAGCAAAACGTAACTGTATAATCTGCTACCTAAGTAATCCCTATACAATATTTCGATATTGACACTTCAGGCCAGAAAACATACTTTTCCTAATTCAGCTATCTTAATATAAAGAGTAGTTGCGAAAGCTGCTATCCCATTGTTTACCGGCAACTTCTATGTTTTCCTTGGGCATAAAATTTCAAATACCAACGGGTGTTGATGATGGAAGTTTCACGAAGAATAAACATGGCATTTTGGTAATTCAAGAACTTTAAAATTAAATGTAAACGTTATCTCATTTGTCTACATGTAAGACAATATGACAGAGAAAAACTTTACAAAAGCTCGTCTGTCTGGTCAATTGCAAGTTTAATTAGTTTACGTGTTACAATTCTAGCGAAACAACATTTTGTCTGGCTTCAAATAAACAGGGTGATCAACAAAAATAGGAAGCTTAACATTTTAAAATTAGTAAAAAGTATCTTTCCTAACACTGTACCGTTTATTTTTTTAAATGAAACACCCTGTAGTTTATTTTAAATTTAAAATCCACTTCACTTTCTCGTTTCAAGAATAGAACGTTGTTATACAGGGTATTTAAAAAGTTACAACCATAATTGTATGAAAAAATTTCAACCCCTTGAAATTGCTACGATTTTCATAGAAATTTGGTTATAACTTTTTAAATTCCCTGTATAACATACAACAACGTTGTATTCTTGTAACGAGGATGTAAAGTGGATTTCAAATTTAAAATTTCATTTCAAAAAACATGTTTGATACACGGTACATTGTTATGAAAGAACCTGTGTACTTTTAACTAATTTTAAAAACAAAAAATAACTTGATCACCCTGTATACTCAGTGAAATGTGTTATAATACCTACTTCAAATTCTTTTGTCATTCTCTATTATTTACGTATAACAATTTTGGTGTTTTTGATTCTCTCTCTATTTTAAATAATCCAGAAACTGTTTGATATTATTTTATAAAGAAGTTATTAAGGAAACGCTCAAGGGTACTACTACCTTTCCAGAGTTAATATTAATGTAACCGATAAGTTTGTTTGATTTAGTTGGATATGTAGGAGAGGTACAAACATTCAAGTTGGTAGGTAGCTCTTTGTTTATTTAATTGGCAAGTAATTTAACTTTAAATATACATATGTATATGTGCAGGGTTATAATACGGTTCAGGGTGGGAAGAGCCACGATTTTTTTAACTGGAAATAAAAAATTAACACTCGCAATGCGGGTTTTTCTGAACGGGAACAACTATGGGTTTTTTAAAATAGGGTCCTTCTTGGAGAAATCCTCCCTTGGACTTTCTAGCCGGGACCCACTTTTATGGTTAATAGTTTTTGTAGGCAGTTCCAGACCAGTTCATAGTTAAAATTAGGATTCCAATTAAGCATTTTCCGTTGATATTCCAAAGTGTTACAGTGGAGTTAGCAGATTGTCTATCTGTATCTGTAGAGTAAGGAGGGTGAGTGTAGGCTCACAGCACTTAGGCCACATGTGACCCATTGTACATCCTCCCGAGGAGTTGTCTTCCTAGGTCATTGTCCATCCTGTCCTTCTCAGGAAGGTGGACAGGTCACTAGGAGACATCTCCTTTATATCGGCAGGTGTAGGCCAAGACTCACCGAACACACACTCTCTTATTGACGATAACTCCGGACACTCGCATAAGACATGCCTGACAGTTTCATCTTCCTGTTCACACATCCTGCATAGAGGTGTGTCCACTAGCCCCATAGTATGGAGGTGTTTCCCTAGTTGACAGTGACCAGTCAGAAATCCTACTGTTAAACGTAGGTTTCTCCTGGTCATCGCCAAATATTTCTTCGGCTCCAGCTTCCCAGGGTCGCCCAGGGTGATCCTGGCAAGACTGCATCCTTTGATTCCATCCCATCTCTTAAGGGATTGAGTATGGGTGTAGCGTTTGGCTAGTTCCGCAATTGTCGAAGTCGTTAGGCCGTAGGTGTCACTGGGTCCTAGAATTTTTAGTCCAGCGGCTTCCCTGGCTAAAGAATCAGCAATGCGATTTCCTTTACTCCTGTCGTGCCCTTTAACCCACCTCAGGATAATATTGTTATCTGCCGAGGCGTCAGCTAAATCTTGGTGGCACTCTAGTACTAGCCTCGATATAACACGTTGTCTGTTTAAGGCTAATAGGGCTTGTCTACTATCAGCGCAGATTATTATGTTTTTGCCAGAAATTCCTCTTCTGGTTAGTTCTTTTGTGGCAATTGAGATACCAGCCAGTTCTGTTTGAACTACGCTGGTATTGTTTCCCATTCCCCACTTCATCTTTAGGCTTAGTGCTCTTGAGTAAACTCCACATCCTGAGCCTTCTTTCATTTTTGAACCATCTGTATATATGCGTATTGCATTTGCAGCACCTGGCTCTGTGTTCTGTTTTATTTGAATTTTGTAGGGTTTGTTAAACAAAAACCTGGGTTCAATTGCATCATTGGTTGCCTGCAGCAGAGGTAGCGCATTGAGCGCTTCCTGCCACAGGCTCAACCTCAATTGGCCCACTCCTACTTCGGGGTTTACACCAGCCGTGCGCAATCGTACCATGGCCATTAACGCAACCTCCTTGACGTACAGATTGTCTAATTTTTAGCCATGTTTTAAAATTCATGTACCAGTTGCTCCTTATATAATATTGATACATTAAAGAACGGATTTAAAACAAAGTGTTACAGTGTTGTAAAAGAATCTTTATTACTATCCAACCATTTTTATTTTTTTTAATTACCTTACGTCAAAGTTTTACCATCCACGCCGCGTCTGCGAAATTACCTTGCTGTTTTTTACAACCCCGTATTAAGGGGTTTCAATCCAATATTTACAAAGATGCCTGCAGGTGCGTATAATGTGGCCGTTTAACCTAAATTTTATACAAATATGTTGCCTGACAAAGATTGAAAAGTGAGAAGGAAACATGTCGTTTATGTCTTCGAGATTACGTTCTATGAACGTAGCGAAAAAGGATATTATACCTTTACAATGAAGACACAAAACGAACTCTAAATGTATCTAATACTTCTTGAAAATACCTGGACGTTGATAAGAAAATTGATAGTGTCATTTGCTTGACAGGACTATTCGAAGAATATTGTAGGTCTAATAGTAATTCCATCCTTATACTCTCTGATAATCAGGCAGCACTAAAATCTTTAGCAAGTCCCCAGATCAGGTCTGGGATTGTACAAAAACTATTAACCTACTGCAAACTCCTGGTCAAAAAACCAAGGGCACAAAAAGCTTAAAGGCTGAGGTGCAGAGGACTCTAGGCTTCTGACTGTTGGTGATGAACCAATCAATCAATCAATTCCATTTTAGCTGCAGGAGTTTTTCTACCAGAGATGTCCAGATATGTTTACGGTCCTCAAATCGAAAAATCGGATGTTATGGTGTAGTTTATCACTTTGCTATATAAGTTTCAACCCCCATTTGTTTTCCTAAATTATCCTTACTCTTCTCAAGCGATTAGGGATCACCAACGAAAAACTACAACGAATTTTATCTTAAGTATAATTTTACAAAAATTTAATCACTTTTTGAACCTTACCCTTGAAAATAATTTCCAGCACGACATTGTCTCGTCTCTTACAGAGATGTATCATGTTTTATAGCATTTTTTCGGCTAATAATACTTTGCTATCTTATAGGTTATGGTTATGGGTAAATAAATAATATAAATTGCCATTTGCCGAGCTCTTAGAATCGCGAGCTCATAAAGCGTGATAGATGATGGAAGAGTCATCTTTTATTGACTGGTTTTGACGAAATTTTCGAGATGAGAAATGAGCCCGAAATATTTAAATAAAATCTTTTGATAGTATCTTAATAAAACTGAGGTTTATTATGCCTTTTGAATAATAATTATTATTAAAACACCAGTTTTTCCGGAAAAAATAATAAGTTAATGTGATGACCCATATTTTTAATCCCTTTGAAGGAAAAAGCGGCCCAATGGCGTGCATATAAATTTTTTATTAATTCGAATATTGTGAACACTCTCAAGACCGTAGAATTTTTTCTGCAAAAACGTCCAACGGATTATACTTCGGTTATTTCGTTATATTGCGATGAATACTGCAGTTGATGATTGGTTGTTTCGAAGTCTTGACTGCACGTGCAACTACGTTGCCAACTCTTCAAAATTTTCTTAAATATAGTAACATATAAAAAGTGGTTTTAAATCATTTTTCTTTTTTCAGTAATTTCAAGCGACTTATTTTAATGTTTACTAATAAATTTACATTATGTATTTTTTTAAAAATATTTCCAAACTAGCTTTTTTATAACATCACGAACTAACAGTTTACTGAAGTAAGAGGAACATTTGTGTAGCGAGCCTAACAATTTTAGAAAATATATCTGACAACATTGCTTTATTTCATGGTCATCACACTGACTTTAGTTAGAGTATACACCAAGGTATGTTCATAACTGGGATTTTTTTCAGGGATGAAGCTTGAATTAACATTTGAATTAAAGTAACAGTGAGTTAAAGGATGATAAGGGAGATGACGGTGGGATTATTAGAAACTCGCGCTATTTTCTTGCGTGAATTTCTGAATTTTTAGAATAAAGTAATCAAAAGAAAATAGTTCGAAAGATTTTAAAATTGATGGTGCTAGTTATAGTATATCAAGGAACTCTGAACCAGGCTATTGAAACTGAGTAAGAGACATTTGAAGACAGTTACCGATCTGGGGACTGGACAATGCAATCTGAGCAAACATCTACACAAAATGGGCAAAGTTAGCGAACCTTTTGTGTATTGAAGTGTGTATCGATCAACAACCATTCCAAAGATAAATCATAAGAAACCCTGGATAAAAACTTATGATGCTATCCTGATAACGCAGGTAATTGATTATTGGAAATTTCTCTTTCTAACATTGGTGACCAAATTTGACTACATTCGGATGAAATACTAGCTACACATTTATCTGAATTTAGTTGTATTAAAGCACTTTCTTTGATTTTTCGTCTTTTATTATTGGGCTCTTTTAATATTATTTTTGTCGAACCCCCCTCTTCCCAAGCATGTTTGCAAATACCTGACTTAAAGAACCCCCTATCTTTGATATACTTTTTATGTTCATTTATTCGGACTTTCAATGGTCTAGATGTTTTACCTACATAGAATTTGTCGCATTCACAAGATATCTGATATATGCAGTTTTTTGAAGATTGTTCTGCTTCTGCGAGAACTGTAGATTACTTAAGAAAGCAAGGCAAGAAGCGAAGTGGGTTTTCCTTAGCGAAAAGTAAAGGAAAAACTCTGTAAATCTGGTGGGAGAAATCCAAAAACGTAATAAACCGTACTGTACTGTTTCTAGCGATTGAGATACAATTAAATTATCATTGTTAGTCGCTTGATCTGCCTTCCGGTTATGCGTTTTGTGGTCGCTTTTGAAACTGAAAATTGAAAATAGACCGTTTCTAGTTGTCACTAACATTAAAGAGTCTGGGATATATTTTTTTGCGTTTAACTTTAGTTGAAAAACAAAATCGCTGACAACAAAGGAACATTGTTTCGGAATATTTAAAAATGTATTATTACCTTTTACAGCCGGGGGGTATTTTTGAAATAAAAAAAAAAGCAACAACAACATATAAGAGTACAACAGATGTACACAATACCACAACAATAAATTATAATAGAATCACTAAACAATTAACAATGTTTTGCCATTTTCATTGTTCGTCATCAAGAATTCATGCAATCATGCGGAAAATGATTATTGAATAATATAAAGGATTTTATTGAGGCCAATTTTTGTAATTGTTAAAGCGAAAATACTAGGAAAATATCAACAATTATCCACCTTCAGAGATGAAATAAAAAGAAAATAATGTATTTGGGAAAATATAAAAAAATAAAAATAAAATTATTAATTTTTGTTTTTCAGGAAACACTTGTTCGTTTTTCCTGTAGAAAAAACAAGTAAACTGGATATTACTTTTAAATTCGTTCCAATCTTTCAAGGAATAAAAACTGACATCCGCCAATGTTATTTTATTTAAGAAAAATAAATAAAAATCAACAAAAATTTCCAATATGGTTAGACCAATATTTGTTTTTTTGAGCGAAGTACGTAAAACAGTCAGTAGCGTCACGTTCTATCCCGCGGGAATTATAAATTTTAAAAACTGATTTTTCACGTAAAATTTGATGAGAAAAATATGTCAATTTGAGATACTCTGTATATAAAAATATATATTTAATTACTTTTTGAGTATTTAAATAATCTGTAACCTGACATAATTGAAAGATTATCCTGTTTTCCGAAACCAATCAATCAGACGTTACCCTTTAGGAAAATCATCAATCAAAAATTTCTTCTCAAGTCTAAAACCAATCCCGAAACAAAAGCTTCATTGTGCACAAAGCTCTCCAGACCCAACTATTATTCACATATCCATACCCTCATCATTTTCCATAATTCCAACATTGCAACATGTTTGTGTATATAATTTTTTATTTTTCCACAATTCATTTCAAAATGCGATTCAATATCATGAGAAATATAATCATATCACGTTACAAAACCAAATCATTTTTCATATCAAAATTTTCAAAGATTCTCGACGTCGACGACCATTTCCGACGTCCAGACGTTTCTCTATGGGAGACTATGGCATTTATGCCTCTAATATATCTCTAATGGTTTCCCAATAGACAGGTGCGGTCACCGGGGACCCGGAGAAAACCGTCTACGGAGGGGTGGTAAGATGAATAGGAATTAAAGTCCGATGTATTCGACCATCGTTTCTCAAAATATTTGTACTAAAATATATTATATAAAAATAATAATAATAGGCAACTGTTTGTGTGGAAATACGAGAAATAATAATTTTGATTTTCAATTTTAACAATTTATTTAAAAGGAAAACACACATTTTCCATTTGAAATCATTCGAATTTATTTACGAATAGAATTCATTTATAATATTCAAAAATTCAATGGGTGTAAATGAACGTTATTTTATATACGGGACGTCTGCAGAAAGAAACTTTCTATCAATAAAAGTATATGACACAAGAACTTCTTCTAGATTAGATGATAGTTGCTGATTTGGTCAAAATTTAAACCTGAATTGCTTTATTATTCGTTTCTTCGTTTTTCGATGGAAAGTGATCAAGAAAAGTTTAAGATAATTTCCAAAATTTTTTTTTGTAGGAAATTTTGAAGCAAGGCTATCTCCCTTAATGCTTGAAAAAATCGACTCAAAATTCATAAATGTATGTAAAATGTTCCCCTGAATCCAGTGGAGGAGACTAGAACGTTCTATCTCTCCAATTAGTGGAGTTATGAATACATGAAGTTTCAGAAAATGGATTTTCGAAAATTTTCACTACTTTCACATTTATTATTCATAAGAAGGAAACCCTTCAGGTTATGCTTCTGTACATTTTTTTCCCATTTGATTAATCTTTTGCATATACTCTCCCGGAATTTGAGTTCAAAATTCATAGTTCTGTGGTATTTACAAGACTTTTTATGTTGAAAATGTGTTTTTTCGAAAATTTCATTACAATATTTGAATGCGAAAGAATGATTTTATCAAAAAACTGACTGTGGCATCTTTTTTCTCATATAAAAAAACCCCCAGATACGAATTTTAAGACAATTTCAAGTCGCAAAATTTTTTTTTTGTAGGAAATTTTGAAGCAAGGGGTAGGTATGGAAATATTTCGCGATTTAAATTGCCCTCTGCTATCTCCCTTAATGCTTGGAAAAATCGAGTCAAAATTCATAAATGTATGTAAAATGTTCCCCTGAATCCAGTGGAGGAGACTAGAACGTTCTATCTCTCCAATTAGTGGAGTTATGAATACATGAAGTTTCAGAAAATGGATTTTCGAAAATTTTCACTACTTTCACATTTTTCATTATTCATAAGAAGGAAACCCTTCAAGTTATGCTTCTGTACATTATTTTACCATTTGATTAATCTTTTGCATATACTCTCCTGAAATTTCAGTTTAAAATTCATAGTTTTGTGGTATTTACAAGACTTTTTATGTTGAAAATGTGATTTTTCGAAAATTTCATTACAATATTTGAATGCGAAAGAATGATTTTATCGAAAAACTGACTGTGGCATCTTTTTTCCCGTATCAGAAAACCCCCAGTTACGAATTTTGAGCCAATTTCGTGTCGCAAAATTTTTTTTTGTAGGAAATTTTGAAGCAAGGGAAATATTTCGCAATTTAAATTGCTCTCTGCTATCTCCCTTAATGCTTGGAAAAATCGAGTCAAAATTCATAACTGTATGTAAAATGTTCCCCTGAATCCAGTGGAGGAGACTAGAACGTTCTATCTCTCCAATTAGTGGAGTTATGAATACATGAAATTTCAGAAAATGGATTTTCGAAAATTTTCACTACTTTCACATTTTTCATTATTCATAAGAAGGAAACCCTTCAAGTTATGCTTCTGTACATTATTTTACCATTTGATTAATCTTTTGCATATACTCTCCTGAAATTTCAGTTTAAAATTCATAGTTTTGTGGTATTTACAAGACTTTTTATGTTGAAAATGTGTTTTTTCGAAAATTTCATTACAATATTTGAATGCGAAAGAATGATTTTATCAAAAAACTGACTGTGGCATCTATTTTCTCATATAAAAAAACCCCTAGATACGAATTTTAAGACAATTTCAAGTCGCAAAATTTTTTTTTTGTAGGAAATTTTGAAGCAAGGGTTAGGTATGGAAATATTTCGCGATTTAAATTGCCCTCTGCTATCTCCCTTAATGCTTGGAAAAATCGAGTCAAAATTCATAACTGTATGTAAAATGTTCCCCTGAATCCAGTGGAGGAGACTAGAACGTTCTATCTCTTCAATTAGTGGAGTTATGAATACATGAAATTTCAGAAAATGGATTTTCGAAAATTTTCACTACTTTCACATTTATTATTCATAAGAAGGAAACCCTTCAGGTTATTCTTCTGTACATTTTTTTCCCATTTGATTAATCTTTTGCATATACTCTCCTGAAATTTCAGTTCAAAATTCATAGTTCTGTGAAGACTTTTTATGTTGAAAATGTGATTTTTCGAAAATTTCATTACAATATTTGAATGCGAAAGAATGATTTTATCAAAAAACTGACTGTGGCATCTTTTTTCCCGTATCAGAAAACCCCCAGTTACGAATTTTGAGCCAATTTCGTGTCGCAAAATTTTTTTTTTGTAGGAAATTTTGAAGCAAGGGGTAGGTATGGAAATATTTCGCGATTTAAATTGCCCTCTGCTATCTCCCTTAATGCTTGAAAAAATCGACTCAAAATTCATAACTGTATGTAAAATGTTCCCCTGAATCCAGTGGAGGAGACTAGAACGTTCTATCTCTACAATTAGTAGAGTTATGACAACATGAAGTTTCAGAAAATGGATTTTAGAAAATTTTCACTGAATGTTCCCATGAATCCAGTGGAGGAGACTAGTATACAGAGTGTCCATCTAACGATAACTTTGTCAAATTATACACAGTGCATATAAAATTAATATTTAAATAAAATTTTCTACACACAAAGTTCGTTTTTAGTCCAAACCTGTATAAAGCATGGCCAGTACCTGGGGTGCTTCCTGCTTTACTTTGTAATGCCTTGAGCGATGTTTCTCTACAGAAAGGAGGTAATTATGATCTTACATTAGTTTGTTGTGCATATGTAACGATAGTTGTATACCCTTCGGGTGACTTTACACGGAAATGTATCCATATTAAATATTTATGATGAAAGTGAGATTAAAAATTAAAACGCACAAACTGTTTTTGCTTATATTATCTCTATTCCCCAAATTTTTACTTGCTTTGATGAATGTACATTCAAATTGCACCCTCATAATCCTTTCGCAAGGATAATAAACATTCTGCTAGGTCACTTAGGAATAATAATTTTTACGTGTGTTTCCAGCCGAAATTCCTGGTTTCCCGCCTACATTCCTGAATCGTCTTGTCTTAAGTTAATCAACGGTTCGATCTCTGTACTTTCAAAAATTAACTAAAGATACAAATTTTGGGGAAGTCCAACATTTTTTCGATAAATCTGTTAAACTTCATCATCCTCAAGGTTAAAAAACTTCGAATAAAAATATAAAGAAAACAGTAGCAAGATTCCTTTTTTACCTGTTTGAAGTTGAAAACGTTTCAAACTGCTCTTTTTGACGAAATTTCTGATATACCAGAAAGTAATTCCGCCGTTTTCAATTAAGATTATTTCGATGTAATGAACATCTCCAACAGATGGTGCTATTTCGAATGAAGGGGATTTAATGAAATCCTTTTTGAAGGGAACTATATATTTGATACATATTTTAATATGAGTAGGTAGAGTGGAATTCATTTTCAAAAATAAATAATTCGCAAACACAAAAGGAAAACGCTTTAATAAAATCTTAGTTAGAATTTAAGGTCTTTGAGACGTACTAGTGCAGCTACAAGGTTGTCCCATTTTAATTTCATTGGAATACGTATTTGCACTAAGCGAACAACCAAAATCAGATGGAAAATATTATACTTTTTGAGGTATTGTAAGATTTATGACAATTCTAAAACAATATAGATACCTAACTATGATCACCGATGGGTCTAAAACTGTTAATGGGACTTGGGCGGGAGTATACTCCAAAAAGCTATAGCTATAGCTATACACCCAGCTAAGAACTTGTACAAACTGGTGCAGAGGACAAAGGTGCTGGATTGGGTGCTATGAGAAAGCAAAAATACAATAAGCCATTAGGCTGCAGTGTATCGGAGCTCGGGTTCTGGAAAAAAACTATGGACAGGGACGTACTAGGTGTATTCACCACTCAAAATTGTAAAATCTTCACGTCGCGTCATACAATTCGTACACCAACATTAATTTCGAGTTAAAATGACTCAAATTATTCCATTTACATAAAATTATATCGGATTTCTATAGGATATGAATGATATTCGATACGAAATTGGATAATAATGGTCGAATAGTAATTATAAGCATTAGATTACTTATCTCTGAATAATAAGATCAAGTTGGTATCTCTCTAGGCTACTACTCGATATTATGGACCTAGAGAATCTGATAGCGGTTATATTATTTAGCTGAAGTGGTCGAAAACCGTCAAACAATTTGTTGTAATCTGTAGGGACTTAAAATTACACACGCACAAATCATAATTTACCTACACTAAAGCCGAAATGAAAATAATTTCTATGGTAATGGATATTGTTTTAAAATAATTAACAATATATTACCGATGTAACAAAAGGGGATATTTCTATTGAAATAACAATGTTAATTATGTTCGAAAACGGATAATTACATTTCAAATTGGATATTAATACCTATTATAATTATCAGCATCGTAATTGGGTTTTGGACACTTGTTAGTTTTATTTAAATTTCATATTTTTGATGATATATACAATACTGGATTAAGTGCCTAACGTCCAATGATCGAGGTATTTACATTTTCATATTCTACTTTAATTGGAATTCATTTTATTTGCTACAAATATCAAAAATTTTAATGGCGTTCAATAATAAAAATGCTTCAAAGTAAGTAGGCCGGTACTAGATCTGTACTACCTTACTTCTTAGGAATCAAAACACCTGGGACTTGCTACAAGACTGTATGATGAAAAGGTATAACTTTTCGATAATAATACAACAAGTATGTTAATGACTGACATTGGAACAGGTGCTGGAGTCCATGGTGCTAGACTCAGGTGCAATTTTCATGCACCGTTGGGGAATCTTGCTTCTGTATTCCAGGCAGAAATCTACGCTATCGATATGTGTTTGCAACTGAATATTGAAAGGGGGTACAGGGGTCAAAAGATCCTAATACTCTCTGATAGTCAGGCAGCATTAAAAGCTTTAGCATGTCCTCAGATCAGATCTAGAATGGTCTGGGATTGTCTACAGAAACTTAAAACCCTGGCTAACCATAATAGAGTTACTCTTAAGTGGGTCCCAGGGCATAAGGGCATTGTAGGAAATGAAAAGGCAGACAACCTAGCAAAGCTGGGGTCCGAGACAGCATTCACTGGTCCTGAACCAGTATTTGGGATATCCAAAACTGCTGCACGTGGTTGTATATCTCGGTGGACTCAAACTAAACACCAGTCGTACTGGAGACACGTGCCAAAACAGGAACACAGCCAACTCCTGGTTAAAAAACCCTCGGAGAAGCTGACCAATGAAATACTAAACCTTAGCAGGGTCCAAATAAGGATAGTGACGGGTCTTTTAGATCTCAGTGAGTGTCACCCCATCATACATACATATATAGATAGAACTGTACCATGAAAACACTTGATGCTGTGACAATTGGCACAGAACAATTATAGCTGGTCATGTTTCAGATGTCACGCACAATATGTCAAATGTAACTTTGAGCTACTGAGCTGGAACCGGTCTGGTATATCTACTACAAAGCTACAAAAAAATAATTCTCCAGTTATTTACTTCAATGTAAACATTTTAATAAAGGACTTTTATAAAATCACTTAACACACAACTTGTGCTTAATTATATCACATTAAACGGAGCTAAGTATAGGATGTGGTTAAATTTTTTTCACTTTTTCTCTTGATTTGAATAATTTTACGTGACCGGTATTACCTTTTCGGATGTGTTGCTCAAGATAAGGGCTTAAGGAGATGCAAATGCATGCTTTTCTATGTAAATAGGCGACTTCTTAAACTTATTAGAAGAGTTTTTCCCCAGTTTACTGGTTTCGTATTTCATATAAATTCAAATTGTTAAATAAGCGAAGAGGTGTAAGTAAAAATGTTATCATAGTTGAAATTGAAAAATCTTTTGCTTTAAATTTTATCGGGATGAAAGTAAAATTGGATTTACTGTTTGTGGAAACAGTTATTAACACAGAACTAGATTTCCTTGAAGAATTAAAAATTAGGAGAAATTTAAGAGATCCACAATATGAAGTCATCAATATAGGGAGCTGTCCACTGTCTTCTTGAGTAAAGATCAGCAGAAGTAGTTTTCCTATACAATTGAACAGTTATACTGATTTTAAATGGGAAAAAGGATATCCAGGATGTTCCCATAGGACTAATAATACTTAAGCTTCAATATTTGTAACATAATTTCTTATTTTTTCTATTCATATATAGGAAACTTTTTGGTCTAACCAAAATCAGTTAGGCACCACATCAAATGTAACTTTTGTCATTCTGATTATGATAATGTTAATAGGTAGGTAGGTTCTATGCGAGTTGGGCCTTCTCGCCACCTCCACTGCGACCCTTGCTGTTTCTATTGTGGCTCACCCCTAGGGATTGCAATTCACCCCACAAGCCGGTGCTTCTAACGAAGTCCAAGGTTGTATATGAATGCGTTCGAGTGAGAGAGCCCGGTATGTCTGTCCAGTCCTTTCTGCCAGTTAGCTATGGCTGAACTAGCAGAGCTTTCCGCAATGCCAAAAAATGGTTCGATCAGATCCTTTTTTTTTTCCGGTCTTCTCGTTGCCCTCTACTCTTCGATGCTCCGGCACACAGGTCAAAATGACTGTTTACTTGATATGAATGTTTCAATAGCGATACTTTACAATAATACTCATAGTTAATCAACTCTCGTAATACACCTGGAGTCGTTGTACGAAACATTTTCATCAAGATAGCCGCGAAATCGTTAACCACTTCGTTTTAATGTTAAGAGCTTATGCGTTCACCGTCTGATGCATTAAATAGGAGCTACGACGTTTCAGTGGCGTACAATTGAAAATTATAAACATAATTATTTAATTGAGGAGTGTTTTTAATGGCCGAACTATTTTTTCCGGAAAAATTTTTAATAACCAACATTTTTTTGCGCATTCTTTTCAAACTCTCTCCATTACCTGATGTCGTTTCAAAATAATGAAATTCTTCTTTTATCCAAACCCCTTAGAATCACTCCCCTTCCCTCCGCTTACTGTATGACGATAGTTTGTTATGTTATTATGAACACGTTCACTGGAAGTTGCTTGATCTGCTTTTCACGTAGACTCTTCGAGGAAAAGTTTTTCGTTAATGGCACATAATCTTTCCAACGTCGAGCGTTTTGGAAGAGTATGAATTTTCGTATTTCAACTTTTTAACCAGTAAGACGACGATGATAAAATATGTAACGTTCCATCGAATCTTAGCTTTTACGAGTACAGAATTAAGTTTTCTTTAGCCGGAGATTATCGGTACTTACAACAATGTTCAATGACAATCATGAATCTCTAAATAGATCCCAGTTTAGACAATTTATACATTATTTAAATAACCAGTCGTCGCTGTAAGTCGGATTTGGAAAGGAACCATCGTTTTTATCAACGGTCAGATAATATTATTTACGTACCATCTCATTTTTTGGCTTTCAAACTGGAACAGCGATTTTAAGTAAATAGTAGTTTTTCGCCTAAAATATAACAAAAAACTTTGACATCCATGCCGTTTGATTAAAAAAATTGACGTGTAACGTGGAAATTACAAGTGACAGATGGTGAAAAGCTTCAAAAACCGTGGCGTTAAGAGTTTTCCGTCATATTTTTGGTGTTCAAATGATTGGTTTTCCTGTAAGTATATCTATATCTGTAGAGTAGGGAGGAGGAGTTAGGCCCACAACACTTAGGCAACATGTGACCCATTGTACATCCTCCCGAAGAATTGTCTAGCCCCATTGTATGGAGGTATTTCCTTAATTGGCAGTGGCCAGTTACATTTTCTTTCCGTTAAACATAGGAGATAGCGCAGGCGTATAAGTATAGTAAGTGCATGTACAATTCTTATTTGGTATCGTAGAAACGGTGCTCGACCCGAATAGCTTTCCACTCATTTTCATGTCAAATGTCATATGCCAAGGTCAACCTGCACGTCAAGGAGGTTGCGTTAATGGCCATGGTACGATTGCGCACGGCTGGTGTAAACCCCGAAGTAGGAGTGGGCCAATTGAGGTTGAGCCTGTGGCAGGAAGCGCTCACTGCGCTACCTCTGCTGCAGGCAACCAATGATGCAATTGAACCCAGGTTTTTGTTTAACAAACCCTACAAAATTCAAATAAAACAGAACACAGAGCCAGGTGCTGCAAATGCAATACGCATATATACAGATGGTTCAAAAATGAAAGAAGGCTCAGGATGTGGAGTTTACTCAAGAGCACTAAGCCTAAAGATGAAGTGGGGAATGGGAAACAATACCAGCGTAGTTCAAACAGAACTGGCTGGTATCTCAATTGCCACAAAAGAACTAACCAGAAAAGGAATTTCTGGCAAAAACATAATAATCTGCACTGATAGTAGACAAGCCCTATTAGCCTTAAACAGACAACGTGTTATATCGAGGCTAGTACTAGAGTGCCACCAAGATTTAGCTGACGCCTCGGCAGATAACAATATTATCCTGAGGTGGGTTAAAGGGCACGACAGGAGTAAAGGAAATCGCATTGCTGATTCTTTAGCCAGGGAAGCCGCTGGACTAAAAATTCTAGGACCCAGTGACACCTACGGCCTAACGACTTCGACAATTGCGGAACTAGCCAAACGCTACACCCATACTCAATCCCTTAAGAGATGGGATGGAATCAAAGGATGCAGTTTTGCCAGGATCACCCTGGGCGACCCTGGGAAGCTGGAGCCGAAGAAATATTTGGCGATGACCAGGAGAAACCTACGTTTAACAGTAGGATTTCTGACTGGTCACTGTCAACTAGGGAAACACCTCCATACTATGGGGCTAGTGGACACACCTCTATGCAGGATGTGTGAACAGGAAGATGAAACTGTCAGGCATGTCTTATGCGAGTGTCCGGAGTTATCGTCAATAAGAGAGTGTGTGTTCGGTGAGTCTTGGCCTACACCTGCCGATATAAAGGAGATGTCTCCTAGTGACCTGTCCACCTTCCTGAGAAGGACAGGATGGACAATGACCTAGGAAGACAACACCTCGGGAGGATGTACAATGGGTCACATGTAGCCTAAGTGCTGTGAGCCTACACTCACCCTCCCTACTCTACAGATACAGATGCCAAGGTCAAGAGTAGAGGGGTGCCCAAGCTACTGCGCTCGAATCGGCCTAGTATATCTACTATCATCTGGACTTTATATTAGCCATGATTTTAAACTTAAATTTGATTAAATAATATGAATTAGATGTTTAAAAGTTGATTTTTATATTTTTGACATTCACCGTGTAACTTTTAGGCTTAGAAAACTTTTGTTACTTGATGGAAACCATGAAAAATCTGTAGATCGAAAGGGCTTTGTGTCATCAATGCGGGGTTTAAATCGCGACCAATGGATCAGAGAATTACTGGCGGTTTTTTCGCTAGATTAGCTTGCGACAGGTAATTCGATTCCTTTCATAGAATATTGGGTGTATCTTTTATGGAAAGACGGCGGCGGGTTCGTGAATGTTGCTTTGACATGGTTTCGTTGGATGGAAAGTAAAAAAAAACGACATGATTTTATACAAACTGAATTTTTTTATATATAAAATTTATTAGAGAATTAATGCGTCGTGTCTTTTTGTGGTTAAGAGATATTTTGAGGATGGAAATGGATCGTGTATTAGGTGTAGAAGAAAATGAAAAAAGGAATTTATATAATGTGTGGTTGAAAAGGGGTCTGGGACTGTCTACAAAAACGAATAACCCTGCCTAACCATAATAGAGTTACTCTTAAGTGGGTCGCGGGGCACAAAGTCCTTGTAGGAAATGAAAAGGAAGACGTCCTAGCCAAGCTAGGGTCTGAGAATGCATTCACTGGTCCTGAATCAGTATTTGGGATACCTGAAACTGCTGTACGTGGTTGTACATCTTCGTGGACTCGAACTAAACATTAGTCGTACTGGAAACACGTGCCCAAAACAGGAACACAACAAACTCCTGGTGAAAAAACCCTCGGAAATGCCGACTAATGAAAGGATAAGGATAGTGACGGGTCATCTACTTAACATACAGATACCATCGGTCATAATATTATTATATGCCTAGAAAACAAATCAACTTCAAGAAATTATACATATATATATACCTACCTGGAAACTTTTTTTTTTACCGATATTACCTCATAACATTCCCCCCTATAAACTTAATAAGAAAACTTTCGACGAGTCCTACATCACGGAAAAACCCAATTTATTCCATATAAAAGAGGAAGGTTAGTCCTCGAGGGGCATAAAAACCTCTGCATAGATTATCCTTATTAACCGTTTGACATAAGACGTAAGTTAGAACCTTTCCTGTTGGGATTCGTAGGGATATATATATATATATGTGTACCGTAGAAAGAGTGCGTAAAGGTAAGGAGCGAAAACCCTTAGGTATATCCTGACAGGAGCAGAAGGAAAAATCCTCAGAAATATACATCGACGTGGCATATGTCCTATGCCGTTTTGATTTCTTTGCTTTGCTGTTTTGTTTCTCTTTTTTTGACGTTAACAGTCCAATTAATTCTATAAAAAATATATACAGGATGAATCAAGACCAACGGGACGGTATATATAAATAAAAACTTTTTTTAAAAAAATTTAATATTGAGACAACCTGTTATAAATCGATTTATCAAAACTTTCCGCTTTTTCCTTGTTTTCTTTTCGAAGATTGTGAAATTTTTATTTGCCTAGAATAAAGTTTGACATTATCGAAGTCGGCCGATCCTATTGTAACGGCAAATATAATCAATCATACCTAAAATATCCAATCACACCTTCGAATAACAATGTTTACGCACACATAAAGGGAAAATAAATCGACGCGTAACGAGTTTTCAATATTTTTCGTAAAAATAGAAAATCAGAAGTGGGATTTTTTTTTTTTCGATATCCCACTTCTGATTACCCGCACCGGTAGGCCACAATTACAAAGCTTCTCCTTTGTTCTATACTAATCAGTAATCACAAGTTAAATAATACTATGATGGTGGGTAACGTTTCTAACAATTAATCGGGCTCGGAAACAACAGTGCCGATGATGTTTTAATCATGACGGTTGATAATAGGCCCTTGTTATCGTTACATTTCGACCCTAATGTCGACCACCAGTTTAGCTACTATTGTTTGATTTAATCTGGAAAATAATGTATGCCCACCACTCCCGACAAATATGTCTATATTTTTAACAAAAACACATCAATTTTCTTTTCCATGGAAAATCCCACCAAAAATAATACTAGCCAGGACGGTAGATCCAGGGATTTCGATTGGGTCCAGACGGAAAACGGGTATTAGACGACCATTCTTACCTGATCCTTTTAGAGAACCCCGAAAGGACATAAAAGGATATTCTTCGTCTTTTTAACGTTGAAAAAAATTCGAACGAGAAAAATAAAGGCGAAAAATCGACTTTTGATACAAAATTGTGATTGAAAAGCTTAAAGCCAAAAGGAGAATATTAAATTTAATGAAATACAATTCAAATCACTCTCATCATCCACCGTTATCACTAGACCTGGCACTCAGTGACTACTGGCTTTTTACATACATGCTTCAGGTGAAATAATTGTGTTAGAATATATGTATCACCCTGTATATATAGCGAACAGTTTAAATTTTCTTTTTTAACAATATTTTATTTAATGAGGCCCAACTTTCAAAGCAAAATAAGAAATGTTTAGCTATTGAGGTGTTCATAACAATTCAAAAACAAGATAGGTAGAGTTCGTTTCAATAAGGAAGAAGCCACCTGAAGTTGGCGTACCGACCTGCGCATAAGTCAAAATCTGTCGAGCGATCGTTCCATGCCATTGGCGTTACAAGCGATGTTTCATGCCGACAGCAATTAAATTGTTGACATTTGAGGTTGTGCTTGAAACAATCATTTACTGTCGAATATTTTTCATTTTTGAATATTTTAAGACGTTCTGCTAGTTTATTTGTGAGTGAGTGATTTAGATTAAAATATCAATTTTTAAATATGTCGCAAGTTTTGACATCAAGGTCGCGCATCGACTGCAACTTCAGGTGGCTTCTTAATTATTGAAACGGACTCTACTCAACTTTTTATCAGGGACGTACTGGTATAGCTCCAAATACCTTAGACTTTAAAGATACACCAAGAAAACAATAAAAATCAAACAGGAAATGGATTCAGGGACTTACTCTAGGTCTACCCATAGCTTAAAATTGTAAAATATACAATTTGCTTGTTCTTTCAGTGTAAACTTTCGGATGAAACGATATTTTTATCCTTGAATAAAGAGAGAACGGTCAGCATGAACGGAAATGAGATTTTCGATATCAATTCCATGCCGAGCGTAAAATACAGAGCGAAGCGGAAAAAACGGATGTGTTCCTGATATTTCTCCTGGAAGTAATCCCAATTTTTTTAAAGTTTTTATTGAAAATGTATTTTGTTTGTTATAATTGACAAACAATTGAAAATTTAAATTGGCGCAGTCAAAAGGATTAACCGTTTCGAGGGGTAATTAAAGTTTATTATAAAAATCCGAGGCTAAACTTCATTTGTCGGGCTTTATTAAAAATTTACAAATTAATTTTACTTTAATTTTAATTTTCCTCGAGCGATTTCTCAAAGCTTAGGCATTATTTTCAACGGGCTCTTCGAGAATTATTTTACGGGGTTTCTAAGCCCGAATAATTTCCCTATACCAAAAATTATACTTAAAACATTTCATTCAAACGAAGTTTCATTTTGCCTAGGAAAATTTCGTCATATTTTGGTCGAAGAACAGTTTGTTTGGAGATCGATGGTTTAAACGTGATTCGGTGGGTTTAAATCAGGATGTGTGATTCAACAATTACACATGAACTTGAGCTAAGGGGGGGTATGGCTCCCGCCACTGATCCAGGGTAATAGGTCTAACAAAAATAATAAAGCTAGATATCGAGCTCTATAAATAGGGGGGGCCACAATAGATATGTAAAGATCGCAGTGGGATAGGACAGAGAGCCACTCCGTATCTAATCTAATCTAGTTGGATAACATGAAATATACTCAACATAATCAGGATAACTGGATTTTAAATTGATATAAGAGGCATTGTTCTAAAACCTCTAAACTATTTAGTAAATGTTTCATCAAGGAGATGATTGAATCAAAGTACAAAACAGTAATTAAAGACCTTGCTGCATCCGTATCAAAGTTGTATTAAGAGTTTTGGCCAAGTGAATAATTACACAGTCGTGAAGGACACAATGCCAAAGGATCTTTCTAAAGGCAATTGAGTAGTGTAGTTAACCGCCGTTAGAGAGAGAGAGAAACCGCACTAATTACGCTCAGAATATTTATTTTGTTTCGTTAATCTGTCGAATCGTTTGGTTAGGAATTTCCGATTTATCCAATATTAATACAATATCCTATCGAGTATGAAATGTTCATATGTAGCGGATTAATTACGTTTCTGGACTGGTGAGATTGTACTGGAGAGGTAGAGGTAAAATTTAATATTGATGTGTGTGTTCAAGTGAGTTGATTGAAATTTTGTATAGCCCGCCCAAGGGGTATGTCAAAAAAACGTATATTTTTAATTTCAATAGTTTCCCAACTCTATTGATTCGTTTTGTTTCGTATCTATAAAAATTAAATAGATATGGATTTTACTTGATGAATTAAAACAATTTGATTTGTTTAAATCTTTAAAATTTATATAGGTAGAACTTTTAGAAATTTTTAAACTAGAATTTCAGAACACAAACGAAATTTTACATGTAGAACATAAATCCTAGAAGCCATTGAGATAAATAATAACAAATATCCCGGTTAACGACCAAATAGATTTCGGTCAATACTAACTACCCCACGGAACTACCCAAGTACTTACTGCCCCACCTACAAGAAAGTTAGGGAATAAGTTTTAATGACCGGAAATATTTAAATATTTCCTATTGGTCGGTATTTGGGATAACCAAATTTGATTATAGTTGAAAGAGTAGGGATACATTTAAAAGAAGATGAATATTTTCAGTTATTTCAATAGTTTTGTCGATTAGTAGGTATTTGTTTCGTGTTGTTAGTGTTTATTTAGTTGAAAGGAAGAATTTTTATTAATTAATATAAATATTCACAGGTCCATGTCGCCAAAGATAGAAAAGTTAGATGGCGATGTATAAAAATATGATGTCAATAAAAAATAATTCTTGAAAAATCATGCTCCAGATATCCACATTAATATTGACGACTGGCCCTCACTGTCTTACGTATTTGTAGCGAAAGGGACAAAGTAGTTGTTTGTTCGTCCCGTTTTACGAAAATTTCTTATCTTTAACCTGATGCTTTTTCCTAATTACGCCAATTGGATTTAATCCATTTTAATTGGTTTATATTGAATTGTTTTCCTCTTTCACAGATTCAATCTCTTACTTTCCAGTTACTGTGTGTGTATATATATATATATACGTTAATTCGTAAAATATTATTTCCAAGTGGCACTGTAATTCTGCATATAAACAGTGCCGTACGAAATTAAATTTCTACCAATTAAAAGGTATAATTCGAATTTATTACTGTCCTGACTACCCTATTTTAAGTTCCAAGATTAATTTAATCTTAAATTTCATTTAATTGAAAACTGTTTCACTATACAGAGTGTCCCACGACGAGTTAAAACTATCTGTGTATGGCAAAATACCTACTTATAGTAACATCATGAAAAATATTAATACTGAAAACGTTTTTCGAAAAATGGACACTTTTTGAGTTATTAATTTTTTTTGTAAAAAATTTGACCGTTGCAGACCCTTATAAATTATTTTTTTACGGGGATACCCTTAAAGATATGAAAATGATTTTTGTTCGGTTGCTTTTAGCAAGGTCAGACGTATTTGAATCTATGTTGAAAAATTTTTCATTTTATACAGGGTGCGTATAAAAAGTTTTCAAAGTTTAACTTCATAAATATCAAATTTCTTAATTTTTTAAATAGAACCACTTCTTTCGCTTATACCTATGCGAGAATCCTTTTTTTTATCATATCCATTGCAAATAGACTTTGTCTAAATATAGCCCTACGTAATGACCTTCAACTCAATCAATAATCCCATAATCAACCATAAGTACCAGTATAAAATCCCAAGTGTTAAATTTATATCCAGAAATGTAGGCATATTTGGAAGGAATTAATTTTCTTTAAAAAAATGTTAACCTTTCCATCATCACATTTTAATTGAAGCTATAATAGTCATTTTTCTCATAAAACGTACGTAATCGTTGGTAGCGTATTAAATTTCTAATTGTAAATAGTTTGCTGTCAATTTAGTCTGATTCATAATTTAATTGAAGTAATTGGAATTAGAAACTGACATAAAAATGTACAAAAACATGAACAATTGTATATTATTTTGGGGTATTTTTGTGTTTTTAATAGAAATAAGATTGAGTACGCTGGTGGATCGTAAAACTTGTTAAGGTAAACATACGTATACAAAATAAAACCGCAAGACAAATGAAGAAGACGACGAAGATGTCGAGACAAAAACAAGTTTGCTTAATTTCATTACCGATCGAAATTAGCGAGCAGCAATCACGGCAACTAAAACAAATAAAGATGAAGACTAGCGAAGAGATTTTCAAGATAATTGTCTCGTCCCGTTACATCTCTAACCCCCCTATGGCATTCAAATAAAACAAAATTGCACATAGAACTCCCAAATTAATACTTTAGTCGATCTCAATTATACCCTACTGCAAAAATGTCTGGCTTGTTGTATTCTGGACAAGAATCAACTACCTTGCACTGATGATGGTGTAAAAACACCGAAACCCGTCTGTGAGTGATGAATACCCCTTCAAATTCCAAACTTAATGAGTTAACGGAATCCCGTTTACAATAAATTCAAGTCAATGCACGTCGGGGTATATAGTCCGGAGAGTAGTTGTTTTTTGTCGTAAAATGGTTACTTTTAAATACATTTTTTACAGAAATACGACTGGTAATTGTTTATTAAACTAAAATACGTAATATTTATTAAAGTTTCTGTAAACAACGAATGATTTTCGTCTTTCAGAATGTTGAAATCATGCTAAATAATTCGCTCAGCGTTACCGGAAATTTCGCAACCCACATTATCAATTTATAAAGGACCATAAAACGAATATAGCCATAGCCAGAGTATCATTAATATTAATTAACCGAAATTATGATATACTAAGAAACATTGCAGATGTCTACTATTGATATTAATATTGAAAATAAATTTATAAACTATATATATATATACAAGGTGTTTCTAAGGTAATTTTATTTCATGAATTTAGAAGCCTCCTGTATATTTAGCCCACGGAAGTGAGTTGTTTACTAAAAATTAATACATCAAATTGCTTTGTCGGTGGAAATAGAGCCCGAAGGAGAAGAAGAACAAAGCCCCTACCGAATTTGCGGTATATAAGCATTACCAGTAACTGAGGATAAATTATTAAATTTAATAATGGGCTGTAAGCGGTTTGACGCTCATACACAATATCCCGACGTTGTAGCCTTGCTTTAAACCTTTTACCATCATCGGGAAACGGAAACTGAACTTTCGGTAAGTTCTTGCAAAATTCTCTACAGTAAGTTTTGACCTCTTATAGAGAGTTCGCTGGGTATCCGTATAACTGCGCCAATTATAGTATCGATCTTAACATAAATATACTTATCTCGTTTCTAATGTCTAAAGGCCGATTCTAAGTTGTTAGATACCCTAAAATATTTAGTTGTATTAAAAGCGACGGTTTCAAATATATTTTTAATATTACAAGCCCGCTGAAAATAAATCGAGCGATTTGAATAACAATGTTTGGAAAGCCAATCTTTGATTCGACAAAAATATTTTTCCGATACGCGTATTGTTTCTGTTACAAAAGCAAAAATGTTTGTAATCCAATACTACCAACGATCGTTATATCAAAGAACCAACAATGTATTGTAATTCAAACCGTTTTAAAAGTTTCATAAATAAAAGAGTGTGCTCGAAAATCCACTCGAAAAATTCCAATCTCGAAAGCTGTTTCTATGTTTCGGCAGTTTTAATTTCATTCCCGATTTCCGTTTCGACGGATTTAAAATAAAAAAAGTAACCTGTAATGTTATTTTTGGGTCGCACACACACACGCACACCCTTACGTTTTCTTACATAAATAATATCCTTCTCCAGGGCAATCAACAAGCTTTCCCCCTACTAGCAAACCTCTGCATATCAAATGATTTCCAGTTCATCCAGAAACAAATTGCCCACATCATTCCTAATCACTCCCGAGATCTGGAAAGTTGCTGGGAGAGCCACACCGGTGAAAATAAATCAAAAAGAAAAAAAATGTGAGAAGTAGAAGAAGAAAACGAAGCGGATGAAGAAGCAGTCAGTGACGGGTTGTTACTAGTCGAGTTACGCGGTATCCCTTTTACTGTCGAATGTATAGAGCTGATAAGTTATCTTAATAGAGTTATTTTTATAAGTAGGTTAAGATTCGGATCAAATTTTTTTAAAAAAAACCTCCAACATCAATGGGAAACAACGACAACCACAAAACTGTGCTCAATCAAGGGATGCAGTCTTGCCAGGATCACCCTGGGCGACCCTGGGAAGCTGGAGTCGAAAAAATATTTGACGATGACCAGGAAAAACCTTTGTTCAACGGTAGGAATTTTAACTGGCCACTGTCAATTAAGGGAACACCCTGAAACGCCCGGATTTATCGTCAATAACAGAGTGTGTGTTCGGTGAGTCTTTGCCTACACTTCTCCTAGTGACCTGGAAAGGACAAGATGGACGATGACCTAGGAAGACAAATCCTCGGGGAGGATTTACAATGGGTCACATGTGGCCTAAGTGCTGTGGGCCTAGCTCATGCTCCCTACTCTACAGAAGAGAAAACTGTGTAAAGTATCAGGTAAAGAACTGAGGAAGAGAAGTGGATCTACCTAGGTGAAAGCCCGGCACATCCATAGAAAGATCAGTCTGGTCAGTTGTTTGATCTTTGAAGAGGCATACAACGCTGGACCAAAAACAAGGAATCTAAAGATAAAAGAGGCATACAACGCTGGACCAAGAACAAGGAATCTAAAGAAAAACCCGCTGGTTAAGCAGCAATTTAGGACAGAAATGAATTCTACGCACAAAACTCGAGGCCCTATCACCTTTTTCAAGTATAAAAAAAAGTGTTTGTTGGAAATTGTGAACAGACTAAGACAGATGTAACTTTATTAGATCTCTCGACTACCAAACCAAAAGGTGTTCTCGAACCAATAAATTGTTACTTTAGTTCCCAACTCTGAATGAAAATGTTGCATGTTTTCCATCCGCGATGTTCCTTCTCCAGTTAAACTATGGTCCCCCATGGGCGCATAAGAATCGCTCCTACTAAATTGTCTGAAATTCCAGTTCCCGCGAGGTTTTTCTGGATGCAAAATGATGGGCGAATGGGTTTTTTTTTCTATTCCAAGGTAGCTGTTCGTTTCAGCAGCTGATTCGAAATTAATTTTAACGAAAAATGAGATTATTTGTTGTTAATACAATTTTTTTTCTCTTTGGTGGCGGTAAATATAAATTATCTTTAGGGTATTGTAGAAAATCGATGTAAAAGGTTTTATTTTTGCGGGAATTTATCACAATCTTGTACGTCTATCCAGAAATCTATTAAAACAAGGAATGTTTTTCCACGTCCTTTTTCCTTTTTTTTTTATATATATAAATTGATATTTTACGGTCTCTGAGACCAGAGATCTAGTTAGAGGTGGATTTGTTGATGTAGTTCGTTTCGACTGGACAGACGAATGTGTCCACGATCCAAATTGATTTTGCCTCTGTGGAGATTTATTGCTGTTATTGAGATAAATTTCCACTGCGAACTGATCTTTTTTTTTCCTACTTTTTCGTCGCTACTGCACTCAAGGGTTGTATTTATTTCAATCACCCGAGTGCACGGAAATATGCTTCACAAATATTTTATTGGGAGTAACGGTATTTATTTCAAATTGCACTTTTCTTTTTTTTTTCTTAGAGACCTAAATCTCATCTAAGGGTAGAAGATACTCCAAAGAAGGCTCAGGATGTGGAATTTACTAAAGATCACTAAGCCTAAGGATTAAAAGGGGAATGGGAAAAAAACATCAGCGTGGTTCAAACAGAACTGGCTGATATCTCAATTTCCACAAAGGAACTAACCACAAAAAGGATTTTCTAGTAGACACACCTTTATGCAGGATGTGTGAACAGGAAGAGGAATCTGTCAGGCATGTCTTATGCCTACTCCTGCCGATATAAAGGATGTACGATGTCCTAGGAAGACAATTCTTCGGGAGGATGTACAATGGGTCACATGTGGCCTAAGTGCTGTGGGCCTAACTCACCCTGTCCAAAGGTTGTTCGCCAAAACTATTTTTGGGTTTTTCTTACTTTTTACCACAAAGGAATTTGGTAAACCGCTGAATTTTGAAACTTTAACCAGAAATATGAAGAAAATAATGAAAAATAGTTCATTGTTGGGTAACTATGGAAACGTATTAAGCTTGACGCATATAAATTTAATTGTTCTCGAAAGTAAAATGATAAGTGATGATGAATTTTCCATTTCTGGGGCTCCTCCAGAGCTGGTTGAGGCTTCATTAGAATTATTGCCGAATAAATCAAGAGAAAAGTGAGGAAATCTTGATTTTTTATTTAAGAAATTATGTCTGGAATGTCAAAATTTCCTAGCGATTTGCGGGAAAATATTTTTTCTGGTGAATTAATTGGATCTTTCGTCCTAGAAACCTCCATAACTTTTGAATCACTTGGCCTGATCGGGATTTTTGGAGGGGAAAATGTTCTGCTTATGGTGAAAATGAGAAATTTGGGTGGAGAAATTGTTGCTTATTGCAAAAAGTCAAAAAAAATAGAAAAAAAATCTTGAAAAAATATTACTTTTCCCAACAATTTTCCATATAAAAGGAAAACACCAGGATAAAGGACATGAACTGTTCTAAAATGACGAATCACTGAACTTAAGGGGGACTCTTTGGAGGGAAATACTTTTGCTAGTAATAAAAAGTCATGGAAATAGAAGAAAATGATGGAAAAAAATTATTTCATTGCGGGAAATTTCTTCTAAAAAACGGAGAACTGAATAGAAAAAAGATTCAATCACTTTTTTTGGATTTTTCTGTGAAAAATTTGGATATTTAGTTCAAGAAAACACCATAACTTTTGAACTACTAAACTCAAAAAACAACAAGACACTTTTTTTGGTTTTCAAAATCCCTTTTTGGATAATTCTTACGTTTACCACGACGGAATCTTTCCATTGGATTCAGTAATTCTGGAAGTTGGGAACGAAAGGGACTAATGGGGGGTCGGGGGGAGTAAGAAATTCATTAAAAGTAAATAAAATAATGAAAACATTACAATAGTTCATATTAAAAGCTTTTTGACACACAAAAAACTGATTTAAAAAGGATAAATAATTCCAACAAAAGTAATAAATCCACCAACCTAAAATTAGGTGGAAATTATTTCATCTAAAACTAAAAAAATATAAACAAATCTAGTTGATTTTCCATTTAAACATTTTAATAACACTTTTATCATAGATAAAAATTATTTAAAATCAATTATAATTTCACTCCCTTCATACCTGTCATGATTGTCACCAAAGTCAGCTCCGCATATCAAAGAAACAATAATTTTCACAGAGTGAACCAAAACCAGTATCGTCCCCTTTTCCTTATGACATAATGATAAATCGCAGGACTAGTTTCTGCATGAGACTTGTCATTTATCTACCGATCTCCTTCATCTCCATCTGTCATTGCTTTAACGTCTGACGGGTTAAAGGGGAAACCGTATTTTACAGCGCGTTGAATTTGTGACACTATTTATGGATATTAAAAATATTTAGGAAAATAGAATAGCTCTATATGCAAAATATAGATGAAAACCCTCGAATCAACTAAAAATCAATACTTCCAGCACTGAAATTTAGAATATATACAGATCCTAAAGTAGTTTGTAGATTTCTTGCTCGTCCTTTCGGTGGATATTTTTGTGTGTTGTTCGATGCGGTAGCGGTCGACCGAATGTTTTGCCGGTGACAGATCGCTTGGTACGCAGAACCTGTCACGTATCGGACCTTAATTGATGGATTGGTCGCTAGGGGGCTACCGATACCCTTCGACCGACTAGAAACTTTCCAATGTCAGAAAAATTCGATTTTATGAATTATTTAGTAGTTTATCTTTTTTTTTCTTTACGATTAGTGGCAAACTTAAATATTTACGACTGTTTTTAAAGCATGTCACACTCTTCTAAAATAATTTTTTTTAAACGCATTTTTTGTAACTTAAATCACAATTTTTTTTATTTTTATATATTATACTAAGAGTCCCCCTTAGGTTCGAAAGATATGATGGTTTCTTAAACCAAACTGAAAATTTAGAAAAAAAAAATGTGGCGACCAAAAATAAAAGTATTTTTCTGCAAACTAAAAATAGCAATGTTCATATTTAATTAAGCAAATTGGAATATCGGCAAAAAGGGCGTGGAATTCATATAATTGAAGCAGTCACGGAAGACATATTTGTCGAAATTTACGATAAGTGAGTATAATGCTAGATTTAAATAGGGTTTGTTTTGTTAATTAAGAGATTTTTTCATTACAGTTATAAATTACTTTTTTTTTCATACTTTCCAGTAATTAGTTAGTCAAAAAACATTTTTCCCGAAATTGTGTCAGATAGGGACCAAAAATTATTTCAATACTATTATAGTTAATATTGACAACGGTACCTGGAACGCTATCGAAACGTCGAAATAAAAAACATTATTGTGGTTTGATTCCCAAAAAAATAAGAGAAAAAATAATAAGTAATGCCACAAGGAACTTACAGAAGATATAGAAACGGTCAGTTTCATTTTTAACATTAAGAATATTTTTATTTAAAAAAAGACTTATACAGTGTGACCCATTTTGTTTGGAAGCACCCCTATAAAATCCGCATTTTTCAACCGATTTTGTTTTAGTCTTTTTTGTTAGATTCAGTATCAAAAACAGAATTTGAGCACAAATTTTCATACCATAATAGCTATTTTCAAGGCCCTCTACGTTAATTTTTCTTTGCCAAAAAAGACGAAAGTATATTAGGCATTTTTTTTTCTCAAATTTGACTACACCACTGGATTCGGAATCATCACAAATGTAAACTATCGAAATTTTATAAAAAAAGTTTTATTAACAACAAAGTTATCACTACATGAATTTGGAAAAAGTTGTTTTTTGATTAATTTTTTACTAAGAATGTAGACACATTTTAAAAATGGCAACATGGTAAACAAAAACTAGGACTCAAACATATTGCACTGTAAAAATTCGAAGCCGATACCTTAACCCGTTCTGGAGTTATAGCTTCTGAGAGTAATGTACAATTGTGCTGATGTGACGAAAATACAAATTAACACCAAATAATATATTTTGATTAATAAACTAGTTAATAATAATTTAATTCTACATTTTTGTAGCCTCGACTAGACCTCCGTTAATATCCACACATTTCTCGTATCGTTTGCGACTATGTCTTAGCGCTTTTTTTTATTTCATGTGGCATTATTCCAGCACACGCCTGTCGTATTCTGTCACACAGTTCTGCTCTATTCCTTGGACGTGTCTTATACACTTTTTGTGTCAAAAGACCCCTCGGATAAAAATCCAATATAGTTAAATCGGGCGATCTAGGAGGCCATTCGATTAACTCGCTACCGCGACCTATCCAACCATTTAGAAATTTTTCGTTAAGCCGCTGCCTGACAATCTTAGAATAGTGTACAGAACAACCATCTTACTGAAATATCAAATTTCTTCTTTCTGCTAGTGGCAGTTCGTCAATCACTGCGGATAACTCACCTTCCAAGAATTCCATGAAGTTATTGGCATTCATGTTACCCTCAAAAAAGAATGGACCTATTATCCTGTCTTTTAAAATTTCGGCTTCGAATTTTTACAGTGCAATATGTTTGAGTCCTAGTTTTTGTTTACCATGTTGCCATTTTTAAAATGTGTCTACATTCTTAGTAAAAAATTAATTAAAAAACAACTTTTTCCAAATTCATGTAGTGATAACTTTGTTGTTAATAAAACTTTTTTTATAAAATTTTGATAGTTTACATTTGTGATCATTCCGAATCCAGTGGTGTAGTCATATTTGAGAAAAAAAAATGCCTAATATACTTTCGTCTTTTTTGGCAAAGAAAAATTAACGTAGAGGGCCTTGAAAATAGCTATTATGGTATGAAAATTTGTGCTCAAATTCTGTTTTTGATACTGAATCTAACAAAAAAGACTAAATCAAAATTGCGGATTTTATAGGGGTGCTTCCAAACAAAATGGGTCACACTGTATATCATGAGATGGACTAAAAATTAAATCTCACGAGAATAATTTTTGTCCCATTTATTACATATAACAAAATTACCAACATTTTATATTTGAGACAAGTGATTGGTCCAATAAATAGTATTTTTTTTAAACAATTTCTTACCTTAATACCTATGTGGATGGGGAAATCTGCAGCTGCAGCTAATGAAGGAAGTGATTGTATTCCTGGAACGATTGGAAGGGAACAAGACATCATATTGTCGACCTGGAACAAAAAAAAAAGACATGAGTTTTCCGTTCATTGATAATAAAGGAAGTTTTCCGCTATCTTTACGTTATAAAACGTTTTATATGTAAAAAATACTCCTGAATCAATCAGTGACCATAACAGTTTTTTTTTCCTGCGTTATAATGAAAACTCCGTGGTACAGTAAGAAAAAGAAAATAAAATAAAGTAGGAACTGTACTAATTAGTGAAAAAAAAAACAAAAAAAATAATTCGACAGCCACCGACATTTGTCCGTCTACGTAAGTTCTAATTACTTGATAAATAAGAGCCGACGCCGAATTCAGTTTTTGACTCGAAGAGAAAAAGATGAAAAGATTTTCTCAATAAACGAAGTTTTCCAAACGTTGAATGGCATTTTTTTCAAATCCGATTTCCTCAGGGAACATTTTAATTAAAGCTGCTGACTGTTTGAAGTTTAAAATGAACCGTTATAGTTGCTATTAATATATACAGTGTGGGCCGAAATAAAGGAGTTTTTTAATAGACAATATTTTTTTTTGTTTTTTGGGCGATTCATTTTCTTTTTGCAGGGCTAATAACCTAACATGTCCTCAACATGACTGTAAATTTTAAAGCAAAAATAATGTACAGGGTCGGACTTATAAAAAAAATTATATAACAGTGCATTTGAGCTCGTTGCAAATGATAATTTTTTTATAAGTCCAACCCTGTACATTATTTTTGCTTTAAAATTTACAGTTATGTTGAGGACATGTTAGGTTATTAGCCCTGCAAAAAGAAAATAAATCGCCCAAAAAAACAAAAAAAATATTTTCAATTAAAAAATGTACTTTATTTCGGCCCACAGTGTAGGTAGATATAGAAGGATTTTTAAGGATTCGATATTTGATTTTAGGTCAAAATTTTTTCATTTTTTTATATCCCGTATTATCCCTTACCGAGGAATTAAAAAAAAAGTATCCACTCGAACCGATACAACAAGGCAGCAGTAGTAAAACTGTTTTAAAAAAAAACTTGTTCGAGTAGAAACACTAGCGATACTGTCATTTATAAAACAACGTGGGATTCTTTGAAAACAAAATTTCAAAGGTAAAAATTTGTTGCTAACGTTTTGTCAGCTGTCAAATTTCAATTTCAATCACGAAAAATAAAGATTATAAAATCGAAAAAGGATCTGAATTTATATTAAAGTTCATAGTAAAGGACCTAAATTCAATTTTTCCCTACTAATACTTCATTTGTCTTTCAAAGCCTCAGGGTTGCGTATACCCATTATATTTTAGATGATTTTGTCGCCTCCTCTTTATATTTCACTAAGCATAGGCGTATCGAAAATAGTTTCAATCCTTATCTACATATATCAAATTATTAGATAATTTTTTTATGAAAAATTGGTGTTTTTTTATTTTATTTTTTAACCAGTGGCGTACTTCTTCAATAATTTTTTTTTAAAGGGGTATATTTAAATTCATATAAATTAACCCGTGATATTATATATTCCTACCACGTCTTTGAAGCTTTTCTCACCTCATTGTTCTGAAAAGGGTCTTGCAATAGTATCGATAACGCGTGGATATGAATATTCAGGCCCTTTTGCTACCAGATTCTATCGACGCCGGTTTGATACAATTTTGTAAATATTTATGAAAGAAAATTTTCGAATTATTAAATTTGATAAACAGTAAATGGTATTTTTTGTTGTTTTCGTGTCGAATAATTAAAACGGGATTAATTGAATGATTAGTAAAGAAATTAAAAGGTACAGGATGGAAATTAATTAATATTTTGTTGGTATTTTGATTGGAAACTAACAAAAACAAGTCAAATTTAAAAATACCTACGTCAAAGTAATAACTCTTAACCTGAACCCCCTAAAAATAAATTACCTACAGCACTGAACTCTCCTTTGCTTATTCCATAAAAACTAACATCCTCCTTTTCCACATCTAGTAAGATAAAGAAGATAATTGAAATAGCAGTTTGGGTAAAGTTTAGAAAATCGCCCTATATCTTAAAAAAGAAACAACTTATTGAAGATTTGCTTGGACTACTACGGCTTGTGTAACAAAAAAAAATGAGTCATAACACTTCTTTTTCTATCTGCAATACATTTTTAAACAAAAAATTCTTTAACCACACAAATTAAACAACAACCTAACGCTAATATATTTAATAATATCACATTTTCCAACTAACCTAACAAAGAAATAATGAATACTTACATAATTATGGAAAATATCTTTCATGCTTTCCGAAATAATAATTTTCCGCGTGAGAAAACAAATCGAAAACCGTTTTTTTTTTCAACGCCACGTTATTAGAAAAAATTGTCCACGCACACAACAATCGATCCTACACACATAAAGAACTAACTGCCGACTGAAGTAAAGAACGCACCACGAAAATATATTAAAATTTTATAATATCAGGCGTCCAATAACCTTGAAAAGGCCGCTGAGTTAAGTGCACCGCAAACAGGTGTTGGTTCCCTATAACAAACTGGTTGAAACTAGAAAAACGTTTTTAGCGATTCGCCTGTGGTATTTTTGTTGTTTTTAAGTTGCCGTGTGTTTATTATAAAGAGTAGCTAGCTCGATATAATTTAATTAGAGGTAGTAGGGGGAATTTGCGTATTTGAAGTCAATGCCCCGGATGATGGTACTCTGTATGGGTTTAATACAAAGCAGTAACCCAAAGGTTTTACTTTGATTTTTTTTTTAAATTATTTTTAGATGTTGGAAAATCCTTCAGGTTCAGTTGATGACATTATTGCAAAGACCCCTAATACTGTTCCTAAACCTACGCCTATTATACCCCTAGAAAGTATTGAGATAAGACTCGGTCATTGTTATCTTTCTACAATTTCTTGTTTTCACAATATTCATTATAGCAGGTAGTGTAAAATTACATTTTTTGTTTGGTCCACTTGTGCCATAAAATGTTGATTTATTACCACGCATCGATTGCGATTTTACTATAGAAAATTTGATTTTTTTTTAATTATTAGCTTAGTTTAGTGCAACAAATATATATTTATTTATTTTTTTCATTAAGAACCATTAGTTTTGATTATTTTTACTTTGACGAATTATAAAAACGAAACCCTTCAAGTTAAACCATTGTAAATTTATTTACGAGTGTATCGTTCTTTTCAGAGTACTCCCCTAAAATTTCAGTTCGATATTCCCAGATTTGCGGTATTTACAAAAAATTTTAATTTAAAATTGACATTTTTCGAGTTTAAACGTAAAAAATTGAACATTTTGACAACCACTGGAATATTAAGTTATTCACCTTCTACTCGAGTATTTCACAGAACAGTTAATGGGAAATCTAACTGTTCTTTCCCATATAGTTTGTTGCAGTTAACAATACTTAATATTTACATTGTGGGAGATTATTTTCATTTACATATAATGAAGTATAATATTTTTCATATAGTAATTATTATGCTTGAAAAAAAATCTATAAAAGAAGCTTAAGAGTTTCTATTTTCCAAGTTTTGTGAGAAAAAGGGTAACGGGATCACTTTTTAATGTATTAATCTGAGGATGTTACCCTTTTTTACATCACATTCTAAAGCAACTTGCCGACCCTTTGCCAGATGTCTTACTTTTCCTTTGAATTGCGACAACTGAATTATAGGACACGATAGAAAAAGTACAAAATAAAAATGTACTTTTAAGAAATTACATAAAAACGACTAAGTAGTTTATGTGATAAAAATGTGTTTTTGTTTGAAACTTTTGAGGTTTAAACGAAACAAATGCGTATTAATAATTTTGACTGTCTGAAAAATGGCAACACCGAGAAAAGGGCGGAAACCATTTTACTATCAATTTTACCTGATTTTACTACGAAGTTTCAACGTTCCTAGTTTATTGAAGTTCTTGTTTTCGTCTTTTTAACTGATGTTTGTGTGCGTGCGTACAGATATAATTAAAAACAATATTTTTGTGTGAAAATCATGGTTCGTCAGTGCCAAATTTGCAAAAAAAAACAGTCGGAATTTTCCTAACCTCTTTTCACCCGTAAGTAAATAGTTCTATATGCCAATGGCATGGAAGAAGAAACCTCCATCCACATACTTACGAACTGCACAGTATTTCAGAATCCTAGGGCACAGTACCTGGGAGACTACTGGATAGAAGAGGGACAGTTACCTAAGTTGAGGCCTGCAGATATCCTAAAATTCCTCCGGGAAATAGGACTAAAGGAGCTACTAGTATCTGAGACTCTCCTCAGAAACTAAGTAGAAGAAAGGGGGCACAATAGATCTTTTAGGTCTCAGTGAATGTTACCCCAAAATACATACATACATACATACATGCCAATGGCATTGTCCGACTAGTCGGACAGTTCCTCCCCACTCCTTAAAAGTCATTGATGAAAACATATGTATGGCGATAGAATGTTAGCCGTCTTTTCGGATTTATGTATAACACCATTTATTTTTTCCAGATATTCTACTCTTTTTGTTCATACAGGGTCAAACTTGGAAATTGTGGTTCTATGAGAAGCAGCCCGACTGCGGTAATGGAAGAACTTCTCAATTTTCCACCTGTTGCTCTGTACGTTAAGGCGTAACCAAGAATGACTGCATACAGACTGGAATGCAATGGGAATTGGCATGAAGGAACCAACACCCATAGTCATTCCAGACTCACAGATGTTATCACGAACTCGCTTCTTAAAATCAGACTATCGACATTTGTTTGCAATTGAATATCGAAAGGGGGTGTAGAGGCCAAAAGATCCTTATACTCTTTGATGACAGGCAACATTAAAATCTTTAGCATGTACTCAGATCAGACCTAGACTGTTCTAAAACTGCTGTACGTGGTTGTACATATCGGTGGACTCAAACTAAACATCAGTCGTACTGGAAAGCAGGAACACAGCAAACTCCTGGTCAAAAAACCCTCGGAAATGCTGACTTAAACCTTAGCAGGGGCAAGATAAGGATAGTGACGGGTTTACTCACTGGTCACTGTACCCTAAGGAAGCACATGCATACAAGCGGCATATATAGGGAGGAAAGTATTTGTCGGTTGTGTATGGAAGAGGAGGAAACATTATCTTCGAGTGTAAAGACTCCTAGGACTAGAACATCCAAGGGAGGATTTCTCCAAGAAGGACCTAGTGAAAATACTGTTGAGCCTGATAAGGGCCACTGGTCTCTTCACATAAAAGGCACAACCAAGAGCCCAAAAAGCCTAAGACTGGTGGTGCTGAACCAATCAAACTTGGAAATTCGATAATGGAGAAGTTATATTGAAAGAAAAACAGGTTTTTTCGAGTTAAGGCCTTTTAGTTTTTCCACAATTTTCGAATTTCTTCTCGCTTCGCTTACACAGGACCAAAATTATGAATTTTAGGTAAAATTTGAAACGTTACGACGTTAATCAAACTGAGAAAGTGGAAACATTAGAAATTGTAGCAATAGATTGTTATTTTTTCTTGAAAAAATTTTCATATTCTTGAAAGGATCATACAATGGAACAAATTTGAAAGCGTAAAATAATATTACACGCCACTGCTCGCATTGTCCGCTTCGTACAAAAGAATAGATTTTCCGGTGTGCATCTTCGTCGTCGTCTTGGCAAGTCGTAGAAGAAGAACATAAATAAAATCTGTCATCTGTTGCGAAACACAACCGAATCCCAACAATGGGCACTAAATATGAAAGTTTTCGAGTTTAGTCGGAAAACACCTGTTGTATGGAAGTATAGTCGGAAAAATTAGGGAGTTTTCCTGGAACGATTTATGGTAATCCAACCGGTACTTATCTTACCAGAGAGGGGTAATTAAATTTCCTACAGAAGTGGGATTTCAGAAGTAAAAAAAAAAAAATTGAAAATATATTATTAGAAGTGGACTTAATCTTTATACGTTAATTCAATTTTGTATAATGGAGAGAGTGAGGGAGAAAGTGAGATGACGTCAGGCGTCAGGATGAAGAACGATGCAGACGCCGACTTCGCAATTATTAACTTTTTTAAAACAATATTCTTCCACACGATGTCAACTTATAATTAAAACGTGAAACTTTGCTAATTTAGAATTTTTCATTTTCCCACTTTTGTTTTTTCGCCAATGGAAAGTTTCTCTTATAAAATATGGATCCTTTTGATATTTTGTTTACGTTTCGATTTAGTCATTAATTATGATCGGTGACAAGACTTAGATCGAGAAAAAGAAGTGTAGGGAGCTTAGAAAAGCAGACCAGTAAACGTTCGGCTGAAATCCCACATTTACCGACGATAAACGATTTTCCTAAACTCTTTTATAAATTCACAAAATTTAAGCTAATAGAAGAATAGTAAAGAAACGACGAGTCTTGATATGTATGTATGTATGTATGTATTTTGGGGTAACATTCACTGAGACCTAAAAGATCTATTGTGCCCCCTTACTTCTACTTAGTTTCTGAGGAGAGTCTCAGATACTAGTAGCTCCTTTAGTCCTATTTCCCGGAGGAATTTTAGGATATCTGCAGGCCTCAACTTAGGTAACTGTCCCTCTTCTATCCAGTAGTCTCCCAGGTACTGTGCCCTAGGATTCTGAAATACTGTGCAGTTCGCAAGTATGTGGATGGAGGTTTCTTCTTCCATTCCACAAAATCTACAATCTTCTTCCTCCACTATTTTGAGCTTTTTAAGGTGTCCATTCAGGCGACAATGTCCCGTTAGGATTCCTGTTAAAACTCTTAGTGCAGTTTTGCTTTGACTTATGCATTCATTTGATCTCAACAGGTTGTAGTCACCCAGAAGAATCTTTGATTGCCTAAGCCCTACTAGATCTTTCCAATTGTCAGATCTTCTCTTTTCTTCGGCTTTACCTATTTCTTCCAATATTACATTGGAGCTGATTCCGCAAAAAGGTTCCGGTCCCCAAAAGGGTATTTCACTCCCCCTCTTTGCTAGTTCATCTGCTATTTCGTTTCCTTCTATTCCAGTGTGTCCTGGAATCCACAGTAAGGTGACTATATTGTTCTCGCCTAGTTCATTAAGTTTGCCTAGGCATTCCCACACCATTTTGGAACTGATTACACAGGAACTCAGCGCTTTAATGGCTGCTTGACTATCAGACATTATGATAATCCTTTGCCTTCTATATCCTTTGTCAATATTGAATTGGGCACACTTTCTTATTGCGTGAATTTCCGCTTGAAAGATACTTGGGGTTTTTCCCAAGCTTTCAGAGTGTTTGGTTCCTGGCCCGTACACTCCTATCCCAGTTCCTTCTATTGCTTTTGAGCCGTCTGTGTACCATTGAATGGCATTCTTTCCAAGTCTGGTAATGGTATTTGGATCCCATTCCTTCTTGTTGCTTAATTCCGTAACGAATTTCTTTGAAAAGTTATACTTTTTCATCATACCATCTTGTGGCATGTCCCAGGTTGTCTGATTTCTAAGAAGTGAAGAGGTGGTTTTATTTTTAATGATTCCCTCTCTACTTAGTCTGTATCTTGTTCTTTCTGCAACACTCTCCACCACCATATGTAATGGTGTGAGGTTGAGAATCACTTCCATTGCTGCCGTTGGGCATGTACGAGTCTTGATAACAAAATAAGAAATTACAAGGTGGAACCACTCTGACACTCCGCACTGGGTTTTTAAAGTTAAGAGTAAAACGCATACTTTGTGTTACCCTGTATTAAATGTCTGATGGGGAGTGGATGAGTGACCACTGGGAAAACACCATCGTAGTCTTTCGGATGAGACTTAAAACCCAGGTCGCCAGTCCAAACTAGTTGGAACACAAGTGGGTTCGGTTAAATTTCCGGTTAGGGGTAGAGTGCTCCCGGCGTCGATGACTAGCTTCAGGATAGATTCCTAACTATAATCAGGGACGTACTACGTAAACTCGGTCTGTCGCTAGACTAATTATCCCTCTCTGTCTCAACGTTTTTTGATATTTCTTCTTTTTTCAAATTATTTTCAACAACTTAACAACCTGAAACATTTCTAGTTACTTCCAAGTATTTTCAACATCAAAATGTTATACCGGCGTGAAACTTTTCGGTGGCTGTACTTACAGAACTTCCGAATCGTCTATAAAACTCAGAAAACGTGAACCGAAACACCATGAAATTGATACCGTATCTTTAACTACACTTTAAAAAACTTTAACCAAAAAAATTGTAATACTAGTTTTTTGAATTTTTCAACAATCCAAACAAAGTATGTACTAAAAATGTTTAAGAAAATAAGTTTTTTAAGTATTTTTACAGTGTAAGGATACAGAAGGAACGGTGGTTTTTCGCGAATCAGGTATTACGTGGAACACGTCGACACCGGGGTCTAATATATATGTCAAAGTTAGGCAATCAGAAAGAGATTAGTTCACCGAAAAGGTGATGTGATACGAAACGGAAGGAAGCGTTGTTGCCGTAATTCTTGATGTTTAACTTGAGCTTTTAAAAACATCATTCGTGAAAACAGGATCAGTACCAACTGACCTAATTGAAGTTAAATTTCTATTATGTCATTAATCATCAATATTAAAACTATAGTACTTTGTTTTACAAGTAGGAAAAGCCTAACAAAACTGAGTCTAGGAATGTGGCTTTTCCTACGAGGTAAACATACTATTTTTTCGCAAATTGTTTAAAATTCAAAAAATCGCGAATGATAAAGTGATGATGAATTTTTCAATTTCTGAGACTCCTCCAGATCTGATTGAGGCAGTGAATACGGCTTCATTAGAATTATCATTTATTAACAACTGTAGGGAAATATATTTACTTAAAATAACTAAGTGAATAAGAAATTTTGACTTTTTTTTAAGAATCATTTTTTGGTGAAGTTTATAAACAAAAATATTTTTTTTTCTTCAATATCCATTATATTCCATCAAAAATATCGTTGACAAGATAAAATTTTTGTCTTTTTTCGTCCTTTAAGGATTTTCGTATCCTGGCGAAGTTTCCTTAAGCCGCTATAATAAATGAGGGAATCACTTTTAGGTGAACAAAAGACAAACGTGTTAGTGGCAGTTGTTCTGCGTGTATTCCGACGGTCATTAGTGGCACCCCCGCTTAGATCAACACAGACGGGGCGAAATCGGAAGTAAGGAGATCCGTATTCAACAATTTCCTCGAAAAAAAAAAATACCTATCTATTTTTATAAAAAACTTAGCCAAAAATTTTAAAAACCATCGAAAAGAGGACATTTTCAGCTTTCCAATGGTGTGCATTAAAGACCGATATTGCCAATCATTGTTTATCAATTTGCGGTAGACCCGAGAATTTTCAGAAAACTCCGGAAATCAAAAAAAAACGTCCCAAGAAAAACATGTTGTTTATAAAAATACACAAAAATTATTTATTCATTCTTTCGGAATACATTCACCACCTATCAAAGTCCCATTATCCAAAAGGTTTCGGTAAAACTACGCTTAATTTAAAAAATATTAACGGATTGATATGGGCGGTCTAATATTCAGGAAAAATAAAGTTTGGCCAGTTTTTTCAATATTCCTGGAAAATAAAAAAACGAAAAAGTTACACGATGTTATAGGTACAGGTCCCTCCTTTCATATGCACTTTGAATCATGAAAAAAGATTCATTATTACTCAAGTTATGGGCCAATTTGCCCGCCCTCTCATGCATACATTCACAAAGCGTGCTCCCGGAGACGCCGCGCAGCAGCTCGAAATCCAAGGTACGCTTGGGCCCGTTTATCTCGAAAACGGTTAAACTTTTGACAAAAATGATAAGGATAATTTTTGTAGATAATAAACTGCTCTCCATTCCTAGCAAAACCCCACTTCTCTAAGTGTCATATTTCCGGAGATATCGGCGGAAAACTCAATTTTTCTCAATTTTTGGGATTATTGGCCATTTTTCCGCAAATTTCGCGGAGGGCATATTTTCAGAGAGTAATCTACCCGTGAATACCTGCAAGTTGCAAAAAAAAAAGTCCAACAATAATGAGATGAACAGGTTGGGGGGTTTCTCGGTATTTATTTACTGGACTATTTATTTTGGATAATAACTAGTATAAGTACAAAACAGAAACTCTAATTTTTCACAACACAACGTAAACTGGTATTGGAAACACTTTAAAAATCCGTAAAAAACAAGAAAAAAGTAGCAAAAAGCAGTAAATTTCACGATCTTGTTTTTGACTCTATTTAATTTCAATATTGGGTCGGTCTGGAACGAGTCCTAACCTGAAATTTAGACCGAAATGGAAAGAAGAGTGCGAGTTTCTGGTAGGAATGGATCCTGCTGTTGGACGTCGATAGCAAACCACTGATTTTCAGGTAATTGCTTCTTAGATGCGGATCTAGTTTTGTTTAATAATTGGGTTGAGTCGTTAACGATTTCCAAGCTCAGGTGGTCCTCATTTTATCCTTTGCATCATTTGAATTTAATGACGCAGGGATTTTCAATGGTTATTCATCGTAAATAAAGGAGTAGCCGTTTCTTTTGTTGTTGCAGAAACACATCAGAAGATATTTAATAGTCTGGGAGCAAAGCGAAAGTGCAATTTTTATAGTAAAGTAAATAAGATGAATCATCCCGTCAACTATTTTATTCCTGACGTTGGTCGAGGACGAAACTTACCGATGCGGATCCTTCGCAGGACGTTAATTCGTTCTTTTGTTAATTGCGGCCGTCAAAGAGGCAGTAAGGAGGTCGAAAAGGACCGTAATTTAGGGCGCTACCCGAGTCCTGCCACTCGACTCGATGAGGAGAAGGAGAAACGGGTGGTTAGGTTCTACTAGAGGGATTTAGGGACCGAGGAAAAATCTGGATACGTTTTTTCTTCAACAACAAGCAGTGAAAGAATGGTAGAAGTGGTTTCGTATATACTAGACTGAGAAAAATTATTTTTTCAATCTTTCGCATTAAAAATTAAAGTTTTTAAAGAAATTCTGTCTTTCGTCGTACATTTTATGCACAACTTGTCGTAAACTACTTAGAATAAGGGGGGAACGGTAACTTCAGTAACACCACTAAGAGTTTTCCTCAAAAATCTAGTAAAAACAAATTATTTTCAGTGTAGGAAAAGAAACGACGTATAAGATGAAAAAAAAACGAAAAAAAAACATTTCCATTGTTAGAAAGTCCAGAGCTTCGTCAGTTTGAGAATCATTGCTATTTGGTGTCGAGATTTAAATAAAAAAAAAGGTGTAACGAAACTTTCGATGAAGGAAACTTTGTAAGATGCTTCTTAAAGAAAACATTGTTGGAAAGATACGTACCGCCACTGCACAGATTATTACAGGGGCCTTTTCCGATGAGTCAAGGACACGTCAAGGCTTATAAACAGCTTTATGAAGAAATAAGGACAGATCCAATACTGGGAATGCCAATGGATCAGATTGCCCCACAATATGGGCAATACCGATGTCCATCCCGCGGTCAGAAAATTGAGGGTTTAGGAAAAGGGTTTTTAATCCCCGACCGATGTCCGTCCCGCGGTAAGGTGGGTACACAGGTAGAATGGGCAGGGTAGAATATTATTCCTAGAATAATTAGTATGATTCGTGTATTATCGACACCCTTCCACAGACCCTTACCTATAAATAGAGGAATATTTTAAATAATAGCTAGTAGTGCTTCTCGTTGTTTCGCGTGTGATACTGGAAAAAGTGTGAAGGGAAAAATATGAAATAAAATGTAATGGTTTTAGCATTACAAATAAAGTATCTACTACATATTATATCTTATATGTACATATAATATATAATATCTGCAATATAAATTATCATACGGATCCACGGGACGGACTTCGGACAAACGTCTTGACCCTTTTAACCGCGGGACGGACCTCGGACGTACCTGCGTTTTACTGACCGCCGGACGGACATCGGAAACACCGCACAATATAGCTTCAAAAATGAATAAACAATAATTTGTATTCTTGAAATAAAGAAACAAGGCCGTGAAAAAAATGGGAATAACAATCTGTGTTCTGTATATAGACCATTCTGATTTTTTTCTGGACGAATAATGCTTCTAGCATACAAAATATAAATTTTCGATTATATTTTCGAAGATTCTCAAACTTTTAACGTTTTATTACCAATAAATATCACAACACTGGATATATTTAATAGTAAACATGTCGATAGCAATAAATCCATTTATGTTCTGCGTAAAGATTACCCATTAAAAACGTTTAGTGTTCATCAGCGGAGATAAATGACCTGTACCAATAAAATGTTGAACATCACTTCGATGGGTATATAGTTGTAAAGTAATTTTTTTTTATTACAGACCATCAAAAATAGTACAAGAGCCTACACGAGATTGAAACATTAAGAAATTATCAAACGACACTGGTAGATATTTTTTCGCTTACCAATCCCATGGACTGTTTGAATAACAGTAGATCTAACTTCATCGATTATATGAAGACTGGAATTTTATAACTATTATCAAGAGTTTAGTTGAATTTTACGACCCGAGTTATGATGCTCTTAATGATTTTTATTAGGTGGAAAAATAATCGAAAAAAATTTTATTTACGTTAGTTAGAAATGATGTGAAAACGTGTAAATTTCACACCAATAAGGATTTGCAAAAAATTTCAATATCACTTAGAACAATTCCCATAAAATCATATACCTATAAATCTCCTTTTCCATTAAAATTCGCGTAGCACTCACCAAAACTAGTAGAAATAATTTTAAATTAGAAAATAAATAACGACTGTGTGACAACGCAGATGAAAACAAACTGAAAAGTGTGTCAAAGTTCGTCCTACAGTGGTTTTTATTCTCTGAAAGTCTACACTGGATAGAAATTGGGGTGACTATTCATGTATAGTCTTCAAGTCAACAGAAATTTTGCCCAAATAAATTAATTGCTTTTAAAAAGAGTGCACAAAAAAGTGCCATAGAATTCAATTTCTTCCCTCTCCAAATCCACTTGATTATGTAAAATCTAGTACATATACAAACATTGAGTACATATAAAGCCCATCTTATCTTTTAAAAAGAGTCGTCTTCTCTTCTTTTTGGACCAAATATAATTTATTCAATATCTTTTCTTTATCAACCCCAAAAAATATGGGGATAAGTTAGCTTGTGTGGATGAAAAAAATCAATTTCATTAGTACGAGAGCTTAGAACGCGTTTTTGTCTAGAATTGGTTGCGTAAAAAATATGAAATGGTGAGAGAGTGCTTTAAGCTACCATACTATTAACTCATGTAAGAAAATCAATTTTTCACTTTGTACAGACGGATTAAATTACCTTAAAGGAAGGGAACGAGTCCTCGAGAGTCCTTTGAATACAAGGCATTGGATGTCACCCAATAAACTACTTAGCTTTGAGGTTAGAAAGGATTGTAGATATTGTTTTATTAATTAAAGATCTATTATTGGAAATTTTGAAGCAATTAACGAATACAGTTTCAAACAAACCTATTTAATTGAACAATCGTTATTATTTCAGCCAGAAAAACAAATGTTTTTGCTGATTGGTAAAACAAAATTGCATATGTAGCGTGCGAAATTTTCTGACCGTTTCTCATTAATAGCTAATGTTCGGGAAATCGATGTTACTATATGAAAAGGACAAACAGAATTACTAATGTTTCATTAAACAGCTTCTCTTTGTGTAATTGCGTGTAATGTTACACTGAAATTGTACAAATGGAATTCACAATTGCAATTTTCTCATTTTTTAAACTCAAAAAAATACAACAACGACCGGTCGTTTAAGTTAGACACAATGTTAATTGTACAATGCCAATGAGGCAACTTAATTACCATTAACTGAAATTGGTTCCCCACTTAATTATGATTCCATTATATCAAAGATAATGTTCTGCGAACCGTCATAGAATGTGCTACATTGTGAACAGTTTGAAATGGTTATTGTCGAGTGGTCATATACAATGGGCAGTGTATATTTGGTATTTGCTAAAGACCCGTGTTTGTAACCCTATTGTGAGTATAGGCCAGGGGGTTGTTTATGTAATAGGATTGCTCAAGGGGCTGTTCAACTATTACGGTAAATTGTTATGTTGTCTGGTTATTTTTTTTACACTATTTGCTTATTCGTTTTAGTTGAATTTAGAAATTGGTGCAATTTTAAAGTGTCGACGGTTGACAGCGTCGTATCATTGGATTAATGTATTCAATTTTTTATTTCCTTAGTTTTATGTTAATGATGACATAATAAATATAACTGAGACTGATATAAATTATTTTACTGTACTACAACAACCTTAGCCACATTCCACCGTGAGAAACTAAAAAAGTTCAAGGTTTGTTCCTGAACTCATGTTCATGCGATCATGGTAGTAAACTGATCAACATATCACTCCCCCCCTCGAGTCGTGAGCGGTTTTTTTTCAAGGGATTCTATGAAATTAATTTTATATAAACTAGATCGTTTTTTGAATGAAAATTTGAATATCGAGTTAAAAGATTAATTTTGCACTATTTTTTCGTCTTAAATTGTCCACTAACTAGTAGTTTTGCATTAAAATGGAAATTTCTTTCACTTTTTCTGTTTTTTATTTGATTTTGTATGAGTTTTGTTGAAAAAGTGTACAGAAAGTTGAGAATTCCTTCTACTTTTTCAGTTTTTGTTGGGATTCGTCTGATTTTGTGATGATTTTTGATGAAAAAGTGTACAGAAAGTTGAGAATTCCTTCTATTGTTTCAGTTTTTGTTGGAATTCGTTTGATTTTGTGATGATTTTTGATGAAAAAGTGTACAGAAAGTTGAGAATTCCTTCTACTTTTTCAGTTTTTGTTGGGATTCGTTTGATTTTGTGATGATTTTTGATGAAAAAGTGTACAGAAAGTTGAGAATTCCTTCTACTTTTTCTGTTTTTGTTGTAATTCTTAGATTTGTATGATTTTTTATGAAAAAGTGTACAGAAAGTTGAGAATTCCTTCTACTTTTTCAGTTTTTGTTGGGATTCGTTTGATTTTGTGATGATTTTTTATGAAAAATTGTACAGAAAGTTGAGAATTCCCTTTACTTTTTCTGTTTTTGTTGTAATTCTTAAATTTGTAAGATTTTTTATGAAAAAGTGTACAGAAAGTTGAGAATTCCTTCTACTTTTTCAGTTTTTGTTGGGATTCGTTTGATTTTGTGATGATTTTTGATGAAAAAGTGTACAGAAAGTTGAGAATTCCTTCTACTTTTTCTGTTTTTGTTGTAATTCTTAAATTTGTATGATTTTTTATGAAAAAGTGTACAGAAAGTTGAGAATTCCTTCTATTTTTTCAGTTTTTGTTGTAATTTTTAAATTTGTATGATTTTTTATGAAAAAGTGTACAGAAAGTTGAGAATTCCTTCTATTTTTCCTGTTTTTGTTGTGATTCGTTTGATTTTGTAATGATTTTTGATGAAAAAGTGTACAGAAAGTTGAGAATTCCTTTTACTTTTTCTGTTTTTGTTGTGATTCTTAAATTTGTATGATTTTTTATAAAAAAGTGTACAGAAAGTTGAGAATTCCTTCTACTTTTTCAGTTTTTGTTGGGATTCGTTTGATTTTGTGATGATTTTTGATGAAAAAGTGTACAGAAAGTTGAGAATTCCTTCTACTTTTTCTGTTTTTGTTGTAATTCTTAAATTTGTATGATTTTTTATGAAAAAGTGTACAGAAAGTTGAGAATTCCTTCTATTTTTTCAGTTTTTGTTGTAATTTTTAAATTTGTATGATTTTTTATGAAAAAGTGTACAGAAAGTTGAGAATTCCTTCTATTTTTCCTGTTTTTGTTGTGATTCGTTTGATTTTGTAATGATTTTTGATGAAAAAGTGTACAGAAAGTTGAGAATTCCTTCTACTTTTTCTGTTTTTGTTGTAATTCTTAAATTTGTATGATTTTTTATGAAAAAGTGTACATAAAGTTGAGAATTCCTTCTATTTTTTCAGTTTTTGTTGTGATTCGTTTGATTTTGTAATGATTTTTTATGAAAAAGTGTACAGAAAGTTGAGAATTCCTTCTACTTTTTCTGTTTTTGTTGTAATTCTTAAATTTGTATGATTTTTGATGAAAAAGTGTACAGAAAGTTGAGAATTCCTTCTATTTTTCCTGTTTTTGTTGTGATTCGTTTGATTTTGTAATGATTTTTGATGAAAAAGTGTACAGAAAGTTGAGAATTCCTTCTACTTTTTCTGTTTTTGTTGTAATTCTTAAATTTGTATGATTTTTTATGAAAAAGTGTACATAAAGTTGAGAATTCCTTCTATTTTTTCAGTTTTTGTTGTGATTCGTTTGATTTTGTAATGATTTTTTATGAAAAAGTGTACAGAAAGTTGAGAATTCCTTCTACTTTTTCTGTTTTTGTTGTAATTCTTAAATTTGTATGATTTTTGATGAAAAAGTGTACAGAAAGTTGAGTATTCCTTCTATTTTTTCAGTTTTTGTTGTGATTTTGTAATGATTTTTGATAAAAAAGTGTACAGAAAGTTGAGAATTCCTTCTACTTTTTCTGTTTTTGTTGTAATTCTTAGATTTGTATGATTTTTTATGAAAAAGTGTACAGAAAGTTGAGAATTCCTTCTACTTTTTCAGTTTTTGTTGGGATTCGTTTGATTTTGTGATGATTTTTGATGAAAAAGTGTACAGAAAGTTGAGAATTCCTTCTACTTTTTCTGTTTTTGTTGTAATTCTTAAATTTGTATGATTTTTTATGAAAAAGTGTACAGAAAGCTGAGAACTTTTTCTACTTTTTCTGTCTCTTTTTGTGATTTGTTCGATTTTTGTTGGAAAACTGTACAGAAAGATACTGTTTATTTCCCTCAATCAATTTATTCTTGCGTCGAACCCGACAGAAAAAAAGTGTAAAGAAAGGAACAAATCAATTAATCAATTACATGTTCTACAACAGTATTTTCAGATATAAAAAAAACTCGTTGCATTTTGAAACATTTCAGCAGATTTATCCCGTTTTTTAAATATAATTCTACCGCAATTAAAACGAGAATCTGGAAATTATCCACTTGGAGCACTCCTCTTCACCAGAAATGAAATAACCGCGCATCCAACAACGTAACGATCCAAGTTAATGATTTAGAAAATGGTTTGAAACGCTCATAATTACGAGAGAAAAAAAAAAATGAAAATACAGGGTATGGTAAAATTCTTCATACGCAAAAATCTATACCTACATTTAATATTAATTCGCGAAAAGTTTTTGGTAGAGCGCGGAGTAAGCAAAACCGAAATTGAAATTTACCAATTAATAAGGGCTGGGCTGTATCAGCGAACCTTCAGCTCGAATTGTGTAGTTTATTGCAAAAGGTAAACAAGAAATAGCTACCGAATAACGGTTATTATGAATATTTCAGATTGATAAATCATGCCGGAAAGTAGGTTTATTTACATCAATCATTTCAGTGAAAGATTGAATTCAAAATGAATAATTCTTGACAGATTCAATTTTCGAAATTAAATGCTTCTACCGTGATCCTTAAAAAATTGTTAGATTCCAATTACCCAAAACACATCCTTGAACTGAGTAAGTACAACAAACCTGAACTTTTTTTAGAAAATTTCGTTAAGGATCTTTCTTCAAATTTTCGATATCTCGAATAGTTTTTGAGATATTTGCAAGAAACAAAACCATAATTTTTTTAATTGATTGTTTATACCCTTTGCAACTTTTACCAGTCGCAATTCTTTTTACTTAATATTGCTTTTCATATTTGATTGATTATAATGCAAAAATAGGAATTCCCTTATAAACCATCCCATCTGGCATTAACATTTTCATGAACTTCCTTCCATTGGTCTCAAAAAGATACAGCTCTCAAACTTATCCATCTAACTCCCTCCCTACCTTTCTGTACACTTTTCCAATTGATATTTTTGTTGAAAAAGTGTACAGGAAAATGGGAATTCTTCAATTTTTCCTGTTTTTGTCGTGATTTGTTTGAATTTGTAGGATTTTTGTTAGAAAAGTGTACAGAGAGTTAGAAATTCCTTCTGCTTTCTCAGTTTTTTCCCCTCCTCAACTTTCTGTACACTTTTCCAATTGAAATTTTTGTTGAAAAAGTGTACAGAAAGATTAAAATTTCTTTCACCTTTTCTATTTTGTCGTGATTTGTTTCAATATGTATGATTTGTGTTGGAAAAGTGTAGAGAAAGTATACAGAAAGATTAAAATTTCTTTCACCTTTTCAATTTTGTCGTGATTTGTTTAAATTTGTATGATTTTTGTTAGAAAAGTGTACAGAAAGTTCAAAATTCCTTCTGCTTTCCCAGTTTTTCCCCTCCTCATCTTTCTGTACACGTTTCCAATTGAAATTTTTGTTGAAAAAGTGTACAATAAAATGGAAATTCTTCCACATTTTCTGTTTTTGTCGTGATTCATTTGAATTAGTATGATTTTTGTTGGAGAAGTGTACAGAAAGTTCAAAATTCCTTCTGCTTTCTCAGTTTTTTCCCCTCCTCAACTTTCTGTACACTTTTCCAAATGAAATTTTTGTTGAAAAAGTGTACAGAAAGATTAAAATTTCTTTCACCTTTACTATGTTGTCGTTATTCGTTTGAATTTGTATGATTTTTGTTAGAAGTGTACAGAAAGTTCAAAATTCCTTCTGCTTTCTCAGTTTTTTCCCCTCCTCAACTTTCTGTACACTTTTCCAATTGAAATTTTTGTTGAAAAAGTGTACAGAAAGATTAAAATTTCTTTCACCTTTCCTATGTTGTCGTGATTCGTTTGAATTTGTATGATTTTTGTTAGAAAAGTGTACAGAAAAATCAAAATTCCTTCTGCTTTCTCAGTTTTTCCCCTCCTCATCTTTCTGTACACGTTTCCAATTGAAATTTTTGTTGAAAAAGTGTACAGAAAGATTAAAATTTCTTTCACCTTTTCTATTTTGTCGTGATTTGTTTGAATTTGTATGATTTTTGTTAGAAAAGTGTACAGAAAGTTCAAAATTCCTTCCGCTTTCTCAGTTTTTCCCCTCCTCAACTTTCAGTACACTTTTCCAATGAAAATCACATTCGCTCGTAACTAAAAAAAATATAGCAAACAACGTGAAATACAATTTTACAATTTCCGTTCAAAGAGTTAAATTCAACGAACATAAACATTACTATTTCAAATGAAATATCTATTGTTATCGAAATATAGAAAGTTGCTCGTTCGTTTATATTAAATTCTAATGTAAATCACCGCTCGATTCACCTGTACAGGCACACAATTACATCGTCACATCAACAAAATATTCATCATAACAAGGGTCAACTGATGACAATTCAAAACCCAGTTACGCTTTATGTAAATAATTAGTATGGCTAATTGATTATTGTTGCTGATACAAAAGGTATAAATTTGTGTAGATTTAGGAATGTATTTAAATAAAAAAAGTTGATAATTGAAAGAGATCTAGAAGAAATAGAAAAATGAGAAAAGAGTGTTCTTCAGAAGAACTCTAGGATATAAAAATTTGGTAAAATTAGTTAGTAAATGTTCAAACAAGGAGAAGAAACAGGATACCTGTGGTTGTATGAAACAGTCATGAAGAGGCTCGACAAAAGCCTATGTTAAACAAAACAAGCTTCTTTGGAAGCTACAACTTTAGAGTCTAAACAGAAGAAGCTTTGGACAAAAATATAGATGTAGGGAGTACAGAAAAATCGTATAGGTGTGGTAAAGCCAATCGGGTCAATCGGTGGTAACAGTATAAATTAAAACGTTTACAATAAATCTACATGGAAATGATTGTACAACGTCAACAAATTTATTACATCGGTGCGTTTTGTATGTAAGGGGTGTGGAGATTTGTCGCTCAATTATATTAACTCTTGTACGGAAATTCCGGAAAATCGTATAATTTGCAAAATTTCCATGTTCTAATTAAGGAAAATTAATTGTCGAGTGAATCTGAATCGGATCGAGATGCGTTTTATAATTAATTTGTCTTTAATTGTCAAGTTGGTGTAAGTAAGAACGAATTTATTTTAAAAATACTTCTTAGAAGTGTTACTGAAGCATATTTTTTTTATATATTAGAGGAACCAAAAGCCTTCACTAAGAAAAGTAAACTCAACCTCAAAACCATTAAACTTGATGGGAACGACGTTGAATGGAGACAAGAAGTCAAGTATCTAGGTTTGACTCTAGACAGCAAACTCCTGTGGAACAAACACGAGAAGGAGATTACATACAAAGCAAAAATGGCTCTAATGGTGTGCAGGAATCTGGCAGGGAGAAACTGGGGTTGTAACCCAAAAATCCTGAGCTGGATGTACACTGCCATAGTGAGACCAATTATCACTTATGGAGCCATTGCGTGGAGTAGTAGAACTAGCCTCTTGACGACGAGAGAAAACCTCTCTAAAATTCAAAGACTAGCTTGTATATGCATAACAGGAGGAATGAGTACATTCCCAACGGCAGCAATGGAAGTGATTCTCAACCTCACACCATTACATATGGTGGTGGAGAGTGTTGCAGAAAGAACAAGATACAGACTAAGTAGAGAGGGAATCATTAAAAAGAAAACCACCTCTTCACTTCTCAGAAATCAGACAACCTGGGACATGCCACAAGATGTATGATGAAAAAATATAACTTTTCAAAGAAATTCGTTACGGAATTAAGCAACAAGAAGGAATGGGATCCAAATACCATTACCAGACTTGGAAAGAATGCCATTCAATGGTACACAGACGGCTCAAAAGCAATAGAAGGAACTGGGATAGGAGTGTACGGGCCAGGAACCAAACACTCTGAAAGCTTGGGAAAAACCCCAAGTATCTTTCAAGCGGAAATTCACGCAATTAGAAAGTGTGCCCAGTTCAATATTGACAAAGGATATATAGAAGGCAAAGGATTATCATAATGTCTGATAGTCAAGCAGCCATTAAAGCGCTGAGTTCCTGTGTAATCAGTTCCAAAATGGTGTGGGAATGCCTAGGCAAACTTAATGAACTAGGCGAGAACAATATAGTCACCTTACTGTGGATTCCAGGACACACTGGAATAGAAGGAAACGAAATAGCAGATGAACTAGCAAAGAGGGGGAGTGAAATACCCTTTTGGGGGCCGGAACCTTTTTGCGGAATCAGCTCCAATGTAATATTGGAAGAAATAGGTAAAGCCGAAGAAAAGAGAAGATCTGACAATTGGAAAGATCTAGTAGGGCTTAGGCAATCAAAGATTCTTCTGGGTGACTACAACCTGTTGAGATCAAATGAATGCATAAGTCAAAGCAAAACTGCACTAAGAGTTTTAACAGGAATCCTAACGGGACATTGTCGCCTGAATGGACACCTTAAAAAGCTCAAAATAGTGGAGGAAGAAGAAGATTGTAGATTTTGTGGAATGGAAGAAGAAACCTCCATCCACATACTTGCGAACTGCACAGTATTTCAGAATCCTAGGGCACAGTACCTGGGAGACTACTGGATAGAAAAGAGGGACAGTTACCTAAGTTGAGGCCTGCGGATATCCTAAAATTCCTCCGGGAAATAGGACTAAAGGAGCTACTAGTATCTGAGACTCTCCTCAGAAACTAAGTAGAAGTAAGGGGGCACAATAGATCTTTTAGGTCTCAGTGAATGTTACCCCAAAATACATACATACATACATACATACAACCAAAAGACAATTTTTCATTTATTTTGGGTAGAAAAATCAGACAGTATCGCTAATTTTTGATAGAACGTAAAATCTGCGAATTTAAACAAGAAAATTGATGAAAAATGTTTTTTTATTGAAAAATTCATAAAAACTGCGATTTTAAACAAGAATATTGATGCAAAATGCTTTTTTTGAGATGAAAATCATGAAAAATGTTTAGGAGAAGCTTAGCATGAACCAGCTTGCAGCGCCACCTAACGGGACCAATTCAGAATCTAAACCATTGTCGAATTCACTCGAACACACACAAAATTTCATGAAAATCGGAACAGTCGTTTAGTAGGAGTAGTAGAAGATTGTTTTGATGAAAGTATAGCCTATATAGCTACTAGGTACCAGATTAATTTTAGCTTTTAGTCCGACATCCTGTATATACGATTATTTTTCAGTTTGAATCACCGTCAACAGGTGAAGGGAAAGATAAAAAAAAAATCGTGTATGAATAAACCCAATGCATTCTTATAAAACTCGACATAAAATTCGATTTGAAGAAACGCGAAGGAATTGCAAGTAGGACGCATTCTGTTAAATCCATCTAGCAGATGCCTTTCGAGTGTTTATAAAGGACATGCTCCCGGTTTTGGAAAAATCATATTTTCTTTCGAACACATACACAAGATGTTGAATATAATTCGAAAAGCAGGAAAATGGGTATTTGAATGAGAATTCAGTTGCTTACAGGTAAAATTACTTTGCACCGTTCCACAATTTTTCGGCGAGATAAAGAAATCTGTAAGAAGAAGCAGAACCGGTTTCAGATTGATTTTTCATTATTGCACGATCCCAACGCACTAGCGATTTCTGTACTATCTTTTTCCGATGAATAACAGTAACTGGAATAATGGATTTTTTTCGAAACTTTTGTCAATTATGTTTTCAATGTCAAAATATTTTATTACCCAACATATTCTTCTCTTAATTGGATACATTTATTACAGCGAATCTGCAACGTATCTAGAACATTCAAAAAAAAATTTTTTCTTCTTGCTCTGCAAACCAGACCTCCACAGCTTTTATTACCTCCTCGTTGGAAGAAAATTTACGACATTTTAAACTTTTTTTCAGTTGAGGAAAGAGATGATAGTCGGACGGAACCAAATCTGGTGAATAAGGGGGGTGTTCTAGCAATTCAAACCAAAAATCACGAATTTTTTGCATGGCAACATGAGATTTGTGTGCAGGGGCGTTGTCCTGCAAAAACAAATAGCTTTCCACGTCTTTTCTCTTCAATTTTTCCACGTAGAGTGGTCAGTAATGTCGAATAGTAATCTCCAGTTATTGTTCTACCCTTATCTAAAAAATCAATCATGATTACTCCATGGCAATCCCAAAAAACTGAAGCAAGAACTTTTCCAGCAGATTTTTGGACACGAAACTTCTTAGGTCTTGGAGAACCAGAGTGTCGACATTCCATCGATTGTTGCTTTGTTTCTGGATTGTAGAAATGTACCCAAGTCTCATCCATAGTAACAATTCGGTTTAAGAAGTCTACATCGTTTTCAAATAGAGCGATGCTTCTACCCTTGCACGCTTTTGGTCAACATTCAAACATTTGGGGATCCATTTTGCAGCAATTTTTCTCATGTCCAAATTGACGTGAACTATATGATGAACGCGTTCGTATGAAATATTCAGTGCTTCAGATATTTGTTTTAGCCCAATTCGACGGTCTGATAAAATCATGTCATGAACTGCATCGATATTTTCGGGGACTGACACAGAAACTGGCCTTCCCGATCGTTCATCATCTTCAATGGAAAATTTACCTTTTTTGAAGCTTGCAGTCCAATTTTTCACGGTCGCATACGAAGGACATTGATCACCAAGGGTATTAAGCATATCTGCTTATCTTTTCGGCATACTGTTATTTTATTGTGAAACAGTGCATATTAATTTTACACGACATTTTTGTATAAATAAAAAAACTAGTGCAAATTTTGTTCAATTTATTAATAAAACCGCTCGAATCTCATCCGGCCTTTAGCGAATATAATCTGTCAGCTGAATTTTCAGTAATCTTTACATTTTACCCGACAAGGGATAATAACAATAGACCATAGTGTTAATTTAATTAAAAATAGCCCCTCCTCCTCTCCACCGTCTCTCACCTTTCAATTAATTCTAAGCCAAAAACCAATATAATAAAACAACTCTCTTTTTTACTCTCTCTCTCATGCTACACAAAGAGAGAGTGTTCATATCAAAAGACTTCTTCGGTATAAAAGCGAGTAGATGTCGTCCAAGAAAGGAGAATCAGAACGGGCCCCATTAATAAACTCAGCCCTAGGTTTCTTAATTAAATCAAAACAATATGGCTACGTGAGTTTGATATTAATTTAGAATGTGGTAGCATCGGATAAGCCATGTCGTACGAAATGTGTTCGTTTAATCAATAATTTACATTATTTTAAGTGAATTTTAAGACTAAAAAGATAATTTGAATTTTTTTGTTGGTTGACCTTTAAAATGAATATTTGACCCAAAAAATTGGAATGGAACCATCAAGGAATCTTGGAAAACTAATTTCGAACAGCAACACTAAAGTGTGCTGATGCACCATCCTTCTGTAACCAAGTGTTACCAACTGCATTTCTTATTGCAAGAACTATTTGATTTCTTAATAAATGTAATGTAAATACTTTGGTCCTTTCAATTTGCCTTCTACAAAGAATGGTCCCTGCCCAAACATTAACTTTGTGTTCTATGTTCCCGCATTCACTCCAATATCTACAATTGTGGCGATTGACTTTACCATTTAACATAAACATGGCTTCATCGGAAAATCCTATCTTACTTGTAAAATGAGGGACTGTATCTACCTTTTGAATTATTCGAGGATGTATTGATATCTAGCAACGAACAATAACTCATTAGAAGTGTCAGTGTGAAGTTTGACGTCAAAAAAGTAAACCAGAGTATCGAGCCATCATCAAGTACCTGTATTTAAAAGGGTTAAGGAGTAAGCAGATTTACGAAGATATGCTTAATACCCTTGGTGATCAATGTCCTTCGTATGCGACCGTAAAAAATTGGACTGCAAGATTCAAAAGATGTAAATTTTCCATTGAAGATGATGACCGATCGGGAAGGCTAGATTCTGTGCCAGTCCCCGAAAATATCGATGCAGTTCTTGACATGATTTTATCAGACCGTCGAATTGGGCTAAAACGGATATCTGAAGCACTGAATATTTCATACGAACACGTTCATCACATAGTTCACGTCAATTTGGACATGAGAAAAATTGCTGCAAAATGGATCCCTAAATGTTTGAATGTTGACCAAAAGCGTGCAAGGGTAGAAACATCGCTCGATTTGAAAACGATGTAGACTTCTTAAACCGAATTGTTACTATGGATGAGACTTGGGTACATTTCTACAATCCAGAAACAAAGCAACAATCGATGGAATGTCGACACTCTGGTTCTCCAAGACCTAAGAAGTTTCGTGTCCAAAAATCTGCTGGAAAAGGTCTTGCTTCAGTTTTTTGGGATTGCCATGGAGTAATCATGATTGATTTTTTGGATAAGGGTAGAACAATAACTATTCGACATTACTGACCACTCTACGGGAAAAAATTGAAGAGAAAAGACGTGGAAAGCTATTTGTTTTTGCAGGACAACGCCCCTGCACACAAATCTCATGTTGCCATGCAAAAAAATCGTGATTTAGGGTTTGAATTGCTAGAACACCCCCCTTATTCACCAGATTTGGCTTCGTCCGACTATCATCTCTTTCCTCAACTGAAAAAAAGTTTAAAATGTCGTAAATTTTCTTCCAACGAGGAGGTAATAAAAGCTGTGGAGGTCTGGTTTGCAGAGCAAGAAGAAACATTTTTTTTGAAAGTTCTAGGGTTAAGGAGTAAGCAGATTTACGAAGATATGCTTAATACCCTTGGTGATCAATGTCCTTCGTATGCGACCGTAAAAAATTGGACTGCAAGATTCAAAAGATGTAAATTTTCCATTGAAGATGATGACCGATCGGGAAGGCTAGATTCTGTGCCAGTCCCCGAAAATATCGATGCAGTCCATAACATGATTTTATCAAAACCGTCGAATTGGGCTAAAACGGATATCTGAAGCACTAAATATTTCAAACGAACGCGTTCATCATATAGTTCACGTCAATTTGGACATGAGAAAAATTGCTGCAAAATGGATCCCCAAATGTTTGAATGTTGACCAAAAGCGTGCAAGGGTAGAAGCATCGCTCGATTTGAAAACGATGTAGACTTCTTAAACCGAATTGTTACTATGGATGAGAATTGAGTACATCTCTACGATCCAGAAACAAAGCAATAATCGATGGAATGGCGACACTCTGGTTCTCCAAGACCTAAGAAGTTTCGTGTCCAAAAATCTGCTGGAAAAGTTCTTGCTTCAGTTTTTTGGGATAGCCATGGAGTAATCATGATTGATTTTTTTGGATAAGGGTAGAACAATAACTGGAGATTACTATTCGACATTACTGACAAAAAATTAAAGAGAAAAGACGCGGAAAGCTATCCAAAGGTGTTTTGCTTTTGCAGGACACAATTCTTATGTTGCCATGCAAAAAATTCGTGATTTAGGGTTTGAATTACTAGAACACCTCCATTATTCACCAAATTTGGGTCCGTCTGACTATCATCTCTTTCCTCAACTGAAAACAAGTTTAAAAATTTCCTTCCAACGAGGAAGTAATAAAAGCTGTGGAGATCTGGTTTGCAGAGCAAGAAGAAACATTTTTTTTGAAAGTTCTAGAGACGTTGCAGGTTCGCTGTAATAAATGTATCCAATTAAGAGGAGCATATGTTGAGTAATAAAATATTTTGATATTGAAATTTTGTTTGGTTCTATAGTAGGCTAAGAATTTTTCAATATATCCAGTGCACCCTACATACTTCTAATCGACTTATGCAGATGGACTGGATTATTTGAAAAAAAAAATTTTCCAAAATTTTTTTTTTGTAAACCTAACGGATAAAATATAAAATTAAGTGTGGTACCTTTTCTAGTAGGTTTGTTGTGGAAATTCCAATTTCAAGCGATAAAAACACCATCAAAGTTGAAATTCTGATCGATTTTTCTTTATAAAATATAAAATGAGGGTCTCTGTGAGATGTTGAGGTGACGACATGAGAGATCAAAGCGCAAAAAGTAATCAGAATATTCTGGAAATTACATATCTTTCGACAACATTGAGTAAAAGTGTGATAATTACGTCTGAAATCACAGAAAGAGCAATTAGAGTTGAATTTTTTTCCGATTTTAAATCACAAAATAATACACAAGAATTAAGGACATATTTTTCTCTCTGTAGTCGTATTTGTTACGGTGCTTTGAGACCATCATTTCGCGGATGAGCGACCTTCTTTTATACATACATCCTCCTCAGATATTATCCTTGCTTCTATAAGTCCAGAGCCTGTCGAAATATTCCAATGTTTAGCATCCTTACAACCATAAAATATGTCGACGAAAGAAAAATATTATTGACGTCCTGTGAGCGTGTGTTTGTAGAAACGATTTTCAATTCGGAAAATCCTGCAGGTTTTCACGATTTCCCACAATGGATATGATGGATGCCTTCGGTAATTCTTTGGAAGGCCGGCGGACAGATTTTCCTTTGTGAAAAGGAAATTTTAAATTAGCATAGCGATTCTTTTTCAAAATAGATAAGTGTACCAGGACGAAAAGGATTATCTGGACAGATAGAAGATCTAATTTGTGATGATGATGGTTTATCCTAAGCTACGGATTATTTTGTGAGTGTCACAAGGGCAGAAAATTACTGGCAAGATAAAAATATACTAAATTCCAGACAGACTATCATGTAGGGTTTGGTCAATAACAGGATTAACCTTGTTCTACGACTATGGATCGTTTGGTTCACTGCGTATGCTTCATTTTCATTTGATTACCTATTGTTATTTGATCGATTACCGGGTGGCCTGGTCACAATTTCGGCGCTCTGTGTTGTCAACCCTATTGGTAGTGTTTGAAAATTATTTTTTTGCTACGACACTGTTTATCTTTGAAAAAACGTATCTCCTAGCGTTGTAAACAATGACTCGCGTATTCGTATCAACTTGGAATTTCTGACAAAATCACTTTTCGTCTTCTGTTGCTTATATTAAATATTTACATCGCATGTAGGTACAGATCAAAATATTATATCGTTTTGTTCAATTAATTTAATGCATATTCCAATTTCTTTTGATGGTTTTTGCTTGTTTTATTTCAAATAACGTATATATGTATGAAACTCCAGCTACAAATATCTTACAGAATTAAATTCAATTATATAAAAAAAAAAGATGATTTTCCTCCGAATGGAAGAAATTCGTTCAATGATATCCAGCTTTATTTATTTTATTTCGATAATACTGGAAAAATGAAAGGATGTTCACCAGCAACAGTGGTGGAGAAACTATTATCAAGTAATTAGGGTATTCGTAAATTTATGACAGTTTCACAAAAAAATAGAGCTTTAAAATCCCTTTGAGGGTTAAAAAAACGATAAATCATTTCGAGTCTTGACCTACCCACAAGCGAACAATTGATTCTCATTGGTGGAATGTAGCTACCGATTAGTCTATGAAAAATGTACTTGAATAGTTAGTCCACATGGACTGTTAACGTCCATGTTGACAAAAGTTTCAAAAAATTCCATGAAACACATTAATTTTACTCACAACTTCGAACTGTATGTCGATAGGGTTAATTTTTGGACGCGTACGCCACTGAATAATAGAGGTAATACATTTTTCTCGATAGGAAGCTATAAGATTTTAAAAACTTATTAGTTGGCTACTTATAAAGGCTTACACAGCGACGCACATATGTTCGAATAACGAGAAAAATTTTCTTGGTTTCTTTAATGGGTGTATCTACTAGCAATAACTCGACGATAGTATTGAGGGATACTCACAAAGGAAAAATGTCTCGTTTAAAGTAATAAAAGTTAGTTGTATCTTGGTGGCTTTTATTTTTCTATTGTATAGGAATTTTTAGATATTATAACTATAAGGTAAAATGGGTTTTAGAATTTTCTATCTTGATATAATGGAAAAAGTCTTTTGGTGCTAAGTTAGGACTGTAAAAGGGTTCCAATTTTAATTTTGTATGTCCAATTAAATGCTATAAACTACCTTTCTATGCTAAAATTAAAAAAAAATGTTTCTTCTTGCTCTGCAAACCAGACCTCTACAGCTTTTATTACTTCCTCGTTGGAAGAAAATTTACGACCTTGTAAACTTTTTTTCAGTTGAGGAAAGAGTTGATATTCGGACGGAGCCAAATCTGGTGAATAAGGGGGGTGTTCTAGTAATTCAAACCAAAAATCACGAATTTTTTGCAGGGCGTCATGAGATTTGTATGCAAAGGCGTTGTCCTGCAAAAACAAAACACCTTTGGATAGTTTTCCGCGTCTTTTCTCTTCAATTTTTTCCCGTAGAGTGGTCAGTAATGTCGAATAATAATCTCCAGTTATTGTTCTACCCTTATCCAAAAAAATCAATCATGATTACTCCATGGCAATCCCAAAAAACTGAAGCAACAACTTTTCCAGCAGATTTTTGGACACGAAACTTCTTAGGTCTTGGAGAACCAGAGTGTCGCCATTCCATCGATTGTTGCTTTGTTTCTGGATCGTAGAAATGTACCCAAGTCTCATCCATAGTAACTTGTCCAAGCGTTTTTCCCAATTTATTCGTTATCTCCATAAAAGTGATTCTAGATTATATCCCGATAGATATGCTTTGGCCAAACATATAATTGATAAAGACCATTTTATGGATTTTGAATTTTGATTCTGTCAGTATTTTAGATATACAATCTAATACCAAAAAAAGACTTTTCTTGGAAAGAGTGATCATAAAAATTTGAGTGATATTTTTATTACTACCTTTTGCCTATTGATACGAAACATGAAAGTCATCAAACTTCAAATTCGTCTGTTTCAAACATTTGAGGTTAAATTAACATCAGGCAATTAAAAAAAAGAAGATAAACCTAACCAATCTCGATATTTTTAGATATAGATTAGTTATAATTTTATACTTGTTCTTATTTTATAAAAAACAAATGAATAGTTATCAAGCATACGATTTTTTTGACATCATTTAGACATTTATTTTCAAATCAAAATTCTTGTTGGAAGTATTTACCATTTAATACAACTTATTGTAATACAATCTCGAATGCTATCCTTGAAAATGGAAATAAAGATATTCCGAAAGCTTGGAAAATAGTTTTACAATTTTGCCGCTTCCCCAATATTCCTGTCCTTGTATATATATATATATATATATATATTGACTGTTCCACCCTGTATATTTTAACAATAAACAAAAATTATTGATCGTTTGTAAAGTAGAAAAATGCTTGATTTACGCCAATGTACACACAACACATGGCTATAATTTCACGATGTATGTAACGCAGTCTTCCTAATGTTAAGTCATTAAAATTTATCAATAGCTTTTATGACACATTGCATCATACATATTCTCAGTTATATTACTAACAACCAACTTTATTACTATAGAGAGTACGTCGAATCGTATAATCTAACCATATAAAATTTAACATTAAACGTATTATAATTATTTTAGATTGTGGAATAATTAACTTTACAGGGTATCCAGAGCCAAGCCCAAAACTACAGATACTACCTAGATGACATCTTTCAACGCATGGGCTGAAAAGTCTCGGGCCTGACACTTAGATGGCGCTATACATCGTTTTGAATGATCAAAAAACGTGTTTCACGAGCAATTGACTATGAGAAAGCTCTGTTCAAAGTGGGTGCCGCTTTTGCTCAGTGTTTGATCATGTTTAAACGTAACAAACCGGTTTTTTAGCGTCGATATGTGTCAATGGATCCATCAATTCACTACCGAATCAAAACAGTCGTGATCTGAGTGGACAGCAACTGGATAACCTCGTCCAAAACGCCCGAAATCTGTTGGAAAGGTATTTTGGGAAGTACTATCAACAGTGAATATATATATGTATAGTTATTGGAGCGTTTAAAGGCCAAAATTGCAAAGAAACGTACGCATATGGCAAAGAAAAAAATTTTTGTTTCATCAAGACAACGCACCGTGTCACTAGTCAATCAAAACAATGGCAAAATTACATTAATTGAGCTTCGAATAGCTCCCACATCCGCAGTATTCGCCAGATTTGGATCCAAGCGACTACTGGCGGTTCGCAGACATAAAAAAAATGCTCGCCGGTAAGAAATTTCGCTCGAATGAAGTGGTTATCGCTGACATTTCGTTCTACAAAAGTGGTATTGAAATGTGTGCTGGATTAAAAATTTTTGTTAGGCGCGGGACTTTTCAGTTATAATGATATTTTGTACGCCTCTGTCTATGACAAAACAGATTGTTTATCGTTTGTTTAATGGCAGAGGCGGAAGACTTCATTGAAGTCGTTGAAGGGGGCCGAGTTAAAGCTTTGATGTCTATTTTTAGTTTTGTTTTCGTCTAAACCGTGGAGTATTATATTTTATGACGCTGTATGTAAACTTTGTATACGTTTTCCTAACGACCATGTAAAAGTTTAGTTTATGTTTAGGAGAAAATGATGCTAGTTCAGTTTTTAGTTGTAGTTGTACAATAAACACATCGGGGTTGTTTTCGAACCGCTCAAATTACAAAAACTATTAATATAGTTATTTAAACCGTCTAGTCAGTTCTCCATGGACAGCCTTTATTAAATAAAATTTATAAATCTGCCACGATAAATAGACAATTACGTGACTGAATTTATACACAGCTGCATATACTAAGAATGCAATTTATTGCCGTAATTTTAAGTCGGGGTACGTGACATTTATAGTTATTTGTAAAATTGTATTTAAAGACAATGCATTTACTCAAAAAAATATAAAATACGAGATTATTTTGAAATTGGCAAAGCAAGATTAGAGATGGGAGAATACTAACTACAAGTTTTGTTAATATTCAGTTCACCACCTGCGGAACCAGTTCAGTTCCATCCAAGAAACACATCCCTAGTACTTGTACTAGTACTTGCGGTACACTTCTCTTCCTCGATTGATGCTATGCTAGAAGATGAAATAAATCAGGATAACCAAAACAAAAAAACTGGAAGTACAGAAAGAATTGTCAACTTTCTATATACTTTTTTTTTAACAAAAATCAAATTAAATCAAACGAATGACAACAAAAACTGAAAAAGTAGAAGGAATTCTCAACTTTCTGTACACTTTTTCATCAAAAATCATAGAAAATCAAACAAATCTCAACAAAAACCGATAAAGTTGAAAAAATACTCAACTTTCTCTACACTATTTCAACAAAATCAAAGAAAATCAAGCAAATCACAAAGAAATAGAAAAAAATTCTCAACTTTGTACACTTTTTCAATAAAATAAAAGAAAATCAAACAAATCAAAACAAAATCAGAAAAAGTGGAAGGAATTCTCAACTTTCTGTACACTTTTTCAACAAAAATAAAAGAAAATCAAACAAATCAGAACAAAATCAGAAAAAGTGGAAGGAATTCTCAACTTTCTGTACACTATTTCAACAAAATCAAAGAAAATCAAGCAAATCACAAAGAAATAGAAAAAAATTCTCAACTTTGTACACTTTTTCAATAAAATAAAAGAAAATCAAACAAATCAGAACAAAATCAGAAAAAGTGGAAGGAATTCTCAACTTTCTGTACACTTTTTCAACAAAAATAAAAGAAAATCAAACAAATCAGAACAAAATCAGAAAAAGTGGAAGGAATTCTCAACTTTCTGTACACTTTTTCAACAAAAATAAAAGAAAATCAAACAAATCAGAACAAAATCAGAAAAAGTGGAAGGAATTCTCAACTTTCTGTACACTTTTTCAACAAAAATAAAAGAAAATCAAACAAATCAGAACAAAATCAGAAAAAGTGGAAGGAATGCTCAACTTTCTTTACACTTTTTCAACAAAAATAAAAGAAAATCAAACAAATCAGAACAAAATCAGAAAAAGTGGAAGGAATGCTCAACTTTCTTTACACTTTTTCAACAAAAATAAAAGAAAATCAAACAAATCAGAACAAAATCAGAAAAAGTGGAAGGAATTCTCAACTTCTGTACACTTTTTCAACAAAAATCAAAGAAAACCAAACAAATCAGAACAAAATCAGGAAAAGTGGAAGGAATTCTCAACTTTCTGTACAATTTTTTAACAAACATTTTAAAAAATCAAACAAATTTCAACAAAAACAGAAAAAGTAGAAAAAAATTCTCAACTTTCTGTACACTTTTTCAACAAAAATATAAAAGAAAATCAAGCAAATCACGAAAAAAAATAGAAAAAGTGGAAGGAATTCTCAACTTTCTCTACACTATTTCAACAAAATCAAAGGAAATCAAGCAAATCACAAAGAAATAGAAAAAATTCTCAACTTTGTACACTTTTTCAACAAAATCAAAGAAAACCAAACAAATCAGAACAAAATCAGAAAAAGTGGAAGGAATTCTCAACTTTCTGTACAATTTTTTAACAAAAATTTAAAAAAAATCAAACAAATTTCAACAAAAACAGAAAAAGTAGAAAAAATTCTCAACTTTCTGTACACTTTTTCAACAAAAATGAAGGAAAATCAAGCAAATCACGAAAAAAAAATAGAAAAAGTAAAAATAATTATCTTTCTGTGAACTTGAACGTGAAAAAACAGAAAAAGTAAAAGAAACTCTTAACTTATTGTACACTTTTCCAATTAAAATTTTCATTTTTACAAACCAGGATTAGAGATGGGATCACACTTCCAGAAGACAATTTAATTCAAAGTTTTCTTAATATCCAGTACTACCTGCGGAACCAGTTTAGGAAGTACAAGTGGAACTGGAGATTATTTTATTGAAAACTGCATTTTTTTTGTAACGGTTATCAACGAAAATTCAAATAATCCTGGCGTAACGGAAATAATTCAAACAGCTCTCGGGAATAAATATATATCTGTATAAAAGTAATGTGGGTCGGAGTTTAGTAAACATTTAACGATATTTTTGCATCGAGCTATGCGTTTGTGTTTATATTTATTCGGTGTTTTATTTTATTGACAATTTATTTGAAGGTCCGGATTTAGGACTGTAGTGCTTTCGGTCTGGAATAATAAATTGTACTTTACTTTTAATACGCAGCATCAAATTCATGACGGTTTGATACAAGAGGCTAGATCTGGTTATGGGAACACCAGAAAAACTTCGTCGGCACTCGGCAATTTTGAATGTAAACATTGTATTTTCACAATTTTCCACGTCAAAAATAATTTTTAATATTGTGGTAGATCAAGACTTTACAAAAATGGAAACTGAATGTTAGGTAACCTGATCGACAGCCATAAACAAGTACCTAGTTGTCGAGTGAGTCGCTGGAATGTTAATGTGATTGTTGTACAGAGTGGATCAGCTCTGTCTCGATTACTTTCCTCTTCATTATTCTTTTCCAAGTAATTAATTTTGGTGACGTAAAGTTTCTTATGGAATTCGGAAATGTGTAACACTTTCCCACATTTTCTCAACGGTCAATTACTGTCGCTTCAACTGCTTTTTTTTTTCTAAGCTGGTTCTTTGTTCAACTCGAAGTACTACGAGGTCGAAGACCTTAAAAGACTGAGTATGGTGTTATGCCTCAACACATAGGCGCAACGATGGAAATATTAGTTGGATTTTTGTTAGTAGAGTGACAAATATTTTTTAGGATGGCTGTTTTCCTGAGATCTCGGTGGTTTTTCTGGAGACTTACACGCAATTTTAGTCGAAAGATTATCTTTGAGAACCCGTTTCTTGCTACTAACACTGTTGAAACAGCAGAAATAATAAAAATGTGTCTAAATACACTTAAATCACCTAAAATTCACTAAAAACAACGAATCATGATAAAAATAACCCTAAAATCTTTAAAATCAACTAAAAAACAACCCGGAAATGATTGAAAGCAGCTTCAAATCGAGAAAACCCAACAAAAAGTTTCTAAATACACTTAAATCAGCTAAAACTCACTAAAACCAACGAATCTTGATAAAAATTAACTTAAAATCCTTAAAACTAACAAAAAACAGCCCGGAAATGATTGAAAGCAGCTTCAAATCAAGAAAACCCAACAAAAAAGTGTCTAAATTAACTTAAATCTTTAAAATCGACTAAAAAACAACCCGAAAGCGATTTAAGGCAGCTTCAATTCGATAAAACCCAACAAAAAAGTGTCTAAACTAACTTAAATCACCTAAAATTCACTAAAAACATCTAATCATGATAAAAATCGACTTAAAATCCTTGAAACCAAGAGAAAACAACCAGGGAATGATTGAAGGCAGCTTCAAATCGAGAAAACCCAACAAAAAAGTGTCTAAATACATTTAAATCAGCTAAAATTCACTAAAAACAACGAATCATGATAAAAATAACCCTAAAATCAACTAAAAAACAACCAGGAAACCCAACAAAAAGTGACCAAATACACTTAAATCATCTAAAAACAACTAATCAGGATAAAAATGAACTTAAAACTAACAAAAAACAACCCGGAAATGATTGAAAGCAGCTTCAAATCGAGAAAACCCAACAAAAAAGTGTCTAAATCAACTTAAACCAGCTAAAATTCACTAAAACCAATAAACTATGATAAAAATAACCCTAAAATCTTTAAAATCAACTAAAAAACAACCCGAAAACGATTGAAGGCAGCTTCAAATCGAGAAAACCCAACAAAAAAGTGACCAAATACACTTAAATCATCTTAAATTCACTAAAAACAATTTATCACGATAAAGATTAACTTAAGATCCTTAAAAATAACAAAAAACAGCCCGGAAATGATTGAAAGCCGCTTCAAATGGAGAAAACCCAACAAAAAAGTGTCTAAATCAACTTAAATCTTTAAAACCGACTAAAAAACAACCCGAAATCGATTGAAGGCAGCTTCAATTAGATAAAACCCAACAAAAAAGTGTTTAAATCAACTTAAACCACCTAAAAACAACTAATCATGATCAAAATCGACTAAAAATCCTTAAAACCAACAAAAAAACAACCCGGGAATGATTGAAGACAGCTTCAAATCGATTAAACCCAACAAAAAAATGTCTAAATCAACTTAAATCACCTAAAATTCGCTAAAAGCAACCAATCTTGGTAACAATCACCTTGAAATCAAATAAATCCTCTAAATCGAGACCTGAAACATCTAACCGTCTCCGCCAATGCTAATTTATTGTAAATACTTCATCAACGAAAAAGAAAACATATCCTCGGAATTCTCTCTCGTTGCTCTTGACCAAATACCAGAGATCAAGGATACCGAGTGTCTCACCGAAAGCAAAACTTAAGATCGGTTTCATGAATGATTACGTTCGATAAAAAGGAACAGTGAAATATCTTTTCGTTTTCAAGTACCGATAGGAATTTCATTCACAATTGTTTTAATTGGAGCATAATTTTATTAAAAAAAATGATGGAAAGTACCAAAGTTTATGTAGCTCCAAGCCGTTTCCAACTTTACGATTGTCGTCAGCATCTGAAATTTTCGTTTGAAATTGTATAGAAACAAAAACAAAAGTAGTGACAGATGTCTTCGAGTTATTATAATATTTTCCCCATTATTTTCTTCCCTTTAACGTTGAAAACCGCAATTATTATTATTATTATTATTATAAAACAAAACGTTTCTCTTTAAAGTTTTCATGGCAAGCCAACCGGGCAATCCCAATAGAAAGTATGCAACATCGTGGAAATTTCAATTTTAGGTCCATTATTAATCCAATTTTCTCGAAAGCCTGTTCTTAAGCCCTTATATATTTTCCCTGGCGTCGTTAATTTGTATATAATTATGTCTCCATTGTGAAAGAGTGGAAATTCGTACAAATTCATTCAAATGAAAAACCCCACCGCCGAGATTCTGTCTAAATCACAAAAGATGAAAAAATTGAAGAAGTAGCTTCATTTTTTTTCTCTCTATCTCCCGATAATCAAAAATGTTTTAAAAAAAGATCGTTTTCGAAGACTTAAAAGGAACAAGCCACTAGAGCTTGTAAAGTGTTTTGTTCAAAATTTTTATCGATTTAAAGATAGAAAAAAAATAATAAAGCACTGGCAATTGCGCTATCCAAAGGACTAGACGAAGAAATATCACCAATAAAAATGACGTGAAGGCATTAAAAATGGTGTAAGCGCTTTAAAAATGACGTAAGCGCTTTAAAAATGACGTGAGCGCTTTAAAAATGACGTAAGCGCTTTAAAAATGACGTGAGCGCTTTAAAAATAGTGTAGGGATATAAAAGATAATGTAAGCGCATTGAAATTAGTAAGGTAGTTAACAAAAAACGGTGGGAACGCTTTAAATTTGATGTGAGAGTATTAGAATTGCTGGTGAAGTGTGAAAAAGCGATACCGCACTCGCAACAGCGCCATCCTAGGGACAAGAAGAAGAAATATCACCTATAAAAATGACGTGAAGGCATTGAGAATGGTGTAAGCGCTTTAAAAATTACGTAAGCGCTTTAATAATGACGTGAGCGCTTCAAAAATGGCGTGAGCGCTTTCAAAATAGTCTAGGGACATAAAAGATCATGTGAGCGCATTGAAATTAGTACAGTAGTTAATGAAAAACGGTAGGAACGCTCTAAAATTGATGTGGGAGTATTAGAATTGCTGGTGAAGTGTGAAAAAACGATATAGCACTAGCCATCCAAGGGTCAAGATGAAATATCACTAATAAAAATGACGTGAAAGCATTAAAAATGGTGTAAGCGCTTTAAGAATGACGTGAGCGCTTTATAAATTACGTAAGCGCTTTAAAAATGACGTGAGCGCTTTCAAAATAGTCTAGGGTCATAAAAGATCATGTGAGCGCATTGAAATTAGTACAGTAGTTAATGAAAAACGGTAGGAACGCTCTAAAATTGATGTGGGCGTATTAGAATTGCTGGTGAAGTGTGAAAAACCGATGTAGCACTAGCGTCCTTAGACAGGACGAGAAATATCACCAATAAAAAATTCGTACAAAGTAAAACTGAAGTTCCATTTTTATATAAAACAAAAAAATCCCCCAAAAAAATATTCAATAATCCACTCGGGAACTAGCGGTCCGAATCTCTCTAGACGGTATTAACGGGAAAATAGGGATAAATCGTGCCTGGCGGGCCTTTTAGTTAGGTCCTTTTTAATAAGGATTGAGTTATTTACATCGAACCGAGGGGGTTCATTATTTATTTTTAAACGAAACGGCGGCGTAAAATAAATCCGATTTCAGTCCGTTAAAATTTGCGAGTCCCGCGTCAAAATTAAAATATTATCCAATACTCCCAAAAAGAAAAAAAAAAAGGAATCAAGGAAATGTAGTCTGCCAATTTTCAAACAACTCATAAAATTGTAATAATATCTAAAAATAAAACAAATTTTTGACAAACAGATGTAAAGAATGTTTATTACACAAATTGTTTGTTAAATCTACAACAGACTACATAGTCTTGTTCCTAATAAAATATTTAAATCTGGAAGTCGTAAAATTAGCTATATGGGTCAAACGCAACAATTGATGCTTATAAGATATAATCAACATCTAACTAATGTAGTTTCAATAATTGCCATCTTTTTAAGAAACCTCCCTTTTGATGGTCCGGAAACTTTCGCAAAGTCCCAAAATGGCCGACTTCCGTATCCATTTTCCATCCAATCGAAAAAGGGCTCAAAAGTAACGACGCTCGACCGGAAGTCATTCGAAAAGTGTATTTCCGCTCCAGACGGACTTCTTGTTTGTATTCATTTCGATTTATTCTTATAATTCAAAAATAAATAACAATTTTACTGGAAAACTAGTATTTTTATATATTTCCATTTTTCTATGCACCGGGTGTCCCAAATTTGATGGTTTTGGAGGGTAATATTGCAACTCCGTTATTCATGTATGTATGTATGTATGTATTTTGGGGTAACATTCACTGAGACCTAAAAGATCTATTGTGCCCCCTTACTTCTACTTAGTTTCTGAGGAGAGTCTCAGATATTAGTAGCTCCTTTAGTCCTATTTCCCGGAGGAATTTTAGGATATCTGCAGGCCTCAACTTAGGTAACTGTCCCTCTTCTATCCAGTAGTCTCCCAGGTACTGTGCCCTAGGATTCTGAAATACTGTGCAGTTCGCAAGTATGTGGATGGAGGTTTCTTCTTCCATTCCACAAAATCTACAATCTTCTTCCTCCACTATTTTGAGCTTTTTAAGGTGTCCATTCAGGCGACAATGTCCCGTTAGGATTCCTGTTAAAACTCTTAGTGCAGTTTTGCTTTGACTTATGCATTCATTTGATCTCAACAGGTTGTAGTCACCCAGAAGAATCTTTGATTGCCTAAGCCCTACTAGATCTTTCCAATTGTCAGATCTTCTCTTTTCTTCGGCTTTACCTATTTCTTCCAATATTACATTGGAGCTGATTCCGCAAAAAGGTTCCGGCCCCCAAAAGGGTATTTCAGTTCCCCTCTTCGCTAGTTCATCTGCTATTTCGTTTCCTTCTATTCCAGTGTGTCCTGGAATCCACAGTAAGGTGACTATATTGTTCTCGCCTAGTTCATTAAGTTTGCCTAGGCATTCCCACACCATTTTGGAACTGATTACACAAGAACTCAGCGCTTTAATGGCTGCTTGACTATCAGACATTATGATAATCCTTTGCCTTCTATATCCTTTGTCAATATTGAACTGGGCACACTTTCTTATTGCGTGAATTTCCGCTTGAAAGATACTTGGGGTTTTTCCCAAGCTTTCAGAGTGTTTGGTTCCTGGCCCGTACACTTCTATCCCAGTTCCTTCTATTGCTTTTGAGCCGTCTGTGTACCATTGAATGGCATTCTTTCCAAGTCTGGTAATGGTTCCGTTATTCATAAGATTAATTAGACTCGATACATCGCACATTATATATAGTCAAATTACCCTTAATGAACCCCCATTAACCTAGCAGAACCATTTCGGAAATTTGAATTTTTGATTATGCCATAATTTGTCGCTAATTTATCGCTAATTTATTACCATAATTAAAAATTTGTCGCTCGTCGTTTTTTAAAAAAAACCCATGGTTCTGCTAGGTTGATATTAAGCTAGCAGAACCACTTTTTACCTAATCAACTTTCGAAAAAACTAATACCACCATAATTTGTCGCTAATTTATCGCTTTTTCATTACCGTAATTAAAAATTTGTCGCCCTTCGTTTTAAAAAAAAACCCATGGTTCTGTTAGTTTGATATTAAGCTAGCAGAACCATTTTTTATCTATCAATTTTTAGAAAGAACTGATATTACCATAATTTGTCGCTAATTTATCGCTCTTTTATTACCATAATAAAAAATTTTTCGCTCTTCGTTTTTTTAAAAAAGTCCAAGAATTTGATAGGGTATACGAGTTTACATCTGCCGATGAACTTCATATTCACCTTTTGGACAAAAACCATAAATTGCTGCTAATTTATCATCATAATTAGAAATTGGTCGTACGTTGTTTTTTTAATCCATAACTTTATTCATCATATGACGAATTACTTTGTACGAACATTTACTACTATAATTCATAGCTAATTTAATTTGTTAGATTTAGGGTAATAAAAGGTAGGTGTAAATTAGATTTTTTATCTACAACTGTCATACGATTTGATACTATTTTCAGTGGCATAATGACGTGTATTACCGCACTAGTACGGTTTTGAATACATTACCGCACTAGTGCGATAACTCTCAAATTTATATTGAAAGACAATAGATTGAATTTAGCACATATACCTACCAAACTCCGAACTTAATATTTTGAAACATTTATAATTTTTTTAATAAATGTATCCTGCAGCTGCTTTTGTTTTTACCTTGTGATTCCAAAAAATACACGGTGTCTAATTTAAAGATAAACGTTTTAGTGGACCCATTATTCTTGTGGCTAATTAGTATATTTAATTGAATTTGTGATAAAAAACCGCACTTGTGGTTTTTTCACTTATGCATTTGTTACCATGATAAATAATTTGACAACCTAAAAACGCTCCACCTTCGGTGTCGCGTTTTTAATATAGTTGACAGTTGTTCTCGTCCAATTGCTAGGAAACAGTTTCTCATTAAACAATCCAAATTTACCCGATAAAATACAAACCCCTTGTGCAATTATAAGTGACAATTCAACTCATGTATAAAAAATCGCATATGCCACAGTGCAATTGTCACTTTGACAGCGGCAAAAGTTAGCTTAAACTTTTACAGCGATAAATAAACTCCAATGTTAAAATGTCATATACCTGGAAATGTTATTGTCACTTTGACATCGATAAAAAAGGTGCATCCTTTTTTATCGGATAAAAACTTCTCTTCCTCAATATCTAGTAAGCGGACGTCACTTTTACACAATGACAATGAGTCGCAAGTTTGGTTACTTATAGTTTCACAGCAATTAAGTGTTGGCAAAACTGCAAAAACTGTCAAGTAGTCTGTCAGATTTTTGAATTTTAAACATATAGTGCTTTTATTTTGAATCGGTGTGGTAATTATTTAACTTTGTTGTATTAATAAAGATAATTATTGTTGTTGTTCATCCATATATTCTGTCGTTAATTTATCTTGCCAAAAAACACTCGAGCTTTTCTTTTATCAGATAAATTTCTCTTTAACTCAAAGTTTTGCCAATCACTAAATTTGCTCGAAAAACTGACATTAGATAAAATCAAGCAATTTTCAGTTTTTTTGTACTTAGTTCGATGGATTATTTCGAAAATGAAAGAAGTGGAAATTCGTCAATCTGCAGTGTACTCTCACATTTTGGTAACCTCTGTGTTTTCTGATTTGATACATATGGTTAGTGACCTTTGAACCCGCACGTTAAGAGTGCCTTTGACTATAAGTGATAATTCTGCTTCCTCATCGATAATACCTTGTTTACATTGAAACGTCAAAATTTTACTTTGAATTTGTCATTTTGACAGCTAAAAGTGCTTTGAAGTTTATTGAAAAATGAATAGAAACCGATTCAGTGTCATTACCCAAGAGAATATTGAACATTCAGGTAATACAAAATTAACAGGCAAGTTATGGTTTTTGTCCAAATAAAAAGGTGAATATCAAGTTCATCGGCAGATGTAAACTCGTATACCCTATCAAATTCTTGGACTTTTTTAAAAAAACGAAGAGCGAAAAATTTTTTATTATGGTAATAAAAGAGCGATAAATTAGCGACTAATTATGGTAATATCAGTTCTTTCTAAAAATTGATAGATAAAACATGGTTCTGCTAGCTTAATATCAAACTAACAGAACCATGGGTTTTTTTTTTAAAACGAAGGGCGACAAATTTTTAATTACGGCAATGAAAAAGCGATAAATTAGCGACAAATTATGGTGGTATTAGTTTTTTCGAAAGTTGATTAGGTAAAAAGTGGTTCTGCTAGCTTAATATCAACCTAGCAGAACCATGGGTTTTTTTTAAAAAACGACGAGCGACAAATTTTTAATTATGGTAATAAATTAGCGATAAATTAGCGACAAATTATGGCATAATCAAAAATTCAAATTTCCGAAATGGTTCTGCTAGGTTAATGGGGGTCCTTAATGACATTATAATCATCAGTGAATTAGTAGATTCTTTCAATTTTAATATAGTGTGACATAACAAACATAAACACAAAGAAAATCATGGAAATTCGTTGACGCAGAATGTTTACTTATACGATACTCTTTGTACCTCTAAGCTTTCAGCCCTGATTGTGTTGTCAACTTGACTAATGACACTTTTAACTCGTCATACTATCTGTCTTATTGAGTAGCAGACTCATTAAATGCGAAATTTTAATTAGAAAATAGGATGTGTTCGCTTTGAACGATAATTATCAGGTCGATAAAAATAGTAACTGTAAAAAATTGTGGTTTTTAATAGTGTAGGAGTTATAGAGATGATACTAATATCGAAATCGAGTTAATTTTATAAATGCCGGAGGCGAAAAGACCATTTTTGAAATTTAAAATATAATGGAATTAAAATTACGGGGTATGTTGTATTAAATTGAAAAATGAAATTGTGGCGAGCGTTTTGTGTTGTCCGGCAAAAAACCATCAGATGATTGCTAATTAACTCAACTATTAAACGAGTCTACCGCACAATCGAGGGACCACAGGCGGAGAGACATTTATTTAGTATGTGAAAGCATGGGAAATGGTACGGGCGCATTAATATTGATGCTAGCGCTTTAAAGATTGGCGAGCGCTTTAAAAATTATGTGAGCGCTTTAAAAATTGTGCGAGCGCTTTAAAATTTGCACAAGCGCTTTAAAAATTGTGCAAGCGCTTTAAAAAGGGTGTAAGGGCATTAAATATTCGTAGGAGAGTATTACAGATGTGTGGGCGCACGAAAAACGGTGTGTGTCTTTTAGAAATGGTGCGGATGCCTGGAAGAATAAGTTATAATAATTTTCAATAATAACCCAACCAAACCTACCCCAACCAAACCACCCTCTTATTTTTAGTCAATTTTTGAAGAATAAATTATAATAATTTTCAATAATAACCCAACCAAACCTACCCCTACCAAACCACCTTCGTATTTTATCAAGATAAGAGTTATTTTATGACTCGACCTACCTGCACTTGTTAGCGGCGAAAATACATGTCGGATTATCTACCCTTCTTGGTCAGACAGGTAAAGAAGGATGGGAACATGGGAAATGGTACAAAGATTTGGTTTAAGTGCCCAATCGAATGAATGAACTTTGGTATATTAAATAACTTTTTAGTGAGCACGCCCATGATACGTAAATACCCCTCTAATGGAAATATTGTTTATTAAATATCTTTGGCTCGACAGACAAGAGCTTTTTATCAGAATTAATGTGTTTTTGTTTGAATTATTTCGAATTGTAATTGTGTGTTATTTGTTGGAGCGAAAGGGAAAGAGAGGATGGAAAATATATTATTTATCAAAAACTTTAAATGAAGATGAAAATATTATTATCAATGACCGACTAATTCAAATATGTTTCAAATTATTTTTATAAACAAATAAAAAAAAAGTACACAGAAAATTTGTAGATTTTTTTAAAAAATTTTGTTTCGAGGTTAAACCAAATCCTAATGAAGGATGAGATTCTTTGACAAAACATCAAATAGATACAGTAAATGAAATTATAATTATTATAGAATATAATCGAATATTGTCAGTCCATCGTGACCTTACAACAACAGAATCTTTGACAATAGAGGAAATCTCATTTCGGCATGTGATAGGAACATCACCGGTTGTGAACATTTCGTGTATTTGATGACGTTTATTGTTTCGTAATTTAGTTATCAATTGAATGCGTGTTCTTGTGTAGATTGGTGTGCTATTTTTACATTTCTGACTAAAAATATCCCACTTCTGATGAATAATATCCCACTTCTGAAAATATTTAATTTTGTTATTGTGTTATTATCTCCAATTTTTACACTTCTGACTAAAAATATCCCACTTCTGATGAATAATATCCCACTTCTGATACTATTTAATTTTGTTCATATTCATCTCCGTGTGCGCTATATTTAGTCAGTTTACATTGACCTATTTACCTTTATGCTATTATTTAAAATACCACAACTGGTTTGACACGATTATGCAACGCAAAGAGGACAGAGGATGCCGGCAAAGTAGGCACCTAATTAAAATATTCCCGCCGAACTTAATTAATGGAACTTTCAGGTCCATACATCGAAAACCAGCGAGTTGAAATGAGCTTTAAAAGAGTTGATAATATTACGGAGTACTTGGGATTGAAAGTTGGGTTTTAATCAAATTATTAGAAATTGTAATTGCCCTATCGGCTCAATATTAAAAGTTACCAGCCGGGGGAAAACGTGTTGGTTGGTGGAATTGCTTCTATTTTTTGAGATACAAGTTGAAAAAAATAGTTAAAAGCATCGTTTTAGTGAATAAATTATTAAAAAAATATAATAGAGGGTAGAAAAATGGCCTCAAATGTTGGTGATTGTCCGTGTGCTTATTAGTTTTCCCTTGAACTTCCCGAAATTAGAAGTTACATTAACCTGTAATGATCTATCACCGCAGGATCTTTTGTGGCGAGTGCCTTTTGTGAAAATTCCTTGTTCCAATACAATGAAGGAAAAATAAGAAAAGGAAACTACACGACGTACACCGGCTGGATTTTTCATAAGCGCCGAGTGTATATTTTCAAAACCAAAACCGAAATTTTATATAAATAAATATTTTAAAGGAAAAATGTCTCTTTTACTTTAAAAAGAATTGTAAAAGGATTAAAAACAGAGATGGGTAATTAGCAAGAAAAAAGGAAAAATATAATTAATTTTTGAAAAATTCCTTTACATATTTGTCAGTCAATCTAGGTACCCTTCTAAGCTCTACAGATTGCGAAAGGGCTTTTCGAACCGTACGAAGCCCAACGAAATTATGAGAAAAGCAGCTTGAAAGAGAGAGAAAGCAATTTAAAAGTGAATTCTCTCTGTAAAGGACACTTTTACCGGATGAAGGTGTTTGGTTTTGCCTAATAGTGCATGAGCTCGAAAAGGAGTCAACGATGACTAGACAAAAATATCATTTGTACAAATTAGTCTGCGTTTCTGGCAACAGCGGTTGAAATGGGGGGTAGTGGACATTCGGCCACGCACAGTTGTTCTTTCTCTCTCTTTCAAGCTGTATTTCTCATATTTTTCTTGTCGTGCTTGTGTAAATCGTACGGTTCAAAAAGCCCTTTCGCAATCTGTATATCTAACAGGTATTCTTTTCAAGGATATGACGGACGCTTATGGCGCCTGCGGAAACTTCCAACTTCATTTTCAATGAAATAGAATGTTTAAATACTCTCTAGTTGGTTACTTTTTCTAGCGAGATTAATTAAAAGTTCTTAAAGTGACTAAGGTATCTAGGGAAAATAAAAATACGTACATAAACGGGAAAATAAATTGCGAAAAAAAATTATATATTAAATTAATAATGGAAAGAAAATTGAAAGAGATATTTCTCGAGTGTAAAAGTTGAGACAAAATCGAGTGCCGCAATTTAAACTAGTGAGAAATTAGCATTTGCGCACGTGTTGTACACTGTATTTTTTCTACGACTACTATTCAGAAATCAAACAAACGACTGCGTTGTACATGGAACTTTTTTATGAGCACTGTTTCTAATATGATGGTTATTGCGGTGAAAATAGTAAAGTTTCTGTATTTCATTTAAATAAATTAATAAATATCATTTTATATAAAAACATTCTTTCTTACCAATATTTTGAATAGAAGTAAACCACTAACCTGTAACAAAAAGAAAATGTCAAATTATACAACAAAACATGCTAAAAAATAATACACAAACTTCTCAATTATTATACTGTGGTTATGAATTTAGTTAAGGTCTGTTGTTTGCGGTCGAATTAGCCAAAGATCTTTTGAAATGTTCACGAACTTCACTTTATACCCCTTATCATATATATATATATAACAGTTCGTTATTAAATTCAATCAACATATAATCGATGCTTCTAGGTCATAAGATCTTCACTCTAAGGGTGGTTCAAACTATGGGAAGTTTCTTAACGTTAATTATTAATAATTAACGTATCTTGAAAGAAATTTTTGTATAGGAGATAATGTTACCTACAGCAAAATTTCAACATACACAGCATTCTAGCTAATTTCACTAGTCTACATTTATTAAAACGTTTTGAAAAGGCGGACATTTTTGCCTTGACAGATTGAGAGAAAATGAATACTGAAATATTCGATCTGTCACGGAGCCAAGAGCAACAAAAAATTTCGGTTGAATGTGCCTGGGATGGCGATTGTGGGTGGGTTTTATACAGATCTTGGCTAGTGACAACAACTCATTAAATACATTTCAACGAAATGTAACCACAATAGACATAATTGTTCCACGAAAACCGCATCTCCCTATCGTTTCTGAGTTCCGAGATTTTTACAGTTAAAATGGGTCAGAAACTTCTGGTATTTTGAAACTCCTTTTGCCTTTTAAACGTTTTTCTAAACAATATAACTGTACTATACTATAAATATTTCCCATTACTACTTAAAATTCCAACACGTTTCGCTACTTTGATCTCCTTCCTCAACCATTACACCATGAAATTTAAAGGAAAATTATCCCACCACCGAATCCATTTGTCAATCAACCTTCTCTTTACCTGAATGCGAGAATATGTCATCGGTCGCATTAAATAAGCGTCCATGCTTTATTTACTGGAACAACGCCAGATTTTACAGTATTCCATAAATCTTTATATTTCCACATAGATTTTCATCATTATTCGAAATTTGTTTCGATAAAAATCACACGGTACTAAATCTGACTGATAAAATGGATATTATATTTTGGATTATTATTCTGTATACAATAAATAGATTTCGAATGTAATTAATATGAGTATGTGCCACTCGAAGTTAAAAATAATAATAAATTTTTTTCTCGAGTGTGTGGTATGACGGAATCGCGGATCTGTTCTAAATCAAGGCACATTAATATTTGGACGGGTTCCAAAAATGGAAAGCGATCGCATGTAAAGCTCGCTGACACGTTTTGAATATGTATTTAAAAATCACGTGGTGAAATCTGACAGCTCAGACTAGTTTGTGTCACATATAAATATTGCTTGAAAGCTGATATGAAATATGCATTAATTTAAAACGTTTTGTATCGATTTTATATTCTACAGGGAATTTTATTAGTTAAATTTTAGTGTAGATAATTTTACCTTTTCTATACACATGTTATATTCCATTATACAGGGTTTTTAGAAACTCTCCAAGTAAACCAAACTACAAATACTAGATGTAATTTCATGTTGTATAGTTTGTCTCAAAGAACGAGGCATGTTTTTTAAGTAAGTACCGTTTTGCAATTCCGCTGCCGCAGCGCCAAGTGCGCAATCTTTGCACCAACCTGTTCATGTGTAAATTACTCTCTGAAAATATGTCCTCCGCGGGATTTGCGGAAGGGGCTGGAAAATGGCCCATGATCCCGAAAATTCAGTTTTTGGCCGATATCTCCCGAAATATGCTACTTAGAGAAGTGGGGTTCTGCTAGAAATGAAGTACAGTTCATTACCTACAAAAATGGTCCCCATCGTTTTTGTCCCTGGATCAATATTTCTTGCAAAAATTTTCCGGAAAACTAAAAAACTTAGCCAAAAATTTTAAAAAAAGAAAAGAAAAGAGGACATTTTCAGCTTTCCAATGGTGTGCATTAAAGACCGATATTGCCAATCATTGTTTATTCATTTGCGGTAGACCCAAAAATTTCCAGAAAACTCCGGAAATCAAAAAAAAAACGTCCCAAGAAAAACATGTTGTTTATAAAGATACACAAAAATTATTTATTCCTTCTTTCGGAATACATTCACCACCTATCAAAGTCCCATTATCCAAAAGGTTTCGGTAAAACTACGCTTAATTTAAAAAATATGAACGGATTGATAAGGGCGGTCAAATATTCAGGAAAAATAAAGTTTGGTCAGTTTTTTCAATATTCCTGGAAAATAAAAAAAACGAAAAAGTTACACGATGTTGTAGGTAGGTCCCTCCTTTCATATGCACTTTGAATCATGAAAAAAGATTCATTTTTACTCAAGTTATGGGCCAATTTGCCCATGCCTACATTCACGGAGCGTGCTCCCGGAGACGCCGCGCAGCAGCTCGAAATCCAAGGTACGCTTGGCCCCGTTTATCTCGAAAACGGTTAAACTTTTGACAAAAATGATAAGGATCATTTTTGTAGATAATAAACTGCTCTCCATTCCTAGCAAAACCCCACTTCTCTAAGTGTCATATTTCCGGAGATATCGGCGGAAAACTCAATTTTTGGGATTATTGGCCATTTTTCAGCCCCTTCCGCAAATTTCGCGGAGGACATATTTTCAGAGAGTAATCTACCCGTGAATACCTACAAGTTGCAAAAAAAAGTCCGACAATAATGAGATGAACAGGTTGGGGCTTTTATTTACTGGACTATATTGGTAAAACTAGCAAAAAAAACAAAAAGCGTTAATCATTTCCTGAATCATCTGTCACCAGAGCAACCGTACTTTTATTTTGGGAAGTTTGGTAACTACTTGTCATTTGTCATTTCGGTTTTATGTTTATTGTAAATTAAAATGACCTGAAATGTCTTTGTAATAAGCTGCCGAAACGACAGGAACAGAGAGAAGGTAATATTGACGAATGATAAGTGGTTCGTGGGTATATACGAAACAGGTTCTAAGAAATATGAAAACCGAATTGAAATTCTCAGCGATATATACGGATAATATTTAATGTTAGTAGATGTAATGATACAAAATTTTGTAATGCAATATATCTATGTAAAAAAAAAATTATTAGAAAAAAAGCGGGATAAGGATTAAAACAGTTTCAACTGGAATAGAGCTGGACCAAGATTTGATGATTTAAAGGAAAATTTGCACACATTTGCAAAAGTTAAACTTTAAAGCTTCAGTGACAAAAGCATTAATAAAACTTACATAAAAAACCTGATTTAAAGAATTGTGCATGTGCGGCCATAAAATTTCGATAAAAAACTAAACAACAAACAAATAGTTTATAGACCAGGGTACATAATACGCTCTGACAAATATGACTGATTGTCATTTCGATTAGTTAAGTTACATTGGGAAAAAAATTGTATCATTTATATACGACGCGCAGTATACAAAAATGGAGGACACCCTGTATATTCATTATTAGCTAAACTTTTACGTTTTTGTCCACTCTGTACCGTAGAACTGTTTCGGGATCACTTATTTAATAATGGATTTATACGTTACTTTTTGAACCTACTGTATGTTATATTGGGAAAAAATATATTTTTCTATTTATTTAGAGTCGTTTTATTTTATGGTAGACCTGTAAAATATACAATTGTAGCGATATTACTATTATACAAACACGTTTTACGATTCTATTTATACTGATGAATATCAATTTTTTTTAAATCAACATTTACATTCGGGATGCAATACATGTGATCTTTCGCTAACCAGTTTGGAAAATTACTGTTTATTTTAAAATTTTAACCGTGGTGAAATCATAATTTGAGACAAAAAATTTTTATTTATAAACGACGAAATTTTAATTTTACTGAAACTAATTGGGAATTTTTAACGCGTGAAATTCATGGTATAACACATGAGCTGAAAAGTCACTCTGTGATATTCATTTAGTTTTTATTCCAAAAATAATCATTATCAAATATTTTTCAACCCCTTTGATTTTTTAATCTGTCCTCCCCTGTAGTTTCCGCATTCAACAAGTCCTCGAATTTGGAACTTGATTTCTAATGAAAACAATTCGACGTGTGGCATCTTGTCTCTAAGAAATCGCTCTTGACGAAACTGTGTTAGTTTTTTGCTCTGATGCTTCAAGGGTTGCCGACGATTGTTTGAAAACTTTATTGGAAAAAAGGAGAATCTCGAGGAAATCACGTTTCTCAATCAAATAATGACGTTTAAGGGGCCGTAACAAAATTTCCTCTCGATTGCATTGAAATTAAATCAACATTTTTATCCAATCTAAATTGTGCATGATGATAATACTGATTTAGTAGTTACTGGGAACAAAACTTGTTGAAAAACGGAGTTTTCAATATAAATCATAAAACCAAGTCACGACGCCACTGGCGGTTATAGTTTTTCATCGAACTGTTTGGTGCAAATGCGAAATACTATAATCGAGTCACTTTAGTTCTTCTTTTGAATTAGCAACCACGTTTATTCGTCAAACTCTCATTTTTAAATACCTAATTATTAAATTTCTATATCACATTCAAAGCCTCTCGTCGCTTTTAACAATGTTAAATTGATAGCTTTGTCCGTATTTCCCCCCAATTGAATTTTTTTCTTTTGTAGCATAATTTTCGTATGCTAGACACACACAACCCCGACGATTGTGCGTCTATATTGAACTGATTTATATCCATTACCATTTATTTAAAATCCCCCCATTCGAATTTCTACGGCTATTAACTAAAAATTGTGTATTATCGGGGATTTTTCGTTCTGTATAATTGTCTCTTTTTAAATTTACGTTTGAAAAGAGAAGGAAACGTGCCCGTTATAGTCATTGACGTAACCGACGTTCGAAGACGAGGTGCGCCGATCGACAGACTGGAACACGAATTCAATTATTATCTTTCATTGTATCTTTTTGTATAATTAGGAAATATCGTGGTAAAATATATGCTCAAAATGATTAACGTTCACAATGCATCGGGCTATGAGTCTCATTTTATAATATTTCGCCATAGAACTGGTAAATTTACCGTAGCAACTAGACGTGTAAAGCCTAGAAACAATACAGAAAGACTACTGGCAGCAACTAGTGTAATAGAAGAGTCGTGCAATCGTATTCAAAAAGAAAAGACACACAACTGAAAAAAATAAATTAATTGACAAAGAAGATCGACAGAGCAAAGTATCTATGAGTGATAGATGGGTTAGAAAAATACAATTCAAACAAAGGAAGAACTAAAGTGACCCAATTATTGACACTCACCATAAAATAAAGATGGGAAAGGTTTTACGTGAACGAGAATATGAAGAGTTGTGGGAATGATATAGCCAATAGTCTTAAGTTGTTCTGAATTCAAAAGACGTCATCTAGGAAAGTTGACGGTCTTCTACTCGACCAAGAAAGTGTTGTCGTGAAAATATATATTATTGCGGTAACGCCCCTGCACGGTCAGCTAAATCAGGTGTTACAAATGAGTCTCACGTAGCTGTATAAAGCGCCCAATCTAGGACGAAATTACATTTTCCAGTCCTACTGCAAAAATAATTTCAATTCGAGTGCCGGGGATAGATAGACGGAAAAGGAAGAAGGGAAAAGTACATCTCACATCAGAGGATGGCTTCAATTATTCCTATTTTCGACATCGATGAAAGGTAAAAATGTACGGGAGAACTATAGTAAAGCGCATTGTTAGTTAAAATTAAACAAAGCGACTTTTGATTATAAAATGTTCATTGTTACTTTTTTGAAGATTTGTTTAGGTTTGTCCAACATAACTCTCGTATCATGATAATCAGTCATACACAAACGACAAAATCATAATAACATTTGAAAAAGATAATTACTTTTCCGTACGTGCTTTACTTCATTACAGATCAAGTCCGAATGTAATCTTTCCATTGTTAAAATATCCTATTTTGTAAAAATTGCTTTGTAATCTCCTAACGGCCTGTGCTGGTCTTCCCTTTTATAATCGGGATGATACGTTGAATAGTCTGGTGGATTTAAATGAAAATATGGAAAATCATTATAAATAGAGATAATTTACAAAGACGTATGGGTCCAGGAATGGATAAATTACAAGGGAAACAATCGACCAGTCTTAACATATGGATGCGATTCCTGGACGTTCACAAAAAAGCAGAAGAGCAAAATACAAGCTGAGAAAACTTTAGGAACGAATAAAAAGGACAAAATAAAAAACACAAAAATACGAGAAAAATTTGGGGTTGAACTTTATAGAACAACGACAACTAAGAGAGAAAAGACGTTAAAAGAACATATGAAGCAAAAATACAAATAAAAAGAAAAAAAAGGACGACCAAGAGAAACATGGAATACAGGAATGGGTGAAATTCTACAAGACAAAGGCAAAACATGGGAAGAGGCTAAAACGTTAGCAAGAAATAGGAAAGAATGTAAAAAATTCAGACAATTTACGTATGGGTCCAGCAATGGATAAATTACAAGTGAAACAATTTTAAAAAACATCCAATGTTAGTAGTAGGTACTCGATAAAATATCCTCAGGAGGAAATTTAGAGGCATATGGAACCCTAACATTGTTCGAGATACAACTGGAGCAATACTAGACGGACCCAAATTTAAAATGAGTTTGGATAACATGAGACCAGTGTATGTATTCTTGGCTAAAGACGTAGAACTTTCTAAGAGAACATCTGTTCTCTCGGGAAGCATCATCATCCTATCCAAGGAGCAACTTACACATTCATTTAGCCCTAGAAACATAATCTGGTTCACTGATGGTTCTAAAAGAAACTATAGCACTGGGGCAGTATTATTATACAGGGTTGGGATAAAGTACGGAACCAAGTAAAAATCTTTTAAACGAAAAGATCGATATTTATAAAAATTTGCAGTTCAAGAATTGTCAGACGTTGATTTTGACCGACGGCTGGAATTTTGCGAACGACTAATGGACATCTGTAATGTCGACGACAATTTTGCTTCTAGCATAGTTTTTTCCGATGAGGCAACTTTTTGTTTAAATGGAACAGTTAATCTCCATAACTCAAGGTATTGGCCAAATGAGAATTTTCATTGGATTCATGAAGCACATACTCAGCATCCACAGAAGTTAAATGTTTGGATGGGAATTGTCGAAAATAGGCTTATAGGCCCATTTTTTATCGACGGAAACTTGAATGGTGACAAGTATTTGGATCTACTAAATAACGAAATTATTCCTGTACTTCAACAGAATGGGCAAGTACCACAAAATGTTTGGTTTCAACAAGATGGAGCACCTCCCCACTATGATAGACGGGTTCTGGATGCGAATTTTCCAAATCAATGGATTGGACGTAGAGGATTCATAGAGTGGCCTGCTCGTTCTCCGGATCTTAGCCCGTTAAATTTTTTTCTTTGGGGTTATCTAAAATCACGTGTTTAAGCTAGACGACCAACAAACTTACAGGAATTGAGACGAAAGATTATTGATGAATGTGAACTAATACGTGGAAAGAGTAACTCAAGAATTTGTTAATAGGATGGCATATTGTCAGCAAGTAAACGGCGAGCATTTTGAACATTTGAAGTAATTTTGTTTCTCATTATTCTAAATTAATGAAATGTACACCTATTGTACAACTAACAGTGAGTTATTCCTCGTTTTTACAAATTTTTTTACACTAAACTTACTACGTATGAATTCAAAATAACAAGCTTTTTAAAAATCTGTAAAAATATATAGGGTGTCCCATTTAAATTAAAGAAGTTGATGGCATTTCCGCTTAAACCGGAAGTATATTGTACATCAGATGCATTTTGTACCATTGCACTTACCTGCAAATTTTCATAAATATCGTTCTTTTCGTTTAAAAGATATTTACTTGGTTCCATACTTTATCCCAACCCCGTATATGTATTTACTGACAGTCAATGTGAACTAAGGGATGAAACACCTTGCTTCTTTGAGAACTTAGAAGGACTCAAAAGTACTTTGTAGAGAAACTAATACATTGAACTAGTGGCCAATATAAAGGACAAGAAGCTTCAAGAATAGAAGTAAAAATGGTTAAAAAAAACTGTTCAGCACAATCGAAAATATAAATTTAGATTTGTACCGTAGCGTTCTTTGAATCACTGAAAGTAATAAGAACATCAATCTAAATTCGAATGGTAATAACTGTCCGAAATTGTATATGAAATACGGTTTGGAAACTATTTGGGTTCGACGATGAAATAATTTCCAAACAAAAAGTGTTAAGATTGATGAGGTTTTTAATAGTATACTTTTATTTTATTTTTTTTGATATGAAGTTTGGAAATTTATGGGATTTTTCGTTTGAATGATGAAAACTAATCGAAAAAGTTTAAGATAACTAAACAAAAAAAAAATTGCTATATAGAGTGTCCCAGAAGTTCATAAAAACTAAAAGTGTTTATAATCGAGAAACATAAATACAGGGTTTTTCGTTAGTCTTGATTTAAATTAAGCAACAAGAAGGAATGGGATCCAAATACCATTACCAGACTTGGAAAGAATGCCATTCAATGGTGCACAGACGGCTCAAAAGCAATAGAAGGAACTGGGATAGGAGTGTACGGGCCAGGAACCAAACACTCTGAAAGTTTGGGAAAAACCCCAAGTATCTTTCAAGCGGAAATTCACGCAATAAGAAAGTGTGCCCAGTTCAATATTGACAAAGGATATAGAAGGCAAAGGATTATCATAATGTCTGATAGTCAAGCAGCCATTAAAGCGCTGAGTTCCTGTGTAATCAGTTCCAAAATGGTGTGGGAATGCCTAGGCAAACTTAATGAACTAGGCGAGAACAATATAGTCACCTTACTGTGGATTCCAGGACACACTGGAATAGAAGGAAACGAAATAGCAGATGAACTAGCAAAGAGGGGGAGTGAAATACCCTTTTGGGGGCCGGAACCTTTTTGCGGAATCAGCTCCAATGTAATATTGGAAGAAATAGGTAAAGCCGAAGAAAAGAGAAGATCTGACAATTGGAAAGATCTAGTAGGGCTTAGGCAATCAAAGATTCTTCTGGGTGACTACAACCTGTTGAGATCAAATGAATGCATAAGTCAAAGCAAAACTGCACTAAGAGTTTTAACAGGAATCCTAACGGGACATTGTCGCCTGAATGGACACCTTAAAAAGCTCAAAATAGTGGAGGAAGAAGAAGATTGTAGATTTTGTGGAATGGAAGAAGAAACCTCCATCCACATACTTGCGAACTGCACAGTATTTCAGAATCCTAGGGCACAGTACCTGGGAGACTACTGGATAGAAAAGAGGGACAGTTACCTAAGTTGAGGCCTGCAGATATCCTAAAATTCCTCCGGGAAATAGGACTAAAGGAGCTACTAGTATCTGAGACTCTCCTCAGAAACTAAGTAGAAGTAAGGGGGCACAATAGATCTTTTAGGTCTCAGTGAATGTTACCCCAAAATACATACATACATACATACACATACATAGTCTTGATTTTTTTTCTACACTGTATAGAATTCAAATAATTAAAAGTGTTAAAAAAAACCAAGTCGTCGCTAGTTTTCCGTGACCTTTAATTTGGAGACAAGTCACTAATTGACAACGCTAATAATATTTATACATATGTCATTGCAAACATTTTGATTTTCGATCATGGGTTTATTACCATAAATACCATTAAAAATTGTATGGAAAGTTTTTAGGAGTGTTACTGATTATTGAGTCATCATATTTATTTTGGTAATAATCAAAATGGTAGATACAATCGAAAGGATTATAAAAGGATGGGTAACATTTTTATTGTCGAGTTATAAAACACTTTCTATAAGCTAAGTATTGTTTAAAACACTCCCAAAACAATGTAGTTGATCAAGTATATCTCTTTTATAGCCTGATGATGATAATTATTTACCGAAACTAGATGTAGTCACTCTCTTGTTAGGTTATAAAATTCATAGTTTTAGTGAATCTATAGGTGGGATTATCCAGCAAATAAAATAAAATAAAGAACAAAATAAGAAAGATGAACATACGCTGAATAGACCAGGGCCGATTATTTTTGAAACAAAAAAAAAATAGCATAAAACCCATTGGAAAAGGGGGCGATCTGAGGTCGGGAAGGGGAAGGGCAAGAAGGTGGGTTTTTAAGGGTAAAAAACAGTCTATCTCGATTTCCGGCAAAACTACAAGTCCTATGGAAAAAAAGTGAAATGGCAAAGTTGTGGGTAATAAAAAAATCTACAACTTTTGTGTTTACACTTTTTACACATAAACTCAAAATTTAAGTGGAAAATTAAAAAAACTGCAAGATTTACTATATCTAGTAATATATTTGTTTTACACCAAGGGAAAGTAGAGATTTCAACGAACAGAAAGCTCTCCAACTTTTTGAAAAAAGCTGATATTTTAACGGGTGAATTTTCGATTGAAAATTTTCGATATTAACTCAAAATAAGCTGAAAAAATAAATATTTCAAATCAAACAAATTACAGGGTATTTGGGACATAAAAAGTTAAGTTTTCACCAAATTTCGAGAGAAAAAAATTTTTATTTGTAAAAGATAAAAATAAAAAACCAAAAATTTGGGTTTTTAAATTTTCCACATAAATTTTGAGGTTATGTGAAAAAAGTGTAAACACAAAAGTTGTAGATCTTTTTATTACCCACAACTCTTCCATTTGACTTTTTTCCATAGGACTTTTAGTTTTACCGGAAATCGAGATAAACCGTTTTTTACCCAAAAAAAACTCACCCCCTTCCCCTTTCCGCCCGTAAATTATTTTTTTTATTATTTTTAACCGCTTTTACCCTAGTCTAGAAATTCTTAATAACTGTTAATGAAGAAAAATACCTCAAAATCCTACGCCTACGTTATGTCCGCAAATAATGGAAGTGAAGGTAGATATTTCGAATGAAATTAGACAGTTGTTCCCGTCTGTCGTCAGCTATTTTAATGAGACATACGCACTGGTGTATAAACGTTGTAGTTAAAATAAAAACAATAGAAATCTTTGTACTGGTTGCCAGGTTAAACGTTCCTCCCTATTAAATAACCGATTTATTATACCAAATAGATTGGTCGCGATTAAAATTATGCCAGACCAAATAAAAACAAAACTTACAATTTATATACTTTATATACAACTGTTGCAGGTATTATATGCTGTTATTAATACGAGAGATTTTCCAGGTGATTTATGAAAAGTTTTATCACCCTGAACCTAGTACTCTTTTCGACAGAACCCTCAACTTTTTTGGAGTTCCAGAGTTGGGATGCGGAGAGTAATTTTTTGGATAGTTCTGGTGCTGAGAACGTTGTACAAAGGAAAAGTTATGTGTGGTCCTAGCTAGCGCTTTGGAATCATCTGCTTAAAAATCGAAGGATGTGATTTTCGATAGTACTTTTTTTTCAAATGTTTATAACTTAAAAGAACTCTTTCAAAAAACCATCTAGAACTTTTTGTTTCCTTGCGAATCCCTTGATCAGAACGCCTCATTTCCATAAAAGGAGTCCGGCATGAAATTGGCATTGTTTTCAAAAAAAATAGGCGGAAAAACGACAGACCTCCTTCCGCGGGAACTCTAGAACTCTTCGAAAACATCCCAGAACTTCAAAAAAAGTTAAGGTGTCTGTCAATTGAGTTAATTTTAGGTTTATGACAATTCTGAACCAAAGTAAGTATCTAACTATAATCAGAGACGTACTAGGTCAACCGTCACTCAATATGTATAAAAAATTACTCAAAAAAACAAAGAAAGTTAACAAAAAAGTAAAAAATTTCATATTAATTTGTTGTTTAAAACCCGAATTGTTGATAAACTAACAAGAAACACAATATTTTACACACAACAAACTACCAAAAACCGAAATAGTAACATTAAGCAAGCCCCTGGGCAGTAATTAAACTTATTTATTACATTTTATAAAATGTTACCCATTAACTGAAATATATATAACAGCTGCCATCAAGTATTACACTCAACTAGCTCACTTACTTTTAAATTTATATCCATCGAGCTTTTCTTACCACTTAATTAATGTACAATTTTTTTTTTGGCATACAAAATTTATTAATCGTTATTTGCCAAGTTGCACTATCGATTATCACTTCAACCACCTGGTATGTTGATGTACGTCATATGAAAACTAAAAAAACGCGAGAGAGCTTCAAATAATATCAAAATAAGCCGATTAAATTCAATATCCCACTTCTTAGCTTTTGAATCCCACTTCTGATATTTGAATATGCCTTCTATCAATGCTAAAATATTCACCTGATGAACTTTAATAAACTAAAACTTCGAGATAGAAGCCGGAGCGGTTTTATTTAACCATTTAATCAAGTAATCCAGAGATCTATACACAGGCTTCAGTAGTTCGGTAGATTGTTAGATAAAATTGAACTGGGCGCTGTTACTAATATCAAAGTTACAGATGTTAAATAGCTGGTCCTATTGACTGCGCCAAAAAAGAATTATGAAAAAAAAAGAAGAAAACACCGTAGAAAAACTTGTTGAATGTATACCATTTATTTTAATGATATTTTTGTAGGTCATGAGATATCGCGTGTGACACGGTAAAAGGAATTCTTTGATACAAGGAGGGTTGATAAAAATAATGAGAAAGATCTAACTGCATTTATAAAGGGCAAAAATACCTCCGAATGTTATTAAAATTCGAACAAATAAAGTGATACTCGTATAATATTTGATATTCAGTGCGTTTCGGGCATTTTTACTTTACTACCTCCACTCGATTGATGTCACGAAACTTTCCAACGCCCTTTCCGTTTCTCCACAGGTTGTTTGGTCTGGCGTCGGCACCAATTTGGAATAATCCGGTCACGTAAGGGCGACGCAACAGTTTTAGACGGCGTCGGTGATAGAAAAAGTTAAAAGACTCGTTTAAGGTTTAACCGAAAACTGTAAGATCTTATAACCTTAATCTATTTTCTAAATGACACATTTTTGGTAATATTAATATTAATGACTTAATATTTCCTTTTTTTTTTGTAGTGTAATACTCCTACCTAAAATAGGGAGAAATAAAACTCCCTCCTGGATGATTAAATTCAACATGTTGATGAAAAATTGGTATCTACACTCACCGGTAAAAAAACTCGGCCACCTAAAATTTTTGCTGAAGTTCGTTGTCCAAGAATTTTCGTAATTTTTCATGTATTTCAATTGTTTATACGCCAAATTGTAGATAAATTCTTTGGTATTAAAACAAACTTCAAAAAGTTTTCCAAAAATGTTGATAGCTTTTTTATACAGGGTGAAAAAAAGCATGTAGGTATTTGTAGTCCAATTTCTCAACACCCTGTGGAATAGTTCAGGAAATTTGTACCTGAAACTGAAAGATGGCGAAAAGAATGGTCTTTGTAATAAACTGAGCTTAAACTCTACAAATTTTCTGGACTATTCCACAGGGTGTTAAGAAATTGGACTACAAATACATGTTTTTTTTTCATCCTGTTTAAATAAGCTATCAACATTTTTGGAAAACCTTAACCTCCCCAAAAAAGCTTCTTAACCTAACCAAAAAAGCTATGAGAAGTTAAAAAGGCTCTTGAGGAGGTTAAAGAGAACCTAAAATTTTGGCGAAAAACCGGAAATGTTTGGAAAAAACCAAAAATTCAGCAAGAAACTTGAAATGTTTAGCGAGAAACCCAAAGTTTCGGCAGGAAACTTGAAATTTTTAGCGGGAAACCCAAAATTTAGTCGGGAAACCTAGTGTTTCGGCGAGAAACTTAAAATTGTTGACGAATTTAATAGAAAAAATTCAGAAAAAACTGTTAACTACAGCTGAAAACTCGAAAAGTTTGGAGAAAAACCAAAAATTCAGCAAGGAACTTGAAATGTTTAGCGAAAAACCCAAAGTTTCGGCAGGAAACTTGAAATTTTTAGCGGAAAACCCAAAATTTAGTCGGGAAACCTAGTGTTTCGGCGAGAAACTTGAAATTGTTGGCGAATTTAATAGAAAAAATTCCGAAAAAACTGTTAACTACAGCTGAAAACCCGAAAAGTTTGGAGAAAAACCAAAAATTCAGCAAGAAACTTGAAATGTTTAGCGAGAAACCCAAAGTTTCGGCGGGAAACTTGAAATTTTTAGCGGGAAACCCAAAACTTAGTCGGGAAACCTAGTGTTTCGGGGAGAAACTTGAAATTTTTGGCGAATTTAATAGAAAAAATTCCGAAAAAACTGTTAACTACAGCTGAAAACCCGAAAAGTTTGGAGAAAAACCAAAAATTCAGCAAGAAACTTGAAATGCTTAGCGAAAAACCCAAAGTTTCGGCGGGAAACTTGAAATTTTTAGCGGGAAACCCAAAATTTAGTCGGGAAACTTAGTGTTTCGGCGAGAAACTTGAAATTGTTGGCGAATTTAATAGAAAAAATTCCGAAAAAACTGTTAACTACAACTGAAAACCCGAAAAGTATTTTGAATTCTTTTGTCGTTTAAATTGCTGGAAAATAGAGAATGACAAGATACTATCCCTAATTAGTGTTATAAGATATTTTTGGGGTAAAATATTTTTGTTTTCAATGTACTTTCATCCTAATTTTGATAATAACCTTGTAATTAATGACGTGTTCCTAAAAAAATTCACACACTATTCATTTTTATTGAATTTCAATAGTCACGTTTTTTATTTAATTGATTGTATAGAATATAACGTCATCGATGATCTACCGAGTAGTTTTATTGTACCACAAGGACAACTCACAACGCCAATATTATTAGGTGAAGGTTTTTTTTGAAATAATCAAATTTTTATAACGTCTTCAAGTACAATTACAAGATTTCTGTAAATAATATTCGCTACACTATTATTTACGTTAAAAGATCGTGATTCAAGACTCACTGAAATCGAAACCACAATTCAAAGAAGAAATCGAAAGTGAAACGATGTCTTTGGCCTTTACACTGATAAAAATTATTCAATTTCGCTGTGTAGGCTAGTAAGTCACGGATAATCTACACGATGCCAAAGATGAGAGGATGGGCTCTTGTTTTTGTCTACTAGAAAGTTGACGTTGAATAATCTTTTACGTGAAAACATTACATTACAAAATATTAAGGACGGATGGATTATAGGCAACTTTTTCAGCTTCTTATTAGCAAAAATGTTTAGGAATAATATAGAAAAAATAATTCACAAACACCCCTTTAGTTGAGAAATTTATATACTGGCACCGATATGTGGACATTTTAGCTGTCTTCATTAATTCATAACAATATCAAATTTGAACAAAGTAATTCTATAAACTTTTTAGACCTCACTATTTCAAATATAAATGAATTTTCTATGTTTCACAAACCATCACATACCTAGACATTACAATTCATAATATTGCGATCCACCCATTCAGCTTTCAACGAGGGGTGAACCACTGACCAAAAGTTGCACAGTAACATACCATATTTGATAAATGATACCAAAATTGCCAACTTAAAATACCAAAAGTTACCAGAAAATACCAACATTACCCTAAATATTACCAAATAATGACAAAACATTCCAAATATTATCAAAAAATTACTAATATTACCACAAAATTCCAAATATTACCATAAAATAGCAAATATTTCCAAATAATACCAAATTTAAAAGAAAAATACCAAAATATTTCCAAAAATACCATACTAGTGTACATCAAAAACCATCAGCGGTTCACCCCGAGGGGTGAATACCAAAACATTCCAAATATTACCATAAAATACTGAATATTACCGTTAAATATCAAATATTATCAAATAATACCAAAATATTTCCAAAAATACCATACTAGTGTACACCAAAATGCCATTTTTGACAAATAATATCCAAATTACCAACTTAGAATACCAAAAAATACCCCAAATAATACCAAAACTTTCCAAATATTACCATAAAATACCAAATATTTACCATACCGAATTTAAAATACCACAATATTTCCAAAAATACCATATTGGTGTACACCAAAATACACTTTCGATTCAAATTTTGAAATTTTACGTATAAAAGCCTCAAAATATCCTTAGAAATTTTTCAATTCCCCCGCTAATTTGTACACTCTCCGTTTATACAGAGTGTCCAAGAGAATAAAGGTTAGTTGAGACATAAAATCACATCTAGTATACTCCATTCAAAGATATTTCGTTTTAAGTTAACACCAACATGATAGATTCAAGATAAAAACCTACAAATCCGTATCCTACTCGTTTCTTAGAAAAGATCATGCCTAATATTATGATTTAGAAACAAATCCTTAAGATTAGATACCGAGTAAACGAAATATTGTGAAATATATTTTATCCTTGGTATTTTTTTTTCGATCCTATCCTTCACAAAAAAACTATTTTCTATAAAACCTTCCTCTGTACTTAGATTGATTTTTTACATTCAAGATTAAAAGTCTTCAATATAAATTACATACATTTACGACAAGATTAACTTTTGTGTCACTAATCTGGTGTCTTCTAGCCGCAAATGAGACGAGACCAAGAGTAAGTAATATGTCGACAAATAATATCTTTTTCACTCACGTTTTTACTGATAACTGTTTTAATAAAAATTATTTCTGGAACTTAAAGTCCTTCCGACCAATCAAAACTCAAAAAGACAACATGATAAAATACTAGACTGATTTTATTTTTATAGCAGTAGCAGTAAAGTTGTCGAAATGTGCAATTTTGAAACGATTTTTTTTTGTTGAAGTAGTTTTTTTACATTCCATTATTTAATAATCATACTGTATTAAAAATACTGATGAAAATTCTAATTAATTATCTATAATATATGCGTGAGCGTGTCTTCTGATTATACAAATACCAAGGTTGGAAAAAAAAACTATTATGGGATTTATTCGTCTATAGATTCTTTCCCGACGCATATTTATATATTCATGAAACTAACTAAACAAATAAAAAAAAAACTTTCATGACATCATGTTCAGCAGGCTACGCAAAGAAATGTCAGATAATTATATTTCTTATCGAAACGATTTGCTAAAAAACATTTGTATGTGACTTAAATTCAATATTACACACTAATATGCTCTCATTCTAATGGTTTTCTACGCCTTTATTGAGGTAAAACTTACTGGAGTATAAAAATATGTGGTAATAATAATTCTGTGAAAAATAAATTTCAACTTTATCATCAAATTTTTTAGAAATATTAATGTTAGTGTACGAAATCAAATTCTAAATCATTTTTAAGGTATGTTTCCCTATTTCCACAATTTTTTCTTTACTATTGCCAAAGAAATTCATTAGAATGTATTTTTAAGTTGTGATTTTTTTGAAATAAAAGATGAAAATTGTTTCATGATTAAATTCCTATTATTTCAACCCTATTTTATATAAAAAAACTGTCATTTTTAGGTTATTACCGCTAATTGCGCCCCCTAGCGGTAAAATTAGAGATCTAAAAATAATTTCATACTTTTCCTTTTGGCCGATTTTGTTATAAAAATTTTTTCCCGAAAATGATACGAAAAATATTTGCATAGATACAACAACTAACAGATAATAATAAGTAGTAATCTGCATATAAAAATACATGTAGGTATATTACAGCCACTGCCTACTAACTACCCTAATGTTAATAAGACTTTTCCTAGAATCACCAGCACGCCATTTCTACTTTTCGACAATTTTAATATTAAACTGTATGTTAAATCAATTGACAGTAAACGGAATTAAAAATTATAACAAATCTATTGTAAAAAATAAACGAAATTACCTTTTTTAAATAATAATTATCAGCTGATTTCCCCAATAACGATATTTGAAGAGTAATCCAATGTATAACTTTACTTTAATATTCATTTGATATCAAACAAGTAAAATATATCGATGAACGATATACAAGTAAATATATCTGCATATTATAACAGTATACCATACATAACAACCGCCACTGCCTACTACCCTAATGTTAATATGACATTTCCTAGAATCACCAGCACGCCATTACGACTTTTTGATAATTTTAGTATTATAACGTATGTTAAATCAATTTATCGTAAACGGAATTAAAAATTATAACAAATCTATTGTAAAATATAAACGAAATTACCTTTTTTAAATAATAGTTCTCAGCTGATTTCCCCAATAACGATATTTGAACAGTAATCCAATGTATAAAATGTACAACAAACACAAACACTTTTTATACCTAAATCCACTCGTTATTAAATCAAACACGATCTTACGAATAATACGAAAGTTTCCACGGTAAATTAAAATTATAAAGATTAATTATAAAACACTATACAAACAACGACTATAATACAATTTGGTGAGTAAAGCACTGGAGTTTTTCAATAAGCAGCACAGACGCGCCATTCAAAGCTGATTCTGAGTATTGTGTGTATGCGCGGGAGGCGAGACGCGTCGATTTCAACCGAAGCGGTACGATACGTTCAAAAAAAAAAAGGTTAGCCATGGGATTCTACCTGTTGATTGTCGAACGATGTTGTCGGTTCGGTGGGGGTGAAGAGGAAGCAGACGCTACCGAGAAACATCCGAAAATTTGATTCGCCAAATTGGATAGCTGAATAAGGCGACGTTGCCGGTTTAAATTATATAAGATTTTTATTAGAAACCAAGGATTTTTTTAAAAAATATGTATAAAAGTGCTGTATTAAAAATATTGGTGTATAATTACCTCATATTTCATTATTTATATCCCAGGAAGAGATATAAGAGTCCTGTAGGCGACATCCTCTTACCTGTAAAACAATAAAAATGTTCAAAGTTTTAAAATATATTTTAGAAGTTTTGTAATTTTATAAAATGTTCACTTTAAGCTAGCTATTAAAGGTTTTTAAAAGATAATTTATTTAAACATCATCTGAATAAGATATTTGAAGCGGTAAAATGTTTATACAGAATGTGCAAATTGCTATTACCTATAATATAGGTAGTTTTTATTGGGCATTAAAGTTATTAAGACAGAAAAAAGTAGCATTTAGTTTTTCGCAAATAACTCTGAAACCATAACAGATAATCGAAATCTGAAAAAAGATTCATGAAGATGAGGAAATTTACTATAATAAAGATATTCGGAATTGTACCTGTTTGATGTTATTATTGTTGATACTCAAGTTATTGGTTGATGGGTTATTTAACATTAGATATACTTTGATAAACTTTATTAACGAGGATGATACATAAGTGTATGTTACAATAAATCATAGAATACCATGACATATGACAAAGTCGTTGTTGTGTCAACGTCATGACATGTGACGTATGACACATCAGGTGTGTTCCGAACATCTGTATAATATCAAACAGTACCTATCTTTATTGCTAATAATTTTAAATTAACGCTGAAAATACGCGTACATGTAGCTGTTTTTTTTTAAACAAAATGCTTTTAGATTGTTCTAACTGACAGTAACTTGATATCATGATTTATTTAGTTGTGTTACGTCTCGGAAAAAAATGCCAAATCGGTCTATTGCATATCTGCTTGTTACGATTTGCTGTGTCATCTAAAAATATTCCAAGCCGTGCTCTTTTTTAAATACACAACGAATTCAATACTTCCTAACAGTATCTTTTTTCGAACCATTCGAAAAATTGCAAATGTTATGGAAAATTGTTTATTTTTTATTATTAAACACATCTTTATGGGACAGTTATTCTCGTCAAATTTCTAGGAAACAGTTTCCAATTATTAGTCCTGACTATGGTCGACTTTGAAAAGTAGGTTTCGTTTCTTACAGTTCTAGATTTAGCTATATCGCCCCCAATCTTAATTATTATCGATAAATTTCCTTATTTTTTCAGCGACGCGACAGACAAAATTCGATATCCTCAAAGTGGGATGACTTGAAATTTGTTTTCGGGATAAGTAAATCGCCTGCAGGATTTCGTTAAATACACCCGTTTAAATTCAAAGTCAATAATGATTTAACGATTAGAAAGTTGGAATCTACTCGGTTTTTGCTTATTCAGATTTAATTGGACCACTGGCTTTGAATTTACACTGAAAAACATAAAAATTAAAGATTTAAGAAAAAATTTTTACGTCATAATTTTTTTTATAAAATTGTGATCATTTTTTAAATAAATTTTTTTGTGTAGTTTTGCTCCATCTTTATATTCCCTCTTAATTAATTTAAATCTTTAAATTTACTGGAAAAAGGGTGTGAATAAATAAATCGCGTGGAAGTTGTTTATATTTTGCAAATTCGTTCGACATCAAAGGACTGTTTCTAAAAGTTTTGAACAAATTAACAGAAAATATAATTTTCTTTGTATCCCACCCTCATAAACAATAAAAGTACAAATATTTGGTGTTAAGAAGGGATAAAAATATGATGAAAGTTTGGCTGGCTGGTATCTCAATTGCCACAAAAACATAATAATCTGCACTGATAGTAGACAAGCCCTATTGGCCTTAAACAGACAACGTGTTATATCGAGGCTAGTACTAGAGTGCCACCAAGATTTAGCTGACGCCTCGGCAGATAACAATATTATCCTGAGGTGGGTTAAAGGGCACGACAGGAGTAAAGGAAATCGCATTGCTGATTCTTTAGCCAGGGAAGCAGCTGGACTAAAAATTCTAGGACCCAGTGACACCTACGGCCTAACGACTTCGACAATTGCGGAACTAGCCAAACGCTACACCCATACTCAATCCCTTAAGAGATGGGATGGAATCAAAGGATGCAATCTTGCCAGGATCACCCTGGGCGACCCTGGGAAGCTGGAGCCGAAGAAATATTTGGCGATGACCAGGAGAAACCTACGTTTAACAGTAGGATTTCTGACTGGTCACTGTCAACTAGGGAAACACCTCCATACTATGGGGCTAGTGGACACACCTCTATGCAGGATGTGTGAACAGGAAGATGAAACTGTCAGGCATGTCTTATGCGAGTGTCCGGAGTTATCGTCAATAAGAGAGTGTGTGTTCGGTGAGTCTTGGCCTACACCTGCCGATATAAAGGAGATGTCTCCTAGTGACCTGTCCACCTTCCTGAGAAGGACAGGATGGACAATGACCTAGGAAGACAACTCCTCGGGAGGATGTACAATGGGTCACATGTGGCCTAAGTGCTGTGAGCCTACACTCACCCTCCCTACTCTACAGATACAGATACAGATGATGAAAGTTTGACCGAAACGAGATAATTCTTATAGCATTAATTGTTTGAGGTAGGGCACCGTCTGTCGAATATAAAAACACTCTGTATATGAAAAACAAAAATTCTTTTTACCTTTTTTTTCCAAAAATCCTAAACGAGTCAATAAATTTTCTTCAAAATAACTGAAAGTTATTTAGAAAGTAATTAAAACGTTGGAAAACCAGATGCTCATTCAAACTAAAAGAAAATACGCAAGTTTTCCACACATTTTCCACCACAACTAGTGAATTTAGACAATTTTTTCATTTATGCAATAGATTTACCACCAGGTGACTGTCAAATCAAAACTTCTGTCAACTCAATAGAAATAATCGTTATGACTAATATTCCAAAGGTCGGCCTTTTACGAATTGTTAATTAAACAAGAAATTCAACTTTTATTAATTGTATTTATTTTATTTATATGGTTAACATCGACATATTTATTAAAACTATCGATATACTGGGTGAATAAGTTACAAAGTCCAAAATTAATAATAAGCATGCTGGTTTATTGTAATATTTCCGTCTCACGGCATTTTAGGTTTATGAAATGTCAAAAGTTAACAGGTTGACTAAAAACAAGACAATATCTTTGTAATATTTTGATATTTGTATATAAATTTATTAAATTTTCCACCAGTTCTCCATTGTTATTCATCACAGAAACACCAAATTCATTAAATTTCCTCCCGATTCATTCGGTTCACTAAATTTTGCATCCGTTTCCATTTTCTAAAAAACGACACAGCATGTGAAAAATCGACTGCAGAATTTTTTTCCTCGTTTTTCCTCTCGAAAAGATTTCTTAATTACAAAGTCTCATTGATTTTTCAACTGCTGTGAATTTTCGTTTTGTACGAATATTCTTTTGAAACTCTCACACCTCTTTCGACTTTTTCAGTAATTCAATTAACGGAGAAACTTTCATAATAATCCGATAAGTTTCCGTACACTTTTTTTCAAAAATTACATGCTCCAATTCGACAAAAATATTTTAAAATGAATTTTTTATTTTTATATGCAAGTCAGTAACGCCACTGGCTGATACGCCACACCCACGACCATCTGGTGTCCCAAAGTTATTGTGGTCGGACTACAATATGATTTTTTGTTTATTTTTCCAATTTACCCCAAAAACGTCTAACAAATTTACCAAACTAGCTTATTATGTATCACATAACAATATTATCCTGAGGTGGGTTAAAGGGCACGACAGGAGTAAAGGAAATCGCATTGCTGATTCTTTAGCCAGGGAAGCCGCTGGACTAAAAATTCTAGGACCCAGTGACACCTACGGCCTAACGACTTCGACAATTGCGGAACTAGCCAAACGCTACACCCATACTCAATCCCTTAAGAGATGGGATGGAATCAAAGGATGCAGTTTTGCCAGGATCACCCTGGGCGACCCTGGGAAGCTGGAGCCGAAGAAATATTTGGCGATGACCAGGAGAAACCTACGTTTAACAGTAGGATTTCTGACTGGTCACTGTCAACTAGGGAAACACCTCCATACTATGGGGCTAGTGGACACACCTCTATGCAGGATGTGTGAACAGGAAGATGAAACTGTCAGGCATGTCTTATGCGAGTGTCCGGAGTTATCGTCAATAAGAGAGTGTGTGTTCGGTGAGTCTTGGCCTACACCTGCCGATATAAAGGATGTGTCTCCTAGTGACCTGTCCACCTTCCTGAGAAGGACAGGATGGACAATGACCTAGGAAGACAACTCCTCGGGAGGATGTACAATGGGTCACATGTGGCCTAAGTGCTGTGAGCCTACACTCACTCTCCCTACTCTACAGATACAGAGATACAGATGTATCACCCTATAAAATAAACATAATTTCAAAGCAAACATTCATTTAAAGCTCATAGGAATCTGTTGAATTTGAGCTTATTGTTAGCGCTTGTAGCTCCGAATTGTTAATTATTATTTAAAAGCTCGATTAGTATATTTTGTCGATGGCATCGTGTGATAATACCGAGTAAAACCTTTGAGGATTAAAAGTTAATCAATAGGAATCATAGAGTTTTAGTTGTGTAGAGTAATAATTTTGATAAAGCTTGTTTCCATTATTGAGATTTTCTAAATGGAACTAACTTTCGTTATGGATAGAACATAATTTGGTGTTAAAAATTGTGTTTAATTATTTAGGATGTAAATTGGACTACGTAAAATTTAATTTCCATCTAAATATATTGAAATACAATAAAAACCACAATTATTTGTTAATAAATAATTAATTTCGTTGAATTGCATCATTGTATATTTAAATATTTACATAATTAAAATATTTATATCTGGAAAATTAATAACGAAATTATAGAAAATTAATAAGCATGTGAATGCGACCGCGGAACGATTTCATTTAATCAATTTATTAACCTATTTTTTCCAAATGGATAAACTAGATCGACCGTGTAATGTTAAATACCCATTGAAAGGTTTGTTCGGATATTTGTTAATTGTGATAAACAAACGATGAAAATTTATACATCCAATTAATAAATTTATGTTTGGTGGTTTGCAATTCAAAATTCATTATTTAAATTTACCATATAGTCGGGTGGTCGATTTTAACATAAAATTCGGATTCAGCGCACACAAAAAAACCCCATAACGATTTTCGGTTCGTTATTGTCGATATTTCCAGAAAAATTCTCGAAGATGACGTCCGCGTCCAGGATGGGGCCCACCAGGTGTCCGTGGGGTGTTCGCCGATGGTATATTCGAACCCAAAAATCGCATAAAGTTCGGGATAGTCCCCGGAGAGTTCGTCGGCGTTCCTGAGCTCCAGGTGTTCGTTTGTAATAGGTACAAAGTAGGTACAAATGGTATAAATAATTTTTGCAAGCGAATGCAAAAAACCGCATTCCGATACGTCCTATCCTAAAAGATTTCCTATTTCCTAACTTTTGGATTTTTGTTACAAGTTAGGTACTCTGAAGTGTGTAAAAAAAAAATTTCGAAAGTATTGTTTCCTAAATTTTGAAAAAATATCGAAGATAGAGAAAATTTTGATAAATTCTACTTAATGTTTGGGAATATTATTTCACAAATTCATTCATATAAGTAAAATTTTATCCTGAATCGATTGGTAGCCATTACAATGCTATAACTTCTCAATTATATGACTTATGAATTTTTTTTTGGTTTTCCGCTACCCTCACTTTGACAATTTATAAAATGGAAGCTCTTTCGGCTATAGTATTTTTGAACTTTTTTCTAATAAATTCATCTTTCAGGAATACTCTGCCAAAATTTCAGATGAAAATTCACAGTTTTTTAGTTTATACAAATTTTTCACGTTTGTATTGTGATATTTTTCGAAAATTTCATACTACTATAGAGAAAAATATTATTTTAACAAAAACTTGAGTCTACTGGTCCATTTCTCATTTCAAAAAAAATAATTTGATCAATTTTCACTGATTTCCTATCAAAGAAATAATTTTTTTTTTGAAAATTTTCATCCAAAAATCGGAAAATCTTGTTTTTTTCCTAAAATTAGAAAATTCATCCAACCAAAAGCAAAATTTTATCCTGAATCGACAACCCAACGTTGTAACAAAGTTCCATCTTTCTATAATATAAAAAAGACAAATTATACTGTCTGCTACAATTCAAGATCGTGATCCCGCATCACCCGGTCCATATTAAATGGTCTACTAATTAGTAGAGGTCATTTCAATCAGTCTTTCAATTTGACTCACCAAACTGAACTTACGATGTAATAAAATAGTTTCGTCCTTACCCGAGTTATCTGCTCTAGTTCGCTTTTAATTAAGTGATAAAGTGACACTCAGCAATTCATCTGTTCAGTATAACGCCAGGTACACCAAAAGGGATGACTTCCCTTTGTTTAAATCAAATAAAAATAAAATTTACAACTTTCTAACACATCTCGAGAAATTTATAAGGAACATTTTTCTTTTTATTGCTACACAATGAGTCTTAAGCGGATATGTTATTTACGTCAGCAAACTAAACTTATATAATTACAGATCAACAAAACTTGATACTTTAACTTATGGAATCCAATTAGCTATCAACCAATTGAAACTAGTCATCGAGCTTTTATCTCAACGACCAGGTGTAGAGAGATAGATATACGAGAAGTGGATGTAAAGCTTACTTACATATAGGTATAATGTTTGAATACACATTCAAACATACGCACACGTGTAGGGCATCTAATGAAATTCCTGGAAAGCTCATTGACAGTTGGAATTGAATTCAAAATTAGATTTACTTAATCAGTCGGAGAATTAATTTGTTAAAATGCGGTTAGAGGATATTGGCATGATGGTGAAACGGTTTCGGTTGGAAACGTAGCACGTTACAAAGCTTCAATGATAACCTTTGATATACATATAGAGATACAAGCAATGAGAAACGGATTTAATGTATAAATAGTCCACGAACAAAAAATTTCTATAAATTTACTTCATGAAACATCAAGTATTTAGCTGGACAGCTGGATTCGGAGCTACTGTAAGAAACCACGCCTCTTCACCTTCCAATATTTGTTGGTTATGTGCGATTTAGTATCCAAGTGATTTCTTTTGGCAATAACGACTTCCAAAATAAAAATGAATACGTAAATAAAACAAAATAAGATTCAAGAAACAAAAAATTAATGAATTAAAAGCCGAATCTATTGAACAAAGATAATCTCGTATCTCTGAGGTGATTCGGTGTAATGTTTGCACAATACCACGATACAATTTCAATTTTCTCCTGAAGGGTGTACATTCTGATATCTCTATGAATTTATTTTATTTTGAATAGGTATGGGCTTGAACAGTACCCGGATATCGACTTCTGTTTACTGTCTGACGTTCTTTAAGTTGAGAATATACGGAGTGGTGGGAATTGTACGAATTGTACTGAACGATCGTGTTTTTAATCTATTAAAACTTGATATTGGTCAAAAACAGTTCCTTATTGCATATATCTGTATACAGAAAGAAATTACAGAAAATTATTAATAAAAGTCATCATTTTGATGTTGCAATTTTATGATCTTTGCAGCACACACTAGATGTTCGTAAATCAAGCCAAGTGGATGCTTTAAAGATCCATCACATATAAAAAGCCATAAATTGTGTCAAGGACTTTTTTTATATACACCACATAATTGTAGATAGTTTCGATATTATTAGCATCAAAAAAACTTTATTACGTAATTGCTTATAATATTCAAAGTATGTTATCTCATTTCGACACTCTACGTATTATTAAACGCAATATTGTAATGTTTTGAATTCTCCCCAATCTACGTAGCTGGTTGACACTGATTCCGAGGCCTCTTATATATAGAGCTAGACAGAAAGCTTATTTTGACCAGAACGTAAATCGTTACGTATATAGATTTAAACGATCCTCCAGATTTACTCCATGTAAATTAGGTAGTATATTTTCTTTAGGAGATAGGCCACTCCATCGCTTCTCGTCAACTACAGGGTGTTTTTAAAAATAATCCAAAATTTGTCGTGACAAGGTTCTAGTGACTAGGGTTAGAGTTTCATCTTTTGTCTGTATACATCTCTTGAACATCTCCAACAAACTGACTATGGTGTTATACTCTAACTAAAGTCAGTGTGATGGCCATAAAATAATAATTTTGTAAGCAGGTTAATTTTTTTCATTCAAATTGATACAGTAGATTAACATTATTTCACAATATTCGCCATTGGGCGGCTTTTTCCTTCAAAGGGATTAAAAATATGGGTCCTCACATTAACTTTGGAAGAACTTTAACTGTTTTTACCCTTACTTTGCGCTACTATACCAAATACATTTTTTTGATAACAGAAATATTTAATATTGTTTGTAGTGACATCCTGTATGTTGTAACACTCCATTCACACTGTTCCTTCTTATTCTGTTTGTTTAAGGGATTTGCAAGGAGGAAAGGATTAAGCCAGGACGTTCCGCAGGACAAAAATGGGGAAAAGGGAGGTATTGTTTATTTTTGGATTTAGGTAATTGGTTTTTGATTACGTGGATTTTACTTAAAACCGGACAGCTGTAATAAAAACAAAGAAAGATTCATTTAAAAAACAATAAATGTTATATACAGTGTGACCCATTTTGTTTGGAAGCACCCCTATAAAATCCGCATTTTTCAACCGATTTTGATTTAGTCTTTTTTGTTAGATTCAGTATCAAAAACAGAATTTGAGCACAAATTTTCATACCATAATAGCTATTTTCAAGGCCCTCTATGTTAATTTTTCTTTGCCAAAAAAGACGAAAGTATATTAGGCATTTTTTTTTCTCAAATATGACTACACCACTGAATTCAGAATCATCACAAATGTAAACTATCAAAATTTTTTAAAAAAAGTTTTACTAACAACAAAGTTATCACTAGATGAATTTGGAAAAAGTGGTTTTTTAATTAATTTTTTACTAAGAATGTAGACACATTTTAAAAATGGCAACATGGTAAACAAAAACTAGGACTCAAACATATTGCACTGTAAAAATTCGAAGCCGATACCTTAAACCGTTCTGGAGTTATAGCTTCTGAGAGTAATGTAAAATTGTGCTGATGTGACGAAAATACAAATTAACACCAAATAATACATTTTGATTAATAAACTACTTAATAATAATTGAATTCTACATTTTTGTAGCCTCGACTAGACCTCCGTTAATTTCCACACATTTCTCGTATCGTTTGCGACTATGTCTTAGCGCTTTTTTATTTCATGTGGCGTTATTCCAGCACATGCCTGTCGTATTCTGTCACACAGTTCTGCTCTATTCCTTGGACGTGTCTTATACACTTTTTGTGTCAAAAGACCCCACAGATAAAAATCCAATATAGTTAAATCGGGCGATCTAGGAGGCCATTTGGAAATTTTTCATTAAGCCGCTGCCTGACAATCCTAGAATAGTGTACAGAACAACCATCTAACTGAAATGTCAAATTTCTTCTTTCTGCTAGTGGCAGTTCGTCAATCACTGCGGATAACTCACCTTCCAAGAATTCCATGAAGTTATTGGCATTCATGTTACCCTCAAAAAAGAATGGACCTATTATCCAGTCTTTTAAAATTTCGGCTTCGAATTTTTACAGTGCAATATGTTTGAGTCCTAGTTTTTCTTTACTATGTTGCCATTTTTAAAATCTACATTCTTAGTAAAAAATTAATTAAAAAACAACTTTTTCCAAATTCATGTAGTGATAACTTTGTTGTTAATAAAACTTTTTTTATAAAATTTTGATAGTTTACATTTGTGATGATTCTGAATCTAGTGGTGTAGTCATATTTGAGAAAAAAAAAATGCCTAATATACTTTCGTCTTTTTTGGCAAAGAAAAATTAACGTAGAGGGCCTTGAAAATGGCTATTATGGTATGAAAATTTGTGCCCAAATACTGTTTTGGATACTGAATCTAACAAAAAAGACTAAATCAAAATCGGTTGAAAAATGCGGATTTTATAGGGGTGCTTCCAAAAAAAATGGGTCACACTGTATAAGCAAAAATTTATTTGGCGCGGTCGATAGGATAAGAATTTGCTAAAAATCCACGTTTCATCCAAAACCGTTCGTTTAAATGGGAGACAAGGGGATACAAATTTACTTCGATGACTTCAAACAATAACAAACTTCTTTGATTCAAAGAAGATCCGTTGTTTGAATAGGGAATAGGGAAGAATGTTATCAGTCTAACTCTAGCAGGAGTTGTGTTTTTGTTCACTTTAGTCTTCACCCTTTTGGGGACAAGTCATTACTTCATATTGCTTAGAAGGATACGTTTAGTAAAAGTGTTTTCGTATAAAAGGATTAGAACAGAAAGGGTTAGCGAATTTGGAATGGACCTAGTTATATCGAAGAAGAAGTTTTGTGTGTAGCGAAAGTGAGTCGATTATCAAATCACAACTGACAAAACATCAGTCACCACAATCATCTGATTGGTATCGTTCAATTGGAAGTAATTAGTAAGTTGGTAACACAAAAGAAACTAGATTTCTCTCTAGAATATAAAATTGCGATTGTATCGAATTGCAGATACTGATCATGCTTTCGATCAAGGAATCTTACGTCTTTTATTGCATTCATTCATTCGATTGAGTGCAGAGGCAGTGTTCAGTCAGAGAGTTCCTTGTCTACCTTGTAAACTCTTTGTATGGAGTTGCCTTTGTGTCGAACTCGATTTGAGTTGGTGTTCCCTATCTCGTTTTCGAGAGTCTCGCATGGTTTCGTCTCGTTTTCGAGACGATACTCGGACCAGACGAGGCGGGACTTTTGTTGGTCTCGTCTCGAGTCTCGTGCATGAGGTATCGCGTCTCGCGCGAGAGTCTCGCAGGTGAATATTTCTGAATGAACAACTCATTTGCCGGCACTCATATTTGTTGTCTCTTGCCAGCTTGTTGAGGGATTATTTACAGTTTTTTACCATGTCAAGCGGCCTTTAGAGAATGGACTCATATTTTTGGCGCCCAACTGAACCTTCACTCATCTTTCTAACGTTCTATTCAAATCGTTCCTGGAATTTTCTACAAATATTTTACCACTGCAAACTTTTTCTCTACCATCAAATGATATGTATATAATGCACAACAATGTACCCAGATTTATTATTAAAATGGTAACATGCTCTGTGTGTGTGTGTAGACTTTAACCGTTAGTAGGTCTCGCGGGAAGTAGTTAAATATAATGCGGTCGGGAACAACTCTCGAGGTACGCTAAAACGAAAATCTTGGTTTATTGTCTAGAAGAATGGTTAATTTTCGTTTAAGAAAATATTATCATGAAGGATTTTAAGGATAATATCGTATTGTGTAGATTCAAATTCGAAATAGAAGGACACTAATTCCACTACAATACCAGATTATTGTTTGATTCGAAGACTGCTTTAATGCGAAATTTAATCAAGACAAATAATCTGTTCCGATACCGAGTTTTCAGCAATTAGCTTTGGTCTCTTTTTAGGGCTCTAAAACCACTTCCTTTGTGTACTTAATTCGAAGATGATGTAAACTACACTGTTAAATTTTATACTCTCTTTATATAGAACCCTTACGTTACGAGAATTTCATTTTCGTCCATTACGAACGACTGTACGATCATTTTATGTCAAGAAGGGTCCTGGGCTTTATCCTTCTCCTTGGAAACCGCGAAATATTGTGTTGTTTTCAAGTGACCAAGACGATTCCATGAATAATGTAAAAGAGAGATACAATATGCAACCGGTGGTCACTTTAGGGGGTCGTGATCACTTAGGGATGTTTGTACGATTTATATTTTTGACAAAAAATGTTTTTTTTCCTGTCCTAAGCTTTATTTTCCCTTTACAGTGTTGCTTTTTCACAAATTGTAGTGACGAGCATCCTGTATATTATTATGTATATGTAGAGAATCTAAAATCCCCGTCTCACTCGTGAAATTTTGCAGCAAAGGCGACCTGGGAAATAATTAAACTCGCTGCCCATTTATTATGTATTGCCAACCTCACGGCCACACAAACGCTCAACTTATTATTCATACCAACATTATTACTATCTTGAATTATTGAAAATACTCCAAAATCCCCCGGCTTTTTACTTAAAACAAGGAAAGTCTAAAAGGCGAAGATTGTCTACTACCTGTTTTTAAGCTGTAAAGAATAGCATACTAGATTACGGGTTAATTATTCAAAAAATTATGGTCATAGATTAAATTCAAAAAGTTACATTTCAAAGCGTTTTAAATATTTTTAATTTCTCGGGATTTTTTAATGAAACACCCTGTATACTATTATTTTTCTTCCCAATTTTCCATTTATTACAAATTCTTAACGAAACGTGATAATTTTAATACACAAAAACATCTCCCGCTCTCCTAAATTACTTAATTTTTCAACATTATAGTAAATATTCACAGTTGCTAATAGATTTTTAATTTTTTTTTTCTAAAAAATCAATTGGGGTCGTTTCGGGAGAACATGGAGGCCACTTACAGCTTTATACATTCCAATTCAGCAATTAGGAAACTATTTCTACTGAAAACGCTGACAAATTCAAGTTGTTCGTATTAAATATTTGACAAGAATGAGTGGCAAAGGTTTTAATATAAAACTGAATGCACCCGCCGCTGTCGCATTGCTGTCAGTGAAACTTGTGGTCATTTCGGGGAACATGGAGGCCACTTAGAGCCTTATAAATTCCAACTCAGCAATTACTTTATTAATATCATAGTGAATATTCAAATTTTTTAATAGATTCTTAAGGTTGTTTTTCTTGAAAATCAATTGGGGTCGTTTCGGGAGAACATGGAGGCCACTTACAGCCTTATACATTCCAATTCAGCAATTAGGAAACTATTTTTACTGAAAACGCTGACAAATTCGAATTGTTCGTATTAAATATTTGACAAGAATCAGTGGCAAAGGTTTTAATATAAAACCGAATGAACCCGCCGCTGTTGCAGTGCTGTAAGTGAAACTTGGGGTCATTTCGGGGAACATGGAGGCCACTCAGAGCCTTATAAATTCCAACTCAGCAATTACTTTATTAATATCATAGTGAATATTCAAATTTTTTAATAGATTTTCAAAGTTGTTTTTCTAAAAAATCAATTGGGGTCGTTTCGGGAGAACATGGAGGCCACTTACAGCCTTATACATTCCAATTCAGCAATTAGGAAACTATTTCTACTGAAACCGCTTACAAATTCAAGTTGTTCGTATTAAATATTTGACAAGGATGAGTGGCAAAGGTTTTAATATAAAACTGAATGCACCCGCCGCTGTCGCATTGCTGTCAGTGAAACTTGGGGTCATTTCGGGGAGCATGGAGGCCACTTAGAGCCTTATAAATTCCAACTCAGCAGTTCCTTTATTAATATCATAGTGAATATTCAAATTTTTTAATAGATTCTTAAAGTTGTTTTTCTTAAAAATCAATTGGGGTCGTTTCGGGAGAACATGGAGGCCACTTACAGCCTTATACATTCCAATTCAGCAATTAGGAAACTATTTCTACTGAAAACGCTGACAAATTCAAGTTGTTCGTATTAAATATTTGACAAGAATGAGTGGCAAAGGTTTTAATATAAAACCGAATGAACCCGCCGCTGTTGCATTGCTGTCAGAGAAACTTGGGGTCATTTCGGGGAACATGGAGGCCACTTAGAGCCTTATAAATTCCAACTCAGCAATTACTTTATTAATATCATAGTGAATGTTTAAATTTTCTAATAGATTTTCAAAGTTGTTTTTCTAAAAAATCAATTGGGGTCGTTTCGGGAGAACATGGAGGCCACTTACAGCCTTATACATTCCAATTCAGCAATTAGGAAACTATTTCTACTGAAAACGCTTACAAATTCAAGTTGTTCGTATTAAATATTTGACAAGGATGAGTGGCAAAGGTTTTAATATAAAACTGAATGCTCCCGCCGCTGTTGCATTGCTGTCAGTGAAACTTGTGGTCATTTCGGGGAACATGGAGGCCACTTAGAGCCTTATAAATTCCAACTCGGCAATTACTTTATTAATATCATAGTGAATAATAGATTTTCAAAGTTGTTTTTCTAAAAAATCAATTGGGGTCGTTTCGGGAGAACATGGAGGCCACTTACAGCCTTATACATTCCAATTCAGCAATTAGGAAACTATTTCTACTGAAAACGCTTACAAATTCAAGTTGTTCGTATTAAATATTTGACAAGAATGAGTGACAAAGGTTTTAATATAAAACTGAATGCACCCGCCGCTGTCGCATTGCTGTCAGTGAAACTTGTGGTCATTTCGGGGAACATGGAGGCCACTTAGAGCCTTATAAATTCCAACTCAGCAATTACTTTATTAATATCATAGTGAATATTCAAATTTTTTAATAGATTTTTAATATTGTTTTTCTAAAAAATCAATTGGGGTCGTTTCGGGAGAACATGGAGGCCACTTACAGCTTAATACATTCCAATTCAGCAATTAGGAAACTATTTCTACTGAAAACGCTTACAAATTCAAGTTGTTCGTATTAAATATTTGACAAGGATGAGTGGCAAAGGTTTTAATATAAAACTGAATGCACCCGCCGCTGTTGCATTGCTGTCAGTGAAACTTGTGGTCATTTCGGGGAACATGGAGGCCACTTAGAGCCTTATAAATTCCAACTCAGCAATTACTTTATTAATATCATAGTGAATATTCAAATTTTTTAATAGATTTTTAATATTGTTTTTCTAAAAAATCAATTGGGGTCGTTTCGGGAGAACATGGAGGCCACTTACAGCTTAATACATTCCAATTCAGCAATTAGGAAACTATTTCTACTGAAAACGCTTACAAATTCAAGTTGTTCGTATTAAATATTTGACAAGGATGAGTGGCAAAGGTTTTAATATAAAACTGAATGCACCCGCCGCTGTTGCATTGCTGTCAGTGAAACTTGTGGTCATTTCGGGGAACATGGAGGCCACTTAGAGCCTTATAAATTCCAACTCAGCAATTACTTTATTAATATCATAGTGAATATTCAAATTTTTTAATAGATTTTTAATATTGTTTTTCTAAAAAATCAATTGGGGTCGTTTCGGGAGAACAAGGAGGCCACTTACAGCTTTATACATTCCAATTCAGCAATTAGGAAACTATTTCTACTGAAAACGCTGACAAATTCAAGTTGTTCGTATTAAATATTTGACAAGAATGAGTGGCAAAGGTTTTAATATAAAACCGAATGAACCCGCCGCTGTTGCATTGCTGTCAGAGAAACTTGGGGTCATTTCGGGGAACATGGAGGCCACTTAGAGCCTTATAAATTCCAACTCAGCAATTACTTTATTAATATCATAGTGAATGTTTAAATTTTCTAATAGATTTTCAAAGTTGTTTTTCTAAAAAATCAATTGGGGTCGTTTCGGGAGAACATGGAGGCCACTTACAGCCTTATACATTCCAATTCAGCAATTAGGAAACTATTTCTACTGAAAACGCTTACAAATTCAAGTTGTTCGTATTAAATATTTGACAAGGATGAGTGGCAAAGGTTTTAATATAAAACTGAATGCTCCCGCCGCTGTTGCATTGCTGTCAGTGAAACTTGTGGTCATTTCGGGGAACATGGAGGCCACTTAGAGCCTTATAAATTCCAACTCGGCAATTACTTTATTAATATCATAGTGAATAATAGATTTTCAAAGTTGTTTTTCTAAAAAATCAATTGGGGTCGTTTCGGGAGAACATGGAGGCCACTTACAGCCTTATACATTCCAATTCAGCAATTAGGAAACTATTTCTACTGAAAACGCTTACAAATTCAAGTTGTTCGTATTAAATATTTGACAAGAATGAGTGACAAAGGTTTTAATATAAAACTGAATGCACCCGCCGCTGTCGCATTGCTGTCAGTGAAACTTGTGGTCATTTCGGGGAACATGGAGGCCACTTAGAGCCTTATAAATTCCAACTCAGCAATTACTTTATTAATATCATAGTGAATATTCAAATTTTTTAATAGATTTTTAATATTGTTTTTCTAAAAAATCAATTGGGGTCGTTTCGGGAGAACATGGAGGCCACTTACAGCTTAATACATTCCAATTCAGCAATTAGGAAACTATTTCTACTGAAAACGCTTACAAATTCAAGTTGTTCGTATTAAATATTTGACAAGGATGAGTGGCAAAGGTTTTAATATAAAACTGAATGCACCCGCCGCTGTTGCATTGCTGTCAGTGAAACTTGTGGTCATTTCGGGGAACATGGAGGCCACTTAGAGCCTTATAAATTCCAACTCAGCAATTACTTTATTAATATCATAGTGAATATTCAAATTTTTTAATAGATTTTTAATATTGTTTTTCTAAAAAATCAATTGGGGTCGTTTCGGGAGAACAAGGAGGCCACTTACAGCTTTATACATTCCAATTCAGCAATTAGGAAACTATTTCTACTGAAAACGCTTACAAATTCAAGTTGTTCGTATTAAATATTTGACAAGAATGAGTGGCAAAGGTTTTAATATAAAACTGAATGCACCCGCCGCTGTTGCATTGCTGTAAATGAAATATATGAGTTTGTATTGAAAGATATTTCACGAAATTAAATCCTAAAATTTGATAGTTAACTACTGTACCCGCATTGTATGCCGGTAATATGGGTTGTCTGCCGATGAAAATGAACAATGTACCATTTAGAGCAATGAAACATGAAAAGCGAAAGAGGATTGTTACGATATCTGTATTAATTAGTAAGTAGTGCACCTGTTACAAAAAAAAAATCACTTTTTACTCGAGTATTAGGGATTTTCTGTATTGTTCGTGTATGATGATACATTTGATCGAGAGATTGAAATTCTACCTACTTGTTGAACCCCTCAGCGCTCCAAACTAATCGAACTGTTGAACCAAGTTAATATTTGTAGCAAATAATTCATTTTAAAAGGGAAGAATTTTTTTTAATCCAAGCTAATCAAATTATAAACTTCTTTTTAAAATATAAATGGGAAAAATTTGGAATACATTCGACGGAAGGTCAGGAAAACGCAGAGCGCCTCTGGGTAAGTACAATTTCTTCATTATATTTTTGGTCCCCGGAGGCCGAAATACCCACATGACGTTTTCAATTTACCCCACGACGTCGACGTCTTATCTATTTAACCTGCGGGCCAATGTTGCGACGTCAGGAGATGTAAAGCGTCGTTGGCAGACGAGATAGAAACAAAGAATGTTACACAGTACAATTTATCGGTTAAAGATTATATTCGTTTGATTTTGAACCGGAACAGTGATCTATAGGTTTCTATACAGTTTTTTAATATCTTCTAACTGTAAATGGCATTGAGGAACAGGTGACAGCTATAGCTACTCATTGGGAAACTACACCTCTGTATTTCAGGTAGAGGTATATGCAATCTTGCAATGTGCGAGGAAAGCTGCCGAAGTCAAGCAGCTAAGAATTTGTACAAACTGGTGCAGGCAGTGTATCAGGCAAAAAATATCCAATAAAACAATCTGACAAGGTTAATTATAGACCGAAATCGACAACGAAAATTTCAAAAACTTTTAATTAGCTATGCTTTTTCGTTAACGATAATGTACGTATAACAGTTGTCGGTTTTTGGAAAACACGAATGAAAAGCTGGAAAAGCGAAACAATAGAGTCGGCCGTAGTGAATGGTAATATCTATTCGAAAAGTTTCCCCGCTGATTTTCCAGCGATTTCACTCGATTTTGTGCACATTTCAAATGATATTTTACGGCACGTTTACGAAGCTCTATCTGTTTAGATAGAGGATGGTTTATTTCGTTCGACATTCATCGACGTTTGATAACACGTTTTTTGATATTGAAAACGATAAGAAAGGTTGCGTTTTTTTGTTAACATACAGGGTTTGGAAAAGCTTGTTGGGTAGGAATGTAAGTAGAGTTAAAAATTATTTTATATTCATGAGAAAATTGGGATTATAGTTGTAGATAACGCTAGTTACCATTCTCGTTACATTGAGAAGATGCCAAACACATCATGGAGAAAACAAGAGATCATTTTGAATGACTAACGAACAAAAATATTATTTTTCCTCAAAAATTTGTCAAACCAGAACTTCTACAAGTTGTAGAATTGAATAAGCCTCCTGCTCGATGTGGAGTGGACGAACTAGCAAACAAACGTGGTTTTGACGTAGTACGACTTCCCTCATATCACTGCCAATTAAATCCGATAGAATTGATATAGGTCGACATAATACTACATTCAAGCAACAAGAAGGAATGGGATCCAAATACCATTACCAGACTTGCAAAGAATGCCATTCAATGGTACACAGACGGCTCAAAAGCAATAGAAGGAACTGGGATAGGAGTGTACGGGCCAGGAACCAAACACTCTGAAAGCTTGGGAAAAACCCCAAGTATCTTTCAAGCGGAAATTCACGCAATAAGAAAGTGTGCCCAGTTCAATATTGACAAAGGATATATAGAAGGCAAAGGATTATCATAATGTCTGATAGTCAAGCAGCCATTAAAGCGCTGAGTTCCTGTGTAATCAGTTCCAAAATGGTGTGGGAATGCCTAGGCAAACTTAATGAACTAGGCGAGAACAATATAGTCACCTTACTGTGGATTCCAGGACACACTGGAATAGAAGGAAACGAAATAGCAGATGAACTAGCAAAGAGGGGGAGTGAAATACCCTTTTGGGGGCCGGAACCTTTTTGCGGAATCAGCTCCAATGTAATATTGGAAGAAATAGGTAAAGCCGAAGAAAAGAGAAGATCTGACAATTGGAAATATCTAGTAGGGCTTAGGCAATCAAAGATTCTTCTGGGTGACTACAACCTGTTGAGATCAAATGAATGCATAAGTCAAAGCAAAACTGCACTAAGAGTTTTAACAGGAATCCTAACGGGACATTGTCGCCTGAATGGACACCTTAAAAAGCTCAAAATAGTGGAGGAAGAAGATTGTAGATTTTGTGGAATGGAAGAAGAAACCTCCATCCACATACTTGCGAACTGCACAGTATTTCAGAATCCTAGGGCACAGTACCTGGGAGACTACTGGATAGAAGAGGGACAGTTACCTAAGTTGAGGCCTGCAGATATCCTAAAATTCCTCCGGGAAATAGGACTAAAGGAGCTACTAGTATCTGAGACTCTCCTCAGGAACTAAGTAGAAGTAAGGGGGCACAATAGATCTTTTAGGTCTCAGTGAATGTTACCCCAAAATACATACATACATACAATACTACATTCAAACTAAAAGATGTGCAAGCATAAATTTTCCGCTCTTGTGAGTCTAAACAATACTTTCTGACCTATTTTTGGAGTTCAGCAGTAAGGTAGGCATACAAAATAATTTCCCTTCAAATTTTCTATAAAAACCCCAAATTCTATGCGGTTGTTACAACTGTAGCTAGGGTAGGCGGGATAATTCCCAATCAGACATTATGATTAACTTATTAGTTCGTGAAACCACGAGTAGAATCGCATTAACTCGTCTGATTAGCATTCCATATTAATCCCGAAACGTCCCGAATACAACAATCGCTCCGGATTAAACGGATAGACGGTGAACGCCAACGAACAATCGGGGTTTTAACTCACTAAAATGGATCGCTGACTTTCACGTTAAACTTATCGTTTTGTTTAATATAATAGAGTAAATTGAGTGTATTTTGTTCGAAATCGGCGCAGTCAATAGGATATTTTAATAATAAAAATTGGCGCAGTCGAAAGGATTGAATATTTAAAAAAAAAAAATAGAATTTACTGTGTATTTATTCTGTTAACGTCAATCTAACCCACAAGGGTATTTTATTAGAACAAATAAAAAAGTACAACAAACGTTCCTCTATACTTCCGTTAATATTAAATGTGGTTCGTATCCCATCGGACATGGCAGTCAGCTTTCGTGATATAGGTCATTAAATTCATGGCTGATCTTGAATTATTGATAGAAGTTAACTTCTGCAATGAAACTTTCACCGATACTGTCGCTTAACTTTTAGTTTTATTTTATTAAACTTTCTATCGAGTTTCAATCACATCGAATTAATTATCGATGTTATAATCGAAAAGGTTAACCGAACTTAAGAAAGAACAAAAGCATCGTACATAAACAATCAACGCTGTAAAGACGTGCCAAAAAACGTATTTCACTTCCAAGTTAAACGGGGATGGTATATCTACAAGATATTTAACACCAACCTTTCTGGTTTGATTTTAGAAGGGAGAATATCACTTGTGCACCGGTTTCAGCGTATTTGCGCATCATCAGTACAAGGTAGATATCATCCGTCCAGAAGCTGTGATTACATCGATACATTAACCCCAGTATAGGAAACGTTAAGAATGCGCCATTCCCACATATAACCACAAACTAAATAGATATTTGTATGCCTGGTAAATATTTCAATTGTGATTCGTAATACAAGCCTCGCCATTTAGCTCGAGTAATTTTTCAATTTAAACAATTAGTTACCGCCCAGACTAGTAAAAATAAATTGATCCGACTTACAAGGTGATCCATACTATTTTATACATTTCAAAATTCTTCCAGATCTAAACTTAATATAATATTTTTATTGTATAGCTCTGTAGACTTCGATACAGTGTTTACCGAAAAGAGAGCTAGTGAGAGACATCGGTTATTCATCGCTTAACTGATTAGTTTCCGGTGATCGGGCCTTGGCGTTCTACACAATAGAACAATCATTTTGTTATAGTTGAATTATCGGAAGTGAATGCATATCGGACGGGAACTGATTTTCAATAGAAATCGCGACAACTCATTCGCCGACCTCTATGAACAGTCGCGATGTAAAATAAAAATGATTCGAATGCATTATGTGATGGCTGAACGTTTTTTTTTACAGTCAATCCTATCGACTGCGCCAAATAATGTCTTGTAGCATAAAATTTCCAACCCATCTATTGCGATTCTTTTATTCAAATATTCATTCTCATCAATATGTTCCTCGGTAAAACGCCTTTCTTATGGTAAAATCGTCGCATTAAAACACATGCATATCTCGACCCGGTAGGGTCAAAAGGCTCCCGAGCTCTTAAACTGACCGATCTACTTGGCATTCAAAGACCCGCATGTATAATGTCCATCCTTGGAGATGTATTCATACATCCTGGATATATTCTGGATACATTTTAGACGTGGTCTGGAAAATATGTATATTTCATCGGTGATGTACGAGTGGCATGTCTGTGAGAGCTCCGGCCTTTTTTTTTGCATAAAATTTAGTTGATGAGGCCTACCGGAAGACCGCTCGAAGAATTATCATTTTTATTTTTATGTACTCTGGTCATGTTTTTATTTATAGGACTTGTTTTAGCACAGAATTACATGCGATGTAAAAATGTATTATGTTTATTATAGTAGCGGCCATCTTGAAGGGGGCGTGACTACAATGCTGTTGATATACAAAATTTTCCCAGGCTCGAAAATGTCGTTTCTACTTGAGTATGTTTATATTTTTTTTTTCAACAATAATAAAAGAGATGTGCAAGAGAGAAAAAAATAGCAAAAAGCACAAGAGCAGGCAAGTATTTAGAGCATAAGAGGCACTCACCTTTAGACTTCTAATTAAAGTGAAATTCCTAAAAAGAAAGAGAGAAAAAATTAAAAAAGAGAAGAGACATTCAAATTAGGGTGCAGACTTGAAACTAATAAAAATGTCTTAATTTTTTTTTTAAAAGTATTGCAAGTAACTAAAAGTTGAAAACGAAGTAAAAGGAAAAAGATCTCGAATAAACATCAGACATTTTTTGTAGTTTAAAAAAAATCAGTTATTCAAATGGTTACATTCAATAATACATAAAAAAACATCAATAAAAGTGTGCTAGAAAAGGGAAAAGTGCTTTTAGTGGAAGGTAGAGGAGACACTTAGAAAATAAACTATCCAAAATTTCAGTAAAATCTGAAAAATAAAATATTACAAATGCTTTCAACTATTTTTATTTCCACACACTATATATAACAATTGGCTTAGGTAGGACCTAAATTTCGGTTAAATTAAAAAGAAATATTTATATTACGTAAAAATTATGTTTTCTATCGAGCCTATCTACCACTAGTTATAAGATTGAAAGAACCAAAGCACACGATCTAATGTAGCGCACTTTTTAAAAATCATGTTTTAATTCTTCAATTTCAATAAAAAACACACAAAAACACTCATGACACAAAAAACAACTGAAAACCAACAAAAATAGTGCAATTATAGAATCAAAAGATTAAAAAACCAAACCACACGAGTGTACGTTCGAAAAAACAATGTGTTTAGAAATAAGAACCTCCAATTACACTAAAAAAACACACAAAAACACAAAAAAACAACTGAAATATACATAAAATCAACATAAATAGTACAATTATAGGATCAAAGGATTAAAAAAACCAAACCACACGAGTGTATTTTCGAAAAAACAGTGTGTTTTACAATAAGAACCTAAAATTTCACTAAAAAAACACACAAAAACACTAGATGACACAAAAAACAACTGAAATATACATAAAATCAACATAAATAGTACAATTATAGAATCAAAAGATTAAAAAAACCAAACCACACGAGTGTATACGTTCGAAAAAATGTGTTTTAGCAATAAGAACCTCCAATTTCACTAAAAAAACACAAAAAAACAACTAAAATATACATAAAATCAACATAAATAGTGCAATTTTAGAATCAAAATATTAAAAAAACCAAACCACACGAGTGTATTTTCGAAAAAACAGTGTGTTTTACAATAAGAACCTAAAATTTCACTAAAAAAACACACAAAAACACTAGATGACACAAAAAACAACTGAAATATACATAAAACCAACAAAAATAGTGCAATTATAGAATCAAAATATTAAAAAAACCAAACCACACGAGTGTATTTTCGAAAAAACAGTGTGTTTTACCAATAAGAACCTAAGATTTCACTAAAAAAACACACAAAAACACTAGATGACACAAAAAACAACTGAAAACCAACAAAAATAGTGCAATTATAGAATCAAAATATTAAAAAAACCAAACCACACGAGTGTACGTTCGAAAAAACAATGTGTATTAGCAATAAAAACCTCCAATTTCACTAAAAAAACACAAAAAAACAACTAAAATATACATAAAATCAACATAAATAGTGCAATTTTAGAATCAAAATATTAAAAAAACCAAACCACACGAGTGTATTTTCGAAAAAACAGTGTGTTTTACCAATAAGAACCTAAAATTTCACTAAAAAAACACACAAAAACACTAGATGACACAAAAAACAACTGAAATATACATAAAACCAACAAAAATAGTGCAATTATAGAATCAAAATATTAAAAAAACCAAACCACACGAGTGTATTTTCGAAAAAACAGTGTGTTTTACCAATAAGAACCTAAAATTTCACTAAAAAAACACACAAAAACACTAGATGACACAAAAAACAACTGAAATATACATAAAACCAACAAAAATAGTGCAATTATAGAATCAAAATATTAAAAAAACCAAACCACACGAGTGTATTTTCGAAAAAACAGTGTGTTTTACCAATAAGAACCTAAAATTTCACTAAAAAAACACACAAAAACACTAGATGACACAAAAAACAACTGAAATATACATAAAACCAACAAAAATAGTAAAAATAGTGCAATTATAGAATCAAAATATTAAAAAAACCAAACCACACGAGTGTACGTTCGAGAAAACAATGTGTTTTACCAATAAGAACCTCCAATTTCACTAAAAAAACACAAAAAAACAACTAAAATATACATAAAATCAACATAAATAGTGCAATTTTAGAACCAAAAGATTTAAAAAACCAATTTTTTCAAAATAATATGTTTTGGTACTTTTATTTAAATAAATCCCAATTATTCAAATAAATACCGTTCCTGTAACCTAGTATCTACAGTTTAAACCTGAAATATCCCGAAAACAATCGATGATTTGACGAATACACGTAGTAATTAACATTCTAATTATACAGTACGTAATTAAATACAAGCACCGTACAATACAGATTAGAACAATAAACTATTTGACAATATTTTGTAATTGCCTACCAACATTATTATTATAATACGACTGAAATTTTAATGAGTTAAATTAAATTCAACTGAAATGGTAAACAATAAAAATTTCCTCTGTACATATTAAGAAACTTTGGAATTAATCAAATTTGAATACGTCTTTCTCGAACTTCTAAGAATTATTAATTAATGTAAAAGTTATTAATATAAAGCCTCGGATTAAAATGACGTGTGTCGTTTGGTTGTGAGGTATTTCGTAGCAGATGATTTTCATATTTCATCATCCGCTAGATGGAAAACTTTATACGTTTCCATACAACTACTGTGGAAAGGTTTTTCTATAATTTATTCATAAAAACTGGAATCACTTCCAAAATCGACTGTTTGAAGACTGAAAAATGCTTTTTTTTATTGCAAAGGGAACCACAGTCGTGCTTAGTAGGAAACTATCTAAACTTGAGGGGTTTTCAAGTGAAAAAAATTTAAAATTGGTGGAGGATTTTTCGCCTTCACCATTATTTTAATACAAATACAAGCGCTAGTCAGTTTCACCAAAGGGATGAACCACTGATGGTATTTTGGTGAACACTAGTATGGTATTTTTGGAAATATTTTTGGTTTTTTTATGGTAATATTTGGTATTTTATGGTAATATTTGGAAAGTTTTGGTATTATTTGGTAATAATCGGTAAAATTTGGGGTATTTTCTGGTAATTTTTGGTATTTTATGGTAAAATTTGGTATTATTTGGTCATATTTGGTAATAATCGGTAATATTTGGGGTATTTTCTGGTAATTTTTGGTATTTTAAGTTGGTAATTTTGGTATAGTTTGTCAAATATGGCATTTTGGTGTATTTTTGGAAATATTTCGGTATTTTTATTTAAATTCGGTATTATTTGGAGAGTTTTGGTAATATTTGGGGTATTTTCCGGTAATTTTTGGTATTATAGGTTGGTAATTTTGGTATCACTTGTCAAAAATGGTATTTTTGTGTACAACTCTTAGTCAGTGGTTCACCCATCGGGGTAAACCGCTGATGGTATTTTGGTGTACACTAGTATGGTATTTTTGGAAATATTTTGGTATTTTTTATTTAAATTAGGTTTTATTTATAAATATTTGGTAATATTTGATATTTAATGGTAATATTTGGAATTTTTTGTGATTTGAAATGTTCTGGTATTTGGTAATATTTGGTGAAAATTGGTAATATTTGGGGTAATGTTGGTATTTTCTGCTAATTTTTGGTATTTTAAGTTGGTAATTTTGTTAAAATTTGTCAAATATGGTATTTTAGTGTACAACTTTTGGTCAGTGGTTCACCGCTCGGGATGAACCGCTGAAGGTATTTTGGTGTACACTAGTATGGTAGTTTTGGAAATATTTGGTATTTTATGGTAATATTTCGAATTTTTTGCTATTATTTGGTCGTATTTAGTAAAATTTGGTAATATTTGGGGTATTTTCTGGTAATATTTGGTATTTTTTGGTAATATTTGGAATTTTTTGGTAATATTTGGAATGTTTGCTATTATTTGGTCATATTTGGTGAAAATTGGTAATATTTGGGGTAATGTTGGTATTTTCTATTAATTTTTGGTATTTTAAGTTGGTAATTTTGGTATTTAATGGTAATATTTGATATTTTATGGTAATATTTGGTATTTTTTGTTAATATTTGGAATTTTTGGGTAATATTTGGTGAAAATTGGTAATATTTGGGGTAATGTCGGTATTTTCTGCTAATTTTTGGTATTTTAAGTTGGTAATTTAGGTATAATTTGTCAAAAATGGTATTTTAGTGTACAACTTTTGGTCAGTGGTTCACCCCTTTACAGTGTATAAATTATATTTTTTCATGAACTGAAAATGTAGGAAGCAAACAAATAAATAATAATCCCCAGACTTGATATACCTCGTAAATAAATAAGTTGTCGTCAAAACGAGGTGACTTCTGCCCGAAATCGTTGTTCGAGATTATAACGTACATAATAAGCAACATATGGAACGTTGAAACTTGTGTAGTCACAAAGCTCCACCCGATCGCTAAGCTCAGAGTCAAAGCAAAAGCAAAGCTAGGTGCCACTCTGTGAAATAAACATATCCATTAACAGAAATAACTAATTAACAAGGTAGAGAAGCCAGGCGGGTTGGGGGAGAATGTGTACGGCATAGAGAGAGAGAGATATATTAGAGCTCGAGACGGCATTAATAGATAATGCTTTTCCGCAACTAGAGCTATACGAAATTAATTTTCCGTTATTAATATTACAATAATAATAATAATAATAATTAGCTGGGAGATGAACGTGAAAACATTTACAGAAGGATATATTAAAGACAAAGAAAACAAAATGTTTTTTATACTCTAACTAAAGTCAGTGTGATGACCATAAAATAAAGCAATGTTGTCAGATATATTTTCTAAAATTGTTAGGCTCGCTACACCAATCATCAACTGCAGTATTCATCGCAATATAACGAAATAACCGAAGTATACTCCGTTTGACGTTTTTGGCAGAAAAAATTCTACGGTCTTGAGGGTGTTCGGGGGGGTTGTGTTGTGGTTCGGCTTATAATCCATTAATATCATTCAGTGTAGGGTGTGATTTTTCTTTTAAAGAAATATTTAATATAATATCTATTTCTTGGTTGAGTGAGTTTAGTGAATTGTTATAGGTATTTAAATTTGGTGATATAGGGCTTCCCTTCATTTTGAATATATACCTTATTATCAAAACCCACTTAACACTTAGTGACTATAAAGTTTTAATCATTTTTTTTTACCGCGTCGCATTAAATTTTCCACACGACCTGTTCTTCTGCATTTATCTCTAAACTATTTATGAAGGAGTTTACAGGAAACTGCGTAACCGCAGCTTCTTGTTCAGCACTTAACTTATATCCTCGAAACATACATGAGAAAACCAAGGAAAATGTTAAGTTTCGACGATATTTCATATTTTAGGGAATTTCCACCTGGTCCTGGTGCTGGGGATTAAGTGACGATTATTTTGCTTCGGCGGTCGGGGATTATTCTGAGTAGTGCCAACTTCGGAAAAGTAAATATACTCAAGAGTGTGTGTGTAGTGTGTATATATATGTGGGGAGGCTTTTAGAGTTACTCTTTTTTTAACTTATTTAACTTTTAGAATAGTGTGGAACTTTTGTATACGTTTGAATATAGAATGGAAATCGAATTTTTTTTTTGAGATGCTTTTAGTACATCCTCGAGACTGAATATCGAGATATACAGGGTGATTCATTACTAATTGGAAATATTTTAACAGTAGAATCCTGATTTCAAATTATGAAGATTTAACCCAAAACATTTCTGGCTACTACCAGAGGCAAGTGACAAATTAATCGTTTTCAAATTCTACGCCACTGGCGGAATAGAAATTTTTCGATTCTCCAATACTTTTTACGTAAATAAAGTAAAGTATAACTAAAGTCAGTGTGAAGACCATAAAATAAAGCAATGTTGTCAGATATATTTTCTAAAATTGTTAAGCTATACAAATGTTTCCCATTACTTCAGTAAACTGTTAGCTGGTGATGTTCTCAGAAAGCTAGTTTGGAAATATTTAAAAAAAAATAATAATATATATTTATTAGTAAGCATTAAAAAAAGTCGCTCGAAATTGCTGTAAAAACAGAAATTAATTAAAACAACTTTTTGTATGCCTACTATAATTAAGAAAATTGTGAATATCTGGCAACGTTTTGCAGGTGTTCAGCGTTATACAATCATCAAGAACATTATTGTTTATATTATAATGGAGTAACGGGTCACTTACTAACGCGGACTAACTGTAACTAAAAAAAATTTAACTCCGAGGGTGGCCTGCGATATTAGAGAGATATTAGTATTGTGTGTCGATTCAGGGACGTGTGTGAATTTTGTTTTAAAGAAATATTTAAAATAATAGTAGTAAATACTAAATATCTAGTATCTATTTCTTGGTCGAGTGAGTTTAGTGAATTTATATCAATATAATATTTATTTGTTCGTAGACGTTAGGGTGAGTTTTATGATTACCATTTGAAACGACAGTCCAAGATGATGCGCGGGAATCTAATAATTTGGCGCCACAAACAAATGCAAATGACTTAGCAATAAATGATAATGATGATAGGGCCGAGTTTAAAAACAAAGATTTGTTTTAAATATGTTCCTACTAACATACACGTACCCGACCCAATCCTTTTTTCCTGGTAAGAATAGCTCATACCTCCCCGTGGTTCTTGCTGGGCAGACAATCTTTTTAGATTGTCTGGCTAAATGAGCATTATTCACAAAAAATTGTATTAAAAATTTGATGCTGGTTAATTTTAATCGAAAAATTGTACTAAAATTTCTATACCGCCAGTGGCGTAGAATTTGGGAATGATTAACCTGTCACTTGCTCCTGTACGCCCCTGGTATTAGCCAGAAACGTTCGTTTAACATAATTTAGATCCGTCTGTGTACCACACCAACGTTCCTTCTTGACTGCATACTTCCTACCAACTTTTACATTGTATTTTTCCAAATAAATGCAACACCCAGTATAATACGTTTGCCTTGATCAATAGGTATGTAGATACAAAACAGTTTATAGACACCCAACGTATAAAATAGAAGGATTTAACTCAATTTGTTTTGTTGTGAAATCAAAATTGTTACAGTCAATATTTCATCTGTTATGGGTCCAACGCTCCCGAAATTCCCCGAGCTCTACTCACTATGATTGAACGAAACCCGAAAACGTCAGAAATTGTGCAACACAACCTAATTCAGATTCACCACGTCTAATAATATGCTCGAAGTTATTATGTTGTTTGTGACTCGGTTGATTAAATTACATTCAGTCCTTTCTGCAGGACTAAAATGTCTGTGAAATTATAGAAAGTTTTGTTCAAAGACCCACTAATATATTGTAAGAGAAATTTACATAGCAAACGGTATGTTTGTTGGATAATTAAAATCGATATTCGGACCTAAACAAAAATCGCCGACTAGTTATCCCCCCTGAGCTGATTGTTTCCGGTTACGGAAATTGCTAGTTCCGGGTGCTCTCAGGGAGGCATTTTCCAATATTACTCACTCAAATGTCGGCAGGCTACGAAAGGCAATGCGATTGGAAGTGTGGTAGTTATCGTGTACAGCTTTAGAAATATACAATTTTCTTCTAACAAAGGAAGAACTAAAGTGACCCAATTATAGATAGATAGATGGGTAGAGCTGGCTTTTCGAGGTGGCCCTTGGTTATTCCTTGCCAAGTTTTAGAAAACGCAGTCTTCACACTGAGTTCTGCCGATTCCTCTTCCTCTTGAAAGAACCTGCGAAAGTCTGTTTCTGCCAATTTTATAACACTCATATGACTGTTGAGTCTTCTGTCAGTAAACCTACTATGATTCTAACATCCTTTCGGCTTTTCAGCAGCAGGTCCTCTGTTACTTTGGTCATTCGATGGATTATTTGGCCTGTCTCTGTTTAGGGGTCGTTCTCCATCATTCCAGAAACTTAGTCTGCTTCCATTTTTCAATAGCTAGAGAGATAATGCAGGCTTCTCGATCCAGTTCGTCAGCCAGTTATTTACAGGAAACCGTGATTAAGTGTAAAACTGTATTTTTTTAGTTGTGTTTTTTACATCTCTTATCGTTCACGAGATAAAGCGAGTTAGATTCACAAAATAGAAACAGTTTTTTGATAAAATAATGTTAAATTTCGCTTCAGTTCAATTTAAACGTATTTAAGAGACTTTAAGCATTACTTCATCTTAATAAACGTCTTTTCTGAGTCCACAGAAACCAAAGGTAAAAACACATTTTATCAAGACATAGTTTTTGCTCTTTCACCTCAAGTCTCTTTCGCATATAAACTCACTTGTGGTCTTTAAATACCGTGTGTCCCAGAAGTTTCTGACCCATTTTAACTGTAAAAATGTCGGAACTCAGAAACGAAAATGTTAAATATCGAGATTTTTGTGAATCTGTTCGGAACTATCTTGTGATTTATTCCTATAAGTTTTATAATACGGATCTGTATTTCTATTTACGGTATTGGTTCCTGAAAACGACGCCGTCAAATATTGTAGCAGAAACGTATATATAGCAAACAATATTGTTTGAATAAGGTTAATGTTACATTATTATGGTGAATTCTGTATGTATACGAAAGCCTAACCTCGTTTTTTCTCTTTCTGTGAATAGAAATATTGGTTTCATTTCATATCTACTCTCCTTTATATACAGATACAGATATTCTGTGATCTAAATAGCTACCAACAAAAAATTTCTAGAAATTTACTTCAATAAATATCAAGTATTTAGCTGGACAATTGGATTCAGAGCTACTGTAAGAAACCACGCCTCTTCACATTCCAATATTTGTTAGTTATGTGCGTATGTGCGATTTTGTAAAGGGATGGCGATTCTTTCAAAAAAAGATCGATTTTTAAATCGATTCAAATCGTAATCTGATGAATCGATTCGTAAAAAAAGCTTTTTAAAAACAACAGTCTATAAGAGTGTCAAGTCTACTGGAACCCAAGCCACGATCCCAGCGGTTCCGCTCATGACTTGCGATGTTGCCGGTAATTGATAAAAGGCGCTCACAAGGAACAGATGATCCCACGATACTCATGTACATCACGGCATTCACGGCTATTGAGTGAACATGGTGATAAATAGAGAAAAAATCGAATGTCGATGTTTAAGGGTGAAATATCGATTCATTGAATCGATTCTGCACAACATATCGATTTATTTCCTCCGAGGAATCGATTTTTCCACCTCCAAAATACCACGGTAATATTTCAATTTTATCCTGAAGAGTGTACATTCTGATTTCTCTACGAATTTATTTTATTTTGAATATTTATGGGCTTGAACAGTACTTGGAGATCGACTGCTGTTTACTGATTGTCTGACGCGAATTAAGGACCGTTTTTCATTCCATGTATCTGTATATACGTGATTTCAACGAGGAAAAAAAATGCACGAACTGTTTTAAAACAACAATCTTGTTTTTTAAAAAACGCTCTATACACTTAGAACCTTCTAATCATCTAGTATTGGGAAAAACCCCGAGTATCTTTCAAGCGGAAATTCACGCAATAAGAAACCTTTTTAAAAAAACTGACCTATCCCTATTGCCAGACTAAGAAAACAACTGGGTACTAGAAGATTCTAGTTGGAGATAAGGACTGCTTAAAAAGGTGAGGTATCCCTTTGGGCAAGACAGCAAACTCCTGTGGAACAAACACGAGAAGGAGATTACATACAAAGCAAAAATGGCTCTAATGGTGTGCAGGAATCTGGCAGGGAGAAACTGGGGTTATAACCCAAAAATCCTGAGCTGGATGTACACTGCCATAGTGAGACCAATTATCACTTATGGAGCCATTGCGTGGAGTAGTAGAACTAGCCTCTTGACGACGAGAGAAAACCTCTCTAAAATTCAAAGACTAGCCTGTATATGCATAACAGGAGGAATGAGTACATGCCCAACGGCAGCAATGGAAGTGATTCTCAACCTCACACCATTACATATGGTGGTGGAGAGTGTTGCAGAAAGAACAAGATACAGACTAAGTACAGAGGGAATCATTAAAAAGAAAACCACCTCTTCACTTCTTAGAAATCAGACAACCTGGGACATGCCACAAGATGGTATGATGAAAAAGTATAACTTTTCAAAGAAATTCGTTACGGAATTAAGCAACAAGAAGGAATGGGATCCAAATACCATTACCAGACTTGGAAAGAATGCCATTCAATGGTACACAGACGGCTCAAAAGCAATAGAAGGAACTGGGATAGGAGTGTACGGGCCAGGAACCAAACACTCTGAAAGCTTGGGAAAAACCCCAAGTATCTTTCAAGCGGAAATTCACGCAATAAGAAAGTGTGCCCAGTTCAATATTGACAAAGGATATATAGAAGGCAAAGGATTATCATAATGTCTGATAGTCAAGCAGCCATTAAAGCGCTGAGTTCCTGTGTAGTCAGTTCCAAAATGGTGTGGGAATGCCTAGGCAAACTTAATGAACTAGGCGAGAACAATATAGTCACCTTACTGTGGATTCCAGGACACACTGGAATAGAAGGAAACGAAGTAGCAGATGAACTAGCAAAGAGGGGGAGTGAAATACCCTTTTGGGGGCCGGAACCTTTTTGCGGAATCAGCTCCAATGTAATATTGGAAGAAATAGGTAAAGCCGAAGAAAAGAGAAGATCTGACAATTGGAAAGATCTAGTAGGGCTTAGGCAATCAAAGATTCTTCTGGGTGACTACAACCTGTCGAGATCAAATGAATGCATAAGTCAAAGCAAAACTGCACTAAGAGTTTTAACAGGAATCCTAACGGGACATTGTCGCCTGAATGGACACCTTAAAAAGCTCAAAATAGTGGAGGAAGAAGAAGATTGTAGATTTTGTGGAATGGAAGAAGAAACCTCCATCCACATACTTGCGAACTGCACAGTATTTCAGAATCCTAGGGCACAGTACCTGGGAGACTACTGGATAGAAAAGAGGGACAGTTACCTAAGTTGAGGCCTGCAGATATCCTAAAATTCCTCCGGGAAATAGGACTAAAGGAGCTACTAGTATCTGAGACTCTCCTCAGAAACTAAGTAGAAGTAAGGGGGCACAATAGATCTTTTAGGTCTCAGTGAATGTTACCCCAAAATACATACATACATACATACATCATCTAGTATTAAAAAAATTGCAATATTTTTAAATAATTCTTAAATAGTTTCCACGTATCCTTTGAAGTTTCAATATCAAAGTGCCCTCGTGTAAAACCTTTTGTTAATTATACTCATAACGCCGATTCAAATTAAGGTAATGATTACCCAATGGTCTATGTAAACATCGTTGATCAATCACATCAATCAATTCATCAGTCGAATTCAATGCATGGACTGTTTGCATTGGGTTTTCAGAAATATTCATCTAGCTTCAACCAAAGGCGTTACCCGGAAAATTTTATCATTCTGTTACACCAAATAATGTTCCTTTACGTCTTATATCGATATATCAAGATGTTTGTCCAATATTTTTCGATAACAAATAACAGTTTGCTGCAAATGCAATACGCATATATACAGATGGTTCAAAAATGAAAGAAGGCTCAGGATGTGGAGTTTACTCAAGAGCACTAAGCCTAAAGATGAAGTGGGGAATGGGAAACAATACCAGCGTAGTTCAAACAGAACTGGCTGGTATCTCAATTGCCACAAAAGAACTAACCAGAAAAGGAATTTCTGGCAAAAACATAATAATCTGCACTGATAGTAGACAAGCCCTATTAGCCTTAAACAGACAACGTGTTATATCGAGGCTAGTACTAGAGTGCCACCAAGATTTAGCTGACGCCACGGCAGATAACAATATTATCCTGAGGTGGGTTAAAGGGCACGACAGGAGTAAAGGAAATCGCATTGCTGATTCTTTAGCCAGGGAAGCCGCTGGACTAAAAATTCTAGGACCCAGTGACACCTACGGCCTAACGACTTCGACAATTGCGGAACTAGCCAAACGCTACACCCATACTCAATCCCTTAAGAGATGGGATGGAATCAAAGGATGCAGTCTTGCCAGGATCACCCTGGGCGACCCTGGGAAGCTGGAGCCGAAGAAATATTTGGCGATGACCAGGAGAAACCTACGTTTAACAGTAGGATTTCTGATTGGTCACTGTCAACTAGGGAAACACCTCCATACTATGGGGCTAGTGGACACACCTCTATGCAGGATGTGTGAACAGGAAGATGAAACTGTCAGGCATGTCTTATGCGAGTGTCCGGAGTTATCGTCAATAAGAGAGTGTGTGTTCGGTGAGTCTTGGCCTACACCTGCCGATATAAAGGAGATGTCTCCTAGTGACCTGTCCACCTTCCTGAGAAGGACAGGATGGACAATGACCTAGGAAGACAACTCCTCGGGAGGATGTACAATGGGTCACATGTGGCCTAAGTGCTGTGAGCCTACACTCACCCTCCCTACTCTACAGATACAGAGATAACAATAATGCCCCACAGTTTTTACTTTGACGCAGGTTAGAAGATATCTTTCTGCCTGTCTAAGGTATGGTCCTCTCGTACGCCCATGGAATTTTAGATGCAAATTTAGGATTTAAATAAAAAAGAAAAGGTGAATTATATACAGTATGTCCCTAACGATAACCATTCATCATTTAGAAAATGGGAGCTAGTCAAAATACCGAGAAATCGAAAACTGCCAGGAAATTATTGACAATTAGATGATCTGGAAAACGTCCTATTGGAATATTATAATCTAGCGAATCTCAAAATATGTTCTAATAACTCGATTATATAACAACCCACGTTAATATTGAATTTATTACTGTTAAAGTGAAATAACTGAGTTTAGGGGTTTTAATTTAGGGTAACAGCTTTGAGGAATTGGTAGAATAAAACATTTCCGGGACAGTAATCACGAAATAAAATCAAATTACCTACGAATAGTACGAAGCTAAAAATTTTAAATGCTGAAATAGCATTAGATGTTAATGCTTACGAAATTAAAAGGATCACAAAAGGAAAAAAGATTGAGGGTATTGGAAGTATTAAAAAAAATAGAGATCAGAAGATTTCATGGTCTCTACGCTTTACTAATTGCTCGTATAAACAGAAAACAATCTTTGGCGCCGTCTAGTGGCATCCAGAACCAATATTCCAGCATATTCCACTGACTCTATGCTTGTATAAACAGAAAACAATGTTTGGCGCCACATGGTGGCTTCCTTATCCAATATTCCAGCATTTTTCATGGATTCATTGCTCGTATAAACACAAAACAATCTTTGTCGCCATCTAGTGGCATCCAGAACCAATATTCCAGCATATTCCACTGACTCTATGTTTGTATAAACATAAAACAAAGTTTGGCGCCACATGGTGGCTTCCTTATCCTATATTCCACAACTTTTCATGGATTCATTGCTCGTATAAATACAAAACAATCTTTGTCGCCATCTGGTGGCATCCAGAACCAATATTCCAGCATATTCCACTGACTCTATGCTTGTATAAACAGAAAACAATGTTTGGTGCCACATGGTGGCTTCCTTATCCAATATTCCAGCACTTTTCATGGATTCATTGCTCGTATAAACACAAAACAATCTTTGTCGCCATCTAGTGGCATCCAGAACCAATATTCCAGCATTTTCCACTGACTCTATGTTTGTATAAACATAAAACAAAGTTTGGCGCCACATGGTGGCTTCCTTATCCTATATTCCACAACTTTTCATGGATTCATTGCTCGTATAAACACAAAACAATCTTTGTCGCCATCTAGTGGCATCCAGAACCAATATTCCAGCATATTCCACTGACTCTATGCTTGTATAAACAGAAAACAATGTTTGGCGCCACATGGTGGCTTCCTTATCCAATATTCCAGCATTTTTCATGGATTCATTGCTCGAATAAACACAAAACAATCTTTGTCGCCATCTAGTGGCATCCAGAACCAATATTCCAGCATTTTCCACTGACTCTATGCTTGTATAAACAGAAAACAATGTTTGGCGCCACATGGTGGCTTCCTTATCCAATATTCCAGAACTTTTCATGGATTCATTGCTCGTATAAACACAAAACAATCTTTGTCGCCATCTAGTGGCATCCAGAACCAATATTCCAGCATATTCCACTGACTCTATGCTTGTATAAACAGAAAACAATGTTTGGCGCCACATGGTGGCTTCCTTATCCAATATTCCAGCACTTTTCATGGATTCATTGCTCGTATAAATACAAAACAATCTTTGTCGCCATCTAGTGGCTTCCAGAACCAATATTCCAGCATATTCCACTGACTCTATGCTTGTATAAACAGAAAACAATGTTTGGCGCCACATGGTGGCTTCCTTATCCAATATTCCAGAACTTTTCATGGATTCATTGCTCGTATAAACACAAAACAAGTTTTTGCGCCGCCTAGTGGCTTGCTTATCCAATATTCCAGCATTTCCACTGACTCTATGCTCGTATAAACCCTAATAACTTTCGAACGAATGAATAGAATATCATGAAATTTTGACAGCTGTATTTTTAAGGGAAGTACTATCTATGTGACAGGCCCGGGACTTTTCAGCCCATGTGTTATAACAAGGAAAAATCAATGCTACGTAACGATGTAAAGATTGGAATTATACATTTGTTAATTTCAACTGTCACTTTTGAGTAAATCTACTAGATTCGAACTCAATTCCCAGTGTTTCTAACTTGTGTGGCTTGCATTGTACATGAAACACTCAGTATAATGATAATCTTTAGTAATGAATTTACCTAAAATCGTACATTAAATGGTTATTAACTAAATTGAAACGTTGATTTTGGTGAATTTGAAGACTGAAACTAACAATGGAGGTATGCATATTAAAACCCACTTGAAATATTGATGTTTGAGGCAAATTAATAATATGCTTTTGGCAAGCACTAATTTATAAACACAAAGCGCACCTACTATCGCTTGAAAATTAGTACAAAATTGTTTTGACCGCATTATTTGCTATTAATTAGATTTATTTTAGTTGAAAATATAACAAATATTGAAAAATAAAAACATACAACTTCCTATTTTCATTTTTAAACAAAAATTTATAGACTATCATTATAGTTTTCTGTAAAATTGTCGTAGATATCGAAGAATACATATAATATTCCAAAGTTTTGAAAAATATTTTCCAAAAACAGTCCGTCGGGGCCTATATCCCGGGAAGTAGTTGTTTTAACTTAGTTGAACGGTCACTCTTTTTGCCTTACTTTGATGATATATAAAGTGAAAACCCTTTTTCTTAACTAAAAATTCCCAGTTTTAAACCTCTACGATTTTTACGAAAAATCTAATAATTTTTTTCTTGACCACCATGTATAAACTGTTAAATTTCGTATCTATTGGCCGGTAGATATTAAACCACTTGCTCGGTGGCAAGTTTAACGCTAGACCTACACCTACTTCATGCATCACTTCTTTGTCACAATGTATGAAAAAGCATTTAAAATGTAAATTCGAAAATTTGAATTTTTATTACACCTTTTCTATTTTAACAGGCAGCTAACTTCGAAACGGTCACGTTTTCTCTTTTGTGCTATATTTTTTTTTGTCTCGATTAGACCTTTTTTACGTTTCGATTGATAAGCTAAATGGGTATAACAATTAAAATATGTATGTATTTAAAGTGTATTTAAATTTTATAATAATTACGTTTTTTTGGACAAAAAATACATCCAGTTACTTTCCCAAGTGAACAGACGACATTTATATAAAATGTAAAACACAAATTTTGATCGTTTTCTTAGTGTAACTTTGAAGTCTAAGGTTCAATACCAATTAAATTTATATGGGACCACCTTGGAGCTATACTGAACTTATAGCATTGATAATAATTGAAATATGGTCATGAACAAACAATTCATGTCTAAAAGTATCGAATGTTGGATAAAATTGTGGATAAAAAAACAATGAAAAAAAGGTTGAAAATTTGTAAATTCCAAATACCTCCTACTCGACCAAATTCAAGACGGGTACCCGGGGGTTTTCGAGGTCGCTGATCACGATTATGATGTTCAAATTGACCCCCCCGAATACCTGGAGCTCTGGAACGCCGACGAACGTCTTCTGGACACCCGGGGGTTTTTTGGGTCGCTGAATTCGAATATACCATCGGTGAACACCCCGCGGACACCTGGTGGGCCCCTACCTGGACGCGGACGTCATCTTCGAGAATTTTTCTGGAAATATCGACAATAACGAACCGAAAATCGTTATGGGGAATCCAAATTTTATGTTGAAAACGACCCCCGGAATACCTGGAGCTCAGGAACCCCGACGAACATCATCTCCGGGGACTATCGCGAATTTTATGCGAGAGAGGAGAGAAGCTGGACACCCGGGGGTTTTTTGGAGCGCTGAATACGAATATACCATCGGCGAACACCCCACGGACACCTGGTGGGCTCCAGCCTGGACGCGGACGTCATCTTCGAGAATTTTTCTGGAAATATCGACAATAACGAACCGAAAATCGTTATGGGAGCTTTTTGTGTGCGCCGAATCCGAATTTTATGTTGAAAACGACCACCCGAAAACCTGGTGCACCCTAACCTGTCCCTGAACCTCATCCCCGAGAGTTTTCCAGACATAATTGAAAAAAACCACCCGAAAATCGTTACGGGGGGTTTTTTGGCTCGCTGAAATCAAATATGGCACCGGCCAACACTCCACAGACTCCTGGTGCGTGTCTTTGCTGTTGAGGCCCAATCGAATGAATGAATTGTTTTGGTATCAACATGAAATTTAATACCGTAGAGTGTAATTCGAATTTTCAACGTTAGGCAGAATGAAAAAAAAAGTAAAATTAACAATAATCAAAATTTTAAACAATTAATTAATTAATCAATCCATTCAACTTTTTCAAAGTAATTTTAAAATGTACTAAAATACGATAAAATCTTAAGTTTTACTACTTTTATGCTCAGTTAGTATTTTTCCTTATGAAAATCAAATATTTTTAGTCTCGTGGGAAACTGTTCTATACCGATATGCAAATGGTCGAAGAAAAGTTTTAGTAGAACTTTTCTTGGTTGTGAAAACTAAGCACAGAGTTATACTGATGAAGTTTGCTGCAAACCGAAACTTTTATAATATTTACAATAACAACTAATCTAAGTTTTTAAATTTAAGATAGTTAGAAATTTCTTAAACATCTTCTAGGCACGATGGATCGTCGTTGGGCTTTTAAAGGTTTCATTATTTCGAGAAAATTTAATTGCCAGACATTTTTTTACACGGAAATTCGATCTTGATTCAAACTAAAGTGGTTTTTGGGTAGAAAATATCAAATACCAGTGAAAAATCAACAATATTTTGAGGCTTCTCGAATATTCGAGGGTGATACACGTTTTTTTATAGTTAATTGTGCATAATTCGTATTTTATACATGCTTTCTTGTTGTAAAACACTGAATTGGGACATTTTTTTTGTAATAAAGTAAAGAGATCAAAGAAAAATTGCGAGTCCGGTTAGTTAGTGCGACAAAACCGTATCGACATTATCAAATTTTGTGAAAAATCGTACTGGGGATGTAACTTGGACATAAAAACGTTTATTTCAGCTTGTAAATCGAATAAAAACGCCAGACCATGGACGGTTTGTCGTTTGGACTTAAATAAGTTAAAAATTCCTTTTGATGACATGTTAAAATGGATTAATTAACATGGAAAAGTGGAAAAAATTCATTATGCTCTAAAGACCTTACAAATATCAATCCATATTTTTTTAAAATTAATAGAACTTTAAAAAAGGAAGCAAGATTCTTCGTGGTCAGTAAAGTGTAGCAAAATTAAATTGTTATGATTATGAAAACAAAAAAATAGAATGCGGAATTGTACATTTTAATTTCCACTTTACGAGTTGCTTTGTTTCAAAATTGAGTTTCGCGAATTATGCCATAATCAGTTTTCTTCAATGTTTCGTCTATTAAAAATCGCAGAATTAAAATTAAATCAAGATAATTTTTAATTTCAAATTATAAATAATAACAAAAAGAATATTTATCATCTAAAATTCGTTTATAAAAAATATCGAAAAAAGTTTTACATCGACTGAGAAGTTTCTTTCATTCAATTAATACATATTCTTGTAGGAAATTTGACGCTCTACAAAAAAGGGTTATTATAATTTTTTCATATTTTTACTCGTTTCAAAGTTATTCAAGGTTAAAGTTGAGTTGGTAATAAATTTTATCATTTTTTCAATTTTTCTACGCTAGAATCAAATTTATGAAAAAAAATTTATAAGGATAAATTATAGGCAATAAAACGATCTAAAAAAAATATCCTATAAAATTTTTTCATAAATTTGATTGTAGCGTCGAAAAAATGAAAAAATGATAAAATTTATTACTTTAACCTTGAATAACTTTGAAACGAGTAAAAATATGAAAAAATTGTAATAACCCTTTTTTATAGAGCGTCAAATTTCCTACAAGAATATATCTGTCATTTCATAAAATTGCTTCCTACGGAAGATATACAATTCCAAACAATTTCGTTTCCATGTTATTTCAATGAAAAATAGAAATGATCAAACTGGCAGATCTCAATATAAATATGGAGAGTTCAAATTTTTACAGTATTTTATTTTCATCATGTCCAACAATATTTTCAGCACCTATATTTGAAGAAGAAAAAAATTATCGATTTTTTTTAAACACTAATAGTGAAGATACCTAACCATTAGGGTATTAATAAACAATACATTCCATTTAGCTTGAACTAATGGATGATATGTTATTCACAGTCAACAAGTAAACACACCGAAGCGATTTCAACATTACCACCATTACCGAATACACCGATCAATTAACTAAATTTCCGGAAACTTTAAATACAAAAAAAAAATCACAGTTTTTCGCTATAAACACACATGAAAATGTTATAATATTATAATAAATTTTTATTTAGATGATTTGACCTACAAGTAGAAACGGTGGAGCTTTACCATCCCGTGACCCAATCGACAATGTATGCAACATATATTTTCTACATCTTCTATCAATATAAATCAAACATAATAACGTCCGATCGATTGTCTTCTTCACAAGACCAACTACAAGACATACGTAATAGTTTATATCTAATCTGTCTGTCAAGTTATGTGAATTACAGCCTAATTCTGTAATAGGTATTTATTACAGTTATTTTACTAGTTATTAATTTTGGACTTTGTAACTTATTCACCCAGTATATACATAGTTTTAATAAATTTGATTCATATGAATTTTGTTGCGTAATGGTAAAGCTCCACCTTTTCTAATTTAGAATTCACAAAAAAAAATTCATAAAAATCAAACAAAGGGTTCAAGAGATTTTGGAAAAAAAAATCCTTTTTTTTGACACGAATCTGCCATAAAGGGATTTGAAAAAACGAAAACCTAATGAAAAAAAGTTAAACTTTTAAATTATGATTAGTACAATCCATATTTATTACAAACTTTTGCTAAAAAGTTATTTTTAATACCCTAAAAATTTTTATTTACTACTTCAATGTTAATTTAAATTTTCCCGCCGGCTTAGTAATTTTTTTTTAATTCGTGTGGCAACACTGTTCAGTTGGCCTTATTATTTTAGAGCTACTTACCTAAATAATTTAATTTAAAATATATCAAGATGGTGTAAAATCATTTTAATTGTAGGATTCATAAAATATACACCTTTCTACGTATAATTATATAAAACTACCTATATTGTTAAATATATTAAAATCAAGGTTACATTTTGAAAACCCCAATTAAAATAGTATTGTTAATACTAAGCACATACCTAATACCAATACAAGTTCTACAAAATGGCATGTGTATAAAAAATTTTATATCTATTCGAACAAAATTACTTTCATTTTTTGCTCGTAAAAGTGAATCACGTAAATATACACAAGCCGCATTGTATTATTTGTAATTCTAACAGCGTGAAGTAATCTTTGACATGTTTTTTTGCTTATCTAATAAATTACTACGCCGAAAGAGACGCCATTTCGAATAACCAAAAACAATGAACACTAAAAACTAAGGTAGCTAAATTGTTTTAACTATCGAGTTATTAGTATAAGATTTTGTATGTTTACAAATTTGTTAATATCACTTACCCAAGCATACCGCCTCGCCGGTAACTGGTACAGCAACACTTTAGGTCGTTTATATGGAGGAAATGTTAATTCAAACACTACAATGCGGATAAATAGTCTACAAACCCGGTTTAAATAATTAAAATAGCAGCACTCGTTAACAAGTGGTTAGTAAAAATGGCGAAATGAAAAAACAAAGCACTTACACAGATAATACGGTACACCGATGATTAATTAAGCTCTCGATATGTTATATCACATAGAAAAATACTTTTTAAATACTGTTAATGTTACTATTTGGTCCGAAATCAGGTTTAAATTACGTTTGGTCCGCTGAAAAATCGACTGCTGTCATTCCGTGTACAGAAGGGTGTGCGTCACGGCCGGTAAGATAGAAATCTATCGATCGCGGATGACAGCAGTAGGACGAGACTTTTAATCCGGATGATTTCTCAAAAACTCCCTCATATCATTGTAAGAAAGATGTGACCTTGAATATTTAAATAAGAATATTAATTATTCCTATAATTTAAATGGGAAACTTAGATTGTTCAATATACCGAGGGGAACTGAAGTTTGTTTTATTTCTTTTCGATATTATTTTAAAACAGATATAGACCTTGAATTTTTAAGTAATAAGAATATTTAGTTATTAATTTGATAAAAATATCAAGCAAAACTAATGCTTGAACTATTTATCTACGATTATTGAGTATATAACTTAATTTAGTACTTTTTATTCAACTTGTTGATGCTTAATATAGTCAGACAGAACCGTATTAGAATAATAATTTATAAACTACTGTATGAAAATCAAAATTTAGATTCTTTTTTCTATAGAAACATTTACAACTCTTGTTAAAATTATTTTTATAATTGAGGTACCATTACCAAAAAAAATAAAATGCCACTAGCGCGCCATCTCTACTTCAAATTTCCAAACAAAAGTTTCTTTTGGCGCCCTTTTGAATCGTTCCCAAGCCATCGAAAAGCGTGTACTTAGTTTGTTAGTTTTAGTTCAATTGTGTATTGTGATTTGAAAAGGTATAATGTGATATAATTAAGGATTTTAGCTGAAAATTAGTGAGGAAAATAAAAAAACTGCAGGTAAAACTTAATTAACTATTTTACAAAACGTTTACTTTTATTATTGATACTAAATTTGGTAGAAGAGCCATTGCTGTACAATTTTCATGTTCTTACAAGCAGTGTTTCTATTTATCTTGATTTTTGTGATATCAAATCCATCAAAATATAATACAATTTAATCCACAATCCTTAAAATCGTTCAATTTATTAGTAGTTTGTCCATTTCCCTCCATTGACTCTCATGATAGATCCAGCCAATTTCTATCATTTTTCGTAGATATTTCAATTGAATTTCTAGCTTTTCCAAAAAAAGTATGATTCTCTAAGTATTTCTGATGAAATTGTAGTAAAATTAAGAACTTTTGAGGTTAAAATTCATTTCAGCACCAAAAGGTACTTTTTACAATAAAACTGTTTTAAATTAACCAATTTTTAATCAGTAAATAACTGTTGTACATCAACACATTAAATAATACATATATAATTGTAAATATACTCTATATTAACAGTCTTTATATACAAAAAACTCGTGTACCCTACTGAATAACGGAAGTTTAAGAAATTAGGTAAAAGTAAAGAAAAACGAACAATTTCTTCAATTTTCTTAATTATCCCTTGTAGAACCACCTCCACCAGCACACTTTCATTCTATCCCATACATTTTCAGCACTAAAAAAAACCAATGTTAAGAAATGTTACACGTAACTACTTTTACGTACTTATCCATTGCAGGCCGTACATCCAAAAGTGCAAATTTATATTTATCATCACAATTTCCACCATCATAATAATCGATAACGTATCTGACATCTTTACCACATCTATCAACTATCCAATCATGTCTATCGAATGGTAACTCGTAGCCCATTAGACTTCTTATTCTTGCTCTAGGACTGTAATCTTTTGCTCTTCCACCAAAACTCTTTAATCTACAAGGTACATAAAAACTAATTGAAAGAAAAAGTAGACGATTCAAAGAATTACCTTGGATATTTACACTCGTGAGCATGTAGAGCTTCCCATTTTAAAACTTCTTGCCATGCTTGTTCGTTATTAGCATTGTGAATCTTAATTATGTTATCCATGTCATCTTGATTGATTTGTTCATCTGTCCATCTCCATCCTTTTCGAAGCATAGCATTCCAGAACATCTAAAATTACTTAAATGTATATTTTATTTATACCCAGTTATAATTTTTGATACCTGTGCACTAGGATATACCCAAAACGGTTCTTCTCCTTCTTGTATTATAGCTTTAGGAATAGTAGACACTTCTCGTTTGGTAGAAAGTGAAAACGGTTGACCTGGAGATGGTTTTTGATTTGCTGGTTCCATCTGTACATTAAAATCTAATTAAAGCCTGCAAATTTGACTAAAACATTTAATTTACCATATTTAAGGGGTTTATATCTTCATTTTTGGTAACGGGGCAACCAGATTCTGTTTTCATTTGACTGATACGATTGTGCATAGGGCATTCTGGTGGTATTTCTCCTGTAAAATTCGAAATGGTTCGTTTGTGGTGATCCTGATTCACCGATTCGTTTGGGTTTATTAATTGGGAGGCAGCTGATTTTGCTATTTCAGCGGCTGAGACGGAATTCCCCATGTCTGTAATAAATAATATGATATAATGGAGGTTATTACATAATCCACGTGTTTTAGTTTATTTCTAATACTAGATTGTGATTCATAAATTCTCCTACCTGTTCAAGTACATAAAATAATTAAGATATGTGTTGGTATTTGGAATTTTTTTTCATAAATTATCATTTACAACTACTAAGAATTCAAGAAATGACATTTCGAGAAAGTAAGCTTCTAGAAATACTGACAGATCGGACGGATGACAAATAGTTTTACAGTTCTCTTCTTAAGAAACTTGCGATATTATGGTATTTTTTTATCAGTTGTTGGAATAATGAATACAATTATTATTTCGTTTGTTATTATACCAGTTTTATTTCTGTAAAAAATATATTTTTCTAAATTGAAGATATGGTCTCTAATAGATAGGCATCTATATTAGCAGCAATATGGTATAGGGTATTGCATAACTTGTTAGTTATTTTTATAAAGTTTGTTTTTAAATATAGACGGTAGTAGTAGCTATTGAATTGGCAATGTAAAAACATTAAGTCGACCTCTTTAATTTATTTATCTGTAATTTTCATGTCTCAGAAATTTTAGTACGTTTCCCATTGACTTGAAAATTTCAATATTAACAAGACCTATTTAAATCATAGCTAAACACTGGCGGGATCAGATAGGTGACAAATAGTTTTACAGTTCTCTATTTAAGACACTTGTTCTGTTATAATATTTTTATATCAGTTGAGGAAATAATTAATCAAATTTTGTTCCAATACCTGCTATATTTCTGTTGAAAATATATTTTTCTAAGCTGAAGACATGGTACCTAATAGATAGGCAACTGAATTAGCAGCAATACGGTGTATTTCATAACTTGTTAGTTATTTTTATAAAGTTTGTTTTAAAAACTGGCAGATCTTTACAATAAACTTGTGTTGCTATGTTATTTTTACCAGTTAAGGAAGGAATTGATAAAATTACTTTGCTTGTTTCAACCCAACTTTATTTTTGTTGAAAATATATTTTTTTAAACTGAGGGCATGGTCCCTAATAGTTAGGCAACTATATTAGCAGCAATACGGTGTATTTCATAACTTGTTAGTTATTTTTATAAAGTTTGTTTTTAAATATAGATGGTAGTAGTGGTTATTGGCAATGTTAAAACACCAAGTCGACCTCTTTAATTTATTTATCTGTAATTTTCATGTCTCAGAATGTGTAGTACGTTTCCCATTGTTATAAAAACTGGCAGATCTTTACAATAAACTGGTGTTGCTATGTTATTTTTACCAGTTAAGGAAGCAATTGATAAAATTACTTTGCTTGTTTCAACCTCAGCTTTATTTTTGTTGAAAATATATTTTTTCAAACTGAGGGCATGGTCCCTAATAGATAGGCAACTATATTAGCAGCAATATGGTATAGGGTATTGCATAACTTGATAAATGTGTTTGCTATTAAATATAGGTGGTACTAGTAGTTATTGGCAAAGTAAAAACATTAAGTCGACCTCTTTAATACATTTATCTGTAATTTTCTCGTCTCGGAAATTGTGTAACATTTCCCATTGTTTTAAAGATTTCAATATTACCAAGACCTATTTAAATCATACAATTTTTAAGCGTGAACAATTGAATTATCTCTTTCTACTAAGTGTCAAGGCAAAATTGAATTATATTTCTATAAAATAACAATCTCCTACCTAAATAAAACCCGTAAATCCTTCCGTGTGTCTTTTCAAAATTGAATTTCGTGCAATAAAACGACAATAAACAATTAAATGTATATTTTAGTTGCGTCACGAAAATTTAAATCGTCGTTATTTATTAAAATATTTGTGATGATCATGTAATAGAGAAATTATTCACTAACCTTCTCAATTTTAATAAAAATCGATTGAATAAATAAATATTAAAGTTAAAGCAACGTATTTAGTTATAATTAAGCTGTCATATTTCATATAAATTAATAGAACCTTTAGAAGTTTGTTTTGGATGAATATGGCGTATACAGGGAGTATCAAAAATAAGTATTATCAAATTTATTTGAAAAAAACCTTATTAGATAGTCGTAAATTGTTTAATATCTCAATTCTATTATATAATTTCACAAGTATAATGATTATATTCTGAAAAAAATGTTTGTAAATATATAATTATACAGTTTGTGATGTAATTTATAGATACTTAATGAGAAATTCTTGTTAAAAATAATGGATATATGGTATTCGATCATTAAGTAATACACTAAACAATTTTCTGTGGAGGTAGCGAAGGTAAAATATATTCGATTTTCAATGACCTTCGATCAGCGTATGCATCTATGTAGGTATAAATACCTACATTTTTATTTCCACCAAATAAGGACTTTTTTTTATTCAACCTATAATTTTAATCAAATTGAAATTACAGTATTATGAAACACAATTTATAATAATAATCCTACTAAATTTAAATAATTTAACTTTAATGTACTAAAACATATTCTTTTTCTTAGGTTAGAATAAATTTTTTTTCTGAAAAACTGTTTTTCCTGCGTAGTAAACCGGTTTATTTAAATATTTCGTGCTACACTGTAAAAACTGGTGCTTGGTCTAGTTAAAAAGTGAGTTTTATCATCTTCGATTCACAAACATTGACTTTTCTTGTTATCGTGACCAGTATCTAACAATGTGGGTAATATCTATTAAAATTGTCAATTTCGTAATGAATTAAATCAAGGAAAAAATGCAAATGAAAGGTGAAGTCACCGTAATGAAAAAACATGACCGAAAATAGTTGTTTGATGAGTCGATAGGTATAAGAAGATAGATTTTATAAGGTCAATTCACCTGGAAGGTAGAGATGTAGCAAAATAATAATTCTCAAGGATTTATATTGAATGTCAAATATTTAGTCACAGATCCGGATTCAATATTTAATTTTTTTTTAAGACCGAAGCACGATTTTCACTACCTTCATTTTGATTATTCATAAAATGAAAACCCATTAGGTTTTGGTACTGTTGAATTTTTTCCAAGTAGATTGATTTTTTAAGAGTACTCTCCCAAAATTTCAACTCAATATTCACAATATTGTGGCCAGTAGAATTTTTTAAGTTAAAAGAGTGTTTTTTCGAAAATTTCTTCCAAACACTCACTTTAACGATTTGTAAAAGGAAAACCCTTTTAGTTATAGTAATGTTGAATTTTTGTCAAGTAGATTTATCTTTTACGAGTACTCTCCCAAAATTTCATCTCAATATTCACAATATTGTGGCCTGTAGAAATTTTTTAAGTTAAAAATAGAATTTTTCAAACAATTTTTAAAAATACTTCTAAGAAAAAAAAATTATTTAATAATTATTACTTATGGGGATACTTGAACTGCTTCTATGAATAGAATTAACCTTAAACGAACATGGAAGTGTTTCTTCTATTTAAACTTTAAGATTCAACTTCAAATTTTCCCATAACGATGAGGTTAAAAGGTCGAAACGAGTCGAGATAGAGAAAGTGAAGATGACACACGAATCTAGTAAGCAATGGATTTCTGATTTGAATCGCGAATAAATGAAGATCGAGTATGCACTGGGTCTAACCCAGTTCGTTGTTGTAGCAGGAAAGGAAGAATGTTTATATTGCCCACGTAAAAATGGATTTTGTCGTGATTTTACTGTACGAGAGCGTCAGTGGTGTAACTTACGACAGATAACAGCGAAGGTGATGACAGATTTTATCGACCGAGAATTTCCTTTGATACAGAATGTCCTGGGAATGTTATAATAATTGGGAGTGTTTTTTTCGATAATTTTACCGTACTATTTTAAGGAAGAATATAAATTTTTTTGGAAAAATTAGTACGCCAGTGGATTTCTTATTGCATAAAATACTTTTTTATATATTTTCAGTATTTTTTTTCAATTTTTTTTTTGTTTTTTCGAAGATCTTCACTACCACAACTTTTACGAATTATAAAATGAAAACCCTTTTGGTTAAAGTAGTGTTGAATTTTTTTCAAGTAGATTTATCTTTTAAGAGTACTTTCCTAAAATTTCAACTCGATATCCACAATATTGTGGCCTGTAGAATTTTTTTAGTTAAAAATGTTTTTTTTCGAAAATTTCTTCGAAGATTTTCCACACCATCACTTTAACGATTTATAAAAGGAAAACCCTTTTGGTTATAGTAATGTTGTATTTTTTTCAAGTAGATTTATCTTTTAAGAGTACTTTCCTAAAATTTCAACTCGATATTCACAATATTGTAGCCAGCAGAATTTTTTTAAGTTAAAAATGTGTTTTTTCGAAAATATCTTTACCCAACTATAAAGGGAGTTGAAAATTTCACATTTTTCACTTAACCATTGGGAATATTGATTCCAAAATTATTTTTTACATGTAAAATTTTCCCCTGAATTTATTGGTAGCCATTAAAATGCTGTAACTTCCCAATTATATGAGTTATGATTTTTTTTTGGTTTTAAAATGATTTTCGTCACCCCACTTTGATGATTAATAAAATGTAAACCCTGTCGGCTATATTATTCTAATTTTTTTTCTCTGTAGATTAATCTTTTGAAAGTACTCCCCTAAAACTTCAGCTCAAAATTCACAATTTCAAGTCTTTTACGGTTTTTTACAAATTTAAAAACTGTTTTTTTCCAAAATTTCTACTTCAAACATCAGTTACCCAACTCTTCTAATTGGCATCATTGTTTCCAACCAACATAATGAAACAAATAAATTTTTTCTTCTATATATCAATTCTGACAGGATATGAAATGTGTTAATTAAGACAAGATATATATAGTAAGATGACTCTTTATATAAAATCTTGATGATAGATTGAGTAACATTAAAAAACGATAATTGAAAAATATTACCCAAGTAAATTCCAACGCAAAATAGATTAATTTCAATGTTTTATTATAATTATATACAGTGCAGTACATCTTAATAAATATGGAAAAGTAATTAAAATACCACAAGTATTGATCTTTAAGTAAGAAACGGGGTCATACAATTGATTCTCTTTGGCAATCGAATGAATTCTAGATCAAAACTATAAATTATAGTATTTTTTTCTATAAAATTTGCTGTATATATGGGAATTTTTTGAGGGGGGGTAAATTGAAAAAAAAATGTAAACTATACCTTGTGACATATCAAATGAAACAACTGTTTGAGAGAGTCAGAATTATATATTTTTTATAATTTTAAAATGATTAGTATTAAAGTTATTTGAAAAAAATAGATAAAAATTAAAGTATTGCATTTAAAATTTTGAAAAAATACCGAAAATAATCATTGTTATTAATAATGTAAATCGTAAAAATTATTACACAAAACTACACGATACCAACATAAAAAATTACAAAATAATTAAATGCCATGAATTAGTAAACGGAACCGAGATAATGAAATGACCATGAAAATTTTCTTTTGTTTATAAATGGAACTGAGTATATGAGAAACGAAATCTTAATTATCTCCTTGTCTTCTAATAATAAATGAAGGCGGATGGATCTTGTCGATTTCAAAATTTTAATCTGAAAACTTTTATTTAATTAAAAAAAATAATAGCCCTGGATTTTTTTACCTTTAAATTTAGTTGCAACGTTTTAATTGCATATATGACCTTTTTGAACGCATTTCTGGGTCATATAATATTTTTCAACTTTATAGTACCATATCCTGGCAAGGAGAACAGAGTCATTTTGACCGCGGCGTCGTCCACTCTGTATACCACATAAAAATAACTGTTATATTTCTTTCTAGCTACCTATATACACTCGCTAATTATATAAAAATAGGCAAAATTAGATATAAACGCCTCAAGATATATCGGTATACATAAAACGATGTAAATACAGGGTATACAAGGTATCATTAATTTTTATTATTATTATTATTAGTTACTTCACATAGCGTGAGAACTGTTACATGCATCACCAACGACTTAAAAAATAACTTTTTATGGAAGATCTATGGAGAAGCGTCTTACTCCATTCTAGACGACCTTCAGTCAACAAATACGACGAAATAATTCCACCAAAAGAAAAATGATAAAAATCAAGTTTAACTTTTTGTGTTTAGAACATTTGACAGGTCGGATATATTGGGCTGGGTCCCCCGATCAGGTGGAGTAAAGGAAAACTGAATAGAATATGATATGAGAATTCAGAACAAAATGGCCGATCTGTCAGTTACGTATGGTTTATGGTATTAATATATAGAGAGGATCAAAAAAGAGCTTGTATGAGGTTAATATTGTTGAAAATAGTGGGAACTAACAATATTATAAAATTCAATCTTCGTTTTCTCACGGGAATCGATTTAAAAGTCATCATCATTAAAAGGTTGACCTGTCAAAAAAAAATCACGATCAGATTGACCTCTATTCGTTTAGCGATACTTTCACTTGTTTTAAACTAGAGATACGGGGATTTGAAAAATACTATCCCCCCGTAGAAGACTCAGGGGGATTCGTTTGTCAGGAAATCGACATGGATATGACGCTTAGCAGTTTTTTTTTCAAATATCTCAAGAAGATATACAGAGTGCTTCTATTTTAAATGATTTACTGAGTATTAAAGTGGATTTTTTTTCTTTTTCAACATTTTAATAAAATCTAAACGAAGTAATCTTATTTTTTGCTCATTATTTATAGAGTTGAAAAAAACTGTTTCTAATAATTTCGTCATCACTTTGAATGTTTCTTTCTATGATTAGAATTTAACTGGACTCGTCTTTAAATGTCACGCTACTTTTCAAGGATACATCTGCGAATAGATATACCTTAACAATTTATATCTTTAAAGCAACATTATTTATACAGGGACGGTCTTAGAGTTGGGGAAATTAATTTTTGTCAATCCGTTCCTGATAATGAGTCAATAAGGGTGTTGTTAAATTATAAAATAATAACAATCTTTATTTACATAAACATTATACAATTTATGACTAGAATTTTGAGAAAGTTGTTTTACGCGACGTGAATTTATCTCATTCAAGAGCAATTAAAAATTAACAATGGATATCGGAAAATTCACCAATTAAGGATAATTAGATGCCATTAGAAACAAAACAAGAAAATACAATTAACTGGGATACATAAAACAATGAATTAGTTTTTTTTTAAGTTTAAAAATTATTCTTGCAGAAAAAAGGCATTTACAATAGTTTCAGATTTATTTAATTAAGTACCTATGGGGTATTCCATGCCAAATCGACCACTTTTGAACCTGACCCCTTTAGATTCTTTTCTACCCTTTGAAAGATATTTTTGAGAATTTTTTCAAATTTTTTTATCCAACCCAAAAAAAGTTATCAATTTTTCAAAAAAATGGCTTTTTTATTTTCAAATAGCCATAACTTTTTTAGAAATTGACTTTTGGGTACCTTTTTTTTTTTAAATTCAAGTAAAATTATCATTTTTTCGAAGTCCGACATTTCTTTTTTTTTTGTCGGACGAAAAAATGAAAATTTTACTTATAAAAACCGATTATTTTATATAATTGATCATGTTAAATTTTTTTCGTATATTTTTTCGAAAAGTTCATTCAAAAACAAAAATTTAAAAAGAAAAGGTACCCAAAAGTCAATATCTAAAAAAGTTATGGCTATTTCAAAATAAAAAAGCCATTTTTTTGAAAAATTCATAACTTTTTTTGGGTTGGATAAAAAAATTTGAAGAAATTTGAAAAAATGTCTTTCAAAGGGTAGAAAAGAATAGTAAAGTTTCAGCTAAATCTAAAGGGGTCAGGTTCAAAAGTGGTCGATTTGGCATGGAATACCCCCTATACATATATACCTATATTATTTATTAAAAAATGTGATTAAAATTCAAAAAACAGTAACCAATTCTATATCTCAATTAAAATTTAATTATTTATTAATTTACATTAGAAAATCTTTTTATACAATAAATTTTTCTACAACTGCCAGGACCACTTTTGTTAATAGAGTTAAATGACATACTACACCTTACCTCCATCGTGTCAAAATTGCTGAAATTTTCTAATTGATCGATAAATCCAAATTTAAGAAATTTCTACCGATATTTTCAGTCCAAAGTTGGGGTAAAACCTGTATTAGTTCTTAGAGTGTCTGTTAGGGTGGTTTCTATTGGTAATAATCAACCTTCAAAACCAAATAAAAATAATAATAGATCTCCATCTCAATAAAATCGGAATTGTTAAAACTACGGTTGAGTGAACAGTGTGTTTCGGATATTATTAATTACGGAAAGGATGTAGATAATTTTTTTTAAAATGTAAAATGTGTGGGTTTCTTGCCTAATCGCCTATTGATATATATCTTAATATCCTTCAATTGAAATGATACTTTGAAGACATTTTGAATACTATTACAACGCTAAAGATTCTACAGGGTTCATTTTAAAATTAAAATAAAAATTCAATAAGATATAAATCCGGATAACTTTGATACCAAGAACCCTCGTATATGAACAAACCCATAAGTTACAATACCATGCAAACACGCATTATCTAACTAGTTACGTGCTGTAGCATCCGCGAACTATCCTTCGCTGATGCCCCCCATATCCCCGCCGGTCCCCTTCAAAGGACATCCTTTCACTATTCTTCGGCGATCTTCAAGATGTGTCTTCTTCATTATATGGGATCTCAGTCGAGTTTTGACTTACCACGATGAAGGGTGTTAGTGTTTTGTTTTTCTTAGGTGAGTTCAGTGATTTTTCAACCCCTCTGCTCGAAAGGAATTTTTGCTGTTTTGGATTGTTTGGTTTTTTCTAATTTTTTTGGTGATTTTTATGAATTTTTGGTATTTTTAATTAAAAAAAAATAGTACTTTATACCATACTTCTAAAATTTTTTAGAAAAACGCTTCTAAAATATTTAAGATATTTTTTGCGCAACCCTTAGATTTTTTTAATCATTTTCTCGAATATAAACGTAAAGAATTTTCTGAAAACTTTTTAAATTATTGCCCCTCGTTTAAACTGAGATACCGTTACTAAAAACTATTGTTTTGCTGAGATATAGCGCCTTAAAGGAACCAAATAATATGAAGAAAAAATTCCAAATAAATTTGTTTGATTCATAGACAAAATTATATTAATAAAAAATATTGTGAAATAAAAATAATGAGTATTTTTAAACATTGATATGTATGAATTTCACAGTGTAAGGGTTGAAACTATCAGTTTATCAAATGATAAAAAATAAATAAAGAAAACATATTTAAAAAGAAAAAAAATATGAATTCTAAAGAAATAAATTGAACATTAATAAAATCGAACGAATCTTCTCAGTCTTATTGAATGTTACGAAATTCATTTTATACGCGATCTTTACACATACATGTTTATATAACACGATTTCACACATAAGCGCAGATAATTAAAATCTCGATAAATATCTCGGTCCCACAATAGATTCTACTAACAGAACATTTATTAGCTTTGAATTAACACGTTAAAAACAACTTTTAGTTACACTCTTAGTTTTCATACAATAGAACAATTGTCCAAAGTTTAACATCAAAGTCTACTACAAATATAATCGCTTACGATATTAGGAAACCACAACGTGGAAAGGCATGATATTAAGTTTGAATTTATAATATTTAATGAATTTCAAAGGCAGCGAAACAACTTTTAGAAATAAAAATATATCTCTGAGGATTTTTTTGCAATACAACAACTATCCTTATAAATATATTTGTTTCAGGGCTATGTACCCCATGGGTTTCTGCAGTATTTTTAAACCACAGACCCTCTCCAACATACAGTCTAGAAAATATGCCCTCCACGACGTTTTCTTGTAGAGACAAAATTTTAGGTGGTTACTATGCTGACGCCGAAACGCAATGTCAAATGTTCCATATCTGCGTTAAAGTCGCCGGAATAGGGGTAAGTACTTTCTTTTAGAAGACTGCGTAATTCTTTAAATATATACAGTGATCTAATGAAATACTTTTCGTAAAAATATTCCTTAAAATTTGTATAATAAAATGTATATTCATAAAAATTGACCCCCTGACCTCGCCTGAACCACAGATGGACATAAAATATTACTTAATTAATAAAAAATTACATAATTTGAACTGTATTTCACATTTTTTTTGTATTTTAATATATTATAACAACAATTAAACCATTTTTTATGAGTAATAGTAACACAGGTTGTTATATGGCATAAAAAAGAGCCTCTAAAATCAAAATTCGATTTAATAATAACTTGTAACATTGCGAAATCCCAGTTACTTTCTATTTATACAAAAATTCGGTCGAAAAGACCAATAATAACCATACGCCACCGCAATAATTTTTATTATTATTGTCGTATGTTTATCTTAATCATTTGACCGCAAAAACAATAAAGTAATTCCATTAAAAGACCCAATAGAGATTCAAACTAACCAGTATAAAAACGAAAGTTACTGAGAGCTTCCCGCTGCTATGACTCATAATTTAAGAAGAAATATAGTTGAAATTAAATGTAGAATAGAAAAAAATTATTCAAAAGTGATAATAATTATGAGTTTGATATTAATTGACTACGAAACGTTGAAGAAAGCCCGATTCAATTTGGATATTTAATGAGATACAGTACAAAAGAGTAATTTTGATAAATGATTCTGTAATCATTGATCGAAAGAAATGATTGTGTTGATGTATTTCACTTTCTTTCGGACGAAATATAACCTGTCAGTCTATCTCTTGCATATCTAGATTCAACTTTTTTTAACTACATGTTTTTTCAAATTTACTATTAATATATTTTCTATTATACATGGTTTTTTTAAATCAAACAGGTTCAGAACTCACTCCAGAGCTTTCCAAGGATTCCTAATGTTTTTAACAATGAAATCATGTTATCCCCATCTTCTCTCTTCATTTTATGCCAACTTCAAACTTGTTTCTTTGGGAATTCATCTACTTTTTTGTTTCAACACTCACACCAGAACGTTCCCATCGCTTCTTACCAACTGCTTCAGCTTTATTTGTGTCCCAAGAACAGTAGAAAACTTTCAACAACTTCCAACAATCCTTCTTTTTTGATCTCAGACCATAAAAAAAAACCCTGATGCCTCGAGACCCACTTTAGAACTTCCCTATAAACTACATTAGCTTTATTCATGTCTCAAGAAAAGCAGGAAGCTTCCAACAATCATTGGGCTCTCTTATCACTTGCCCAAATCCTTCCTTTTTGATATTAGATCATCAAAAAAAAACCCTGATGCTTCGAGACCCACTTTAGAACTTCCCTATAAACTACATTAGCTTTATTCATGTCTCAAGAAAGGCAGGAAGCTTCCAACAATCATTGGGCTCTCTTATCACTTGCCCAAATCCTTCCTTTTTGATATTAGATCATCAAAAAAAACCCTTGTGCTTCGAGACCCACTTTAGAACTTCCCTATAAACTACATTAGCTTTATTCATGTCTCAAGAAAGGCAGGAAGCTTCCAACAATCATTGGGCTCTCTTATCACTTGCCCAAATCCTTCCTTTTTGATATTAGATCATCAAAAAAAACCCCTGATGCTTCGAAACCCACTTTAGAACTTCCCTATAAACTACATTAGCTTTATTCATGTCTCAAGAAAGACAGGAAGCTTCCAACAATCATTGGGCTCTCTTATCACTTGCCCAAATCCTTCCTTTTTGATATTAGATCATCAAAAAAAACCCTGATGCTTCGAGACCCACTTTAGAACTTCCCTATAAACTTCATTAGCTTTATTCATGTCTCAAGAAAGGCAGGAATCTTCCAACAATCATTGGGCTCTCTTATCACTTGCCCAAATCCTTCCTTTTTGATATTAGATCATAAAAAAAAACCCCTGATGGTTCGAGACCCACTTTAGAACTTCCCTATAAACTACATTAGCTTTATTCATGTCTCAAGAAAGGCAGGAAGCTTCCAACAATCATTGGGCTCTCTTACACTTGCCCAAATCCTTCCTTTTTGATATTAGATCATCAAAAAAAACCCCTGATGCTTCGAGACCCTCTTTAGAACTTTCCTATAAACTACATTAGCTTTATTCATATCTCAAGAAAGGCAGGAAGCTTCCAACAATCATTGGGCTCTCTTATCACTTGCCCAAATCCTTCCTTTTTGATATTAGATCATCAAAAAAACCCCTGATGCTTCGAGACCCACTTTAGAACTTCCCTATAAACTACATTAGCTTTATTCATGTCTCAAGAAAGGCAGGAAGCTTCCAACAATCATTGGGCTCTCTTATCACTTGCCCAAATCCTTCCTTTTTGATCTCAGACCATAAAAAAAAACCCTGATGCCTCGAGACCCACTTTAGAACTTCCCTATAAACTACATTAGCTTTATTCATGTCTCAAGAAAGGCAGGAAGCTTCCAACAATCATTGGGCTCTCTTATCACTTGCCTTCCTTTTTGATCTTAGACAATCAAAAAAAAAAACCCTGATGCTTCGAGACCCACTTTAGAACTTCCCTATAAACTACATGAGCTTTATTCATGTGTCAAGGAAGGCAGGAAGCTTCCAACAATCATTGGGCTCTCTTATCACTTGCCCAAATCCTTCCTTTTTGATCTTAGATCATAAAAAAAAACCCTGATGCCTCGATACTCAATTAAGAACTTCCTTATCGTTTCTTATCAACCACTGGAACATTATTTGTGTTCAAAGCAAGGCAGAAAGCTTCTAAGAAGTTCCAACAATCATTGGGCTCTCTCATTACTAGCCCAATTACTCCTTATTGATCATAGATCAATCCTTCTCACCTCTATCCGCATGATATGTTTCAATTAATACATTTTATAATAAATCATTGAAAAAAATCATCAAATCTTTGTGCAAAGTGAACACCTTTCTCTAAACTACTTTTAATGTTCCCATTTAATGTTTTTTTTCAAGATTAATAGGTGAAACCATATATACAGATATATATATCTTGAGTTGCGTAATTTAATGTAATTTGGAGCAGTGTTTAATTGAGTCTATAAATAATAAAAAAAAAACTTTGACCGGTGGCAGATATAGGTACCTACAAGGAATTTTTCAATTTTTATTTCAGATACAGGACTTCAGATTCTTGTGTCCCAACGGTACAGCATTTGATCAGGATCATCAAATCTGTGCGGAATGGGAAGACATAGATTGTGATGCCAGTACTCTTTACTATTCTAGTGACAATTTTGATTTGTACCGAATTGGATCTGGTAAGTTAACAACTCTGATACTCGTTATTCTAATTTCAACAGAAAATGAGCAAATTAAAATTTTTTCGTAAGCAAGAAACTGTTAGGCATTAAAGAATGTAGCACATATCTCGAGGGCATTTCAAAAATGTTTGAAATTATCAAGACGCGTTCTATATGGTAATTTTTATTAGCTTTGTGCAATATTGCAATGCAGTACTCTTTCAAGTACGTTTTATAACTTGTTTTGTACAAATCCGTATTGATGAGATCTAGCTAGCGGTTTATTTGAAGAAGACTTATCAGTGGCGGGTGTTTTTTATTACGGTTTTGTAGGAAAAATTTTGTTTTTAAAAAGTGTTTTGTACCATTACCAATTCATTTTTTGTGTATAAGAGTTGGGGCTTAAAAAAAACTATTAGTTTTTGGAAAACTGCAATTTTTTATTTTTGAAACAATTATTTCTAAAAAAATTTAGAAATTTTCAACGATATAGTTCATTAAACAAGCAAATTTTGACTGCATTGACATTTTTTTCATTTTAAGCAGTCCAATTTTTACTTTTGAACCGATTATTTCAAAAAAAAGGGGAGCGAAAGAAAGAAGAACCCTTTTTAATTAAAAAATAATCATGTGAATGTAGATATTGTTTAGAAGACAACAAAATTTTACATAATGATTTTTTTATACTTTAAAATCGCTCAATTTAGGATTTTAAAACAATAATTTCCAAAAAAAAGGGGCAAAAATCAAGAAAAATCATGTAAATGTAGAAATTTTCACCGATATAGTTCAGAAAACAAGCAAATTTTGACTGCATTGACATTTTTTTAATTTTAAGCAGTCCAATTTTTACTTTTGAACTGATTATTTCAAAAAAAAGGGGAGCGAAAGAAAGAAGAACCCTTTTTAATTAAAAAAGAATCATGTGAATGTAGATATAGTTTAGAAGACAACAAAATTTTACATAATGATTTTTTTATACTTTAAAATCGTTCAATTTTGGATTTTGAAACAATAATTTCCAAAAAAAAATGGGCAAAAATCAAGAAAAATCATGTACATGTAGAAATTTTCACCGATATAGTTCAGAAAACAAGCAAATTTTGACTGCAATCAATTTTTTTAATATTAAGCAGTCCAATTTTGACTTTTGAACCGATTATTTCAAAAAACTGGGGAGGAAAGCAGAAAAAATAAAAAAATCTATTTTCATTTAAAAAAAATCATGTAGATGTAGATATTTTTCAGCTATAGTTTAGAAAACTATAAAAAATTAACTGCAATGTTTTTTTAAAGGTTCCAATTTTGACTTTTGAAACGATTATTTCAAAAAAAAGGGGAGCGAAAGAAAGAAAAACCCTTTTTAATTAAAAAAAATTATCTAAATGTAGATATTTTAAAAAATACAGTTTAGAAGACCTTTAAAACTAAATTTTTAAATATTATTTCCATAAAATTAGCAATATATCTGTCAATTCCCACTGCCAATTAAACCCTACTAATTTAATAACACTTATACATAAATAAATGAATATTTTATTGATCCGCCACTGTTTACATAAGATTCAAAACATCTCGTTGCATATTAGAAGTGAAAGTTTAAAGGCCATTTGTCGGATAAGAGAACACAAAGGTCGTACCGCTAAGTACTGCAATAAAACGGTATATATTTGAATTAGCTAATAAAAATTTTGACATGCATCATTTGTAGGGCATTATACGTCGCATTTTACAGCTAAATCGTTACTCGAATGACTTTGTCCTTTTAAGTAATAATTTTTTTTTTCACTAGCGTTAATAAATAGTTTTTTGAAAACGAGTAAATAATTGTTTGTCGCTTAGCTTATTCCTTAGAACGAAATAAAATTGCTGTAAGCACAAAAGCAAAAGTGGTATTAACAAATCGAGGAATTTTAACTGTATAGTTACTTATGTAACTGCTCAATAATAATTATGTGAACAGAAAGCTGGGCTGCCGTAAGGTAATAACGTGGGATCAAAACTAGTTGCGCATAGTAATAGAACAAATAAAAATTTGCTTCCTGAAAAATTGCGTGGTAAAAGTACCATCTTTATATTATTTAAAATGTTTTTTTAATATCTTCGTCTATAATTATCCTTGTGGAAGATTTAAGTGACAAAATGTTGTACAAAGTATTTCGTTTCGTCTATCTACTCTAGTTTTTGAGATAGAGGCTAGAAAACCCAAATTTACCTAGAAATATTTGGATGTTTATATCAAGAGCTCTAGTTTTTATCATATTTATCATAACTTTGATTAATACCAAGACATAAACGTCAAAAGTGAGCTAGTTTTGAAATAAGTGATCCTTTTCATGTGCCAGTTCCCAAAATCCCATCAGATTCCGTCTATCAGCTCTAGCTTTTGAGATAGAGGCTAGAAAACCCAAATTTACCTAGAAATATTTGGATTTTTATATCAAGAGCTCTAGTTTTTATCATATTTTTCATAATTTTGAATAATATCAAGACATAAACGTCAAACGTGAGCTAATTTTGAAGTAAGTGATCCTTTTTACCTGCTAGTTCCTAAAACCCTAATTTACCTACGAATAAATAGATTTTAATAAAACGATTATGCAGTTGACAAAAATACTAATTACAACCTTGCAGGTTACGAATCAAAGGCACATAGATACGGCGAAGATGAAGAAACATTTTCATTACAAAGAGCAGAAACAGGAGACGTAAGAATTAACCACGAACAACAAACAAAGATCGTAGACCAAACAAAAACACCACCAAGAACCTACCACAGCACACCAAGACAAAGTTTTCACAATAACAACAACAACAACAACGACAAAGACATATTCAAAGGATCCAGCAGCTCAAATTTCTACAACAACAGAAACAACGGCAAAGAACGAGACGAAGATTACGATGACAACGTCAACATCAACCAAAACCAACATTACGAACAAAGAAGGAAGGTTGTTAGAAACAAAGTAAGAAGACCAGTACAAAACAACCAAAACGAAAATAGGAATCAAGAAACACAAACTAGAAGACCGACGAACAGAAATACAGGATTTATTAATAACTTTGCAGGAAGTTACGAACCAACAACAACAAAACCTTCTTCTACAACATTAAACGTGGAACAATATACGACTGCAATAAATAATTACAGAAGTAGAAACGGACAAAGGAGACAGCAAAGTACTAGTGAATACACCGACAGTCCTGTGTACACGATAAGTACTCCAGCGCCTTTTAGACAACAACAGTACAACAGTAGAAGCTCTACGAATACCCAGTACACTTCAGCGTCGACGAGAGATACTGAAAACTACTCTACCAATAATTTCGATGATATTTCCAAGGTTAAAACGAGTACCGTACAAGATTACAGTACCCCGCGTGACGTTAAACCACAAAAAACAACTTTCAGTCAATATGAAACAACGAAAGCGAAGCAGACATTTAAGACGACTCCTTTTGACAAAACCGAGAACTATCCGAGCAACAACCCGAAGTACAGTACTACTTTTGATAAAAAACCGACGACTCCGATCAAACAAACTGACAACTACCCGACTACGTTGAGTCCGAAACCTTTCAGTGTGTCCAATAATAATTTCCCGACGACTTTTGCTCCAAGAACGAACGCTGCTTACAGTCAAATAGCTCAACAGACTGCAGCGTACAACCAGAACAAGCAGAACAGTACGTCAAAGAGTACTCCTTTCACTCAATATACTCCTACTGTACCTAAGATCAGCTCCACGACTCCCGTTAGCAGGTGAGTTGATTTTATTTTATAGAAAACTGTTTTTTTTTCATATTATTTTATATGAAGGTCCCAGTTTAAATTGTCAAGAGGTTCGGATGAGTTGGTGGCTGTTAAAATTCTAAGGTAAGAAGATGAGGTTTTTGATAAAATCATCTTTGTCGTCACTTTTAGATGCTGCTGATCTTTACGGAATCGTGCATCATTATCTTTTTTGCTCTTTTCACATAAGTGGTCACATTCCATTACATTTCTAATTTCTACAGGATCTCTCATTCCTTCACAGCTCTTGGAACCTTCCTCAGCTGCTGCAGGATTTCTTTATACAGTCCCAATAGGATCAGGATCAAAAGTAACCACTCAGGAAAACATTCCTTCACAGCTCTTATCTCTTGGGACCTTCCTCAGCTGCTGCAGGATTACTTTACAGTACCAATAGGATCAGGACTAAAAAAAATACCACTTTGCTTTATTGTTGTCAACATTTTTTGCTTCTCATTTCACTATTTCAACAGCTCTTGGATTTTAAATTGTTTTGGTAGACTTAAGGTGATTCATTTTGTACTTTAGTAGTACCATATTCAACAAGAAAACCTGCGTCCAGGTCATATTGTTTGCAAAACATTCCTTCGCAGCTCTTATCTCTTGGAACCTTCCTCAGTTGCTGCAGGATTTCTTTATACAGTTCCAATAGGTTCAGGATCAAAAGAAACCACTCAGGAAAACATTCCTTCACAGGTCTTATCTCTTGGGACCTTCCTCAGCTGCTGCAGGATTACTTTACAGTACCAATAGGATCAGGACTAAAAAAAATACCACTTTGCTTTATTGTTGTCAACATTTTTTGCTTCTCATTTCACTATTTCAACAGCTCTTGGATTTTAAATTGTTTTGGTAGACTTAAGGTGATTCATTTTGTACTTTAGTGGTACCATATTCAACAAGAAAACCTGCTTCCAGGTCATATTGTTTGCAAAACATTCCTTCGCAGCTCTTATCTCTTGGAACCTTCCTCAGTTGCTGCAGGATTTCTTTATACAGTCCCAATAGGATCAGGATCAAAAGAAACCACTCTGGAAAACATTCCTTCTCAGCTCTTATCTCTTGGGACCTTCCTCAGCTGCTGCAGGATTACTTTACAGTACCAATAGGATCAGGATCAAAAGAAACCACTCCGCTTTATTGTTTTCAGCATTTTTTGCTTCTCACTTCACTATTTCAACAGCTCTTGGATTTTAAATTGCTTTGGTAGACTATTGGTCATTCATTTTCTATCTTAGTGGTACCATATTCAGTGAGAAAACCTGCTTCCAGGTCATATTGTTTCAAAAACATTCCTCAGTTGCTGTAGGATTCCTTAGCAGTCCCAAGAGTATCACAATAAATCACCCTTTTTTTCCAGATCCAGTCGCTTCGACGAAACTTCCTACGACGATGGTTCCTATAGTTCGAAGTACGACTACGATGGCGATCGAAGAGAAGATGAATTTTTAAAAACCGCTCACAGCCAAAACATCGCAGCGAGTAGAAACGAGCTGCAGAGAACTACCAACAACAAACAGCAGCAAACAACTTTACCAGTATCGAGAACAACTTACGACGTACCGAAAACGTACCCGTCAACTCCTAAAGTAAATAAGGAGGCTACGAAGTCGTTCCCTTCAACACCTAAGGCTTCGCAGGTGACGGAATCGCCGAAGAGTAGTACGCATTCTGTTAGCAAGAAACCTGCTTCGTCTAAGAAGGATTATGATTATGCTTATTATGATAGCGGTGTAGGTAGCGAACCTGATTATGATATTAATACTGAAATTCAAAAATCAACTGTGAAAAATTAGACTTTAATAATGTTTGTGTTTGAAATTGGGTGATTTCTTAGAGCGCTTCCCTATAACTAATAAGAGATTAAATTGATAATAGAAATTGACTTGTGTCAGTGAAAAAATACATGGGTTTTTGTCGGATAAGCTAAAAGGTCATTTTTTGTCGGAAAAACAAAACTTTGGGTGAGTGTTTGAGGAAACACAATGAATTTTGTCGGATAAGTTGAAATTTCTTTAATTTTTGGTCGGAAAAGTTGATATTTCTTTCAATTTTTGTCGGAAAAGCAAAACCTGTGGTAAGTTTTTCTGAAAACACTTCCATTTTATCGAATAATCTGAAATTACTGATTTTTGTCGGTAAAGCAAAACTTTGGGTGAGTCTTTAAGGAAACACAATGAATTTTGTCGGATAAGTTGAAATTTCTTTTATTTTTTGTCGGAAAAAGTTATATTTCTTTTATTTTTTGTCGGAAAAGCAAAACTTGGGGTGAGTCTTTGAGGAAACACAACGGTTTTTGTCGGATAAGTTAAAATTTCTTTATTTCGTTATAGGGAAGCGTATTACGAATATTTTTACGATATTAAGCTCTGTCAAATATAGTTTCAGACCTCAATATCGTTTAAAACATTTAAAAAATAATGGAGTCGGGCAAAGGTGGTTTTTGTCTTTTTATTTTAAAAGTTTTTTTTTGGAAAAAAATGTACGATCAACTTTCAACTCTCTTTCTGATCTGTGGTGGACATATTTTATTAAAAATTTGATTTTAATATGTGAATATTTATTGATGTGCCTACGTTGGAACAAAAACCACCTTCGCTTGAGTAACTAATTAATTTTTTTCAGTGTCCAGTTACAGAACAGTATTTTTACTAAGAAATTAACAAAAATAAAGAGAGAGAGAGAGATAATTATTACAGTGTTTTATCTAAGGTTGTACATATTGTATTTTATATCTAAGAATAAAAGTATTGTTACCTTGTCAGTAGTTTTGATTTTTCCAGAAAAAAAATATTATTACAGCAAGTGGAAGCTACAAAATTATATACATTTGTTCAAAGGTAAGTTTAAATTGTACATTAATCAAAACCTGGGGTGAATCTTTGTGAAAAATTTCGGTTTTTGTCGGATAAGTTGAAATTTCATATGAATTTTGTCGGGTAAGTTGAAATTTCATTTGAATTTAGTCGGATAAGCTAAAATTGTATCTTTTTTATCGGAAAAGCAAAGCCTGAGTGAGTTTTTGTGAAAACACATTGTATTTTGTCGCAATGGTTCAAATTTCATTCAAATTTTGTTGGGTAGTTGAAATTTCATTTGAGTTTTGTCGGATAAGTTGAAATTTCATTTGAATTTTGTAGGATAAGCTAAAATTGTATCTTTTTTATCGGAAAAGCAAAGCCTGAAGTGAGTTTTTGTGAAAGCACATTGTATTTTGTCGCAATGGTTCAAATTTCATTCAAATTTTGTTGGGTAGTTGAAATTTCATTTGAATTTTGTCGGATAAGCTACAATTTCATCTTTTTTGTCGGAAAATCAAAGCCTGAGGTGAGTTTTTGTGAAAATACATTCAATTTTGTCGGATAAGCTAAGGATCTTTCATTTTTTGTCGGAAAAGTAAAGAAAGGATAAGGAATTGTATCGAATTCTTCTTGTAATGCAACTCAAATATCTTGGCGATTGTCAGGCAAAGTGGTCACCCAGCAGCTAGTTCAAGGCCAGTGACGGTCGATATGATTGAGATTACCAACCAATTCGTTTATAATTCTTGCATGCGACAACTGCGATTGAAATATTTCCTAGTGGTTAAGTAGTAATGTAACGATCGCGAGAAAGTCCCTTGGATTTTGTAAAGCTGTCACTGATGTTCCTCATGAACTTATAGATGGAGCTATACGTACAGGTAAAGTAATTAAGATCAAATCTTATCACGCAGACAGTTTCCCAAGTTTAGCTCAAACATCTACATCACAGTCAAAGCGTTAATAGTAACCAGCAGCCACTAACATGTTACTAAATGTGGCGTGTTTATACTCCGTACATTAATAGCTACACTGAACTACCTACTCACTTGTGTGGGGTATTCTGTGGTGTAAAAAAATATGCATGGCATCAGCGCAAATTTAAATTTTGACATGCTGTGCTGTGACTAACTTCATTTTATAAACATAACCTAATAAATATCGTGTTTATTATTTGATTGTTGTTTATTTTGTGATGTTTGTTAGAATAATTGGTAAAACGAGAGATCCAAACCAGATAAACGTTAACGAAGGATTAGTTGAGATACAAGTGATATTTCGGAATCTAAAAGTGTACATGTATGTATGTAAATTGGGTGATATGCACTGAGACCTAAAAAATCTAATGTGCCCCTTTTCTTTTACTGAATTCCTGATGAAAGTCTCGGAGACTAGTAACTCCTTTAGACTTATAAACAATTGGGGCCTTATTTCTAATCCTGCCAGTTTAGAATAGGTAAAATTGGGAGAAATGAATTATTCTAGTATAGAATTATGTAGGATTTATTATAATTCTATGAGTATTTATATAGGTAACAAATTTTTATTTGCAATAATTACAAAAAATATTTTTTTTAATCTTATACATTTCATAAAGTTACAAAAAACCAGTTCTAATTATATCACTAGGCTCTAAAATACAAAAGATCTTTTTGTTTTTCATCTTTTGAAATTTCGCTTGCTAGAACATTAAAAATTAAATAAAAAAATTTAGTTACAATAATATTTACAGCTTCCGGCATCAAGTTTTAAGAATAAAATAAATTAAATTATTTAAAAAACGTCTTAAATCCAGAAGGTAATATTTACAAACACCGATCAGGTTTAGTTTTTGTGCAAATCAATTTCTCATCATCGAAGTACGTATTAAAATCACAAACAAATTTCAAATCCAGCAGTTGATTTTTACCATATCCTTGTGTACAATAATGAAACAACCTACAATCCCTCAAATCTGGATAAAATTTATCGATATTTTTACCAAAACAGTTAAAGAAAAAATGTTTCTTCGTAGAATATTGAGTTGTCACTATACTTTTTTCTGACTGAGTAGGATTTACACTCTTTTTTAAAGGATAATCAGTCAAAACAAAGTCTTTTCTTTTTGTAGGACTTTCAGTTGACATTGCTGCATCTAAAAAAACAACATTATTTAAAAAAAAAAGAGAAATATTAACAACCATCTCTCACCTGTCTGAGAAATAGCTTCAACAATTTCTTCTTCAACAATGGGTTTTCTCAATCTAGGTCTCCTGGTAAACTGATCAGTACCAAATCTATGTCTGTAACCCGATTTTTTATTCCCTTTACCTCCTCTTCTTCTAGAACTTTTTGTAGTAGTTATTTCAGTAGTAGTTTCAGTTAAATAAGGTACTTCAGTACTTGTTAATTGTTCCAAAGTTGTAACTGTAGAAACTTCGGGAATATTAGTTGTAGAAGAAACTTCTTCAGTTGTAGTTGTTTCTTTCAAGATATCTTCTAATACTGTAGTAGTTGATAATTTTTCTGTAGTTGTTTCTTCGGTAGTACCAACAGTAGTACTTTCTACTTCTGTAAAATATTTTTTATACATTTTTAAAGCTACCATACTTTTAGTATTACTTTCAATGTCTTTTATAACGGTTTTTAAATCACTCGTCCAAGTTGTTGTTGATACTGTTTCACTGGTTGTTTCAGACTCTTTATTTTTATCGAAAGAAGTAACTTCTAGTGTAGACATTGTTGTATCTTCTGTGGGATTAGTAACTTCAGTAGTAGATTGTAAAATTTCCGAGTACGGTTCTTGTGGTTTTATTATCAAATCTTTTGGTCGTTCAGAAGTTTTTCTTCTCACTACAGATTCTTCTTTAGAAAAATCTGTGTATTTTAATTTACCTCTTCTACTTTTATTCATTTTTCTAGATTTTTCTGTGGTAGTAATAAAAGGAGTTGCGGTGTATTTTGTGTAATCAATTTCGTTGACAGTTTTTTCAACTTCCACTATAGTTTTTTGAGTAATTGGAAGTACAGAAGTTGTGGTAACATATGGAGTTTCAGTTATCGTTGGAATAAAATCATTTTCTGTCGTTTCTGTGTTAGGTGCAGCAGTGGAAGTGTAAAAATGTACAGTTCTTAAATAATCGTAATCATCTTTGGCTCTATGAGGTATCTCTATCGTTTTCTTTTCTTTATTTTTTGTATAAATAGATGTCGTTTGTATTAAATCCGTTGTTAAAGTATTTTCAATTTCAAACGTAGGAGTTGAAGTTGATTCAGTGTCAAATGTAGTAGTTTCTTGACCAGAATCTCTTTCCTTAAAGTAAATAGGTTCAATATTATCGTCGATATAATCACTATATTTTTTTGTAACTTCTTCTTTATACGTCATCGGTTCGTAATTATCGTCAACGTAATCTGGCTCGTGTTCGATCGAATATTTCTCATGAACTTTATTAATTTTTCTTTCTTCTTCGTGACTAACTACCGAACCGTCGTTGCCGAACGAACTGTACTTGGTGTTCTTTCCAAAAGAATTGCTGGTGTTGAAAATCAAATCCAAACTATCTTCTTCTTTCTCGGGAGCTAGCTCGTGGTTTATAGTAGAAATACTTTCGGCATCCAAAGGAGTACTTAAAGGAGTCGTGTATCTAGCGGGGTTCGTTTTTTCATGTTTATACCAGTCGAATAAAAATTTCAATACATCCAAAGCTTCATCATCGTTTTTGATAATTTCGGCATAATTTCTTTTACCTCCACCATCGGTGCTCCTTTTTTTTCTTGGAGCTTTTGTAACTTTAGGAACATCGAGATAAAAAGGATCTGATGGTACATCTTCATCTTTATATTCATCGTACGAACTTGGTGGTGGTTTAAAAATTTGCGGAGCTCCAATTGTACCTAAAGAATAGTTCAGTCGCTTTCCACTGGCGTCGCTAACGCTGGCGCTGGCACTAACTACTATCCTCGGCGGTGGTAGGTGGTCCTTGGTATACCTGAAACATTAAAATTATATTTTTCCGAATTTTTTATTGTAATTTTACTCAAACCTTTTTTCGTTTCTTTGTTGTAAAGAAAACGGAGCTGGTGAACTGAAAGTTAACGTTGGTAACGATGGGAGAGGAAGTTGAATCCTTTCAGGACTCTTTTCGGTATACGATGTTGCGTAATGGCTGTGTTGATCTGGTGCCGGTGGCTTCAATGTTTGAATGAAGTAATTCCTGAGTGTTGTTGATGATTTATGTTGTTGGTTCACCACTGGAGTACTTAACCTGTAATCGTTTCTAAACGTACTGGATTTGTAAAGATGCGGAAAAGGAGCTGAAACTTGCAAAAAATATTCTTAGTAAAGTAAATAACTAGATTTAAAACTAAACGAGAGCTCCGGAAAGCGGCTAGACGAGAGGCATACTATATATACAAGCGCGCTAAACCAAATTCGAACTGGGAGTCACAGAATCAAAAGTACCATAAGCAAAAGTACTGTCAGCACTACTCTACAACATCTACACGTCAGATATTCCTTAAACGAACAACACCATTATGGCTCTCTACGCAGATGACACATCCATAGTGACAAAAAGCACCCAACCAACTATGGTAACTGCAAGAAGATTTGGAAAGCATAGACGGCTGGTGTACGACGTGGTCAATGCTGAGAAAACCCAAGCAGTAAGAAGAAGAAACGGAAAATTCCAGAAGAAAACATCAAAGTTGCAGGACAAGAAGTACAATGGAATAACAAGGCGAAGTACCTAAAATTCATCTTGGACCAAGGATTGACCTTCATAGAAAACAATGAATACGCAGTCAACAAGGCAAGATGACGACTGGCAGGACTCATAGGCTGGAGATCGAACCTGGAGCTAAAAACCAAGATGAAGCTGATCAACACGATCATCTTCCCGATCATGAAGTATGCCTCCATAGCCTGGGGACACGCAGCGCCAACCAGACTAGTGTACGACGTGGAAGATAAAGGTCAACGCTGAGAAAGCCCAAGCAGTCTACTTCAAGAAGAAAAGGAAAATGCCAGAAGGTAGCAGGACAAGAAATACAATGGAATAACAAGGCGAAGTACCTAGGAGTCAACTTGGACCAAGGATTGACCTTCAGAGAAAACGTCGAATACGCAGTAAACAAGACAACACTGGCAAAAGGACGACTAGCAGGAAATCCAACCTGGAGCTAAAAACCAAGATGACGCTGATCAACACGATCTTCCTACCCATCATGACATATGCCCCCATAGCCTGGGGACACGCAGCGCCAATTGGACGAAAGAAGATACAAGCTCAGGAAAACATCTGCTTGAGACAAGTTGCAGACGCGCCATATGATCAGCTCTATCGTGAATTGAACCAGAAGGAGATCCTCGAAGTCATGGAGGCCAGAGCTAGAAGATTCGAAGAACTGAGGACAGACTCAATTGAGACAACTCACGGACTACACCAGAGAGGACTACAACGACCAAGGAAACATCGGTGAAGACAAGACAGCAACAGAAGAGATGAGGGAAGGAGGAATGTTCTTCCCGGGATGCATTGCTCCTAGAGGGGGTAGGGGAGGGGGTGTGTAATTAAACTTGATTAAATATATTTACCTGCGTATTCTTGACTAGGCCTAAACTCCGTACGAATCCTGTAACTCTCAGGTGGTTCCGTATATTCTCCAGATTCATCGTCTCTAAAAGTGAACCCGAATCCACTCAAATCAGTCGATGCGGCAGAATTAAACCGGTTTTTTTGCGTGCTAGAAATTTCCCTGGGCGATTTGTCAAAAACAGCCCGATGCGTAGTCACCACCAACTGATTTTCACTATTAACCACTTTCTTATCACTATAATACGATACAGCTTTCGTCCTTATATCCGGCGGCGCTCCAGGATGTAGACTGATATTAATTTCTTCAGGATTAAAACGTATATCTGTGGCACTTGGATTAATTACGGGAAAATGATGTGAAGAAATATGATGGTTGCTACCGGATGGTACGTGGCTAGTTGTCGTTGACACGTGGTTGTTTCGACTCTGATGATTGTGGTTTCCTGAAGAAAGTCGATTCTCCAAAGTGGTAACTGTCGGCGGTGTCACTGAAGTATAGAAAGGAGCGTGAGTTGTTTTTCTAGTTGGAGGAGGTGCTGTTGACGTCGTTGTCGTCGGTAACGTTGATTTTATTATTAAAGGTTGTTCAGTCTCAGAATTTTCTGAAAAATACAAAAAAATTATAAAGTATAATAGAAATTTATCTTGTGGGAATGCCTATTAAAACATGGGAGATTTACTTCAATAAATATACAAATGCTTAAAATCCCTGTTCCGTTTCTTATCTGTATAATAATAAAAAAAATATTTTACCTTCTAAATTAGAAAATTGGCTATGTCCATATAATTCTAAATTTAAACTATAAAATTGTTCAGATTTTGTACAATCGACTTCGTCTATTCGTTCACAGACTCGAGTTTCCTAAAAAAAATAATAATAAAAAGATAAATAGTTACTACCCATTATACGGTTTTGACGTAAAATATTTTGTACCTGATCAAAAACCGTTCCGTTTAGACACAAAAATCGTATATCCATAGGTTCGTCTAATTGGCCAATAGTACAGACGTGAAACATTTGACAATTTGTCTCCAAATCCGCATAATAACCACCGATTACTTTGCCTACGCAAGAAAAATTAGTGTCAGGTAGATTGTCGAAGTCCAAAAACTGAAACGAACAAAAATATATTTATATTAATATATGTTACGTCTATCTACAAATCAACAAAAACGACATACACAAAAACAAATATTTAAAAAAACATTCTGATAGAGAAACATTGAAATTTTCTTTATTTGGCAACACAGCATGAGCGACAATTGGTGTGTTCTTTTTACAGAATTTGCTCGAGCAATTCAGTTGCTCTGTTCACTTGAACAGAGCAGAGTTTTGAACAGAGCTGAACTATCGCTTCCCCCCTTTCCCCTAACTGCACTACCTCTAGAGTTACTTGCTCTGTTCAGCTGTTCATAACCTCAAACCATAGACAAAATTATATAACATTTCTCTATGCCTCATACCATAAAGAAAAAAACAAAATGTGTGAGCACTTATATGCACAACACAACCCCGGGTCACTTTGGGCACCCGCTCAGGTTGAAAATTATCTCAACAGAGCTGAACAGAATACTGTAAAAAGAACACAACAAATATCAATGCGTGTCTCTGTCTTATCAACTCGCGGATTCAGTCGTTTCTGTCGAGGTGTACTGTCATTCAATTCAGCCATTTTTTGTCCAGTTTCTTTACTAATAAAAATATGTATATAATCTTTGAAAAATATAATGATTTAATTAGTATAAAGTCTGTACTTAATATCTTTCATTAATAATTCAAATGTCAAGCAATGTTTTAAACTATAATTAAATGTAATGAAAAGCGGTATTATGATGAATATCAACATATACGCCTAAGGTACCTAATCTTACCTAATATTTTATCAAATCTTAAAATAATTAATGTCATTTTACATGAAGACATAGGCGTAGGTTAAGGGAATTATCTACTACTATTATTAGTACGTCGATATGCTTTCTCTTTTTTAAATATATTAGTTTAAAAAAAATTCTCCCATATCACAATATTTACGTAACTTTTACACAAAAATTTCATTTGTTGCAAACGGTTAAAGGTTATTGAATTTTATTTTGTCGATTTCCCACAGTAATTTTTATTAAGTAATTAAAATAAGATACATTTCGGTAGGCGTTGGGAATATTTTTAGAATTTTTACTAGGCGGATATGATTGTAACTTTTCTCACCAAGGTTACGGTCCGTTAATTGTTGTTCGGTAAAATAATTATATTTTACAATAATTGTTACGCAATTAAATTTAATAATAAAAGTTATTGACTTACATTTAAAAAAAATTGTTTATTTTTATTACCTAACCGCGAACGCGTAATGTAAATAAGGAAACTTTAAATACGGAGAGGCACTTTTTGGGGGGGTAAAAAAGAGAATAAAATTCAAAGTATATCTTGTGACATATCAAATTAAAGCAGTTTTTGTGAGGATCTCGAATATATATTTTTTATAATTTTAAAATTAATTGATATAAAGAAAATAAAAAAAAATTGGAAAAAATGTCTACAGAATATATTTTTGTTCTAATCGATTATAAAAGATATATATAAGAAGTGTGTAATGTAAATAAGGAAATAGATATAAAGAAAATTCAAAAACTACAGAATATATTTTTGTTCTAATCGATTATAAAAAAAATATAAGAAGTCTGTTGTATTAAAAAATCATGGTTAATATTTTTCCTTATGGTTATAGAAAGGGGGCTTAGTTATTAATCATTTTTATGGTCCTAAAACCATTTGAAATGAAGAAATAGAATATAAAAAAATCAAATGGGTAATACATAACAGTAAATACGTACTTTCATTTTAAACTAGGTAATATATTCACTAGTTAGACACTTAACATTCATTTACTCTAATTAATTTCATTTTCTAAAGTATTTAAGAACAAATTCCTTCACGACTAGCGAACTTCTGAAGCATTTTTAATTATTTCTTTGTATAAATATTGGAAAATCAGATAAATTCAGTTAAAAAGGGTTGAAACTGAAAAACAAACCATTTAATTAATTTCCACCATTGCAGAAACAAACGACTATAACCTTGAGGTTAACGATGATAATCGTAAACATCGCAATGGAATCTCCTAGCTAGCGATATTTTCCGATGATTACCATAGTTGCATATATCAGTCGAGTGGGAGATGACACAAGAAAAAAAAAAGTACCTACCATTAAATTTTACACGTTCTCAAATGGTGAATTATTACATCTTAAATTATAATGATTCACTGGGACCTTTTATGGCTACAAGCCATTATCCAATGCTGAATTTAAATAATTATTTATTTTTTGCTAATATACAGGATGTTTGCTTCGAGTTCTGTGAGAATTTGACAATTCCCTATTGTGTCTACCGATTTTTTTATCTAGAAAAATGTCGAATACAACTACAATGGCTGTTCTATGGGATTTTTTCTATCAGATATAGATACAATAATACAACAGATCGCTTTCATCTATTTCAGTATAATTTGTTTGCGACCTTTCTCAAGATATTTTGCAATATACTGTATTTCATTGATTCAATGGAATAAAGATTCATTGGAAAGAAAGCTGCTCTCATTATAAGAGCAGAGGGGTTGCTTTGTCTTTAAAAAGACAATTTCATAACACTAATTTATAATGAACAACAAGTAAAATATAACAATAACAAAGGATAAAATAAGATCAAACAAAAACGGTTCAAAGAACACGATACGATACGAAAGTGTGGTTAGAAAACCATGTGGCATAAACTAGTTTATATTAGAGCCACCAGAAAGCGTATTGCTTCTCTTCAAATGTCAATTGACACGTACCACAAGTTCTCTACAAGTATACACAGTCAAATAACTATTTTTTGCGGGGGTGGTAACCCTTGGTCATACTCTTTCGCTCATGTTTATTGTCAAACAGTTTATTTATGAATAGAATTTCGTTATAAACAAGATCAATTATCTCGAAATATAAAAACAATGTTTTTGCTAATAACTTGTAATTTTTATTAATATTTTCAATAATTGCTGAAGAATTGTATAAAAATATTGCAAAAAATTCGTGTATATAATGGGCGGTAGCACAAAAAGACTGAAACTGTTAAGATAACCATCTAGATGGTTCCGTGACTGTATCCTAACATTCTTGTCTTTGTCTAGTTAGGCACAATTACCTACCTTAATAGGACGATAGTAAAGCTTTTTTTGCTCATTTCAGTATCTAAAATCTAAACTATCTGCTGTATTTTTTATTATAGTTTGTCGTGGAATGTTCTCCGTATATAAGAAGCGGATATTTCTTTTTTATTTAATTTGGACTTCACTCGTATATTTGCATGAAATCTATATTGACAATTATACTGTAAACATTTCACTTTATTTAACATAATTATTCCAATTCTAATACGTTTTTCCCTTTCATAATACCTGATTTATAAAATCACGACTTACATTTAAACAACCCATTATTAAACTTGTACCTACATATTTCTTTTCTTCGAAAATATACTGGTCCACTTATCCAACATTACAATCATAATATTTAATACCAACATATTAGGAAATTCAAATTGGGCATTTCAAAAACCATCTTAGGGGCATTGTTTTATATAATTTTATTATATCACATGTTCACTATGCCTGGGGATGGTGATTTATTATGCATTATATAAACAACAATTTGAGGTTGTGTACATTTCATTCATAAATAATACGTATTTTTCAACTACAGCCAAACGACACCTCTGATCTAATGCACAATAAAAATAAAGTTTAATTATATAGAAATTCTCACCCCAGGCTCAAGTGACAACGCCATAAAACCAAATCCGTATAGGTAGAGCCATAAAAGACCTGTAACAAACAAAATTACAAATAAATATTATTTTTTTACTGAGATCGTTTGTGACATTAACATAGCTGACAGGACCACAGACAACATACTTAGACAGGAACGCGCCTATCGACAGCAGAAAAAGAAGAAGTCAAGAGACAGTTTTAACCTAACCTATATACAGACACAAGCTTAATCAACCTGTATAATAATAATTTAAAATAAAGTCAATAGTATTGAGTCAAGTAGTTTATTCATATACAACGTTACAGTTCTTTTTGCTGCTTACTCACTCGCTTTATCTTGGAACACATTCACTGAAGTGAACTGAGGAATCAGTCAAAAAGAACGCACCTATAATTGAAAAAAAAAGTCAACTATCACTTGTCATAACAGTAAACCATAGACAAATTTTACTCTGTGAGATAGACAGTTAAAGTTTGTTAAAAAAGGTGTAAAGAAAACTACTCCCACTTTGTTTTGTTTTCGAAAAATTTCGTAAGCCCCAATCATGCATTCTCAAGGTCGTCAAGACTTGGCGGTATTTTTTTTAGGAAGTAATTGTTACTAATTATCATGTCAAGAAAAAAAAGTCCGCCTACAAAATGAAGTAGGTGCAATGTGTAATATTTTGGGTGTGGCTAGAGCACCGTCGGTAATGCTCGATCGCCTTGTGATATCAAAAAAAAATAGGAAAAATTACGAAATTAAATAATAAAAATTTGATTTCATATAAAAATCATTTTTAGTAAATATTTGTTTAAACAATTTTTCAGTATCCCAAAGTTAATTTTTAGGTCAAATCTATTCGAATTTAACTTAGTTTCGTAACGTTTTACCCCCTCATTATTATATCCGTGATTTGCTGGTAGTTCGATATCTCTAGTTTGTTACATAATAATGAATTTTTCGACCTGAATAGTAGCCATACCATAACTATGTATTGGCGATACTATTTGCAAAGCTGTTCCAACCTTCGAATCAATATTGCATACAGAGCTGGACACCGCAAACTTATTTATTTATTTTTACGAATTTTATGTGTAGTAATACGTACCTTGTAAAAAAGATCTTTTGATTTTAATGTAGCAAGGCATTGCGGAGACACTGTAAAAAATAAAATGCAATTAAACTCAAATTAAAACAGATAATTTTGCATTGAAAATTTTAAATATAGTTCTATGGAATAAACTGCTATTTTCTGTAATTTTTCAAAATTTTTTAACCAAATAGTTTCGGAGATAAATGGGGGGGGGGGCAAAAATAGTTAGTTTTAATTTATAACTTCAAAACTATTTATTTTAAAATTATAAAAAATATATATTTGAGATGCTTATAATAAACCATTTTAGTACAAAATTTACCCCCCAATAACAGACCCATTTTCTTGTGATTTATTAAGTTTATTGGGACGCTTTGTATAAATATCATTCTACATCTCATACATAATAAATTTGTTACAATTTGTAGTCGTTTACTAGTTTTTTTATTAAATGGAATGTAAAGTGTTTGTGTTTTGTGTGTCTACGTAAATATGATGTAATTAACTGCCAGTTGAATAAACTACCGGTTATAGTGAAAGTAGAAGAATGGTAAAAAGTTGAGCCTTGACACTTACTACCATCGACAATATTTCGTTAAATATAAAAATTTTCAGGCTGTTTTGAAACAGTTACTCAAATTTCTTTAGTGCCCTTTTAATTCCATAGTTGATACGACTATGGTGGTCAAAAATGTATTTGTATGTTGTGTATTCCCCAGATTTGATTCCGTGTGATGATATACGATATAACCGATACATTTTTCTTTGCAAAAGATTACGAAACGTTTCAGGAATGTCTTTAGAAGATTATTGTTGGTTAGTTAGTCCACGAACCTATGGATTAATAATCTTTCATGGTCGAATTTTTTTTATAGAAGTCCGTATTTACATAAATGATTTAGTTGATCATCTAATTCTCATCAAATCATCCATAAATTTATAGCAAATACCTCCACTATCATCGAAGATATATTTTAAAATATTTGCCCTCGATTAAATTTTGATTTATCGTCAAATTTTGGATTAGTTTTGTTATTCGTTATTTTGAAACCACGAACTATTTTTTGGAAGCTACACCAAGAAAACAATCGATATAATCAGGGACGTACTAGTATAGTTCCAAGATGGTACCATTCTATTTTCTTTGGTATTGGACCTTGTAATTTGAAGATACACTAAGAAAACAATCAGAATAAAATGGGAAATGTATAGTATAGAGGTGTTGTTAAGTTTTTGACAATTCCACAACAAGATAGGTATCTAAATATAATCAGGAACGTACTAGTATAGTTCCAAGATGGTACCATTCTATTTTCTTAGGTATTGGACCTTGTAATTTGAAGATACACTAAGAAAACAATCAGAATAAAATGGGAAATGTATAGTATAGAGGTGTTGTTATGTTTTTGACAATTCCACAACAAGATAGGTATCTAAATATAATCAGGAACGTACTAGTATAGTTCCAATATGGTACCATTTCAATTATATCTTGAAAAAGCTATGGAAGTGTTATTTAGCTCTAAAAAACTACTTAACCTTTTTAAAAATGTTTTATATACAATTTAACGCATTGCAACTAATTACTTAGTAATAATTAACATTACTGCTCAACAAAGTGTATCATTTTCTCATGTTTTCGGTTAATTATACTCATTACACTTTAACGAATACAAGAATTCCTTCTACATCGTTAGAATGTTTATTATATCAACTAACAAAGCTGTTTAAATTTTTTACATTTATTTATTACACACGTAATCTAATATACATTATTAAGTAGCAAAAAGTATTAACTTTCATCTATACAGATTGTCTTGATAACTTTTTACCACATAAGTGCCAAAAACTTGAAGTTTCCTGTACATAAAATCATATCGGAAACTACATAATGACAAACCGCAGTAATTTTACGAAAATGTCAAATATTTTGAGGTTAGGTTGTATTTGAAGCTTAGATATTCCAATAAACGTCAATATTTTGACGTAGCTTATTGGAAAAGTCATCAAGAATAACTTTTTCCATGAAAAATTTACACGGATTATAACTGACAACAACATGACCGATTATTACAAGATATTAAAAGTACCAAAAAATGCTTCTAACGAAGAAATAAAGAAAGCTTACAAAAAACTCGCTTTGAAGTGGCACCCGGATAAAAATCTAGATAATAAAGAAGAAGCTACGAAAAGGTTTCGTGAAATATCGGAAGCGTATGAAATATTATCCGATGTTAAAAAAAGAAAAGCGTACGATAAATACGGAACGACGAATCCTGGTAGACAGTCCGCAGCTGATTATGAAGATTTCTTCGATTTTGGAGAAGCTTTTCATTTTACGTTCAGGTAATTATTATAATGGTAAACAATATTTACTTTTATTTACATTTTTTTTAGAGATCCAGAAGAAGTTTTTCGAGAGTTTTTTGGAACAAGCATTTTCGAATTTCTCAGCGACGATTTTTCACAAAATAGAAACAAAAATCGTTCTACAGGGTATCACCATAATAACCGTAGTAATAACATGTCCTTATTTAGCCCTATGGGAGGTGGATTATTCAATGGCTTTTTCTCTGGACATAGAGGAAATCTGGGAGACTTCGGGTCTACTTTCAGTACCATGGAAAGTTCTTTCAGTTCATCACAGTAAGATAAAAAATATTTGACTGTAATTTCAAAACGACCCTGGTATACAATTGAATCGTTATATATACTTTTTTCAAAATTTCCTCAATTTAAGACTAAAGTCAAAGCTAAAACTTGCCATAAAATTCAAATCTTTAGATTACTTTTTTCTTGAGATACAGTGTTTAAAAGTTGAACTAGTTTTCTAAAAAATGTAGATATTTAAATTATTAATAATTGTTGTAGCAGCGCTCCAGCTGGTTCTTACATGAAAAAAGTGTCAACTGCGACAAAAATTGTGAACGGAAAAAAGGTGACTACGAAGAAGATTTCGGAAAACGGTAAGGAAACGGTAATGAGCTATGAGAACGACGTCCTAACATCGAAAACTATCAACGGAGTGCCTCAGAATATCAAACACGTCGAGTATAAAAAATAGGCTTGTCGTTACGAATATTTTTTTTTTAGAAAATATTTTTGTCAATTTTCTAATTCAGTCGCTTTATTAGTTTTTTTTAGAGAAAAAAGTGGCTGGTGATTTGAAATAAATTTTTTTCTACGTAAATATATCTGTATATGTTGTTTTTATTTAAATAAATTGACTTATGAAGGAAAAAACAAATTTTTCTTATATTGACTGTACTATAAAATTATTTTAAGACATGCAAAGTGTCTGTTCGTGTATTAATCATTTGTTTTTTTCAATAGAAACATCAACTAACAAATAAAAAGAATTTTAGAAAGTGATTTAACACAAATTGTTATTTATAGACTCATATATTGTATAATTGTTACCGACAGTGGTGGAAACGTGTTAATAATGCAAAAAAAGAAGAAGAATGCCGTGCAGAAAGTATTTGTTGATAAAACCCAGACTTTATATTCGTTTGAAAACTATTCCAAACTTACGTAATGCTATTATTCGACCTATATAAGTATATTTGTCAATTTACAAATCTAACACTACTCTTACATTATCATTTAAAATAATAATATGTAATTATTTCCTAGACAAATCCTTTTTAATTAATTCCAAACATGCACACATCAACATTATATAACAGCCAACAAAAAAACCTTTCCAAATGTCAACCCACAGCTGGTATTTGAATATTTATATACTATGACGTTTGACGTAACTGTCAGAACTGTCATATTAACGAATATTTCTAGTAAAATACTGTTTTTTATAAAATATATCGAGTACAAATGACGTTTGATGTCAGTTACATTAAAATTTGACACTTAACGACCACACCAACGGTGAATAATACTCATTATTCACTACCAAATAATGTATGACTATTGTTTCATACATTCCAAATAACTTACAGAAATATTAATTCACACACTTTTCCAAAAACGTTGTTGATTGTTTTGAAAACGTGGGAAACAAGATTGACAATTAAAGCAAAATAAAATTAATTGTTGAATAATGCTGCGACCTCAATAAGAACTTTCAATAAATTGGTATTAGACATCTTATACGGTAAGTAGAATTGAGATGTTGTAAGAGATAAAAGTATAGCATAATCGTTATAAATTTACAGCGAAAAATTCAGTTATAGATTACATATGATAAAAACTAGCTAGGTTTTGGACTAAAAATGGTGGAAGTTTGAAAAAATGTTTATATATTGTCTTTTACAGTCCAAAATCTCAACCAAATGCAAAAATTTTCATTTATAAACATGTTAATATAAATTTTACAATAACAACTCCATCTATACGGAAGAATGAGTACTTAACTGGTGAACCTAGTAAACCAAACTAGCCGACGGCATTATATTTACGCGCTTGTTATCGTTTTTGTCGTTACAACAACTTATCGTTAAATAAAAACTAGTAGAAGAAATATATCAAATTAATAATAGTTTTTACCACAAATTTTTTAAATTGTTTTCTGTTACAATACACTTTTCAATCCAACTTGTGTTTGCAAAACCAAATCTCTTGCAATAGATTTGACATTTTATCACAATTGTTACCAATTCACGAAAAATATATATTTGTTTGACTCGTGTGTTGACTTTGCAAACAACTATTGAAAAATTTATAAAGATTTAAATCAATTAATGCTTGTTAAGTTATAATTGTATGACCTCGACCTTTTTGAAGTTCAAGGAGAAATTGAGTGATTTATAGAAAGACGCAAGCCCACGCTGGCTAAATACCAAAGGGGTGTAGAACATAAAATTAAAATAAGAAGAAAAATGAAACATATAGACATAAATCTAATAGTTCTTTACTATTATAACATTTTTAAAATAGACAGATATACGATATTCCATAACTATGCCAAAAAATTATATTTTTACTGGTTTTTACGTACAGCAAAACATTCTTCTTACCATTACGCGTTGGTGTTTGTTTTTTTAATTTTTTATCCTTGACATTTTTATGCAAGTCCAATCTTAGTCATGCTTATTTTATGTTGGCATTAATCTAACTTTTAATAAAAATTTTAGTACTAAAAAAAGTTACTACTACTCCGCCGCACGTTATTAACTCGTCACTACTAAATCCTGCTTCCTTATTTGTTTCCTCGACGCCTCCATGTCGTCCCTGATTGAATTTATTCAATTCTATTGATATCCTGTACAAATTTTACCATGTATGACGAATCTGGCTTTTTTTTCGTTTATAAAAGTGCAGCATTTACGAGCTTATTAAAATTTTGTTATATAACTGGTCAGTTATGCTCGCGTTGAAGTGATTATTCTTTTGTTATTTTAATAATCGTTTATAATCGGATAATAACCAAAGGTGAATTGGTGTAATAATCGATTGAACAGATAGACTAGGTACTTTTTTAAAAGTTGCTTTTGTTATTGACTACATCAGTTATTGGTACAGATATAATTGAAGAGAAATTTTCAATAGACTTATTGCGGAATTTTAACAGGTTATCATGTCATTTTCTAAAGGATTGAAGTGTCCAAGTATTAATAAGCATACTTTAATTAATATTTCAAGATTTTTTGTTAGTTAAATGTCAGAAAATAGCATTTTTATAGATTTTTTGGGGGTACAAACCATAAACTACCGATATGAAATATATGACAAGTATTAGTTTCGATTTGAGGCTAAAATTGAGGAAATTTTGAAAAAAATCCTTGAGCTCATTCTCGAGACAATCCAGAAAATGTATTTTTACAATTTTATGTCGATAAAGCCGTTAAAACTTCGCATTTTATAAGACTAGTAGCGTTTGAATACTTTCTAATTCAAATTTGCAATATAAATGTGAAAAAATAGCATTTTTATAGATTGTATTCAACTTTATAGCGCTATATCTCAGGAAATCGATTTTTCTTCATTACTTTTCTCTGATGCTGCTCGAATATGATTACACCATCAGTAAATAACAGTATACCATATGCACAATAGGAATTACGACATTTTTTTAATGAAAATTATCGTTTAAATAATAATTAGTAACCAAAAACCTCGCCTACGGCACTGATTATTCGTGTAACCTGTTACGTTATATACCAGAGTGTCGGCTTCGAGGTACAGTACTTACAAAAGTGCTGAAATCTCTTAATCGACCTTTGAATGAATTTTAAAGACGTCTGTGTATGTTTTGTGCATTCTTTTATTTACGTAATTCACTTCTGGTGACTTTCTTTCGTGACTACAGGTCGGAGGTTGAAAATATGTAGTACGAAATTAGTCATTGGCGTTCGAATTTCCAAAAAAAATAACTGCTGTTGTTCTAGAATGAAATAATCGATTCATTTTATAATCTGTGTAGAGTGTGGTTTATCACCGCTGCTTAAATATACATAATTTAATCATGAAAAGGCTGAATGAAGACATTAATTGTCAGTTATTAATGGTAGCATATTTCATATCTGAAGAAGATAAAAAGTTGAGTAATATGGGACCTTTATAAAAAATACTTCCACATTGTAAATAATATAATTGCTGCAAGATTCATCGTCTACTGACATTTCAAATTGATAAATAGATTACGAACTAATGTTATAAAAGATGTAATATCTTCGAGGTGTGATTTTCAAGGTCGAATACCGACATTTCTTACTGCGATTTAAATAATGAAAGTAAAACTAGATAAATCTTAATACATCATGATGATTTGTATTTATTCTTCAAATATTCCAATTAACTATATTAAAATATCGATCAAAAATTAATTATCCTTGCTGTCTTTTGAGTCTTCTTCATCTGGTATGGATTCTAATCCTTGTACTTTGTATGGATCCTTCGTTAACCGTCTGTCTCTTAAATACTGGCGTCTTTGCTAAAAACATTTTTTAAATAAACTTCAAATTTTGTCCAATGAAACCAGTACTACCAATTGAACATTGTTTCAAATAGATATAATTAAGAATTATTACCTCCATGTGGTACATGGACCTTCTGTACATATTACCGAAGACAAAGTAGTTCATAACATACGCTGAGGCGTGAGGGAATGCAAGAGCTGTCGCTATAATAAGCGCAGATGGAAAAATTTCAAACCACATTACGCTTGAATTTATATGTTTATTATGCTGACAGGTTGTTTGAAACGTTTATTTTTGATAAAGAGTGGAGTTCCTACTTCAAAATTTGACGTTTCTACTGCTAAATTTGATTTGTTGGATCTAACCACAGAATTATTGTTTAGTTCTGTGGTTATAACAAAAACGCAAATTAATTGACATGACACTTAGAAAGCTGGGACTGTGAACGACATGTTATGTTTTCTGTGGTTTAGATGAGGTGGGTAGATTATCACCTGCCATATTATCCATTAGAGGAAAAAGAAGAAGAATGAAATTTTTGAATTTGAATATTTTTTAAATAAAATCCATGGAGGCTTGAACAATAATCAATTATTACCAGTCTAAAAAATATACACAATAATTGTATTGTTTGTTTACAGGTTAAATTATAACAATTTGTTACGATTACTTTCCAATGTTTTATTGACCATGAATGAACAAAGTATGCGAGGTCTAGTTTTTACACAAACATATGATTGTAAATAATCAAGAAAATTGTTTTCTATTCATCACGAAATAATTGATTTTACCCATTGAAATATTCTCAACTTCATGGTAAGTATGATCTATTCAAGTAGAGTGTTTTATCAAAAATCTGATTCCAACTGAATAATTATTAACTAATCTAGATGATCTTAATGTTCGGTAAATGAAAGTATACCTTAAAAGTCAATTAAATATTTAGCAACCACGATTAGGTACCCAGCATACAGCTGCAAATATTTCTTCAATAAAAATTAATGTTATGTAGCAACACAGCAAGTAAGTGCTTTACTAAAAAATGATCAATATGTTGAAACATTTCACACTAAATAAACCTAATCATAAAACTTCCTCAATTAATATTAAATATACACACTAGAATTATTTAAATATATAGTGTACCATTCTTCATTGTTATTAGAGCAAATTGGATTTAAAGTTTTCTTTAAATTTAAAATAGCTACCACCTACTGTTTCGCTTACAACATATGTAGCAACATTTAATAAACAAATTTTTAATAATGCTATTCAACTCTCTCAACACCTCCACAAATTATTTAATGTCCGAATGGTACTTATCCAAATATAAATTATGTAATCGTATTAATTTAATACTGTGGATGCACTAATTCAAAGACTAATAATGGTTCATTTAAATTAATATAGATGACAAAAACGGAAGTGTCTACAAAAATTATTAGTTAAATTACTTTCCTTAGTTGGTTAATTTATAAAAAAAAGCTTGTAAGACATTAGACAATGACAAATGTCACTATAAAATAGTCAAATATATCATTTGGTTTCAAATAGACGTTCATTCTTTTACTATTTATGGCACACATTAACTAACTGTCTATCACAGTTGGATAATATATGCAGATAAAGATGTTTACTTCTTGTTTTAACCTGTAAATGATTTAAAGGTCTTTGTAAGTACATGTGTTTTGATTAACTCTACCTGTCGTATCTTAACAAGGCTCTTCATTATATAACAATGAATAGTTAAATAACAGTATAAGCTAGTATTTGGGTGTGTTTAATTAAGAGTTAAAAAAAAAGTTGTAATAGAATCTACTTTATGAATTTTACACCTCCCTGTATGTGTATTGTAGTTATGATATACAAGAAAGAACATCTGGAGTATTATTATTTATTGAAATGTTTACACATAAGGAAATAATAACTAATAATAGTTGCAATAAACAAGAAAAATTTGCAGAATATGAAAGTCGTACTGTAAATAGTTTAAAAATTACTAATGCTTCTTCCACACTTGACTTGTATGGATGGAACTAAAGATTTCTGTATAGCTGTTAGAATTAATTAATGTTATATAATAAATATTGCAATTATATTATAGACAATATCAATTATTATCATTTATAAGCACAAAATTATTGAAATGATAAAAAATCACACCTTAGTGGAAAAGAGAAGTCAATGTTGCACGAGAGCTAGGTATATGGTATAATAAGTATAATTAATGTTTTATAGTTTCTATCAAAAGTTCATTTATTATTAAAAAATAGTAATAAATAGTGGTTTTATTTGAGAAAAAGGTATTTATATCAAATAATTCATGAGTATAACATAACCTAAAAGTCAAAACTTCAAGTGCTCATAACTCGGTTAATACTTAAGTAATAATGAAGATAAATACCTCTATGGAATCAGCAGAAAATGTACTTTCCGATTTCCTATAGCAACTCCCATTTTTCCGAATATTAGCGGTAACTTTTATTAAATTGAAAAGAAAAGTCAGTGATTTTCAATTGTTTCATAAAATTTTGACAGATATTTGTTTTTCTAGTAGCCTATGCCAATGCTTTGGTATAGCAAGAAAGAAAAACATAGGAAGCTCAGTAGTTTTGAGTCATTCAAAGAGGAAGCATCGTCAATATTTCCATTGCAATTGACCAAAATTTACAATATTTTGAGGTTATAATGAGTAAAAAACAAACATTTACCTCCAATAAGTGCCGAATACATTATTTGTTTTGTGAATCAAGTGAACACATCAATTCCAGAAAGAAGAGAACCAGTTTCATCAAGAGTTTCCATGTTTTTCCAGGAATCTAAAAGAAAATGATTTTACGGACGCTAAGAATTTCAATAATGGATAACACGATATGTCTTAGATCCTGCATCCGAAATGTAAGTTGAAAACTATTTTATTATTATTTGTAAGACTTTCACCTGCCTAATATTTATTTAAAAGGTTTAAAACGAATAGATATCTAATTAAATATTATGATACTCACCTTCAATCAAATGGTTTAATCTCCCATGATTTCACAAATCAATTAAAATTCTTATTTAGATTTTTTTAATCGTAATACTTCATTAATCTTGATTTCTTTTATAAACAAAACTTTACACTTCAATCTTTGAATATAAACGACTTCAATGCAACAAATGAGGTTAGATGCCAGTTGGTTATCTATGGCCTCAACTTGATAGGGCTATAGAGCATGTCCACCAACTGACAGCTGACAATAACATTGAGGAAAAACGATTTTAAAGATAAATTATGCAATAAATGATTTGTTCATAAGTTTATCAATACAAAAGAGCAGACCACACGAATTTAGACAATTGCATAAGCCTACCTCCCTTTATGGACACGATACAAAGTAACTTGTCATAATTTTATTTATTAAAAGCAACAGGAAAACTTTCACAATTCAGTAATTTTATCCAAATGCAAGAATTAACATTAATAGAAAGATGTAGGCTTATTAATCGATTTGAAAAATTAAAATAACCCCATAACACCTCCAAATTAGTTATTTATTAAATAAAATTTAAAAATTGCAACATATATATGAGTGCCAATAACATACAAAGCGGGCTATGTAGAGGTACCCTATGCATTAGAAAATAGTGCAAACACGACACCAAAGATGTCAGCAGTGACAAGTCTCGGGCATCCTGTTGTATGCCACCAAGTTCCCTTTAATTTCTGAATGTTTTTCCTATTGATTCACTAGTAAATAATTCCAATTACCCCGGTATTTATTTTTATTACAGTCTTGAAATAAAATATCTCCATTTATTAGCCGATTGTTTACCATCTTTGTTCATGTCGTACGTATAAAATACCACCTGGCCGAATGGAACAGATGTTTATATATATTTTTTTTCTCACAATTGTTATAATTTTTATTGGTATATAGAGCAAAAAAGGAATATTTTTACTTCTACAAGGTGATACAAAAGAAATCTAATACTTTTCACAAAATTTAACCAAAAAAGTTCTTTGTACATTTTTTCTACACCATAGGCGTAGTTAATAATAAATTATTTTGGAGTTTTATCAAACATCAACTTGGGAAGTGAAAAAAAATTATAAATTTAAATCATTTATCTGTTCCAGTTTCACTAGAAATCGGTATTAAATACATTCAGCTATTCTACTACATACTCGTTTATATTCAATACCAATGTTGGATTTCCTCAATATATTTGAAATTCTATAGAGCAGAACTTTCATTTTCAAGTCTTTATTGATTACCACTTGAATATTATCTAATTATTTAGTTAGTTTTATCTGCAAAAGGGGGAAATAAAAATCGTAATTTATTTTAAACAAAAATTTCAACATATCCATGAAATTTATATCTTGTACCTGTAACATTAAAATGGGACCACCTTGTATCTATATTATTAGTACCTTCAACGTTGCTAGATTGTCCAAATTTTCAAGATATTTTTAATATGGATACAAAGACAACAGAAAGGAGAAAAAAATTAATAAAAAAAAGAATATGACATTTTCAATTTAGGACACTGATGTTTACCGCAAAATATTTAAACAACACTCTATAGAAAGTACGTTTAATAACTAATCGATTTCATAATATGCTTTGATATTTAAACAAAAATTCGAATTTAATTGAATATATCTTATAAAATAAACAGCAAATAACCTACAATAATTCGATTGAATTAAATGTTAGTTACCGAATTATCGCTTTCGCGCCTCTGACTTCACATATTACGTCATTTTAAGGCATTTAAACATTCTTTTGTTTATTAAAACCCTATCGTAAAATATATCTTTCATCGATCATAATCTGGAAATAGCCAACAATCCGCCTCACTAATAATAGTTTGATTATATCACAGGCATTGATTAATTGTTGATCCTATTTAAAACAGAACAGTGTCAATGCGTGACCAAATTATATCGATAGCTGACAATCGAGATGTGGGTGGTGGAGGTGGACGTGGTTTTTTTTAAAAGTCTTTAAAGGTCGTTTTAGGTTAGGTACAGCTTTTATCTCAGATTCGAATTTTTACGTTCACCTTGTTGTTTAAACGAGATTAAAATCTTACTGCAATAATTTTAATTTAATAGGAAGGAATAGTTCTGCTCTATTCCTTGGACGTGTCTTATACACTTTTTGTGTAAAAAAGACCCCACAGATAAAAATCCAATATAGTTAAATCGGGCGATTTAGGAAGCCATTCGATTAACTCGCTACCGCGACCTATCCAACCATTTGGAAATTTTTCGTTAAGCCACTGCCTGACAATCCTAGAATAGTGTACAGAACAACCATCTTACTACTGAAATATCAAATTTCTTCTTTCTGCTAGTGGCAGTTCGTCAATCACAGCGGATAACTCACCTTCCAAGAATTCCATGAAGTTATTGGCATTCATGTTACCCGCAAAAAAGAATGGACCTATTATCCTGTCTTTTAAAATTTCGGCTTCGAATTTTTACAGTGCAATATGTTTGAGTCCTAGTTTTTGTTTACCATGTTGCCATTTTTAAAATGTGTCTACATTCTTAGTAAAAAATTAATTAAAAAACAACTTTTTCCAAATTCATGTAGTGATAACTTTGTTGTTAATAAAACTTTTTTTTATAAAATTTTGATAGTTTACATTTGTGATGATTCTGAATTCAGTGGTGTAGTCATATTTGAGAAAAAAAAATGCCTAATATACTTTCGTCTTTTTTGGCAAAGAAAAATTAACGTAGAGGGCCTTGAAAATAGCTATTATGGTATGAAAATTTGTGCTCAAATTCTGTTTTTGATACTGAATCTAACAAAAAAGACTAAATCAAAATCGGTTGAAAAATGCGGATTTTATAGGGGTGCTTCCAAACAAAATGGGTCACACTGTATAAAAAAAATGTATTAAATATGTTTCCATTTATCAATCGAATTACAACACCGTTCTGCATTATGGCCACAAAGAATGGACTCCCATACTAAACACGATTAATATCATGGCTAAACGACCAACCTTGAAAATTACCGTCTGGCTTTATAACTAGAAGAAATCTACATTTTTTTTAACAACAATTTTTTTTCAGTCGTAGAATAAATATTTTTCATTTTTAAGCGTAAATTGCAAAAGCACATTATTCCACATAATGTATACCCCTTGCTTCTACTTAGTTTAGGATAAATGACAAATTTAATAGACTATACAGGGTGTTATATCAAAATATATAGTTGTTTCCTTATTGATAACTTATACATACAGGTATCCCCAAAAAGTATACGTATCTTCAAAAATAGGTTCATATATTACCATTAAACGTCTTACAAAAAAATTGAAAACCGTAGGGCTGCATCTTTATCAATATCGTACAGGCTCACCCAAAATGGGACACACTGTACAAGTTAAATGATAATAGCTACCGGTTATATTTGTAGATTTATTCACTTTCACTATTAGTAAGAACTATTTATAAAATATTTTTACGATTCTTATTTACAACAGTTGTTTTTAAACTATACAGGGTGGGACAGCGAAAAATGAAACAGATTGAATATCTTGAAGACAAATTGAGAAAACCGATCGATTTTGATTTCTTTCGAGCATATCCTCAACTGTCGTAGATGCCTCTCTTTTTAGGGCGCACCCAGGATTAAATTTCGGGGGGGGGCTAAATGAAAATGTCTCAAATTTTCCGAAAGACGTACCTGGAAAATTAAAAGTTTTTTCTGGTGCCCAAATATTTTCAAGTTTGCTCAATAAATTATTTATAAGGATTCTTGAGATTTTGCAAAACGTGAAATATCGTTTTCGGGTATTTCGAGTTCAGGATCAAAATTGTTATCTCGATTTTCTGACAAATGTGATGTGCTAAGGGTCGCAAAAATTACTTCTTGAGATGTAATTGTAGTTACAGTTTGATTGTCACTTACTTTACTATTATAAATCTCGGGGGGGGGGCTGCAGCCCCCTGCCCCCCCTGGGTACGCCAGTGGAATTTTGGATATTTTTAAAATAATTCACATACAAAAAAAAATGTTTCATTGTTTTGTTGTCACTGGTTTTGTAGTAATTGAAAAATAATGTGAAAAAATAAAAATATAATCGCTCTAATTATGAATATTCCATTAAGATAATAAAAATACTTTTAACTTTCACCAAAATTTTGTGATATTCACGAGGACAAAGTACCGACCGAAATGAACCAAAAAAGAAATGTGGCGTGTAGTTATTATAAGGAAATGGATAAATACAATTATACCGAATTTATATAATATTGTTTATGAAATTTGAAATAATTTATCGTTAAAAAAAACGCGATTATTAACAAATGAAAAAAGATATGTGGATTGGAAAAATAGTGAAATAACTCACGTTAGAAAGAATATGATTTAATAAGATTTTTCAAATTACTACTATTACTATGACAATTATAAGTGTCAAATTTTAAGTTGTTGTCACTTTTTTTACGCTGTTAAGATGCAAAAAGATCATTTTAGGAAATTTTTAGTGACACTGTGTAAGATTCGAACCATATAAGTTAGTTACTTTTGTTTTGTAACTAAGAAAGTTCCAGCCAATCATTATTTTGTCGAATAAAAACTATAATTACAAATCATACTTGAATGAAAGAAATTTAAAAAAAATTGCATGGTTCAGTGCTCAATGCTTAAATTGATATTTTGTTATTATTTCACCAAAAAAAAATTGCATTACGCTTTATATAACATAGGCCGTAGAAAAAATAGTGTACATTACTTGTTCGAAAGTGTTTTTTCACTTCCCACACTCGCACATAATTTTTTTGGTTCAAAAAAGAATATTTTTGGAATTTTTTTTAATGAAATCATCAGAAAATATGAAGTTTCCCTTTTATTTTTGATCGAATTAATAAAAAGATTTAAAAATATAAACTAGTGTCTAAAAAATCCCTTCAAATTACGTTATTTTAATATAAAAATGTTTATTGGGAATAAGAATAAGAAGACTTTTAGGGGAAACCCTGTATATATTTATTTAATAATAAAAATAAAATTATATTAAATTATATGGAAATATCACTCGTGAGACTTCCACAACTACATTGCACCGAATTACAAGGACGTTAAAGGAATTTTAATTTTTTTTTTTGGGGGGGGGGGCAAATTAAAAAATAAAAAAAAACTATTAAACTGTATCTTGCGACATATCAAACGAAAGAGCTTGTTGCGAATACTCCAAATGTATTTTATAAATAATTTTAAAGTAAATATTAAGAAAATTGATTAAATAAAATAATTCGCAAATCGCAATATTTCGAAATCAATATAATGTACAATTATCACAGAATAAGAGAAACTGTTTACTGGCTAAATTTAGTAGAGACAGAGACCATCTGTAAAGGTATAAAGTAGAGTGTTAGAAATGCGTAGCGTTAAATAAGAAATTTCTTAAGAAGTGGGACGTGATTAGGATTTTTTCGAAGGTGAAAATACTATAGATAGTATAATTGCGGTTGGATAGCAAGAATATTTTTTTGTTTTTAATATGACAATATTTTAATAACTTTAGTGAAAAAAAAATTGTCTACTCTTTAAAACGTTAAAAAAAAATTTACGTACATTTTTTTTAAACTGCCAAATAGTATATTAAGTCAACTCCATTATTTCACCGTTCCACAGACACTATTTCACTGAAATTTCCCAAAACTTTTTAGGTATTACAATGTAACAACATCGCGTTTAAATAAAAAAAACTTTTTAACTCTCGATAAGAAAAGGCTACACACACGCACTTACCTTGTGCTAGGTGCACAACTTTTGTACACTCGAACGATATAAAAGATGTATTATGAAAGTAACAACGAACGAAGGCTGTTTCGTCGGTAATCGTATAACATCGACAAGTGTGGTACTTGGCAATTTTTTTTTCTTTTTTATATTTACGAGGGCGGTATATATACTCGAAGAGATTTAAATAGTGATAAATACGAAATAAAAAAAAACTAAAACACGAAACGTTGCAGACCACACACAGTATTTTAAAGGTTTTTTTATAAAAAAATGTCTTTTTTGAGACTGGAATTTTAAAAAATATAAAAAATTAGTAGAATTTCAAACACATAATTTTTAATAATTGATAATGGTTAATATTTTTATATAAATAATTATAGTACTTCATATAAAATTTTTTCCTTACGCCCTTTGTTAATTATTAAATGGTGTCCCACTGCATATTAAAAAACATTTTCAAAATTAACTCGTAGATGCGAGTTTTTTTTTAAACAAAAAATTTTGAAACGAAGAAAAAAAATTAAAAGCCAAATTTAACTCGATGATCTTGATCTTTGATTGCCGAATTATTTCTTACAGCCTTGCTTTTATTTAAAAAAAATCTATAATAACACCTTATCATAATAAACAAATCAATTTGAATCTAAATTTTTCTATAAATATATACCGATTAAATTTTCTACATCAAATATTAAAAATTAACTCACTACCACCGATATACAGGGTGTTTCTAAATTGAGGAGGTGATTGTTCGTATGAAATTAAGACTTTCCTATAACAAAATTTCCTCAACCCACCTCTTTTATTTTTAGCATTTATTACGTTTTACAGCTTTACTGTTTTCCACTCAATTTATTAAAAAAAATTATAAATTATGGTGTTTATTTTTTTGGGAAAAAAAATTTAAAAATATAAATAAAAACAAGGATTTTAAGTTACATTTTATTTCATAAAACTTCAACTCGAAAAAAAGTTTTGATATGAAATAAAGTAAGGGTTGCTAATTTCATCCCCGTATAATGTAACAGAAATGTTAAAAAAATACCCGTGACGTTAGTCGTTTGCGAGTGCACGAAAATTACAGAATTTCAAGTTTCTGGCTTTACTGCAATTTTAGAAAAAAAAAAATTTTAATCACCACCTTTCCTGAATTTTGTCTCGTAAATTTAGAAACACCCTGTATGTATTCAAATTACCGAACAACTAAAAAAATTAATAAATAATAATACATCTATATTTACTGCTCTATTATAAACATATTCAAGAAAAACAAAAAAATTAAATGTTATATTAATTATTAATATTATTGTTCCGTTGTAAAAGCCGACACCCAAATCAAAAGTGGCTAAAATGTATGTATGTATGTATGTATTTTGGGGTAACATTCACTGAGACCTAAAAGATCTATTGTGCCCCCTTACTTCTACTTAGTTTCTGAGGAGAGTCTCAGATACTAGTAGCTCCTTTAGTCCTATTTCCCGGAAGAATTTTAGGATATCTGCAGGCCTCAACTTAGGTAACTGTCCCTCTTTTCTATCCAGTAGTCTCCCAGGTACTGTGCCCTAGGATTCTGAAATACTGTGCAGTTCGCAAGTATGTGGATGGAGGTTTCTTCTTCCATTCCACAAAATCTACAATCTTCTTCCTCCACTATTTTGAGCTTTTTAAGGTGTCCATTCAGGCGACAATGTCCCGTTAGGATTCCTGTTAAAACTCTTAGTGCAGTTTTGCTTTGACTTATGCATTCATTTGATCTCAACAGGTTGTAGTCACCCAGAAGAATCTTTGATTGCCTAAGCCCTACTAGATCTTTCCAATTGTCAGATCTTCTCTTTTCTTCGGCTTTACCTATTTCTTCCAATATTACATTGGAGCTGATTCCGCAAAAAGGTTCCGGCCCCCAAAAGGGTATTTCACTCCCCCTCTTTGCTAGTTCATCTGCTATTTCGTTTCATTCTATTCCAGTGTGTCCTGGAATCCACAGTAAGGTGACTATATTGTTCTCGCCTAGTTCATTAAGTTTGCCTAGTTCATTCCCACACCATTTTGGAACTGATTACACAGGAACTCAGCGCTTTAATGGCTGCTTGACTATCAGACATTATGATAATCCTTTGCCTTCTATATATCCTTTGTCAATATTGAACTGGGCACACTTTCTTATTGCGTGAATTTCCGCTTGAAAGATACTTGGGGTTTTTCCCAAGCTTTCAGAGTGTTTGGTTCCTGGCCCGTACACTCCTATCCCAGTTCCTTCTATTGCTTTTGAGCCGTCTGTGTACCATTGAATGGCATTCTTTCCAAGTCTGGTAATGGTATTTGGATCCCATTCCTTCTTGTTGCTTAATTCCGTAACGAATTTCTTTGAAAAGTTATACTTTTTCATCATACCATCTTGTGGCATGTCCCAGGTTGTCTGATTTCTAAGAAGTGAAGAGGTGGTTTTCTTTTTAATGATTCCCTCTCTACTTAGTCTGTATCTTGTTCTTTCTGCAACACTCTCCACCACCATATGTAATGGTGTGAGGTTGAGAATCACTTCCATTGCTGCCGTTGGGCATGTACTCATTCCTCCTGTTATGCATATACAGGCTAGTCTTTGAATTTTGGAGAGGTTTTCTCTCGTCGTCAAGAGGCTAGTTCTACTACTCCACGCAATGGCTCCATAAGTGATGATTGGTCTCACTATGGCAGTGTACCGGGTGGTCCAATAAGCCGATCTCTCGGCTATATATCAGAAACTATTCATGTTATAACCTCAGGAAAAAAAAATCCTTAGTAAAAGTGGCCAAGAGAAATCGCTGGAAATAACTTTCAAGTTTCTCGGTTAACCGCTAGGGGGCGTAACCTTTGAAGAAAAATTTCAAAACCAGTTTTTTGTGAAATATGCCCAATTATACCAAGTGTTAAATAAGTAAACTAGAAAGAGGCCTAAATTCCGTACAAATTTGTTCAAGCACTTTTCATTTCATTTTTCCAAATAAAGGGTGGGGGAGAGTGGGAAAGTGTTTGTGGATAAATACCTATAACTTTGGTTTGGATCAACCGATTTTAATGAAATTAGTGTCATTAGAAAGAGTGTAGATGAATTAATTACATCTACTATAAAACAATTGCATTTAGTTTTGATTGTCATAGGTAGAGGGTACTTTCGAATAAAAAAAATTAAAACTTGTTTTTCTTAAAAATGTTTAATGGAAACACCTAATTATTGTAAATTATAATGGAACTGTATTAAATTCGTAACAAAATGGCGCAAACTGCATGTTGATAGCTTTTGTCGAACACGAGATATAAATAAAAACGTATAAACATAAGTAAGTATAGTATTGACTCACCCTGTATTATAACTTGAACTTAATATGTGAAAGAACGATATTTCGATCATTAAAATGATAAAAGCGCCGATTTTCGGAATATTAAAATAACAGTTTAATCTAAAGTTTAAAAGGAATTACAAGTTTCTGACCTAAACGTTCACTTTATAATATGAAAAACCAACCTGTGATGTTTTAAAATTCTTAGAACAGTAGTTTTGGGTGTGTTTAATTCTATAGAGATTTTCTGACTACTTATATGTCGATTCTGTTGAATTAAAGCAAGAACATTGATTGAATTATCGTCCGGTCATACCTCTACTAAGTACGTCGTTTCGAAAAAACTATTTTTAATCGTATGAAATAACAATAGTCAAAATGGACATCGACACTAAGATTCTTCTGCTATAAAAAAATTTGAAAGTACTGACTTATTTTTAAAATTAAGTTATAATACAGGGTGAGTCAATACTATACTTACCCATGTTTATACGTTTTTATTTATATCTCGAGTTCGACAAAAGCTATCAACATTCAGTATGCGCCATTTTGTTACGAATTTAATCCAGTTCCATTATAATTTACAATAATTAGGTGTTTCTATTGAATATTTTCAAGAAAAACAAGTTTTAATTTTTTTATTCGAAAGTACCCTCTACCTATAACAATTAAAACTAAATGCAATTGTTTTATTGTAGATGGAATTAATTCGTCTACACTCTTTCTAATGACACTAATTTCGTTGAAATCGGTTGATCCAAACCAAAGTTATAGGTATTTATCCACAAACACTTTCCCACTCTCCCCCAACCTTTATTTGGAAAAATAAAATAAAAAGTGCTTGAACAAATTTGTACGGAATTTAGGCCTCTTTCTAGTTTACTTATTTAACACTTGGTATAATTGGGCATATTTCACAAAAAACTGGTTTTGAAATTTTTCTTCACAGGTTACGCCCCCTAGTGGTTAACCGAGACACTTGAAAGTTATTTCCAGCGATTTCTCTTGGCCACTTTACCAAGGAATCTTTTCTCCTAAGGTTATAACATGAATAGTTTTCGATATATAGCCGAGAGATCGGCTTATTGGACCACCCGGTACATCCAGCTCAGGATTTTTGGGTTACAACTCCAGTTTCTTCCTGCCAGATTCCTGCACACCATTAGAGCCATTTTTGCTTTGTATGTAATCTCCTTCTCGTGTTTGTTCCACAGGAGTTTGCTGTCTAGAGTCAAACCTAGATATCAAATCATCAAATACGTAACTCGATATATCGTTTTTTTTTTGTTTATTTGTTATAGAAAGGTACCCAAAATTACTCAACTAAAAATAAAAAATTCGCGAATATGTTTTTCGAAATCTGTATATTTAAACCCTTTAGTTTCGATGAAATCAATTTGCTATTTTTTCTACATTATAAAAAGTTATCCTTTCCGAATAAATTTCAAAGGACGATCGATCTATACCCAACGAAAATTTTTTACCTGAAATATTTACAAAAAAAACAAAGATAATATATAATCTTCGATTGGCATTTCCTCGAAATATTCCCATTAAAAAAATTAGCATATTATACACACGTTGTGGTTCTTTAATCAACAAAAAAAAAGTCCTTCGAATTGACGACCCAAAGGTATCTTGATTATTGTGGCGACACAGCACAGAGCACGACTCAACAGTCTCTCTCTGTCAACTGTCACAAGTAAAAGTTGTTTCGTTTCACTATTCGCGTTGGATACGCTGGTATCAAGTAATAAATATATATACACCAGATTTGATAGCATTGACGTCCTTATTCATTTTAATTTTAATGTTGGACAACAACTTAAGGTCATAGAAAAGTATATTACTATAGCTATGAAAGAGAAAAATTAGTGGATGGAAAAAGGATTACAAGAGCCAGGACAATATAAATAAAGGAGCTAGTAGGAGAAGTATACATTAAATTATCTCCCAAAAACCAAAAACATATTATCATAAACAGGATTTTAATTAGCATCACTTGAAAGGACCAAATTATATGCCATGCGAAGAATAAGGGATTTTCTACTCGTCCTGTATACATAAACGCATTAAGCATAAATTTAATAAAATATATTTAGCGTTTGCTGAAAAATATTTTTAGTACGTCTATGTGTAGTAGTTCCTATTTATATTGATCGAGTTATTCCACTCTCGATTTCAATAAAATTTACGTAACGGGTTAAAAGTTAAAAGCAAATATTATATAAATAACATGCTTGGAATAAAGACATGGTTGAATTACATGAATTACCGACCAAATTTACCAATACCTTAATTTATGGGATCGAAAATAATTTGTGCATCGTAAAGTCCGGGGCTGAGTCCGTTTGATTATTAGAAATTTTATTTAAATTATAAAATCAAACTATAACCATTAATAAATACACTAAAATTGATATAAATCATTTTTACACGCTGGTAAGACTATCAAAACAATTTTTTTTCTTTAATAAGTTCCACTTATTCAAATATTTATTAATAACGTTACACAAAATTGTCATTTTCAAATATTTGCCTTTTTCTTGTTTCTTTTATTTGAATGTTAAAATGAATCCCTACATCATAGGCAACCGTGTATACTTGGAAGTATCTCAAAACCTGCTGAATGTCTTCTTGTTTTATTCGATACTTTTCATAACACAATGTTATACAAAACTGTAATTTTCAAATATTTCCTTTTTCTTGTTTCTTTTATTTGAATGTTAAAATGAATCCCTACATCATAGGCAACCGTGTATACTTGGAAGTATCTCAAAACCTGCTGAAGTCTTCTTGTTTTATTCGATACTTCATAACACAATGTTATACAAAACTGTAATTTTCAAATATTTGCCTTTTTCTTATTTCTTTTATTTGAATGTTGAAATGAATCCCTACATCATAGGCAACCGTGTATACTTGGAAGTATCTCAAAACCTGCTGAATGTCTTCTTGTTTTATTCGATACTTTTCATAACACAATGTTATACAAAACTGTAATTTTCAAATATTTCCTTTTTCTTGTTTCTTTTATTTGAATGTTGAAATGAATCCCTACATCATAGGCAACCGTGTATACTTGGAAATATCTCAAAACCTGCTGAATGTCTTCTTGTTTTATTCGATACTTCATAACATACCTAATCATAAGGTATATCTCTCCTCTTACTCAATGTTTAAGAACCTTTTATTTATTTCTGCTCGTATGAATAATATCCCTACATCATAGGCAACCATATATACTTGGAAGTAAACCCTTTAAATTTCTTCTTTTTTTATTCGATATACCATGACATAACCACAGAACTCTATAGAGTATACAGTTCAGTGCATTTAACACTATCTAAAGAAAAAAGAAGACGCAAATTCAAGGTTTAGGTAAATTATGCCTCAGGAATAGCCCAAAAAAGGAAGAAGAAATTTAAGGTTATGTCGATAATAATGGGATATGTACCTAATATTTCCAAAATTTTTAATAAAAAGCTTGTTAAATTCGGCCTCCCATTTTTCGTCTTGATGGTAGGTGGTTCATTTGGATTACGAGAATTCACCAATCTCAGATATCAATTCTCTAAAGTGTCAAAGGTGAAACCAGAAGAATTCGAAAGGTTGGGTATAGAAATGAAAAAACCCGGCGAAGTAACTTTAGAAACTGAATACGAAAAAATTAAAAATCTCGATATCGATAATTGGGAACAAGTTAGAGGACCTAGACCTTGGGAAGAACCTACTGCAAAATAATTGGTATTGTTTGTTAATGCTTCAAATTATTCTGTGATAAATGTAGATATAAAGTTAGTATTAAAAGTATTTTACCTGAACACTGTATACAAACTAACCTCAATTTCAGTCTCCAACAGAGACAACGTTAAGTGATAGTGTTTCTAGTGTCAATAAAAAGAACAACAAAATTTTCTCCGATAGTAATCCTATCGTCACCTCAACCTTTTGTGTATTCCAGCTGTAGCTTCAAGACACTCGCTTCATAGTTCAAATCTTATGTGCCAGTTTCCTTTTATAGTCTTCAGGAGTTAGTCTAGGTTGTCCAATACCTCACATTCTGAAAATTTACCACATTGTCCTGTAACCAGTGAGAATACTAAATGATCCCTTAAGTGGCAGACTTAGTATAAGCCCTCTCTGGCTAGATTATCTTTTCTTTTTCCAACACAATTGGTTATTGAAGGAAATTAGGTAAAAATAATACTACTTATATTTGTTTTTAAATTTATGAATCCCAAATAAATCATATTAAAATTACTTTATACAGAAAACTCTAATTAAAATTAACATAATATATAAAATAAATATTCTTAATACAATTCCTAAAGACGAGTGTTTAATAAGGACTACTACAGTGATTTTATAGAGAAGAATAATTATTTTTTGTCTACTGTGTATATTCGAAGCCCAAAAAAGTCTGTTCATTTGAAATGGTATTTCCACTACTTTTATCATCTTTAGGAATCGTACAAAGTTAAAAAATAGACTCAAATATCACATACATCCTATTTCGCTCTTATTTCTAATATTTTTTTGCAATAATTGGTATAAAACTTTGATTTTTAATAAACAGGATGAATCAAAACTCACCCAATTGTAATTTTTATTCTTTTCCAAACAAAAAAATTTGTACAATTTCGATATTTATAGGTAAATTTTGATTCGTTCATGAGAAAAATTATACGTTTATGTCATACTTTTTATCTAAATCACACAGCACTAATCTAAGATCTATACTTTTTTATTATAAACATGGGTCGATAAGGCTCCTATTTAAATTCTGAAAAAAAAACCGTATTTTGGATAAAATTCGATAACAATCTCCAAAAATCAAAACGCCCCTCATTTTTTAACAAAAATAAAATAAACCAATCTTAAAAATCTCTATAATAGTTTAGGTATTTCTTTAGAATTGTCGGTAGTGGCAAAAGTTGAATTTTCGCTTTCATATATTCAGTGTACGGACTTTTGTACATCCTCATCTCGTTATCGTCAATTTTCTGAGTATCGTTTTCATTGTCGCTACTACTTTCGCTGAACATTCCCTGTATATCGCTCTCGATGCGACGCCATTTCAACGCCGACGAAGTTTTATTTTCCGATTTCTGACTGCGTTTGTTTCGCTTTTCATTATGTCCAATTTCATCGTCACTGCTCCAATGCGAATCTACAAAAAAAAATAGCTCATTAAATCCAAAATACGTCCAATAAAAATTGTCCCACCTTCAACTACGTCTTCTTCAGACAAATGATTCTCGACTATCTCATCTCCTAACCCACTATCGAACTTCTCTCGCTTCTTGTTCTTTTTTTCTTCAACGTTCTCTACTATCAACTTACTCGGGCCGCTTTGCTCCAGTTTTCTAGTTTCATCTTCACTATCATTATCGACCACTTCTCTTTCATTTCTCAACACATTAATTACATCGACAAAAACATTCTGGATTTCATCCATTGATTCAAAAACATGTTCATTTTGATTTAGATTTTGTTCGATCAAATTGGAAGCCTAAAAATACATTAATATACAGTATGAAACAATTAAACTTCATGTACACACTCACATGTTCGTTACTGCTTGTTCCTTCTGCTTGGGTATTTCTTACACTAGGACTGTGTTCGATAACAGCTTTTGTTTCTATTTTAGTGTCAACTTTAGGTTTCTTGGTATTTTCTTCTGCAGATTCACCAGTGTCTGTTTCCATTCTATTGTCTTCACTAGATTGTTCGGTTTCTGTGTTATTTTCTCTACCGCTACTATTATTTCTTTCTTCAAGAGCAGCTAAAGATGTCGATTATAACAAAAAATATTGATCGTGTGTCACATACTTACCTGAGAGAAGAGTCCTTCCATCTCTAACTGAACCTAAAACAAAATTAAAGAAACCCCCGCCGTCTTCTCTGAATGTAGCTCGTCCAGCTTCACGATTTCTACCCTAAGAGATAAGAAAAACAAAATTTACAATCATAAATAAAGATGAATTTATTTTTATTCAAATTTGATACCTGTAGATAAGTTTACTTGTACAGCACTGGTTTTAATTGGATAATAATTGTTAATTTTCCTTGTAATTCTATACTTATTAAAAGATAAGGAGTTGTACAATCGTAGGCACCTAAACAATATCAACTCTTATCACAATAAATCATTTATTTTGTCAGAGAAAAATAACCGTGTGCAAAATTTCAACATCAATAATATTTAACTGATAAAAAATACTTACTGCACCAATCCTGACATGCCTATCATCATCGGAACTATCTTCAGAATCAAATAGAGGCACAACCAATCTTCTTAAAGCTCTCTTTCTCTTTGGAGCTTTAGTAATGGTAGCTGATTGTCGTTTAACTGGGGGATGTTCAGTTTCTACATTTTTTCTTAAAATGTTTCTTATAAGAGCTCTGCAAAGTACTTGCAATGGTTGAGGTTCGATTTCAACTAAAATACAATTCAGTAAAGTCTGGGAAAAAAAATAAAAAAATTTATAAAACATACTTAATTGTACCCAATCTTGTCTACCTTCAGTGGGTTGGATAAGAGAAGCAAAAGAAACTGGTAGCAAACATTTTACATCCCAATTAGTTTCTGAGTTGCGTTTGATTTGCATTAGTTGATCATCAAGAGGCATTACGAGTATTCCTCCAATTTTTAGCAGATTTTTCATGTAACTTTCATATTGTTCAGGGCAAGCTGCACCACAATAAACTCTATCGTACTGAGCAAAACAGTCACTGGTAAGGCACAAACAATTTCCTTGTATAAACTTCGGTTCACAGTAATCAAATTCATCTATACTTCCTGAATGTTTCTTAAAATCCTCAAGTTTTTTGTTGGCATACAATACAACATCTTTATGATACTCTATGCCGTGGTTAACACCGTAATGACCAATGATCAGTCCTACCATGGTACTCAAGTAACCAGTGCCTGAACCTAGGTTTAAAAATGACAAACCTGGTTTAAGACATAGTCCTTCCATTACTTCACTGTAAATGCATGGTGCTGATAAATGTAGATCACCGAATTTCCAGGCCAAGTCTTTATAGGCATTAGCTCTACCTTCAGGTAGAAAATATTCAGCTCTATCAACTGCACGAAAAACTCTTTCGATTAGGGGGGTTTTTATATAATCTGCTTCAAGTAAATTGTCTATTAGATCGTCATTATTTTGACCTGAACTCACAACACCACCCATTTTAGCTGTTACGACTAATATTGTTCACCAAATAAACATTTTTCTTTATACGTCAATAATGAGAATAAGAAAATAACACGAAGTACATTCACAAAATGGTGGTTTTTTAATACTTTCAAACACTGTTTATTTCGTTGGTATACTTTGTCCAGTACATAACTTTTCTTTACAGAAATTATCCAGAACAATCACACAAAATTCTCCTAAACAATCGCTTGGCAAATTGTTGATGTATGTTCGTAAAATCAGTAGAATGTGAAAACCAAGCAAAGAAATTATCTAGAAGTGAAGTGGGGGGTGGGCAACCAGCTGTTTTCGTTTTCTCCTTCATAACATAGTGCTGTTGCCAGCTCTGTTTTTTTAAATTAGAACTGTACTACTCACACATGTCATTTAACTGATTGTTATGCAACCAGTATTTCACGTTTTATATGTTTAAAGAAGAAATGGCTTAATTTTCTCGCCAACGTAATTTTGTTATGTCAAATAAATGAATGTCAGTCTAAATAACCATCATTCTTACTTTTAACGACCCTTTTTAGATAAAATGTTTGTTATGGAGTATGACAAATACCAAAAATGGATCCAGTGGGTATTTAAAATTCTATAGACCGGCAACGCTGTCAGAAATCACGCAAGCGCTACATCCCAAAGTAGTTCAGGTAATTTATCTAATTAATAATAGAATAATTTATTGTAAAAACAGATACATTTTCTAAACATAAAATTGGGAAGTTACAATAAACAATTTATCTGTAACATCTTAGATTTTATGTTTGATTTAATTTCGCAGGTTAACCTAATTCATTATTTTTTCTTTCATACCTATCGTTCATAAAATAAAATAACTTTGTGGGTAAATTGAACATTTTAAACAAATATAAAATATATTACGTCAAATACTTGAGTTGATGTGTTTTTATATAAATACCTCGAGACTGAAAGCGGTACACAGCATTTTTTTTTCAATAAAAACCAAGATAATTTTTTATATAAACATGGTACCTACTAGGTAGGTATATAATTATTTATTTTAAAGAACAAAATGTGTCATTGTCTATATTAGTAAATATATCCACTTCATTCACAATTTACTAAAAGTAATATTAGTTTTATTTTTAAATTCATCGTTTGACATTCATATTCATAACACTAATGGCTTCCATTTCCTACTTCATAAACACTATTATTATTTTTGGAATGTAGTTTATTTAATAGTTTTGTAAGATTTATTTTCTATTTAATTTTATAATATTTATACTATATTTTACCATCTGTATGCAAGTAGAATTGAAAAAAATTGTTTTCAACATTCATCTTGTGATGTAAGTTCTCTAAATGGTGGGATAATTTATACTTTGCTTTTTATTTGGTTTAAATGGTAAAATAGACCAAGGGAATGTTGGGTTATACTTTAATTGAAACATTTAAGAATTTTTTGTTTGTTTTAAGTTGAAAAATTTATCAAATTTTTGAAATATATCGAAGCGCGAAAATTAATTTTAGGGAAATCGACTCCCCTCTCTCTGTACGAGCATGCGTGTTCATAATCTTACATATATTTGTGAAAATATGATGAATACTTTTTGGTTCTGTCATAAAATTTAAGTTTTTTAATGGTGTAATGGTTATGGACGATTTCTAGAGGTATTTATGATTAAATTTTAATTTTTAATTCGAGTTATATCAATACGGGACTGTTTACCTTGAGTTTTATTTTATAAAATATAAAAGTTTAAAGATGTAGTGAACAGTCACAACCGTCAGACAAGGACTTTTATATATCTATATTGAACTAATATATTTTATATTTTTATTTAATTTGGCTCTCAGTGCTATTAATAGAGAACGTTTTTCGTCGTTAAATTGGTTGTACTTTTAACATATTCATAAAGAATGTCAGGTCACTTCTATTTTAATATATTTATTGTTGAGATATTATATTCAAAAAAAAGTAATTTTTGCAATTTTTGCAGAAATGTCTTCGATCACATCTACGGAATTAACAATATCTCAGGAAGAGTTGGAAAATTCCAAAATAACTATTAATAACCAACTTATTATAGAAAATAATTCACCAGATGTAACCATTTCCAAATGTGATCCACCAACAACTTTACCAACTTTATCACCAACAACAAATTCTTCAGTTACAATGAAAACACAAGTTTTACCATTAGTATACATTCAAAATAATTCAAAAACGCCGTTTTCTTCAGTTAATAAAACAAATAGTAATACTGTGAATAACATACCACAATTTCAACTAGCAACAGTAAATAAAAATACAAATATTGTTACTACAACCAATCAGAATGTTATTTTAACAGCAGGAAGACAAGCTCCTTTAGTTATACAAAAACCTCAAGGAAATAATATGGTGCCTTTAGTTCCAAAAATTGCTGGAGTTTTAACAATGTTGAAACCATCTAATAAACTCACCGAACAAACAAATACACTTCAATTAAACAATAATAATGTTGGTTTACCCCACATTCCACAGCTTAATACATTTATTCAGGCACAACAAAAATTAGTTTTGGCCCCAATGCCAAAATTAACAACAAACAGACTAGCTACTTCAACTACAAATAGCGTTCAACCAAAATTAGCTATACTACCTATGCCTGTACCTATTTCAGAACCAGTAGTTACGCAACCAAAGGTTTACAGCAATTTTAAAATAAGTGATGGTCAAATACAAGTGGAATCTAAAAATATCACCGTTTTGTGTAATAATGAATCTGATGAAGATAGTAATAGTAACGAAGAAAAGTTGGTTTGTGATGAAGTTATCGATTTGGATAGTCCTGAAAAAAATGATCTTAGCAACAAAACTTATGAACTTAGCATTACTGAAGATTCTATCGAGTCCCAGAGTGAGATAACTTCTGTGATACTAAATAAACCGATAAAGGATTATCCTAAATTTCCAAAACATGGTGTTTCTATATTAAAAAAGAACTACAATTTTTTAGATCGTAAAGTCGACAAACCTAGTAATTTAGCTGTTATTAATAACAATGCTACTTTAATTTCAGAAAATAAACAAGTTTCTTCTGTCGAAGAGGATAAAATTATCATAACACTACCAGTACCTCCGAAACCAGAAAAGGAACGTAGAAGAAAATCAACTTTAACTTGCATTAAAGGATACGACGAAATGGAAGTAACATCTACAGATGCTTATGGAAATGAAATATTTACTAAACCTACCATTAATAACGTGGACGAATCTAAAAAAAATCTAACGAGTGAAGTGGAAATAGAATTAATTAAAGAAAAGTCCCCGTTAAAAGTGGAAGACTGCGATTTACAGAAAGTATTAAACTGGGATGACGGTATCGGTACTTTACCTGGAACGGAAATAAAATTTATATTGAACGAATTCAATTTAGTGGAATATATAACGGAAAAGGAATACAAAGCAATCATCGAAAAACGAATGACCAAAGCCAAGGAAAAAATGAAAACGGAATTTCAAGAAGAAATGCGTTGCTTAGAATGCGGTTGTTACGGTCTATCTTCGGATTTTATAAATCCGAAATTTTGCAGCTACGATTGCCAAGACACCTTCCAAATTAAATTGACGAAAAAAGAAAAAGCCGACAGATTTAAAAAGAAAAAGAAAAAACCGAAAATCGAATCATCGGACACAATAAAATTAGAAAAAGACGAAGAAAGTGAAGTGGATTCCATAGACAATACTTCTCAAGATAAATTCATGTCGTATCCGTGGGCTTGTAAGAAGAAAGGTTTTTCTTGGTCCAAATATTTAGAGCACGTAAAAGCCAAACCTGCTCCAGTGAAACTCTTCAAAGATCCATTTCCATACACTCGTAATGGATTCAGACCTGGGATGAAGTTAGAAGGAGTCGATCCACAACATCCTTCGTATTTTTGTGTTCTTACTGTTGCAGAAGCTGTCGGATACAGGATAAGGTTGCATTTCGACGGTTATCCTGAGAACTATGATTTTTGGTGTAATGCAGACAGCATGGATGTCTTTCCGATGGGATGGTGTGAAAAATATGGACACATACTACAACCTCCGTCTGGATATACCGTGGAAAATTTCAATTGGTTTCAGTATTTGAAGTATACCAAGTGTCCAGCTGCTCCTAAACATCTTTTTGCCAATAGAGCCGGGCAGGTGAGTCTTTTTTTTTTTTGGTTATATCTGAGTAGTTCAAATGTCCCTATTTAATTTTGACTTGTTCATTTCATTTTACTAAATCACAGCTGGAAAAAAATTCTCCCCTTGTAGGTTTGGCTATTTCCATGTCAAAAATGGTAAATAATATATAATTTTTTGGAGCTCTTCTTCATGGTATTGCAACACTAGGTTGTTTTTTTAACAATTTCACTGCAAATACTTGGATAAGTAATTTTATTTGTAACAATTTACTACCGGAGTAGTTCAAATGTACCCAGTCTTGATCTATTAAATTTTCACTTATTTATTTCATTTTACTAAATCGCTGGAAAAAAAAATTCCCCCTTGTAGGTTGGCTATTCCCATGTCAAAAATAGTATATAATATATAATTTTTTGGAGCTCTTCTTCATGGTATTGCAACACTAGGTTGTTTTTTTAACAATTTCACTGCAAATACTTGGTTAAGTAACAATGTTTCAGTTAATTACTACCGGAGTAGTTCAAATGTACCCAGTCTTGATCTATTAAATTCTCATATATTTATTTGCAGGCGATTTGTCCGAATGGATTCAGAGTTGGAATGAAACTGGAAGCAGTCGACAGAAAAAATACTTCCCTTGTATGTGTAGCTTCCATAAGAGATATGATGGATAACAGACTACTGGTACATTTTGACAGTTGGGATGACATATACGATTATTGGGCAGATCCTACGTCTCCTTATATCCATCCGGTTGGTTGGTGTGATCAATACGGGCATAATTTAACACCACCCAATGGTAAATATTCAAATTTTATTTTAAAAAAATGTTAAAATCGAAAAGTTACATACAGGGTTCTTCATTAATATTAACTAAATTAATAAATGGTAAAATGGTTTTTTTTTTCAGAATAAGGCAGATAAAATTTTGAGTAAATAAAGTTATATACAGAGTTATTCGTTTATATTGACTATTATCAATAATAATGTCACTTCTAGAAAATTCTATCTTAATTTTTTTTAGATTACCCGAATCCGGAATCTTTTTCATGGGAAACTTACCTGAAGGAAACTAAAGCAGTGGCGGCACCTGTTAGAGCGTTCAAACAACGACCGGCGTGTGGGTTCAAAAGAGGGATGCGTTTGGAAAGCGTGGATCGACGAGTTCCTCAATTAATTAGAGTGGCAACGGTGGACGACGTTAAGGAACATCAAATCAGGATACATTTCGATGGTTGGCCTGATAGATACAGCTATTGGGTGGATGATGATAGTCCTGATATACATCCTATGGGATGGTGTCAAAAGACAGGGCATCCCATCGAACCACCTTTGAGTAGGTTGATTTTTTTGTATTTATAGCATTAACAGTGAGTTTTGGACGTCTTCTTCATGGTATTGAAACACTGGGTTGTTTTTGGTACCAAATTGAGGATAGTTTGTCACCAAAACTGTGAAAACAATCAAAAAATCTTTAAATTGTATACATTTTGGAGCTCTTCTTCATGGTATTGCAACACTGGGTTGTTTTTTCAATAATTTGGTACCAAATTGAGGATAGTTTGTCAGCAAAACTGTAAAAATAATCAAAATAAGTTTAAATTTGATCATTTTTGGACCCCTTCTTCATGGTATTGCAACGCTGTGTTGTTTTTTCAATAATTTGGTGCCAGATTAAGTATAATTTGTCACCAAAACTGTGAAAACAATCAAAAAATCTTTAAATTGTATACATTTTGGAGCTCTTCTTCATAGTATTGCAGCACTGGGTTGTTTTTTCAATAATTTGGTACCAAATTGATGATAGTTTGTCACCAAAACTGTGAAAACAATCAAAAAATCTTTAAATTGTATACATTTTGGAGCTCTTCTTCATGGTATTGCAACACTAGGTTGTTTTTTCAATAATTTGGTGCCAAATTGATGATAATTTGTCACCAAAACTGTGAAAACAATCAAAAAATCTTTAAATTGTATACATTTTGGAGCTCTTCTTCATAGTATTGCAGCACTGGGTTGTTTTTTCAATAATTTGGTACCAAATTGATGATAGTTTGTCACCAAAACTGTGAAAACAATCAAAAAATCTTTAAATTGTATACATTTTGGAGCTCTTCTTCATAGTATTGCAGCACTGGGTTGTTTTTTCAATAATTTGGTGCCAAATTGATGATAATTTGTCACCAAAACTGTGAAAACAATCAAAAAAAGCCTTAAATTGTATACATTTTGGAGCTCTTCTTCATGGTATTGCAACACTAGGTTGTTTTTTCAATAATTTGGTGCCAAATTGATGATAATTTGTCACCAAAACTGTGAAAACAATCAAAAAATCTTTAAATTGTATACATTTTGGAGCTCTTCTTCATAGTATTGCAGCACTGGGTTGTTTTTTCAATAATTTGGTACCAAATTGATGATAGTTTGTCACCAAAACTGTGAAAACAATCAAAAAAAGCCTTAAATTGTATACATTTTGGAGCTCTTCTTCATGGTATTGCAACACTAGGTTGTTTTTTCAATAATTTGGTGCCAAATTGATGATAATTTGTCACCAAAACTGTGAAAACAATCAGAAAATCTTTAAATTGTATACATTTTGGAGCTCTTCTTCATAGTATTGCAGCACTGGGTTGTTTTTTCAATAATTTGGTACCAAATTGAGGATAGTTTGTCACCAAAACTGTAAAAATAAACAAAAAATCTTTAAATTGTATACATTTTGGAGCTCTTCTTCATAGTATTGCAACACTGGGTTGTTTTTTCAATAATTTAGTACCAAATTGAGGATAGTTTGTCAGCAAAACTGTAAAAATAATCAAAATAAGTTTAAATTTGATCATTTTTGGACCCCTTCTTCATGGTATTGCAACGCTGTGTTGTTTTTTCAATAATTTGGTGCCAGATTGAGTATAATTTGTCACCAAAACTGTGAAAACAATCAAAAAATCTTTAAATTGTATACATTTTGGAGCTCTTCTTCATGGTATTGCAACACTGGGTTGTTTTTTCAATAATTTGGTACCAAATTGAGGATAGTTTGTCACCAAAACTGTGAAAATAAACAAAATAGCTCTAAATTTGATCATTTTTGGACCCCTTCTTCATGATATTGCAACACTGGGTTGTATTTTCAATAATTTGGTGCCAAATTGAGGACAGTTTGTCACCAAAACTGTAAAAATAAACAAAATAGCTCTAAATTTGATCATTTTTGGACCCCTTCTTCATGATATTGCAACACTGGGTTGTTTTTTCAATAATTTGGTACCAAATTGAGTATAATTTGTCACCAAAACTGTGAAAATAAACAAAATAGCACTAAATTTGATCATTTTTGGACCCCTTCTTCATGGTATTGCAACACTGGGTTGTTTTTTCAATAATTTGGTGCCAAATTGAGGATAGTTTGTTACCAAAACTGTGAAAACAATCAAAAAAAGCCTTAAATTGTATACATTTTGGAGCTCTTCTTCATGGTATTGCAATACTGGGTTGTTTTCTCAATAATTTGGTACCAAATTGAGGATAGTTTGTCACCAAAACTGTAAAAATAAACAAAATAAAATTAAATTTGATCATTTTTGGACCCCTTCTTCATGGTATTGCAATGCTGTGTTGTTTTTTCAATAATTTGGTGCCAAATTGATGATAATTTGTCACCAAAACTGTGAAAACAATCAAAAATTCTTTAAATTGTATAAATTTTGGAGCTCTTCTTCATGGTGTTGCAACACTGGGTTGTTTTTTCGATAATTTGTTACCAAATTGAGGATAATTTATCACCAAAACTGTGAAAACAATCAGAAAATCTTTAAATTGTATACATTTTGGAGCTCTTCTTCATGGTATTGCAACACTGGGTTGTTTTTGGTACCAAATTGAGGATGGTTTGTCAACAAAACTGTAAAAATAATCAAAATAAGTTTAAATTTGATCATTTTTGGACCCCTTCTTCAAGGTATTGCAAAGCTGTGTTGTTTTTTCAATAATTTGGTGCCAAATTGATGATAATTTGTCACCAAAACTGTGAAAACAATCAAAAAATCTTTAAATTGTATACATTTTGGAGCTCTTCTTCATGGTATTGCAACACTGGGTTGTTTTTTCAATAATTTGGTACCAAATTGAGGATAGTTTGTCACCAAAACTGTGAAAATAAACAAAATAGCTCTAAATTTGATCATTTTTGGACCCCTTCTTCATGATATTGCAACACTGGGTTGTTTTTTCAATAATTTGGTACCAAATTGAGTATAATTTGTCACCAAAACTGTGAAAATAAACAAAATAGCACTAAATTTGATCATTTTTGGACCCCTTCTTCATGGTATTGCAACACTGGGTTGTTTTTTCAATAATTTGGTGCCAAATTGAGGATAGTTTGTTACCAAAACTGTGAAAACAATCAAAAAAAGCCTTAAATTGTATACATTTTGGAGCTCTTCTTCATAGTATTGCAACACTGGGTTGTTTTTTCAATAATTTGGTACCAAATTGAGGATAGTTTGTCACCAAAACTGTAAAAATAAACAAAATAAAATTAAATTTAATCATTTTTGGACCCCTTCTTGATGGTATTGCAATGCTGTGTTGTTTTTTCAATAATTTGGTGCCAAATTGATGATAATTTGTCACCAAAACTGTGAAAACAATCAAAAATTCTTTAAATTGTATAAATTTTGGAGCTCTTCTTCATGGTGTTGCAACACTGGGTTGTTTTTTCGATAATTTGTTACCAAATTGAGGATAATTTATCACCAAAACTGTGAAAACAATCAGAAAATCTTTAAATTGTATACATTTTGGAGCTCTTCTTCATGGTATTGCAACACTGGGTTGTTTTTGGTACCAAATTGAGGATGGTTTGTCACCAAAACTGTAAAAATAATCAAAATAGCTCTAAATTTGATCATTTTTGGACCCCTTCTTCAAGGTATTGCAAAGCTGTGTTGTTTTTTCAATAATTTGGTGCCAAATTGATGATAATTTGTCACCAAAACTGTGAAAACAATCAAAAATTCTTTAAATTGTATAAATTTTGGACCCCTTCTTCATGGTATTGCAACACTGGGTTGTTTTTTCAATAATTTAGTACCAAATTGAGGATATTTTGTCAGCAAAACTAAAAATAATCAAAATAAGTTTAAATTTGATCATTTTTGGACCCCTTCTTCATGGTATTGCAACACTGGGTTGTTTTTTCAATAATTTGGTACCAAATTGAGGATAATTTGTCACCAAAACTGTAAAGACAATGAAAAAAGCTATAAACTGTATAATTTGTGGACCTCTTCCTCATAGTATGCAACACTACGTAAATTTTTTACAATTTGTCATTAATTTAAGGGTAATTAGTCATCAAAAGTGTGAAAATAATCAAAAAAGCACTAAATTAGAAAATATTTGGACCTCTTCTTCATGATATTATAACAATAGGTTGTTTTTTTCTAACAATTTGGCACTAAATAAACAATAGTATGTCACAAAAGCTGTCAAAAACCAAAAAACTGTGATGCACCTAATTTTTTGACCTCTTCTTCATGGTATTGCATCACTTGGTCATTTTATTTAGTACCAACTTGAAAAATTAGCAATTCAGTATTAAATAATAATAATTTTTCACTAAAACAGTCGAAAATTTTTGGACCTCCTCTTCATAGTTTTTTAACACTACGTTATTATTCTAGCACCAGACGACGTTTACGACTTCTTAGAATGTCCAACTGTAGGTTGTAGAGGACAAGGTCACATAAAAGGACCGAAATTCGCCGTACATTCAACTCAAAAATACTGTCCATATTCAGATGAAAATTTAGATATTGAAAAAATCGTCCCCGATAGATTACTCAGCCCCGATAAGAGTCCAGCAGCTGTCGTGCCAGTTTCCAGGGAACCCAAGGAATGCAAAATGTAAGTCCGGATTTTCTGTATATACAGTGTGGTTACAAAATTTGTATTTACTTTTTAGTAAACCTCGACTGGGTCGTCCGCCGAAACATCCCCGTCCCGAACCGAAACCGGAACCGATATACGAAGAAGAGGAAGAGGAACCGCCGGAAAAGAAACCGATGAAAAAATTGAAGAAGAAACGGATAAAAATCGAACCGAATTCGGAACGAAACGCGTTGGATTTCATCGAGCGATTCAACATTTTACCGGCCGAACGCGAATCGTGGCAAAGACATTCGGAATTTCTACAAAAATATATCAAGACCGATTTCGATCCGCGTTTTTGGACTAATCGAGAAGTCGTGAATTTCGTATCGAAACTACCGAGTTGCGGTGCGGAAAGTGAAGTTTTTCGCAAAGAAAAAATCGACGGCGAGGCGTTTTTGTCGCTCAGCCAAAAGGACATCGTATCGATATTGAAATTGAAAGTCGGTCCGGCCGTCAAATTGTACAACAGCATCGTTTTGTTGAGGCAGCAATTGCACAAAAAACTTTATTCGTGATAAATTTTTTTAATTAAGATTTTCTTGTTTCTCTTTTTTTTTTTCTTTTTAATTAATTAATTAGTTTAATTAATTATTATACTTTATTGTATTGTATATATATATGTATACTTGTACATATTTACGTATTTTATTCACGAATAAAAATTTTCATTTTTTAATGATGTGTTTCCATTTCAAATGAAATTTAAGCATCAGAAATAAACGGTGGGCTCCTTATGCCCACCACCCCTCCCGCACCGTCGGTTTCCCCCGCTTTTGGACACTTACTTATATAGCTAAAGGTAGTAAGAGTGTGAAGTGGGCGAAAGTAACGCCATCTATCTCATAACTACTTCAACTAAGCATAAAACACACCAAAACTAACTTTTTTTCCCCCAAGATACTCACCTTCTTAACAGTACATCATCTTTCCATTTTATATGAAATTTAAGCATCAGAAATAAACGGTGGGCCCCTTATGCCCACCACCCCTCCCGCACCGTCGTTTTCCCCCGCTTTTGGACACTTACTTATATAGCCAAAGGTACTAAGAGTGTGAAGTGGGCGAAAGTAACGCCATCTATCTCATAACTACTTCAACTAAGCATAAAACACACCAAAACTAACTTTTTTTCCCCCAAGATACTCACCTTCTTAACAGTACATCATATTTCCATTTTATATGAAATTTAAGCATCAGAAATAAACGGTGGGCTCCTTATGCCCACCACCCCTCCCGCACCGTCGCTTTCCCCCGCTTTTGGACACTTACTTATATAGCCAAAGGTAGTAAGAGTGTGAAGTGGGCGAAAGTAACGCCATCTATCCCAAAAGTACTTCAACTAAGCATAAAACACACCAAAACTAACTTTTTTTCCCCCAAGATACTCACCTTCTTAACAGTACATCATATTTCCATTTTATATGAAATTTAAGCATCAGAAATAAACGGTGGGCTCCTTATGCCCACCACCCCTCGCGCACCGTCGTTTTCCCCCGCTTTTGGACACTTACTTATATAGCCAAAGGTAGTAAGAGTGTGAAGTGGGCGAAAGTAACGCCATCTATCTCATAACTACTTCAACTAAGCATAAAACACACCAAAACTAACTTTTTTTCCCCCAAGATACTCACCTTCTTAACAGTACATCATCTTTCCATTTTATATGAAATTTAAGCATCAGAAATAAACGGTGGGCTCCTTATACCCACCACCCCTCCCGCACCGTCGTTTTCCCCCGCTTTTGGACACTTACTTATATAGCCAAAGGTACTAAGAGTGTGAAGTGGGCGAAAGTAACGCCATCTATCTCATAACTACTTCAACTAAGCATAAAACACACCAAAACTAACTTTTTTTCCCCCAAGATACTCACCTTCTTAACAGTACATCATATTTCCATTTTATATGAAATTTAAGCATCAGAAATAAACGGTGGGCTCCTTATGCCCACCACCCCTCCCGCACCGTCGTTTTCCCCCGCTTTTGGACACTTACTTATATAGCCAAAGGTAGTAAGAGTGTGAAGTGGGCGAAAGTAACGCCATCTATCCCAAAAGTACTTCAACTAAGCATAAAACACACCAAAACTAACTTTTTTTCCCCCAAGATACTCACCTTCTTAACAGTACATCATCTTTCCATTTTATATGAAATTTAAGCATCAGAAATAAACGGTGGGCTCCTTATGCCCACCACCCCTCCCGCACCGTCGTTTTCCCCCGCTTTTGGACACTTACTTATATAGCCAAAGGTAGTAAGAGTGTGAAGTGGGCGAAAGTAACGCCATCTATCCCAAAAGTACTTCAACTAAGCATAAAACACACCAAAACTAACTTTTTTTCCCCCAAGATACTCACCTTCTTAACAGTACATCATCTTTCCATTTTATATGAAATTTAAGCATCAGAAATAAACGGTGGGCCCCTTATGCCCACCACCCCTCCCGCACCGTCGTTTTCCCCCGCTTTTGGACACTTACTTATATAGCCAAAGGTAGTAAGAGTGTGAAGTGGGCGAAAGTAACGCCATCTATCCCAAAAGTACTTCAACTAAGCATAAAACACACCAAAACTAACTTTTTTTCCCCCAAGATACTCACCTTCTTAACAGTACATCATCTTTCCATTTTATATGAAATTTAAGCATCAGAAATAAACGGTGGGCTCCTTATACCCACCGCCCCTCCCGCACCGTCGTTTTCCCCCGCTTTTGGACACTTACTTATATAGCCAAAGGTACTAAGAGTGTGAAGTGGGCGAAAGTAACGCCATCTATCTCATAACTACTTCAACTAAGCATAAAACACACCAAAACTAACTTTTTTTCCCCCAAGATACTCACCTTCTTAACAGTACATCATATTTCCATTTTATATGAAATTTAAGCATCAGAAATAAACGGTGGGCTCCTTATGCCCCCCACCCCTCCCGCACCGTCGTTTTCCCCCGCTTTTGGACACTTACTTATATAGCCAAAGGTAGTAAGAGTGTGAAGTGGGCGAAAGTAACGCCATCTATCCCAAAAGTACTTCAACTAAGCATAAAACACACCAAAACTAACTTTTTTTCCCCCAAGATACTCACCTTCTTAACAGTACATCATATTTCCATTTTATATGAAATTTAAGCATCAGAAATAAACGGTGGGCTCCTTATGCCCACCACCCCTCGCGCACCGTCGTTTTCCCCCGCTTTTGGACACTTACTTATATAGCCAAAGGTAGTAAGAGTGTGAAGTGGGCGAAAGTAACGCCATCTATCTCATAACTACTTCAACTAAGCATAAAACACACCAAAACTAACTTTTTTTCCCCCAAGATACTCACCTTCTTAACAGTACATCATCTTTCCATTTTATATGAAATTTAAGCATCAGAAATAAACGGTGGGCTCCTTATACCCACCACCCCTCCCGCACCGTCGTTTTCCCCCGCTTTTGGACACTTACTTATATAGCCAAAGGTACTAAGAGTGTGAAGTGGGCGAAAGTAACGCCATCTATCTCATAACTACTTCAACTAAGCATAAAACACACCAAAACTAACTTTTTTTCCCCCAAGATACTCACCTTCTTAACAGTACATCATCTTTCCATTTTATATGAAATTTAAGCATCAGAAATAAACGGTGGGCTCCTTATGCCCACCACCCCTCCCGCACCGTCGTTTTCCCCCGCTTTTGGACACTTACTTATATAGCCAAAGGTAGTAAGAGTGTGAAGTGGGCGAAAGTAACGCCATCTATCCCAAAAGTACTTCAACTAAGCATAAAACACACCAAAACTAACTTTTTTTCCCCCAAGATACTCACCTTCTTAACAGTACATCATCTTTCCATTTTATATGAAATTTAAGCATCAGAAATAAACGGTGGGCTCCTTATGCCCACCACCCCTCCCGCACCGTCGTTTTCCCCCGCTTTTGGACACTTACTTATATAGCCAAAGGTAGTAAGAGTGTGAAGTGGGCGAAAGTAACGCCATCTATCTCATAACTACTTCAACTAAGCATAAAACACACCAAAACTAACTTTTTTTCCCCCAAGATACTCACCTTCTTAACAGTACATCATCTTTCCATTTTATATGAAATTTAAGCATCAGAAATAAACGGTGGGCTCCTTATACCCACCACCCCTCCCGCACCGTCGTTTTCCCCCGCTTTTGGACACTTACTTATATAGCCAAAGGTACTAAGAGTGTGAAGTGGGCGAAAGTAACGCCATCTATCTCATAACTACTTCAACTAAGCATAAAACACACCAAAACTAACTTTTTTTCCCCCAAGATACTCACCTTCTTAACAGTACATCATCTTTCCATTTTATATGAAATTTAAGCATCAGAAATAAACGGTGGGCTCCTTATGCCCACCACCCCTCCCGCACCGTCGTTTTCCCCCGCTTTTGGACACTTACTTATATAGCCAAAGGTAGTAAGAGTGTGAAGTGGGCGAAAGTAACGCCATCTATCCCAAAAGTACTTCAACTAAGCATAAAACACACCAAAACTAACTTTTTTTCCCCCAAGATACTCACCTTCTTAACAGTACATCATCTTTCCATTTTATATGAAATTTAAGCATCAGAAATAAACGGTGGGCTCCTTATGCCCACCACCCCTCCCGCACCGTCGTTTTCCCCCGCTTTTGGACACTTACTTATATAGCCAAAGGTAGTAAGAGTGTGAAGTGGGCGAAAGTAACGCCATCTATCCCAAAAGTACTTCAACTAAGCATAAAACACACCAAAACTAACTTTTTTTCCCCCAAGATACTCACCTTCTTAACAGTACATCATCTTTCCATTTTATATGAAATTTAAGCATCAGAAATAAACGGTGGGCTCCTTATACCCACCGCCCCTCCCGCACCGTCGTTTTCCCCCGCTTTTGGACACTTACTTATATAGCCAAAGGTACTAAGAGTGTGAAGTGGGCGAAAGTAACGCCATCTATCTCATAACTACTTCAACTAAGCATAAAACACACCAAAACTAACTTTTTTTCCCCCAAGATACTCACCTTCTTAACAGTACATCATATTTCCATTTTATATGAAATTTAAGCATCAGAAATAAACGGTGGGCTCCTAAACTACAACCAAACCACCCCCCTGCCACATCCTCGAGAAAGGGAAGTGGGTAAGGAGAGGAAAATAAAATATTAGTCTAGTTTACTTTCTCGATTTATTTCCAGTAATACTGAAATAATAAGAACTTGATAATAATCGATTGATTTTTTTGTTTGTTTTTATAAATAGAACATCTCTTGGGACACTATAATTATTATATTGTATGTATGTATAAAACACATCCTTTACGTCAACAATACAAATTCTAAAATCGATTAAAAATTACAACTTATACGGGGTTGGGGGGGGGGGGGTACATTTAAAAAGGAAGGGTTTCTATACGTGGAAAGCTCTTGCACGTATAAAAACAACTTAAAAATTAACCTAATTACAAAAGTTGACAACGTTTAGTATTTTCGTATCGCAAAAACTAACACGGGAATTACCGAAATTAACAATTAGCTACACAATCGATGTAATAACCTTAGAAAATGGCGATAGGGAGGGTGATTTTAAATTGCACATTTGTGTTTGTGGATAAATTTTTGGTTTCGTTTGAATATCGATTTTTCCATAATTTTTATGAACCCTGTATAAAGAAAATACTAAGAATTTTTTTTATTTGACCACCCTGTATACAAGTAAAGCAAAATGTCCAAAATTTAAAGACTTTCCAGAAGAATACATCAAAAATGCAAAATTTTTGAAACGGAAGCACCAAGATAAAAAAATATCACATAAAATATCATAAAGAATAAGAAATTTATAAAGGACGACCCGTACTATATAGAATTTTGTGTACGGGACATCCTCTATAACTTTCCCGACATTTTTGAGTATTTCGTTACGATTTCACTGCTTATATGAAAAATAAAAACATTTTTTTACGAATCGCACACCAAAAATTCACCGAAAAAGATACTTAAACGTTGCCAACGACCTTTATTATGTTTTTAACCGTAAATTGCACGAAAAGATACATTCGAACTAATTTACCGTCTCGCAAACAGCTTTTTAAGCATCTCAACATCAAAATATTCGTAAATTCGAACAAATGTATTTTAGCGTCGCACGTTTGCACTATTTAGATCAATAACTGGCGTCTCGAAACATTTTTTCCAATTAAAACGATAAAATTTAAAAAATTCCTACGAGGGGACTTCAACAAGTATTGAGCAAAGATTAGATACACCAGTAAAGTTTGAATTTGAGCAATTCGGTGATAAAAAAAAACAGTCAACTTTACTGGAAATTTCGTAGAATGAAAAAAATCGAGAGCAAGACGGTATTTTGAGATTTTGTGAGAGGAGATTGATGTAATCGTTAATGGAACGTTAAGGGAGTTCAAAGAAGAGGCAAAAAGGGACATTTCTTCTGAATAACCAATGGGAAGTTGTTTCAAAGAATTAAATTCAAATAACCAACACAATCGAATCACCCTGTATACAATTTTGATGCATGATGTGTCTTATAACCATAGTCCAGTAAATTCATCGAATTTTCACAAAAATTATTAATCTACGGCCGGTAAAACAGGAACCACCAAGTTTTTTCAAAAAATACTTGGTCCACTTTTTATTCTCCCTGTATATATCCGCAGATAACTTTTCTACCAAAAAAATTCAACTTACGAAAGCGTCCAAAAATTACAGAAAAATCTTTATACAGGGTGTTGTCGCTGGACGAATTAACAATTTTTTTTAATTTATTTCGATTTTTTTCCAATATTTCCGTCACTAAGTTCGAAAGGAAGCGTCCAAATTAGTAAAAACACCCTGTAAACATTGTAGGACCAAATTGGAATCACCAAATTACAATAAAATTCTATTTTCTACCAAAAAAAATTCAATTTCCGAAATAATTTGGAGATTTTTTTACCCTTTTTGGGGGACATTTTTGAAAATTCCGATATACAAGGTGTTTTTTGCCGTAAGACTAAACGAATTTCAAACTAGTACATAATAAATCCTTCATTTTGTCTAAAAATTGTGATTTCCCTTGTTAGACATCAAAAGAGTATACAGGGTGATTGAAAAATGTTGTAAATGTTCAGACGCCAGTTAATCGTTCATTTTGTGTGATGTGTTTGTTTTTTTTTTGTATCAACTATGTATGTACAATTTAATAAGATGTGTTCTTTATCAGCGAACGAAAAAATAAAATAATAATAATAATAAAAGAATGACATAATATACAATCGCTACTTATATATAATAATAATTAAAAAAAATCGAAAATTAATTAATTAATTAATTAATAAAAACTTTGTGTAATAAAAATCACTTATGTACAAAAAACAACTACACAATCTTCTTCTTCTTCTTTCTTTCTCTCCAAAGGTTCTAACAAAAGTCTTCAAATGTAACATTTTGTCGGTTTTATTTTCTTCTTTTTTATTTATTTATTTATTTAATAATAAGCGATTATTATGGGAAAGTATACTACAACTACGCCCATCACAGTAAATTTCTTTTCTTCTAGTTCGCCTTGCAATTGTCAAGGCCTATGGAATCTGGAAAATGAAATTTTTATTCGTCAAATTGATATTTAGCGATTTTTTCTTTTTTTTTCGACAAATACACAAACATAAGCGATAATTTTCAAAAAAAAATGAATGTTTTCAAATTAGACAAAATGTTTTCGGCATCAATTCTATTTCTACACAATTTTTTCTTATTTTTAATATACGGGGTGATGTTGCAGATTGAGAAAATGTACCATTAACTTTACGAGGGTAATGTTATAAATTTGCGAAAAAAACTTGGTTTGTTCTAATTTGAAAACACCTTTTAGCGTTGAATGACATTTTTTCGGCGTTACAATGTTAGGAGTAAGTAGATCATTTTATATAAAGGGAAAACAACAAACTAATTTTTGTACTTGGACGATTTTTTGGATTAAAAATGGCGTTAGCAGGAATAATTGAGTGGTGGAGGTCACCATTTTTAATCCAACCGAATATGTAGAATTCATATTAACGTGACAGTTGTAGTTTGGCTCGACGTTTTTATGGGATTGGAAATGGGAAAAGCGAAATTATTTGTGAGGGAGAGGTGGACAAATCTTTACATACTTACAAAAGCTCATTTGGAATGAAAAATGTACATTTTTAGTCGAAAAACTGGACTAAAAGCATCAATGGGTAGTAGACATTGAAGATGCCATTTTTAATCCAACAAAAGATGAGAAGGTTAAAGTAAAGGTACTTTTGACGTTGGACACGACGATTTATTGGATTAAAAATGGCACGAGTGAGATTAATTGAGTGGAGGGACGTTGACAAACATTCAAATAGTACTTATGAAGAGTCTGTTAGACCGAAAAATTTACATTTTTAGTCGAAAAATGGTAATTTTTCGACTAAAGTGGACATTTTTAGCTAAAAAATGGACATTTTAAGTGAGAAATTGAACATTTTTATTCAAAAAATGGAAATTTTTGTCAAACGTGGACATTTTTGACAAAAGTGGACATTTTTGACAAAAGTGGACATTTATAGTGAAAAAGTGGACATATTTAGTCAAGAAATGGACATTTTAAATAAAAAATTTAACAATGTAAGTCGAAAAATGGTAATTTTTGAGAAAAGTGGACATTTTTAGCCAAAAAGTGGACATATTTAGTCAAGAAATGGACATTTTAAATAAAAAATTTAACAATGTAAGTCGAAAAATGGTAATTTTTTAGAAAAGTGGACATTTTTAGCCAAAAAGTGGACATATTTAGTCAAGAAATGGACATTTTAAATAAAAAATTTAACAATGCAAGTCGAAAAATGGTGATTTTTGACTAAAGTGGACATTTTAAGTCAAAAAATGAACATTTTAAGTCGAAAAATGGCAATTTTTGACAAAAGTGGACGTTTTTAGTCAAAAAGTGGACATTTTAAGTCAAACAATGAACATTTCAAGTCGAAAAATGGCAATTTTTGACAAAAGTGGACGTTTTTAGTCAAAAAGTGGACATTTTTAGTCAAAAAATGAACATTTTAAGTCAAAAAATGAACATTTCAAGTCGAAAAATGGCAATTTTTGACAAAAGTGGACGTTTTTAGTCAAAAAGTGGACATTTCTAGTCAAAAAATGAACATTTTAAGTCAAAAAATGAACATTTTAAGTCGAAAAATGGCAATTTTTGACAAAAGTGGACGTTTTTAGTCAAAAAGTGGACATTTCTAGTCAAAAAATGAACATTTTAAGTCAAAAAATGAACATTTCAAGTCGAAAAATGGCAATTTTTGACAAAAGTGGACGTTTTTAGTCAAAAAGTGGACATTTTTAGTCAAAAAATGAACATTTTAAGTCAAAAAATGAACATTTCAAGTCGAATAATGGTAATTTTTGACAAAAGTGGACGTTTTTAGTAAAAAAATGGACATTTTAAGTCAAAAAATGAACATTTTAAGTCAAAAAATGAACATTTTAAAATGAAATATGGTAATCTTAAACAAAAAATGAACAATTTTAGTTGAAAAATGATGACAAAAGTATCAACGAGTAGTGGATATTGAGTATGCCATTTTTAATCCAACTAAAAATGAAGTAAAGAGACTTTTGTGGAAATAAATTAGGAAAATTTTCATAAAATGAGCTACAAACTTTCTCAATGAAATATTTCCGAGAGTAAGTAGGCGTAATATTCACATAATTAGTTTATTTTAATAATTTTTTGTAGGTTCAAACTCACTCACAAAAATGTCTATTTATTCGTTTGTTTTTTTGTTTAAATAAAAATCTACCAATCGTCCAAATAAACGACGGTAACGTCCAATTCGGTGGGAATTCTCTTTCTTTGACTCATTACATTGTACATTAAATAATTAAGCATTAACGGACTGACGCCCCCTTCGATGCTTCTCTTTCTACGTTTCACGATCATTTTAGTTCGTTTTTTATGAATTCTGTAAAATATTTTTGGAAAAATAAAAAACCGGAAACAACAACGTTTCGATTTCGATTTTTTTTTTTTTTACCTCGTCAAATGTCGACTGTTCTCGTGTACCGACATCTCGGAGCTTTTGAATTCGTTCAATTCTTTTCTGATCGCCGCTTTGTCTTTCGGCGTCAGCCTCGTCCAAGGTTTATCGGCCCTTCGGTCGTAATCGTGAGCTTGGGTCACTTCAATGTAATCGTTGAATCTGATGATTTTCTTCTCTTTCAATTCCTCGACGGTCGGCCTGAAGCTCAATTTGCGCAACAAAAAACGTTTCTTTTCCTCTTTTTGTTTCTTTTCTTCGGCCGGACTTTGTTCTACGAAAAAAAAAAAAAAAAATTAAAGTAACTTTTTATTAAAAATATTAAAACAAAAAAAAACTTACTCTTCAAAATGTTCCTCTCTTCCAATTCCTCTTGCGTCGGTCTCATACTCAATCTTCTTATCAACCTGGCGCCGATGGCTTCTTTAGATTCTTGTCGCTCGTTTTCCGATTGTATTTGCAAAATGTTTCTATTGATCAGTTCCTGTCTGTCCGGTCTTAGGGCCAATTTAAGCGATAGACTTTCCTTTCTGGCCATTTTGATGGCCGTCCGCTTTTCGTCCGACATCGATTCGTCGTCCCTGTACGGTATCGGACCGTCGTTCGAATCGCTGTCGCTTTCGTCTTCTCTTATAACGAGAGGTCGAGCGTTCTCCTTATTCTCAACTGACGGTAGACCGAACCTCACCGGTTTACTGCTACTGAGAAAAGTTCTTTATTAGTAAAAGGTTATGTTTACAGTACAAATATTACACTGACAGGTGACATTTGACAGCTAAACATGCTCAAATGACATTTCCAGGTGATATTTGACAGCTCAAGATGCTCAGACACCATTTAACCGCTGCGCATCCATTTATTACATTGATAGATATGATATTAGACAGCTGAGCATGCTCTTATTACATTGCCAAGTGATATTTGACGGATGGGAATGCTCATATGACATTAACCGGTGATATTAAACAGCTGAGGATACTCAGATAGCATTGAAAGTTGACATTTGAATGATAGTCATGCTTATATGACATTTTATAACTAAACATGCTCAAATGACATTTCCAGAGGATATTTGACAGCTCAAGATGCTCAGATAGCATTTACATGTGAAATTTAACCCTTCCGCATCCTATTAGACAGCTGAGCATGCTCTTATTACATTGCCAAGTGATATTTGACTGATGGGAATGCTCATATGACATTAACCGGTGATATTAAACAGCTGAGGATACTCAGATAGCATTGAAAGATGACATTTGATTGATAGTCAAGCTCATATGACATTGCCAAGTGATATTTGACAGCTCAAGATGCTCAGATAGCATTGACATGTGACATTTAACCGCTGCGCATCCTTTTGACAATGATAGGTGATATTAGACAGCTGAGCATGCTCTTATTACATTGCCAAGTGATATTTGACTGATGGGAATGCTCATATGACATTAACCGGTGATATTAAACAGCTGAGGATACTCAGATAGCATTGAAAGATGACATTTGATTGATAGTCAAGCTCATATGACATTGCCAAGTGATATTTGACAGCTCAATACGCTCAGGTAGCATTGACATGTGACACTTAACCGCTGCGCATCCTTTTGACAATGATAGGAGATATTAGACAGCTGAGCATGCTCTTATTACATTGCCAAGTGATATTTGACAGACAGATAACATTGAAAGGTGACATTTGATAGCTAAACATGCTCAGATGACACTGCCAAGTGATATTTGACAGCTCAAGATGCTCAGATAGCATTTACATGTGACATTTAACAGCTGCGCATCCTTTTATGACATTGCTAGGTGATATTTGACAGACGGGAATGCTAACATGACATTAACCGGTGATATTAAACAGCTGAGGATAATCAGATAACATTGAAAGGTGACATTAGAATGATAGACAAGCTCATATGACATTGTCAGCTTATAATTGTCAGCTTAGCGTGCTCAGATGGCATTTGCAGGTGATATAAAGCCCATGTCTCACGGTCAAATGTTTGATCAAATTAGTTTGAGCAAACCAAAAAATTGACAGCATATGACGTCATCTTCTTAGTTTGATCAAATCCTGTAAAAATAGAGGCGTTTCTATTTTTCAAGGTCAGTTTGAGCAAACTCTCCTTTTGATTGGTGGAAAAAGAATATTGACGGTTGACGTGAGTGCCATAAATGTCATTGTAAAAATGTAAATAAAAATATTGCTATGACTGGTTTCGTTTCGTCGAAAAAGCCAAGATCTAGCCCACATTCTTGGTTTTTCCTTTTCTATTTTTCCAGTCCGGTATTCCAGAACAATAGCTATACTTAAAAGACCCAAAACAGATTTAATTTTTTTTATTTTCATTGTGGAAAATACAAAAAAATTGCAGTTCAATCACATTAAAACAACACCAACAATTTTTAGTTTGACAAATGACAGACGCCAATTAGACATCCGTCAATAAATTTGGTCAAATTTTGAATGATGGTGTGAAAGACAGTTTCTTAAAATTTGAACAAACTATAGGTATGACGTCAATACGTCACTTTGGTCAAACTAGTTTGATCAAAAATTTGACCGTGAGACATGGGCTTAAGACATCAAGGCATATAAATATTGTTCGATTAAGAGAATGTCTCGTCGGTGGTGACTATTGTATGGAACGGGACGGGGTAAATTTAAAAATTTTTCGATTATAGGCAATTATTTGTTAAGAAAAGATAATAAGACAGTACGTGGAATAAAAATATTTACCAGATTCTAATCCTAGGCCTCAAATGCGACCTTCTGTCAGTAATGATGAAATAAACAAGAATTAGAAACAAATACGTGATTAAATTCGTTTTTATTTGTTTCCCATGTATAATCTAATAATTTAAACATAAAATATATTTCTCGACTAACCCTCGTAAAAGTAATTATCCGATTTCAACGCTAAAAAATGCTTAGAAACGTTTTGAATGTAACTGATTAGAAACGCGAAAAAATAATCAATCGTTTGAAGGGAATTTGCTTTAGACTATACGAGGGGCGGTTATAAAATAATAAAACATAAAATTCCACAACTTCTGAAATATGCCTTTGGGAAACAGATAAAAAAAATCGCACAATACCAAATTAGATACAAATTTAAACGACTTACTTGAAACTAGAGTTGTACTCTTGCTGCCTCATCGTTAGCGGTCTATTTTCTTGAGTGGGCGTAATTTGCGGAGTACCAGGTCCGCTATTCGATTTTTTCTTTAGAGCCGATTTGAGTGGCATGGCATGGAATTTCGGTTCTTTGGCCGGTATTTCGTCTATGCGACTCGTATCGATCGATGGATCAGGTTGGGGCATTCGGAAATATTGATCGTCGTCGTATTCGGCATCGTCGTCGTCGTCTTCTTCGTCATCGTTTTCTGTATAAAAATGGTTAAAAAAAAAAATTTCTCTTTACCAAACCAACTTACCATCATAATCGTAATTGTGATGATTGGGTGGCGGCGAAAGTCTATTGGGTATGGGACTCGGTGAGCTAAACATGGGCGGCGGTGGTATTGGTCCGATTTCGGAAACTGGAATAGGCGGTTCGGGTAATTCGGACAACATAAATCCGGGCATTCCGCTAACGCCGACTGGTAGATGCGGTGGCGGGATGTTGTGAAGATGTTTTTCTTGAGACGGCGGTGTATTATTGGGTTGCATAGATTGAGAGTCTGCAACTGCAAGTGAATTTATTAAAAAAATATCCCCCAACAGAAGAAACCTAAAAGATACTTACAGTGTTCGCTGTGGTAACACAACAATCTCCTGGTTAATTTTCCGTGACCCAACGTACTCGGTCTTTCGGGTTTTCCGATATTTTCCATTCCGGGAGGTTGAGTAACATGTGAATGCGTTTCTCCGTTGGGAGAAAGAGCGCCATTGTGTGCCGCTCCGTCAGTCTTATCTTTCTTCGGCTCTGAAATTATTCAAACATAAATAAACGAAAGAAAAACTAAAGTAACCAGATTACAATAATTTGCATTTGCACCAATAAAGTCGTTATAAATATTTTTGATTATAAATATAAAAGTTACTAAGAGCTAAACCTAGATAATAAGGTGGACGTTATTAAAATTCGATTCATAATTATACGTCTGTTTAATTTTAACGTTTTTTTTTTGTATGTAAATTTTTCAACAAGATTAATATATTATTATTGTTGATAAAGAATGTATCTTCGGAATGTACCTACGTGAAATAAAAATAGTTATTTTCAATGGAAATTTCTGTTTAATGTTTATCAACAATTCCAATGAAAAATATCGGAAAAACACTTTTCGAATTTTGTTTTCGACATTTTTCTTATCGTGGAATGTAAATTGTTGAAAATAAACATAACTACTTTTAAATCTTTCCTGATATATTGGTCCTTTAAGAGTGTCCCGCTAAAATTTCCATTTTTGTGGTTTTAATATCGGTTTTACCAAAAAGTGTAAAAATTTTTTATTATTTACCAAACGAAACGTTGTGTTTGGTGCTTCTAAAAGATTTTCGATGTCCTGGAGGTAAAAAAGCAGCGGGTGGCGTTATAGGAACGACCGTATCCCATTGAGGTTGTTGTAAATTTTGACAATCATCGCTGTTTAAAGTACCCGGTAATTCCAGCTTCTGTTGCTGTTTTTCACAACGTTTTCGACGTTGTCGTCCTGACGAAGTTAAATTTTTCACCAAAAAACCGACGCCACTCATTATTCAAAATACGGCAGTGACTTTATTGCATTTTAGATTTTTATTGTCGAAAAGAAATTTATTTTTAAAAAAATTTTCACTCGTATTTTCATCTAGAGACTTCGAAAGAAATTTTCCGTTTTCATTCTGGCTTTTCGCCGTAGGGATTACGTTATGACCTTAGAGACGAAGATGAAAAGTTATTTTTGTAAAAATGAAAAATTCAGTAGTCGCCTTAGGGATTTCGAGCAATAGCTCTGGTACAGGACTTTTAAAAAGGAAACTATCAAAAATAAAAATAGAGTGACCTTTTAATTTTTAACGAATATATTTTGGTGTTAATTACACTTTTATTTGGAGGGTGTAGTGTGTTTTATTTTCACTTGGTATCGTATAATCTGAGGAAATTTATATCCATAAAACCTTCATAATTCTATCGTTATTACTTTTTTTTTATTACCGAGATAAAGTTTATTTTTTATCTGGATTTTATCTTAAAATCGATTAAGGATATTTTTCAACATTTCGAAGGCTTCCTAAATACCTTAAAAAAAATAATCCTTGGTAGTTAATTTAAAATAATGCAAGATAATGATTTCGTTAAAAGTATTAGCGAAATCCAATAAAAAATATAGGGTGTCCCCTTTTAAAAAACCATAACCTTGATATGTTGTATATTTTAAAATAAATGTGAAACTATAGTTTTTATACGAAACTTTTTTTCGTATCTCTCAAAACTACAGAATATAAGTTGATCACCCTGTATGTATAGACGAACTGTGGTTGAGATAAAAAAAATATTTACGTAAATACGACGTTTAACATTATTTATACATCAGTGTCAATGCCGAGTGACGAACAAATGTTAAAGGTGGAAATGTGTGTTTTTATTTAAGAAAATTTTCAAAAATTGTATCAATAAAAACCGTTTAGAAGTGACCAATCTTATCTTCACATCAAAATATATTTAAATTATAGAATTTCTTGTTACTTGTCAAATATTCAATGAAAACAATAATAAACTGTACAAAAATAAACATTTCATTCGTTGTGATTACATAAGAAATGGTACTTTGACAAAACCCAAGGTCACAACATTCTCACCCTTTCAAATTTAAAAATTTTCATTTTAAATAAAAAACCATAAATTAAACTCGATATTTTTCGACTTTTTCAACAGTTTGCGTTGATAGTTGTTGAAGATTTATTGTTAATAAAACGTTCCACTATTTATTTACTATTTACAAAAATGACAAGCGTCGCGACGGCCAACAGGTTCCGTTCCGAACTCTCGTTCAACTGACGGCAGATCTAAACGTGCAAGTATATGAGAGCGAGAGAAAAGCGTTGCCAATTTTAAGAATTACCTGATTTGTATCGAAAATATACAATGCTAATATGAAAGTGTATAAGCACTCCTCGATGAGATAATCTTAATTACTGTTATGATTAAAAAAATGCAACAATGTATAGATTTTTTTTCAAATTTTTAAAGCTTCTATATCCCTAGTTATCGCTACTTACATAAGACAAACGTAAATAAGTAATAATTTAAGATTTAACCAGCATAAAAACGCTAATTTTTTTTATTATTACGTTTTTTTTAATAAAACTTCAAAATATTAGATGAAAAGTGTATCGGCAACGTTGCTTTAACGCCCAGGATCGTTACATAGAGATGCTTTTGCTGCAGCAAATGCCCGTGACGTCAAGGTTGGGAACATTTACTCGCCATTCTATTGGTCGTCTAGCTTCATGTATATAATCCTCTCTATTTACTAACAAAGTTACCATTGAACGTGTGTGAAATTTTTAAATTTTCGATTCCGGAATTTTTTTTTTTAATTTCGAATGGGATGGCAAAAGATAACGAACGATGATTTTAAACTGTGTTGATTTGAACTTCGCATTCCGGGAAAATTATGATGAACTATAACCAAATTGCCAAATTCAAGGTAGCAAAAAATTTTTGTTAAAAAAACACATCAACTTTAAAAAATTTTGCAAGCCAGAAAAATGTGATTATTGAACTGAAATTTTAGCAGGACACTCTTGAAAGACCGATCTTTTAGGAAAAAATCCAACATAACCATTAACCTACAGAATGTTCATTGTACAAGTTTCCAAATTTAAGGTAGCGAAAATTTTCGGAAAAAACACTATTTACTTTAAAAAATCCTACTAGACAGGAAAATATGAAATTTAAATAGGACTTTCTCCTAATCCAAATCTACCAGAAAAAAATTCAACTCTATAATCTACAGAATGTTCGTTGTACAAGTTTCCTAATTCAAGGTAGCGAAAATTTTCAAAAACCCTATTTACTTTAAACAACCCTACTAGACAGTAAAATATGAAATTTAAATAGGACTTTCTCCCAAGCCAAATCTACCAGAAAAAAATTCAACACTATAATCTACAGAATGTTCATTGTACAAGTTTCCAAATTCAAGGTAACGCAAATTTTCGGATAAAAACACTATTTACTTTAAAAAACCCTACTAGACAGTAAAATATGAAATTTAAATAGGACTTTCTCCTAATCCAAATCTACCAGAAAAACATTCAACTCTATAATCTACAGAATGTTCATTGTACAAGTTTCCAAATTCAAGGTAACGCAAATTTTCGGAAAAAAACACTATTTACTTTAAAAAACCCTACTAGACAGTAAAATATGAAATTTAAATAGGACTTTTTCCCAAGCCAAATCTACCAGAAAAAATTCAACACTATAATCTACAGAATGTTCATTGTACAAATTTCCAAATTCAAGGTAGCGAAAATTTTCGGAAAAAAACTAAGGCCAACTAATAAAAGAAGAGACGAAAACTTTTATTTTTGTATTAAATTTCATACCGATTCATTTAAAATTAGTTACAATTGACTACGACTAACGATTTGGGAGATATTGGCAAAAATGAGTAAGTGAGTTCATACAGAATCCATTTTTCACGCTTAATTTGCGTTTTATGTGACACGTAAATTACCAAAACTTTACATTACGATACTTTGCTAAACTGATAACGCGAGGCATTAATACAACCGTATAAAACGTAATAAACTCGCATGCCAAGTCGAGATAATTAGGTAATTCAACAACGTATTCCCTAGGTGGCAATTTTAATGGAAGTACAAGGAAATTCAACAGATTTAGGGTCTCCCTAACATCGTCTAGGAATGAGTTATCATTATTTATAGACTTCTAGGATAGTTATAGTGTGTAGAAGATGGCGAATTGACAAAAAAAAAACCTACAAATATTTTAAATTACAGCCTTCTTTTTTATTCACACTGTATGTAGTCGTTCTACAAACGTTACCAATTGTCGTATTAGTTTTAATTGTCTCCCACAGACCGACGTCGTATAGGTCAAGAGGTTATTCTCAAGCAACACGCGATTATCTTTAAATTGAATTATACAGGGTTTTTTTTCGAGATCTTTTATGTTTAAATTTTGTAAAATATATCGTGAATCTTGAAATAAAAATCTTTACTCATTGACCAGACTATAAAATAAAAAGTTTGTTTTACCAGCCGCCAGTGGTAATATATTGAAAATTTTCGTGAATACCTCGTATATTATTTAGGTTACGCCTAGTAATACAATCCTCTGCAGGGGGTTTACATAAATCTAGTTAGCTTTGGCTGCCTTTCCGATTCCGACAGCTGAGAAGAAAATGGCGGCTCCGCAGAAGGCGGTAGAGGCGGCGTTAGCTACAAGCTCTAGCTAGGCACGACTCTCTCTCTTTGTCTTCTGTCTACTTTTACATCTACATATAGGAAAGATCGATACTTTACTCTGTAGAAGTGCACTTTCTTCTCTCTTTCTCTCTTTCGTTGCTTGTTCTAACCACGCAGAGTTGGATGGGGCTAATATTTGTGGTTATTACGTATTTAAAGTTTTGTTGAAATTTTGAAAGGTTTTTTGAAAACCTAATTTAATCTAAACAAAATTAAAATTTTGAGTAAAAATTTCAGAAGGATACTCTTAAAGGACCAATCAATAAGGGGAAAGTTCAACAACACTATAACCTACAGGATGTTACAAGTTATCAAATCTATGGAAACGAAAAATCTTTATTTATAACGCGTATTATTTTTTAAAGAACTACTATGATATCCTAAAAATGTATACATAATTATTAATAAGATTTGAGATCAGTAGAGGAGTTTAAGAATTTTTTTTTGAGTCGATACGTTCCTGTGGGTTTTACTTCGCCGCAAAAATTTAGCAAAGAAGCGTATAAGAGATAAAGACGAGAGTTCTTTTAAAGCCGAAACGACACGAATTTGGTTTTTGATCTTAATACACGAGATTTTACGTTTTCCAGATTTCAGGATAATCCTCTGTAATCGAGACTCGAAAGTAAACAGATGTTTTCAAATTAGGTCTTTTTTTGTAAGGTTTTTTTCCATTTTAATGGGGATTGGAACAGACCAGAAAAATAATAATTTGAAGCTCAAGTTATAGCAGGACATTCATAAAGGATTTATTGACAGGAAAAAATTCAACAGCACTATAACCAACAGAATGTTAATTTTATAAGTTGCCAAATTCAGGGTAGCGCAAATTTTCGAAAAAAAGCTATATCAACTTCAAAAAATCTTACTAGCCAGCAAAATGTGAATATAAAGCTATAATTTTAGCAAGATTTTCTTAAAGGACCAACTAGAAGGAAAAAATTTAACAGCACTGCAGCATACAAAATTGAGGGTAGCGCCAATTTTCGAAAAAAAAAAGCAATATCAACTTCAAAAAATCCTACTAGCCAGCAAAATGTGAATATAAAGCTATAATTTTAGCAAGATTTTCTTAAAGGACCAACTAGAAGGAAAAAATTGAACGGCATTGCAACATACAAAATTGAGGGTAGCGAAAATTTTCGAAAAAAAAACACTATTAACTTTAAAAAAAATCCCGCAAGCCAGAAAAATGTGAATATTAGGCTAAAATTTTAGCAGGACACTCTTAAAGGACCAATTCTCCAGGAAAAAATTCAACAATACTACAACCTACAGGATTTTCTTGTTACAAGTTGTCAAATTTTCGAAAAAAAAACACTTTTACGCTAAAAATATTCAACTTTACGATAGAAATGTACTAATAGACAATTCTAATAATTTATACAAAGTGTATCAGATTCAACTACTTCAAAAATTATCAATAAGTTTATTAGAAAGTCCCAATAAAATTCATTTCTTTGTTCATCACACACATGTGTGCGGTTAATATTTCATTAAAAAATTGATTCACGTCCATAAAGCGCAGCAACGCGAGGCTTTGAATATTAATGAAGGACAGACACAGATTTAGATCGTCACGAATGTAAAAAAAAATCCCCCTTTTATTCGACCATTTGAAATTTAAAAAAACAGGATATTTAAGAGCTGGTTACAGAGGTGGTAAAAAAGAAAAAAGAAATGGTGATTCACTTACACAAAAAAAAGTACCTACTAAAAAAAAAACTTTTAATGTATTATTGAAGAAAAAAAAAAGTATAAACGTAAATATTTATGGGTAACTTTTTGGTTAACCCCCGTAACACACACTGGATAAATTTTACAACGCTATCTAGCTCAGGTGATATTATGTCGTGTATCGCATTCACTACTCTAATTATTTTCAACAATTTTAAACGTGGTAAGTTTTTATAGAAAAATAAAAACTTGACGTCAATAGTGGTTTGATGGACGTCAAAACTTATTTTGCCGATTGTTCTGTATTCGAATACATTTATTATTTTTTCTAATAAGAAACGCAGAAGAAGGTAACGCAAAATTATAATTTGGTTACTTAATTAAATACGTTGGAAAAAAAAAGGTAACGCATAATTTTAACGGGAAGTCACGATTTCCTTTGATAATGATGCCAGAGAAAATAAGGACAATAATATCCGACTACGATTCCAAATAAAATGACCAAAATGTAATAGCCACCAATAAAAGGACACTTTAAATCGAGGGTAGGTTACGGCTTATGCTTGAAAAATGGAAATTCTCGAAATGAAAACTTATGAAAAATAGTTTCTGTAGACCGTCGAGGAGCTTCTGGAAGATTTAGACAAAAGAAAACGTCGGAGAATTGATGGTAGTTCGTATTTTCCCCCCGCTAAGTTGAAATTTTCCCGGTCTAACAATTGAACTCGGTGTGGTGAAAGGTGGTGACCGTTATTGCGATGTTATAGCCTCTTGATAAATGGTTTCCTTCAGCGGCGTAACGAAATTTAAAAAAAGGGAATTTCACAATACTTCTAAAAAATAAAATTAAAATTTGGCGACGCCACTGGTAATGTTATTTCATCCCCAGCAAAATGACTGGAAAAAATGCTTTTGAAATGTTTTGCGGTGGTTAGATTAATTTTACTGTTTGTTTTGGAGGTGCGGCCATGGAACTGCGTGAAAATTCACTGAAATATTTCAATTGAAACACATATAAAGGACGTCCCATTCAAAATCGATAAATCATATCCATTGAAATTTTTCTTTTTATATAAAAATATGAAAGTTGGATGTCTCTATTAGCTGCAATCCATCACATTGAGGTTTTTCTAAAGATGATCGAAGAGTGTTATTCAAAAAATACTAAATGGTTTCGCAAAATCGAATCGATAGAATGTGCTGATTTTAGAGCTTTTCTGTATTTTTTAATAAAAAGAACCAAATGATTACCGAAAAAAAAAAATTGTGGTACGCCACTAGTGGGTGGTAATTTGCAATTTCGTGTAACAGATCGGAATGCCAATTACCTAAACGGAAATGGAGGAAGTAGACATCGGTATTTGGTTTTTGTTTGGTGCATGAATATCATCAATAGGTCAAAATTACTGAATTAAAATTTGAAATTTTCAAAAATAATTTATTCAAGTTGAATTCGCTGTGAGATAACTCTTGAAGACACAAAAAGTCCAAAAAATGAAACGTAGCTCATAATGGATGTCGAAAAACAACTTTCGAAGAGATTCTTTTTGGAAAAACTTAACTTGGAAGTTGTTAAAAGATCAATTTTTGGAAGGAAAACTCCAAATGAAATAGTATACGGCTTTCTTATAATTTTTTATGTGACTGGAAAAATATAAATCACCAAAATTTCGTTGCAAACTGCGACAACAGACTCAATATTTCGAGTGACAGCTAAAAGTCGTCGAAAAAATCATTTTTCTTGAAAATATTTTCATTGTAAAAAAAGTATTAACCTCAACTCAACCCGATTAATGTCAAACATATCTTCCATGTCAAAAAGTCCTTTTTCAATACAGAACAACCTAGCTTGAACAGAATTTATTTGATTTCTTAAATATGTTGGAAAAAAAAAGGTAACGCAGAATTATAATTTGGTTTCTTAATTAAATACGTTGAAAAAAAAAAGGTAACGCAAAATTTAGTTTGGTTTCTTAATTAAATAAGTTGGAAAAAAAAGGTAACGCAAAATTTAGTTTGGTTTCTTAATTAAATAAGTTGGAAAAAAAAAGGTAACGCAAAATTTAGTTTGGTTTCTTAATTAATTACGTTGGAAAAAAAGGTTAAGCAGAATTTTATGAGTACCTACATATTCTGAATATCGAGCAGGGGAGACTGAGACTGACACTGTTATTTACAGGGTGTTTAACATTTATTTTGGTCCAAAATTTGAAAAAGGGACACTTAAATTAATAATTTTACTAAATAATAAAAAAAAACATTAAATTTCAACACTATTATACTATCTTCTAGTCTTAGAATAAGAAAGGGATAAATATATATGTAATAAAAACGTTATTTTTATAATTTTCAATGAAAACCACCCTCTATACATCTTGAAACGTTTGAATGGGATCCGAGTATATCAAGAATACGATAGGGATGTTAGTTAGGGAAAGGAAAATCCATTTTTAGATGGGATTGGTAGACATTACAACAATTTAAAAAAAAAAATCGTATAGATTGACCTAACAGTGCATTTGAATATCAATATTTTTTTATGTAAATTAGATAGTGGTAACTGTAATTTAATGGGAATGCGTAATGAATGTAGGTAACCGTACCATAACCATAAAAAAAATAGATGGTAGCTTTCAGTGCACGTACATCTGCCCACATATTTCGTTAATAATCCTTACCCATGTATTACCCTGTAATGTTCTTTGTATACAAATTTGAAGAAATTTAAGGAAGTTTTCATGAAGAAACTTTGGAAATATTTCACTAAACGTAATAAGTTTAGCGTTCAGTCGCGCCAACGTATTTTTCAAGGTTATAATAATGAAATTTTCTCTAATTTGCATATTTATCGGAATAATGTTTTTAGGGTTTACCGAACATGAATATCTGTGCCCCAATTACGGATATGTAACGTAAATTAACAAATTTTGAGTATGGAGAACAATTTTTCGGAAGGGAAGGGGTACATTAAAGAAAAGTGTTTCAAACTTCACCCTGTGACATATCGAATGAAAGAACTTTTTACGATGGACTCGAATATATTTTTTATAATTTTGAAATTAATAATGTTAAAGTTATTTTACAGAATAGGTTAAAATTGATAATGACCCCCTTCAAAATTTAGAAAAAAAAACAAATACACAAAAGCTTCCAAGAAAACAATCTAGCTAAAATCAAGGGCATACTAGGCCTACCCATAACTTAAAATTACTGTAAAATAGAAAATTTAAAAAAAAAAACGTTTTATACAACAATTCAACATTTATTTTTATACGAGTTTTGTGGTTCGATGAACTGAGCTAACAAAAGGAAATAACAATTTATTGTGAAATTTGTGACATATTTCAATGATCGTCCATAGAAAATTCGAAAGGAAACTATATTAAAATGAATTGTCCCGTAGTTCAAAGTTCCCATTACCGAAATGGATGGAAAAAATAATAAATAAAAAGAATGTTATTATATGATGAACAAGAATTTATTGAAAAGTGTTGATCAGACTTAATTTCCGGAAAGTGTCGTTTTATGAATAATCGTTTCGAATAAAAAATACACTAATAAAAAAACTTTTTCGTAAAAAAAAACCTAAAATTATTATAATATTTTTAAGGGGACAAAAGAAATTCAATTAATACAAACAATTATGTACCTTTGAAGCACGTACAACCCATGATGTAGCCCATCATGGATCCCAGACGGGACTATCCCGTCTATCGTCAACGTGGTACTCTTATACACTTCGGCCCCATCGAGGAGGCCCCAAGTACGCCCCTGGAGGATTCCTAGCAAACACTATAACAACATCAACATTTTCGAGAAAAAAAAATTAACCAGTTTGTTTTGGATTTCGACTCCTGGTAACGACAGGTGATTGTTGGGTATACAGCAGGATCAGGAGAGAAATAAAATCGACCGGCGGGCGACGTCGACGCCAATTCTGCAGGAAATCTCCGCGAGGGCAGCAGGAACGAGACTGCAGAAGGTACGACGGTCGCGGCACATCGAAGGTTAGAGTAGGGTGACCTCGTGCGGCGAGAAGAGGAAGTTTACAAACAAAAAACGGTAGGTATAGAGATTTTAATTTATTTCAAGTAAAAAAAGAAAAATTTCGAGTTTTTCAAAAACAATGAGAAGCTTGTCTTGTAATAAGAACAGTTTTTTTCGGTTATTTTTTTTAAATAACCTTAAAAATCACGTTAAAATTATAAAAAAAATATATTTGACAACCTCACGTTAAGTGACTTAATATGTTACTTTTTTTTCGATTGCCCCCTCCTTCAATGCAAATATATCTACCGGTCTGAAATGGGGTTATAGTGATTGAAATAATAGAACAAAACCGTGTAAAAAAAAACACTAATTTTAGTCGTAAACATCGTCATCATTTACCCTTTTAAATCCGATAAAATTTTAAATAGAAACCGTCAACCCTTTCCGGATGCGGAATTTAATATCGCCCCTCGATCTTTCGTACATCATCAACCTTAAATGATGAGATTCTCGGCGTTACACAACGTTAATTAATAAATTACAGGATGGAAGAGGTACGAGGAAAAACAATTAATTTAAAAAAAATAATAATGAAACATTAATATTTTCGAACCCACCCTGTATAATATTCCATGTACCATACTGTATGTAGTTTCGATCGTATTTGTAAAAGTCGTCGAAAAAAACTTTTTTCTTGAAAATATTTTCATTTAAAGATAAACCAGCAAATATTAAACGTCAACTCGACCCGAATAATGTCAAACGTATCTTTCATGTCAAACACACGTTTCACAAAAATCATTTTTCAATACAGAACAACCAAGCTTGAACAGAATTTATTTTGTTTCTTAAATATGTTGGAAAAAAAGGCAGCGCAGAATTTTAATTTCTTTGTTGAAAAAAAAAAAAAGGTTACGCACAACTTTCTTAAATTATTTGAAAAAAAAGGTAACGCAGAATGTTCTTAAATACGTTGAAAAAAAAGGTAACGCACAATTTTCTTAAATACGTTGAAGAAAAAAGGTAACGCAAAATTTTCTTAAATACGTTGAAAAAAAAAAGGTAACGCAGAATTTTCTTAAATACGTTGATAAAAAAGGTAACGCAGAATTTTAATTTGGTTTGGTTTTGACGACGAAGTTTCCTTCGTTTAATGGACCACCTTGTATGTTATTTTATGGGCTACCCTGTATATTAATTGATTGGTAAACAAATTTTTATTTAAATGGATTTGGGAGGATTAATAAATGTTTTCGTAATTATTTCCGTTGGAAAATATTAAAACACCCTGTATATTAAAATAATACCTGAAATTGGAGTAAAATAAAAATAATCTTTTGTTAAATATTTTAGTTTTGGGAAAAATAATTTTTTTGGAAAAACTTACCGGTATTACTAATACTATTGGCATTGGCGCTAGCCTGTGCAAAGTGAGGATTCTGCAATAACTGTTGCTGTAAAAGGGCGTGATTCATTTGCGGCAGGTGAGACGGTGGCGGTGGTAGGACGGGATAAGGAGGCGGTTGAGGTAAGAGCGTACCATTACCACCCATTTGGTTTAATTGCGGTGTTAGATTACCTCCTCCGTTACCTGCAGATATACCCCCACCACCACCGCCACCAGGTACATGCTGGGTGCCACTTGGAGGGAATGGAGGAAGAATGGGATCTTCTGAAAATAAAAAAAATTATGACACAATTTAATAAAATTGTAAAATTTATAGAGTGCAGTTGCCGTATCGTGTAATGGGTACTTAATAAAAATTAAAATTTTAAGACGGGATAAAATGGGATTGGAAGTGGAAAAGGAGGTACTGTTTTGGGTTTGAAAGGAACATAAAAAATCAATTAATGCGCGTCAAAGAAGTGTAGAAACGTTTATAGAGAACCATTAACTCATTTGTAAAACGAGAGCAAATCAATTTTCCTACAAAGAAAGAAAAGCGACGGTAACATACTCTGTAGGCGAGCGCTTCAACTAAAACTAACAAGTCGATATTTTCAGTAGTTGACGACGATTAGTTTCTTCATTTGGGCGATAGAGAGCGCTGGCAGTGCCGTGAATCTATTGAATATTTCAACGAAATACAAATTTTTATTTGATAAATTGTACATACCTAGGTCGGATTTTGGTGGAGACAGAGGACTTTCCGGTAAAAGAATTCCCTTCATTACTAAGTCATCTCTATTGGCTCGGACTGATATTTTTCTTTCTAACGCTGAAAAAAGGATTTTTATGATTAAAATAAATTCTCATTGTCCTTCCGTATTAAAAGTTAGAAATACTATTTATGGGAAATTCCAATAACATCAATAATTCTTTTTAAACCATTTAACCTTGAAAACTAAGATGGATATGTTATAAGAAAAATGTTCACCTAGAAACTGTTTTGTTTTCACCTGAACAAATTTTCATAAAATTAAGTGCGACTTACTTCTGGCGACGGCTTCCATCTTGTCGGATTTTCTTTTCCGTTTCCATTTCCAAGGCCTCAATAATTTTCCTATCGAAAATTTGCTTTTCCTTTCTGCTGGAGGACTTCGCGTAGTACTACCGAGGCTGTTCGTACGAAACGCGCTTCCGTTGTGCTTTTTAGCTGAAAAAATAAAACGGAATTAAAAGAAAATACTTGAAAAATTGATTTAAAAACAATTTCGGGATAATTTTCCGAAAAACTGGGATCTAGTTTTACTTTTTCCTTCGAATAAAAAATGGTACTGAAAAGTATAACTTTTAAAATATAAATAATTAAACGGTCATCAACATTATATAGTATAAACTCCGGTTATAATTATTATTGGGACGCTGTGTATACTAATTTTATGTAAAAAATACATCAATTGGAGTGATATAAATAATACAGCTTTAACCTACAAATTGTGAAAACGTTACGCTACTGATTTGAAGTCGAATGTCAATTTCACAACATGGCGCGGCAATTGCAACTTCAAGTGGGTTCTTCTTAGGTGAAACGGAGTCTACAAGTGGCGTGTCTCCGTGACAACGACACTGGAAGCTGCTGCTGAACGAAACACTCGAATAACGAATTTGCTTTTTATATAAAAAGTTGATTCACTAGTAATTTTTTACGCGTGAAAATGGTTTAGTTAAAGAAAAAAGTGTTTTCAAATCTATAATGGTTAGGAAGAAAAAGGTTCATGTCTATAGAATATATACAGAGCGGAGACAAAAGAAATTAAGGGTGTGAGTAAACTGGAACTGTTCCATTATTATTTGCAGGAAATAAAAGTGATATCGATTGCAGTGGGAGAAAGGGAAAACCAAGAGAATTCATATAGAAAATGATCTTTTTGGACGAAAAAGCAAGAAGCGTCATACTCATTTCAATTCGTTTATTTGAATAAAACAAGTCTTCAAGGACGTGTTTTAGCTTTTACAATGGACAAACTAAATCTACCTCTACGCTACTTTTATTAATTAATTAATAAAATATACTTTTTTCCTTCTGATATATATATCCATAAAAACTCATTAATTAATGCATTGAAATAATTAACTTATTGACATTTGACCTGGCGATAAAAAATTAAAAAATAAAGACCCGAGGGCGGTCGTAGGTGGAATAGTAATCCTACCGAGCCTCCGACATTGTCTGATTTCTGTGTAACAATAAAGAATAGGCGTCAATTGAGAGAAAGAGACAAGAGATATTTTTTTGTTGTGAGTGTTAAATGGGTTTAAGTGATATTAAGTGTTGGATAGCATCGAAAAGAATGTAGTCTACAGTCATTATTCAATTTTTCTTCTAAACTTTTCGAAATTCTGATATGTTAATTATTGTTCGTGATAAAAAATAAAGTCATTTTACTATACAATTATTTTATTTTATACAGTACACTTTCACGTATCTATAAACCAATTTTAACGAGTATCCTATACTACACTTTTTGTGGAATTTCATAAAAAACCTCGGCGCCCGAAACAGCCTATCTTTAGATACGTCATAAACTGTCTGCATTTCTTAAAGTCTATGCATGTGTGTTGGACGCGTTGTACAAACTCCTCGGAAGATATATATTGTGTACTTAGCATTTCCTTTCGGAATTCCTCTTTAATGCCAAGGTCGTTGGCACATACCATGATAATATATTTTTTATAAAAGATTAAAATTCTAATAATAATTATCCTTACTTTTTTTATCGAACTGAGGAAACTTAAAGCATCTAATTCATTAGATTTTTTAGAAGTTAAAATAAATTTTCTACATAAAATCTCCAGCATCCCCCGTATTATACAATTTTTCACACTCTTACTCCGTGTCGTAGATGAATTAGTTTCTTCGAGTATTAAAAGCACAGGGAAGTATCATTTTAAATAGACAACAACAACAAAGATTATTCCTTCCTTTCTCTATTCTTAACCAAACAAATCCAACGTCCTCTATGACGTCAAGCATTCCAATGAGGGGCGCATACATACACCAAAAGCAGGTTTTCGTGACCTCAACGGTTAGCGAGTCCACGTACCATCAACGCAGGTACCATCCGATGTGTGGTTTAGAGAAGGTGGGATGAAGATGAGCAACATCAGTGTTGATTGTTCCCTATTTATTTATTTTTTCACCCACTCAAGTAACTTTATAGGTTAGGTTAGGGTTTTACCGTTTAAAAATGCTAGTTTTGAATAAACTAAACACGTCAAATTTATATTTCAAGTTGTGATTTTTTTTGTACTTATTTTAATTCAACAAATGATCGTTGAAAAATAAACATGCGGTATAGTAAATACCAAAATAAAAAATGTGAATATATGAATAAGTACAACGACTTTTATCAACCAAACAAAAATATCTGCAATTCATTTTATGGTATATAGAAACTAATTATACATAATATATGGTCATACGTATGGTAATTGTTGTATAATATTTAAATACAGAAAGATGTTTCATAGTATAAATACAAGGTTGCATAGTAACACCAATCAGAAGCGTAGAATTTGTTTTAAACTAATAAAATGAAAAATGTTATGGGTTTTTTTCCTTCCCCTTCTTGAACATTTTTGGGAATTAGGTAGGTATTTTTAATAGAAGGGAAGGATAAAGAGGAAAATAAAGAAAAATCGTCCCTAATGGTCCAAAAGTAATGTAATTTCTGTATTTTTAATAGTAATTTAATAGATGGGAATTAAATATTTAAAAATCGCAAAAAAAATAATTTTGTATCTTACTAGATAACATCAATTTAAACCATGTATAATTATCGGTTATTCAACAAAAACACAAACTGACACTGTAGGTACAATATCTACATACGTATTTCGATATCCGACCCTGAAATTCTATGCTTATGCATACATACGATACGTTTAAAAAAAATAAATATAAATTTGGATGCCAAGGTTGGAAACGTTAGGTATGTTTACACGAAATTTAATTGCGAAATTTGATAAATTCTTTCAATAGCGTGAATTATATAAGTGACGACTTTAAACTTTAGAATATCGGAGTGTTCATTAAAAAAAAAACGTATTGAATTTCATGAAAAAGTCTGAGCAAAAGCTCTTAGGGATATCGACTGGGAGGGTACTTAATCAAGTGTGCTTGAGAGGCAATCAAAAAATTATTATTTAAAAGCTCATTAAATAAACCAGATTTCGAGTGGCGTTATCGTTTCAAACGTGTTTCGCCGCTTTTTCGAATATTATAATCTAAACCACAGATAACATACTTATAGATAGGCATCTGACCGTGGCGCTAACTAGGGCGAATTAATTTTGACGGGTGGCGCCATCTTACAGGTCGGAAAAGTAAGCTCTAACACCTTTTACATGGTTGTGGTCCTCGCTAACTGCCGAAAAAGTAGATTCCTGTAATTTAACAGTTTTTGGCGGCATATTCAAAATTACTGTAATATTACTTTTATTGAAATATGGCATTTATGGTCCATTTTTTGATATTTCATTTAAAGTAACTCAACATTTGATTGATATTATATTAATAACATTCAAATAGTCAAGTTAGATTAAATGAAATGTCAAAATATGGACCATACAATGCCTGAAGTGGGAAAAATTAAACAATAATCAACCAGTTTATATACTTTTATTCATTACCAAAAATAACAATAAACAGATCGTTTTTTTTCATTTATTTCAAGACAAACAGAAAGACATAATATAAGAGCTTAACAATACAGTTAATAATAAATAAAATTTGAGTACTTAAATAATTTTGAAAAGAATCAGCATGCGCTGTAAGGTGATGAAAACTTTTTAATTAGATAATAATGATTATAGTTTTCATCAACAGTAATAAAAATGCATGTTTAAAAAGCAAATATAGAAATAGTGAGCTCACACTATGGATTGCAGAAATAATTAAATATAACACAAAGAAATGATAGAATGAGACTGAAATTTTTATATCTTTTGGCTCAACTTTTTATTTCACAGTCAACTGTTTTATAAAAGTTCTACAAATAAGGAAAGTGATATTAGTAAGCACACAAATGTATTTAATATAAATATACAGGAGCCTACAATAGGTGAAAATTTCCTTTAAGTTTCAAGGAAAACAGTGGTATCGAGATTTTTCAAAAAACTTGAACAAATTGATCAACCGTTACTGCAGGCAGCTATATATACATTAAAAAATGCGAAAAACATTGACTTTTACAGGTTGCTACAAATAAAACTAACTAAATACCAAAACTTGCATACTATTAGCAAAGTGTAGTTTACAATGCCAATCTAGTAAATTGAATAGATGAGGCTTTTACTTGATGAAGATCCATACTAAACGATGATATTAAACAAACTAAATTGTTTTATTTCATCGTTTAATCTAGTCAATCTTGAGGACAATATGACTATCATCAATATATTTATAAACATTTTTAATTAGCTCAAACACATAGTACTGTGAAGGTTTGAATATTTATTTTGTTTCTCGAAACTATTTACCTTTGAAAATTGTTCGACCTTTTTCCAGTAGACTTTTATTGGCACTTCTTAAGGAGGGAGTCTCCATAGATATGGTTCCATAATGATCCTGGTATCTGCAAAGAATTTTATTATTTGCAAATATAATTATACTATATGAGATTTATATTACTTTTCATACGATTATCAACCACTCAGAATGGCTTTAATGCTCTTCAACACTTCTTAGACACACTATTTGCTTGTAGATGGAATTGTTTCTTGTGGGATACAATTGATACAAACAAATGTCCTTTAACTTCTTTGGTTTATAATCTAGAACATATAATCATGTTTAATAACATTCAATAAATATATGTGTAAAAAATTACCTCTTCAAATCCGAGCATTCGTTCCCACTTCGTTCCATCAAATTAAAAGCTGTTCTTCCTGGATTGGAAGTATAAAGCTGTATAAACAAAAAACTACTTTAGTAATTTGTCACTTTTTATGTTATGAAAGATGTTTTGTTTTATTTTACTAAAATTAAACTTACCGAGTTCACTATATACATTATATTCCTTCACAATAAATTTGGACATTGTCTTTTTCGATAATGATTATTGAAAGATAATATTAACTAATTCACACTTTAACAACAAACTTGAAGCACGACATACATGAACCGTAAAATGGCGTAAGACTACAATGTGAGCCGTAGCCGTGAGGCATGCGCAAATATCTAGAATAACTACCAGCAGCGTTACAGTTTTCATTAAATCAGCAATTTTAGTAACTTTTCCGATCCAGTAGGTGGCCGTACCATCGCTCGTTCAGAGTTACCATACCCTGATCTAAACTACGTATAAAAAGATTTAGTCCAGAGTATCTAGGTCTAAGCGTATCTGTATCTGTAGAGTAGGGAGGGTGAGTGTAGGCTCACAGCACTTAGGCCACATGTAACCCATTGTACATCCTCCCGAGGAGTTGTCTTCCTAGGTCATTGTCCATCCTGTCCTTCTCAGGAAGGTGGACAGGTCACTAGGAGACATCTCCTTTATATCGGCAGGTGTAGGCCAAGACTCACCGAACACACACTCTCTTATTGACGATAACTCCGGACACTCGCATAAGACATGCCTGACAGTTTCATCTTCCTGTTCACCCATCCTGCATAGAGGTGTGTCCACTAGCCCCATAGTATGGAGGTGTTTTCCTAGTTGACAGTGACCAGTCAGAAATCCTACTGTTAAACGTAGGTTTCTCCTGGTCATCGCCAAATATTTCTTCGGCTCCAGCTTCCCAGGGTCGCCCAGGGTAATCCTGGCAAGACTGCATCCTTTGATTCCATCCCATCTCTTAAGGGATTGAGTATGGGTGTAGCGTTTGGCTAGTTCCGCAATTGTCGAAGTCGTTAGGCCGTAGGTGTCACTGGGTCCTAGAATTTTTAGTCCAGCGGCTTCCCTGGCTAAAGAATCAGCAATGCGATTTCCTTTACTCCTGTCGTGCCCTTTAACGCACCTCAGGATAATATTGTTATCTGCCGAGGCGTCAGCTAAATCTTGGTGGCACTCTAGTACTAGCCTCGATATAACACGTTGTCTGTTTAAGGCTAATAGGGCTTGTCTACTATCAGTGCAGATTATTATGTTTTTGCCAGAAATTCCTCTTCTGGTTAGTTCTTTTGTGGCAATTGAGATACCAGCCAGTTCTGTTTGAACTACGCTGGTATTGTTTCCCATTCCCCACTTCATCTTTAGGCTTAGTGCTCTTGAGTAAACTCCACATCCTGAGCCTTAGACCTAAGGCTCAGGATGTAGGTCTAAGCGTAATAGAAATTTATTTTAATAAATGTAAATTTTCACAAAATGATTGTTACTTATTCTGCCTTCTAGTTTCACTCTATCTCCCAATCTTTCACTCTTTTTGGCATACAATTCTTCTTCATCCTAAGAAGTTTTGACATTTTTTTCACCTTTTAGATCGTCCTCATCCAATATATCGTTTCAAGCATTAGCATAGCACAATTTCATCTTTTTATTTTCTACCATGCAATATTTCACCTTTATAAGATCAACATATTTCACCTTCGAGAGTTCTAACATACCAAATTTTTGTATTCCTTCATTCTATATTTCTCAGCTCAGGTATAATATATTTCACCCTTTTGCGATATAACATATTTCACCTCGTCATATTATAACACACAATATTCACCATTTCGTACACTACCACTCATTCCTTCATTTTTTTTATGTCTCAACATACATAAAAACTGCATATTTTACACATTTTCATGAGAAATACCACCTTAGTGTGATAAAAAATATTTTCCCTCTACAATATTTCACCCTGTTTTTCTATTTTATATTTAATAGCAGATTATTTTCATTTTAAAACCAATCTGCTTTTAAACAAGAACGAAAGTAATCCAATTTGTCTTTCGATTTAGAAAAAAAAAACTAGTTCTAAGGCTAAGGAATAAATAATGCTAATTAGTAAGTGAATTTTAGATTAGATATAAACCGATTTATCAAACTGGAGATAATTATTATGCAGATATCAATTTACGACCGTGACCGATTTTGAGGTTATAAACATCGAGTCGTATCATTCCCTCCACTCCTTTATAATGATTTTATTAAAGACTTCCTATGAAGTAATTTGATATGTGAAAGAATTCTTTTAAGAGCGATAACAATATGTGTTCGACGAACTTGGTACTTATTGTTAGAGAAAAGATTTCGATATATTTTTGTACAATTTTTCCTGAGGTTCCCCAAAAAATTTTGCAATCTGGGCACAATATTACACTTTTCTAAAAGTTATACACACAAATTTAAAGCAAAAATTGTATAATTCTAAAATAAAACTAAACACTTCAATATTTGTTGACATTCCATGTAAAAAAAAATTAATATTCGACCTCTCTTTCTCTCTATGTGTCATATAAACATTTCAAAAATTATTTATTTTTGACATGAACAAAATGTACCATTATTCAAAAAAAAAAAACGTTTCAACACCTACACGGAGTCATATCGACGCCAAGATGGAATGGATTCAAGTATGATACGTTTAAATAAAAATTTTCATTGCACTTTCAATGGATGATTCAATGAGCAAGTTTGGTTGCTCGTGAGAATGTCCTTGATCTATTTGACAAGGGTATTTTTAGATTTTTTCAATTTCGTTTCGCAAGAGAAAATTACACACAATATTTGTGTATGCACCGACGTTTGTGTGGCATGGTATTTGATAGTTAAACGGAATAAAAGAATGAATGATATTTTTTTTTTGTGGAATTGCATCAATAATTTTTTTCAGAATATATTAGATTTTAATTTTAATTTAAATGATGTGTAACATTTTGTTTAAACCAAATAAATATATGTGAATAGAAAAAAGAAGGTATGAAATATTATTAAAAATATTAAAGCTTAGGATATATTTTTTCACAATTCATTATTTATTAAATAGTGGAATTAATGAAAAATAGTTTTATTTATAAAATTAAAAAGTAGATTCCACAAATTGTAAATTAAATATATAAAATAAAATTAATCAAATCACTCTGTATATTAATTCGTACTACTTTCGTAACGAGTTAACCTTAATTCGTACATATTTTGTTTAATTCACTGTAAAAAGTAAAATTAATTCAAACAATTTCTATTCCAAACACGACAGGAACAATAAACAATAGTACAAGGTATGAATGACATTGTGAAAGAACTAACAGCGAAAGGGGGTTTTTCAAATGAAAAAAATTATAGTTTTTTTGTTTTAATAAGACAATTATTTGATTAAAAATAATTATTAGGTTAAACGTCAAAAGTAGTTCACTAGATCCTTCATGCGTTGAAAAAAGGTTATAGCTAAGATAAAATAATCCTACCAGTTTGATAAGGTTGCTTTCTATAAAGATTTTAAGACATTTAAAAGAATTTTATTATTTTAAAACGACGTTTTTGGAAATTTTTGGAGATAAAAATAAAAGAAAATGTACTGTAGATTTTTCCCATTACAAACCTACTTAGGTACTGCAAATAATAGAAATTTATAATTGAATCACTTTATAAAGTACATTCTTGGTGGAGTTTTTTTTTCATCTCTCTCTCCTTAATTAATAATTACAAACTCAATTAGTCGAAATGAGATTCTACGGTTAGAGAACGGTCCGATGCTCAACGGGTACATCTATTATCTCCTCTCTCCCTCTCTTTCCTTTCTATTTATAGAATTTTATTAAACATAACTCAGAAATTGTTATTTAGTATTAAAAAGACTATAGAAGATAACATAACAAGAAAAGTCTTAAATGGAAGTGATTTTATTTTACCTGGAAAATTATAATTAATCTGGAGCTTGAGGTGTTTTTTGAAATAATTTTCCCTATTGGGAGCAAGAAAAAAAATTCATCATTCATCCATCCTATACAGGTTGTCCAAAAATTCGAAAGCGATGATGTCAAAATAATGTTAGAAGCTCAAATGCATTTTTTTAGAGGAACAACCTGTACAATTACTAAATACAAAAACTAAATCGATTTCCTAGTAAAGTAAACACGATTGAAGTGTACAAATGTATAGTTAGAAAATTATGTACAAACATTTGATCCTTTTTTGATCTCACTACTTAAGTTCCTGGTATGAATTTCACTGAAATCTCCAGCACCCTTTAACATTCTAAAAAATGAGATAGAATCTCGAAATTACCTAACAATGTATAGGAGTATACCGCATAGGATGGGATAGGAGAGACGCTATACCTTATTATAGGATGTTGTGTAATTTTAAACAATGGCAGTGACTGCTACACCGCCAAAACTATTTTTTAGCATCTACAAAAAGAAACTTTTCAAAAAATCAATTCAAGAAACTCATTTTTGATTTAGAATAAACATTTTCCTAACAAATCTCATAAATCGGAAAGCCTAATTGATAAAAAGTAATTTTATTGTCATCCTTACCAAACAATCATAGACTTAAAACGCATTAACACGCCTATTTTATTTTAGTGAGATCATCGACATCGATTCCCACTAAAAAAACAACAATAACCACGATGGCGAGAGATCCTCAACAACAAACATTTAATTTCAATGACTCATTCAAGGGAAAACAATTTTTCTTTGATACGCCACTGGAATTTACAATTTGAATATCAATTTATGCAAATCCCGATTACTTACACTATCCAAAAGGCGTCTTTCGAATTTCCAAAGTTTAATTAGATACTTTGTGAAGGAATCTTCTCATATTTCTTCCAACACCAGAAGATGTTAGATTCTTAATTTTTATTCCAAAACTGTACCTACTTAGATATTTAATAATATTGTTATATAACTGAATAAATTATGTAAAAAAATATCAATTTCCTTGTTATTGTTTATCTCAACAACACTACTTATTATAATCCGTTTTGATTTCTCGATTCCGTTCAATTCTTTTATCTCGCCAAATGAAAAGAATGAAAATTTTTCTGGTATAATTTTATAGCCGTGGGATTTGTACGGTTTCCGGTCATTGAAAACGCTTCCACTCGGTATATGTATATACAAACTGCGCGGAGATATAAATATTCTATAGTCGGGTAATCTTTTTTCCTCCAATTTCACTCTTTTATATTATAGATTGAAAATATTTACCATAAACTACTAAATATAAATAAAAGTTATATATTATTATCTACTGACGACGTTCAATAACATGCTTTATAAAAAGGGCAAAGGTCAAAGATTAGACGTCGACAGTAATAATGGGCAATAGATTATAGATTGTGAACGAATTTTCATTTTTTAACTTTGATTTAATTCCATATTGGGAGTTTTATCGCAAGGAAATGCATTTACAGAGGAAGTAAAGGTGATTTTAAACCCAATATGGAGCCACATGAAACATATTCTATTCAGATATGTGTTGAGAATAATAATGATTGTAATTAAATGACTTATCATAATATTAGCATATATTAGATCGAATATTTATACACAATACATATTTTCATACAATTCCTTGGAAATGACGCTTATAAAATACCTATGCATTGAAAATGTATGGGAAATTAACAATAAAAAATGGCGGAAATATTTTTAGAAATATCCTTTCTAATAGCATTCATACGTAGTCTATTATTCCACATTTTAAACTGTTAGAATGTATAAAATTGAGTTGTTTGTAAACAAATTGTTTGTTTGACCATCCGAATCACCATTAAAGCTACCAATTTGAGGTTAGCTATCGAAATTAATTAATCAAGTACTTACCAACAATAACTGTAGTAACTCCATCCTTTAAATCTTTGGTATCGGCATTCCCGACAGTTAAAAAATCAGATAAAGACAAGGAAGAAGCTATTAATTTACGTTTTTCTTCGAAATTCAAATAATCCAAGCTATTAGATCTCGTAGGGGCAACAATCGCGACTGTTTTTTGCTTAGGAGGATTATTATTGCCATTTTTTTCATGCATAATTAATTATTATAACACTAAACTACACTTTAAACATTATTTTATACAATTTCGCTGAAAAACACATCCACCATTTTAGGTATAACGAATTCAAACTGAAACAACACCTGTGGACAAAAACAAAAAACAAACGGTCACTATTCCAAGACGGCATCCCCGTAAAATAAAATATCACTAAAACGGAACGTCGCGTTTATACACTAAATTTACAATTTTGTATTGTTTATGTAAAGAATCACATGGTTTTTACTTGTGTGAAAGTTAGTTCTACCAACACCTCCAACCAACGAGTAGAGATTTCGAACTAATGTCAAAATGTGGTAGAATGAAACGGGTAAGCGTAAGCGATGCATTCCAAACGAGCGAGACAAGAGCTCGGGCGGCAAGCTCACGGATGCCGATCACGACCGATGGAGATAAACGCCAGGTCCGGACTCGCTCCAAATAGATATCACGAATAATATTATTTCAAGTAATATTGTGTGGAAAAAATATTAACTTTGAAATAATGTTGTTAGGTTCGTATTGAATTCAATACAGCCTGTGATTTTGGAGCTTTTTATCAATAAATTTATAAGTATCCAGTTATGGATGCATTACTTTAATTTATACTTTTAATTGTGATGCATTTTGGGAGGTAGATGCACTATTATAGCTCCAAGGAAGGTGGTCCTATTTTAATTTCGATGATACACAGAAAAAACAATAGAAATCAAATAGAAAATGCAGTTATTAACGTATTGTTAGATTTATGATCAGTGACGTACTCTAAGTTATGTATTTCATATTACATTTTATCTAAACAATTTAAATTGTCGAAAGTTAGTCCGTCTCTGCCAGAGACATGTTTCCCAATCAACGATCCCCTTTTTCATTCTCCCAAACGCCAGCTTCTGTCTTTGTTTTTGATTACCTCTAGACAAAGACAACTAACAGTAGGCACGTGAATGATAAATGCGTAAATACTATATGCGTACGCGGCGTTGTCGGACTTGAAATATTTCAGCAGAACTTCAATAGAAATATTTCAACGATTTTTTCAGATTATAGTATCTCGATTTACGTGTATATTCAGCTACAGAAATTATTTAGGGATGAAATAAATTAAAACAAAGGCAAACGAAATATTTTTTTTTTTACCTTAAAACCAACATAGCCTCCCCAAATATTAGCATCACCAGCAATATCAATCAGAGCGAGAATAACTCTGGCAACCTTGTCAGTAACTATGGTGATATGCATTTTCATTCTGATGGACCGCCGCCAGACGGAAATATTTTCCTTACCAGGGTGAAGGGAGAAAAGACTTTTTATCCCGTTTCCCTGTAGACTTTCCAAAATGATCTCTATTGCTAGGAACGGTTTTTTTATGCACCTGAGATAATAGGAAATGCCAATTTGATACTCGAAAGGAATTCATTCTTATGGAGAAATAATTTTGTGGTTATAAAGTTATTATTTTTCTCGAAATTTAGTTCTTAGAAAACCAATTTCGAATGAATTTCAGTTGGAGGTCATCGCGAGTGATTAAAACGCTAATAAAAATGATAAATCTCCATATAAAACGTTGATGGCTCTGCCACCAGTTTTTCTGCTAAGCCGCATACCGTAAACAACACGACTTTCCTGGGGTGTGGTTTAATGAGATAATGTAAAAATTAATTAATCTCGTGTAGAACGTTCTGTACACAGGCAAGGCCTTAAAAAATGTTGTTTTTTCTACTTTTCTTATATTTCTTTAATACAGGAGCGTCATAGTCATGAATTTGTTTTTCCTCCGGAATTTTACAAAAAACAATTCGAAAAAAAGAACCACAAAATATGAATTAGAGGTTTCTTTGGGCGTGGGTAGTTTTGTAAAAACCTTTTTACGTGAAAGACGAAAAATCCAGCTGTATTTTACAGACAGACACCCTCAAATAAAACCATCTACACGTGCTTGAAATATCCAGAAATATCCGTTCCCTTACAACATTTTCCCCATTTCCGCCAGAAATAACTAGCTATATTTCCAGTACGCGTACGCCTTAGGGAAAAACGGCACCCCTTAAATAACCCTCTACGCCCTGAAGGTGTAACATCATAAGCGTATCAAAGGTATACGTTGGTTCTCCCAAAATAACAATCTCCGTAGGAATTTGGATGTAGTTTTTTTTTCGTCGAAGATATTTTGGACCTCGTAAATTTTAAGAAATAAAATTTCTTTGAAATGATAGGGTACTAAAGTATATTAAAAAAAAATGTTTTTCGTACGTCTATGGATTTTTATCGCTAAACGTAGGTAATACCACGAAAGTCGATTTATTTCATTTTGCTAGGTTAGTTTAGTTATATATATTTTCAGAGGCAATCTTTACGTCGATAAGTTGCCAATAAGCCAAAGCTCGGGGTCCTTTTTTCCCGTGTAAATACAAGCGCGAACAGTGACGTTCGTCAAGTGTTTGGGAATTTTTACCCAAATTATAACCAGTAAAAGTTAAAGAATATTTTTTATGGGGAATGAATACTTTTTGGATCAGTATACGAGTATAGGAAACCACTTGGAAAAAGAGTGAGAAAAGAGAGACTCTCATTTAAAAGTCGACCATAGGCGTGCGCTAGATTTTTTTAAAAAGTATTCATATCGGACAAGATTTTTGCAAAAATTATTACTATATTTTTATACTTGTAGTTAAATTATTGTCAAACTATCTTTGCATGTCAGTATATAAATAGATAATTAAACTTTCACTTTCATGTAAATATTTCATTATAAAATATGAAACTGCTGGTAGACGTAGATTCATGATAATATATCGAGTGAAAACAGTACATCTGGCGTAAAATATCGTAAAACAAAACAAAAACTCACAGTCTGTTGTTGGTGACTCATCACCGCACGTACCTAGAAAAAAAAAAGAAAATTTTTTTAATAAAAATATCTTCAAAATTATTGAAAACTATCTCCGTTTACATGAGAAAATAAAAGTGTTTGTCGTAGTCTGAATAGAACCAAGCGATTCGAGGTTGTGTTTGTGGAAAACTTTTTTCTTAATGAATTAAAACGTTTTGTTTATAAAATAGAAAAGAAAGATTTATGAATTGCTTTGTTTACGATGACAGAAGAAATTCTTTTCAAAAACTTATTCATACAACAAAATTTTACCAGGGTTGTGCTTTTTCATTTTTTTTCCAAGATAATTAAAGTCCTTCGGGACTCCGAACTAAGGAATTAGATAAGTAAGTAAGTTCCCGAAAAGAATTTTTAATTCTAATTAAATTATTTTTTTCAACTTTCGTACATTTTTATATGGAGGTTTTTTTATATTTTAATTAACAATTTTTGTAATAAAAACGAGAAACAATATAAATTAGTTTATCTCGAAATACGTTAGGTGCAGCGTGACTTACATGGTTTAATTGCTTTTTAAATTAAATATATAAATCATTTATTTATTTTGACGATAAATGTCCCAATTCCTTTCAGATAGATAAAAAGTTATTTATCTATATACAACTAATCACCATAAAAATAATGTAATGATATAACCTAGATAGGTACTGGAAAAATTATTTTAAAAAAATTTTGCAATATTTGTTAATATTTTAGAAATTAGTTTTAACTTTCTATTGCTGTATCTCAGAAAAACCATTGACTACAGATATGAGCCATACGATAACTTCTAGCTTCAGCTTAAAGCTAATTTTGAGAAAAATCCTTCAACGTATTTTCGAGAAAACGAGAGAAATGTATTTGGTCGACTTTCTAACTCTGTATCTCAAAAAGACTATACATTACAGATGAGATATTCGGTAATTTTCGTCTTCAATTCGAGGATAATTTTTGTAGAAATTTTGAGAAAAATCCTTCAACCCACTTCCGAGAAAACGAGAGAAATGTATTTGGTCGACTTTCTAACAATGTATCTCAAAAAGACTATACATTACAGATGAGATATTCGGTAATTTTCGTCTTCAACTTGAAGATAAATTTTGGAGAAATTTTGAGAAAAATCCTTTAACCCATTTTCGAGAAAACGAGAGAAATGTATTGGGTCAACTTTCTAACTCTGTATCTCAAAAAGACTATACAATACAGATGAGATATTCGGTAATTTTCGTCTTCAATTTGAGGATAATTTTTGTAGAAATTTTGAGGAAAATCCTTCAACCCACTTTCGAGAAAACGAGAGAAATGTATTTGGTCGACTTTCTAACAATGTATCTCAAAAAGACTATACATTACAGATGAGATATTCGGTAATTTTCGTCTTTAACTTGAAGATAAATTTTGGAGAAATTTTGAGAAAAATCCTTTAACCCATTTTCGAGAAAACGAGAGAAATGTATTTGATCGACTTTCTAGCTCTGTATCTCTAAAAGACTATACATTACAGATGAGATATTCGGTAATTTTGGTCTTCAATTTGAGGATAATTTTTGTAGAAATTTTGAGAAAAATCCTTCCACCCATTTTCGAGAAAACGAGAGAAATGTATTTGGTCGACTTTCTAACTCTGTATCTCAAAAAGACTATACATTACAGATGAGATATTCGGTAGTTTTCGTCTTCAATTTGAGGATAATTTTTGTAGAAATTTTGAGAAAAATCCTTCCACCCATTTTCGAGAAAACGAGAGAAATGTATTTGGTCGACTTTCTAACTCTGTATCTCAAAAAAACTATAAACTACAGATGAGATATTCGGTAATTTTCGTCTTCAATTCGAGGATAATTTTTGTAGAAATTTTGAGAAAAATCCTTCAACCTATTTTCGAGAAAACGAGAGAAATGTATTGGGTCAACTTTCTAACTCTGTATCTCAAAAAGACTATACATTACAGATGAGATATTCGGTAATTTTCGTCTTCAACTTGAAGATAAATTTTGGAGAAATTTTGAGCCACTATAAATCCCTGAAATTTTGCAAGATTTACAATACGAAAACACCTTACGTAAAATCCAATATCCCTAATTACAATTTTCTACAATTTGAATAAAACTATAAATACGAAAAATAAAGTCGTCATATTCGAATACGTAATTTCTTATCACATAATACCTTAAAAAATATTTTTTTAAAAAAAAACCTACTCTGACTTATATTAGACGCGACATCTTCATCTATAACATCCTTAGATTCACTTCTATTTAAATTTCTTCTGCTTCTAGAAAACCTCCTTAGCAATTGAGCCATTTTTTTAAATAAAACCACATCACTTCACCTGTTTTCACACCTTAAAACCATTTAATCTACAAAAATTTTTGATATCTCGTCTCTTATCTCTCGATATGAGAAGATACTTTTGTTACATATTTCAAGATTGATATTGTGAACTTGGCAAGTTTACTCAATAGTATGTGGGCCAACTACCAATAACCTTTATTTAATAATATATAATGTTATTGTTTGGAATGTTTTTAGGTTGAATGTATGTCAATGATGGAGAATTTGTTTAAAACAAAACTTTTGTTTACTCGAAATGAAAACGTTGGGAAAAAGAATAAGTAAAAAGAGAAATCAGTGGGTGAAAAAGAAATTTTCCTTCGTGTCGTGGCACACGGACTATTCAGATACATTCGAAATTGGTTTAAATTTTTTACTTGATAGGGCTTCTTGTTGTTTTTTCCAAGCAAATGTGTTTATTTAATTAGAACAAATCTCGTAAATTGAAAAAAGACCAACATATTTCAGTGTTACGTAACGTCACAAAAGCTAAAATTATATACACGATGTCCACATTTAACCGGAAATTTATAAAGAAGAAGAAATTCAATTTTTAGCGATAAATAAAATGGTATTTTAAAATATTTAAAGTTCCGAAATCACTTTACCTTGAACTTCGAATATACACTAAGAAAACAATCAAAATCAAAGTTATTTATGTATTTGTTATACAGGGTGGACCGGATTAGAAACAATTTATTTGGATTTCAAGTGAAAAAACTTACCTTTACTATAAGCTGGAAATTCTCCATCACTATGACTGTGAGTTAACATGGGACTATTAGTCAAATATTATGTCTTACTAGATAGTTAATTATATACGAAAAAAAATGCCAAAATAAAACTCTACATTGAAAAAAAAAAAACTGTTCCATGGGAAGGATAAAACACTATACAGGGTATAATTTAAAAATTGCACATATCTTTTAGGTCTTATCGGTCGAAAAATTGAACCATCCATCGGGACAAACCCCGTTTTCAAGAACAAAAGAGTGCGGCAGACTTTGATCATCCAGCTGCAGCCACCGTCGCGACGACGACGCTGGAACGCGTTCTACTGCGAGATTGTGACGATTTTGCTATCCGAGATCGATGTTGCCAAATTACGAATGGACTGAGAGAACAATAATAATAATAATAATACAGCCACGCATAATCTAATAACTAAAGTAGAAGAAATAATATTGTTTAAATTCATACTTTATAAAATAATTTTAGCCGTGTAAACCTGGCATTAGAGAATTAATTTTTTTGTGTGGTTAACTAGAAGTCCAGATTTAACTCCTTTGGACTAATTTGCATGCTATTATTACATGGAAAACACAATTAATATGTAGAAGGCCAAAAATTCAAAAGCCTTTTCGGGTGAACCATTAAAAAAGGAAAGGAAAAATATCAAGTCGAATAAAATACAAAAAAAAACTAAATTGAATTTCCAAGCTGACGTAAAATCAAAAATGATGTTCTTTGTGAGAAGAAAAAAAAAAGTAAAACATTCGATGTTGATTTTTTATTGTTTGCAATTCGCAAGTAAGTTCGTGAAGGGTAGAAAAAGAAATAGAAATCTAGGTCGCTCGGAATCCCAATGGTACGTTGTCAAGTCTCTTAATTTTTAAGTAGAAAATCATATTTTGGTGAAATAATTTTCCGCTACCCTCACTTTGACTATTTATAAAATGGAAATCTTTTCTATTACAGTATTGCTGAATTTTTTCCTAGTAGATTGATATTTTAAGAGTACTCAGCTAAAATTTCAACTCGGTATTCACAGTTTTTTGGTTTTTACGATTTTTTCAAAATAAAATTTTTTTTTTCAATAATTTAAAATCGAATTTCCTACAAACTACACTCCACCATCGAAAATAAATGTTTGTCTATCAATCACTTCAAGAACAAACCCTCTATAGAGAAATTGATTTCTGCAAAATCGTCAGCCACTTAGTTTTCCCGAATTTTCTCGGCGAATAATTCAATTTAATTTTTCACCAGAACGAGCACGCTACAAATCGGATTTTATCCAAAAAAAACGGGATCAGCATAATCCCGAGGGATTTAAAGTAACATAAATAAGTTTTTCCGTTCAAATACGATAATAAACATCAAAAAATAAATACACTATACCAAAAGAATGTAACCACAAATAGACAGTAACGGAGCTGAAGATAAAAAACCTTGATGATGATCAAATCAACAATCAAAACTAGTTTTAACCATATTTCAAATTTTGTAGGGAAATTTAGTTATATTAAAAACAGTTGGTACTTACTGGATCCGCCATTTGCTTTGTTTAAATGAAGATCCAAGATGGCGCCGGTAGTTCCAGTGCTAGTTGCGTGAGGAGGGCTGTCGACATGAGGAGGTTCACTTTCTGTAATAAATAAATAAATATTTTCTCAAAATACTGTGCTTAAATCGAGTCTTTATGAAAAAACAATAATAATTTGTACAAAATTAAGATACTAATAACAATTTTTAACCAACTGAAAATATCGTTCTACCCCTGTATGTACAAATATTGGGGTGTCATTCACTAAGACCTAAAAGATCTACTGTGCCCCCTTACTTCCAGAGGAAAGTCTCACAGACTAGTATCTCCTTCAGTCCTATTTCCCGAAGGAATTTTAAGGATATTCAACTGTCCCTCTTCCACCCTTAAACATATTGATATAAATTATGAAGATTAAATGAAATTTTCTCACACCAATCATTGAATTGTGATTAATAACATCTTTCGAAAGTTCACGTATTATTTTAAAATAAACTGGGACACATTTCTTCCACTTTAAAATTGTTTTTGTAATACTCTACAAAACTTGTAGATTTGGGACACCCTGTATGTTATACAGGAGTTGGAAGAGTATGTTATGTTCTGTTCAACCCATTTCTACAAGTAGATCTGGAGGACAGGAAACTCCTTTGGGAAATAGGTATTAAAAAACTACCAGTTTCCGAGACTTTGCTCAGAAACTTCTAAGGGGTCACAACAGATCTTTTAGGCATCAGTGAATGTCACCACAGTATACATACAGATATTAATTTAGACAGAATATTCAAAGGAACATAAAAACCAATAAATTTTGTACAAATTTCCAATTACTTACGAAACCTTTTCAGTTTATTTTTATTACCTACATCTATATTTGAACACGTTTGTTTTTGTAAAACAAATCATGTCAATTTAAGATACCGTGTATATTATATAAAAGTTTTCCAAACTTCTGTTTGACCCTGTTCAACGCATTCATCAGTGAGGTACATAATTAATGTGGTAAAAGCTGAATACAATTTATTCACTCGTTTACATTCATTATAAACTTATCACTATAATATTACAAGAATTCCACAAAACTAGTATCGAGAGATGGTTTTTTTAGTTTCCTCCTGTACAAATCCCTTATTTCATCCCAACTTGTAATATAATCCTTGTTAGCGAACATGTTCAAGTCTCTTTCCATTCTCTTATACCACAATATAGGTGTTTTCATGATTCTATTGAATTTCTTACAAGTACTACCAAATCGTACAAAATTTTTAGTGGGTAATTTATTAACAATAAGAATAATTATTTCTTCTGGTAAAGTTTCTATGCACTTATCTAACTGTGAGTGCTGTCTTAATATAGCTTGTCTTGCCGGATAGCATATTGCATCTTTAACTTTGTATGAAAATCCTCGTAAATTCTGTAATCTCAACTTGTGGATAGTTACACTGGAACTTGAAAAGTACGATAGAGTATCTAAATAGACTGTAAATTCAGCATGTTCGATATCTTGGACATAACAGTTCACTACCAAATCGTCTAACAAAGGGCAGCACACTATTTTACATTGGTGTTGTTTAAAAGCGGGTATGTAAAAGTTAAATTGATAGGAAGAGTTTTGTTTCCAGTTGCTCGGTAATTTTGTTACATATTTCAATAGTTTGTTCAATTCAAAACCTCTTATTGTTAATTCTTCGTAATCAGAAGGAACGAACTCCGCTTCTACTGTTAAAATGTAGATGAGACCTACTAAGATGTCGTTTCTTGAAGGCGAAGCTTCTGATTCTTCTAAAAATTTTAAAATATATTGAATCGATTTGGGAAGTTCTTCATTTTGAAAATCATCCACAAATATAGGTTCCATCGCTGAAATAAAATGTCGTCATTTCATTTCTAGGTATAATACTTAATTAGTAATCTTTTGTGAAATTGTGTGAGTCAACTTGCAGTGTTTTACTTAAAAACAGCCTGTTGATTCTGCAACACATGCTACACGATGTTTTGAATTTTATATAAAAACTAGGATAGAAAAATTAATAATCAATTAGTAAAACATTGTTTTGGTTCCAACTAAGTGGTTCGATAACTAAACAAACTTATCAAAACATGACTCATACCGAAAAAATTCTAACCTATATTTTTTGGGCAACTAATTATAATTAAATCCCGATTGTTCAATTAGGATTAGGCGTAATTTACGTGAAAAAAAGGATAAGTCTGGATTAGCATATGCCTGCTGAATTTGAATAAAATTATAAACTTTTTGTAGTTTGAAAGTTTTGAAACAGCAAACATCTGTTTTAAGCAACTGTTGTACGTAAAGATGAGAGAAAGTAATAATTTCAATATGTAGAACCTACCATTATCTGTTTTATTTTCTTTATTTGCTTCAGAATTTTCCACTGAATTTATTTGTTTGTTCGTATTTATATCGTTTGACACTACACTACCACTACACTCGGCCATCTTTTATTTAAACTTCCGTATTTGGCAACTGTTCGGCTATTTTGAATATAGTTGTTGCTAAGGCAAGACAGGGGTCGGCACCTACTAGATCGTCTTAAAGAAACCTTCCTTGAATCTGTTAAGAGGATCGTTTCTCGGAAAAGCGAACTATAAAAAAGAATAATAATAAATAATACATATTTGTTGTTTAGTTTGATGTAATTGGGAAATTATTATACTGGAAATAATTCCATGTTATTATCCAACTAAGAGATATTTCTTCTTACTTTTAATTCTAACCAATAAACTTTTCTCGATAAATACGAATCCTCTTAAGATATTATATGTCGCAAACTTTAATATCAGATCTATATCCTTTCACTTTTTATTTGCAATTTGTCCTTTGCAAAACTAGTTTAAGATTTTTTCATCCTATTTACGGATCTGAGATTTATAATTATACAGTCAAAGTGTGTATTAAAATATACTTTCTATATAACTACATACCTTATATAATTTATTCAAACCTTGCATTTTTTTTAAATTCAATACAAACGTAAAAAAAGTTCAATTTGCATGCAAAACTTTTCTTGCTATACATAACTGTATGCAATATTTTGTGTTTCTTTCGGATGAGTTCAATTTATACATTTTCCAACAGTTTTTTGTCAACTATTCAAGTTGCACAATAAGAGGCAGTTGAATAAAAAAATAAATACACAAGAAAAATTAAAAATAAGTTTATTTAATGAAGAACTTAATATACAGCATATTAAATCAACATTTTCATAATTGGTGGTCTACGATTAGAAATTCCTGAAACAAAATAAAAACCTGTATATAGAAATAATAAATTTCATACTTTTAAACTCATTATTACATCAAAATCTTCTAAAACAATAGTATTTTAACCCCAGCAAACAAATTTATACATTAGGTAGCATGTCAGTATTTTTTGTTTACTTAAAAAACTTACTTGGCCAAGATTCCATCTTTCTTAGTTAACCTTACAATACAATCATCTGATTCTCCCATTCTCCTAATAGCTCCACATAAAGCGTAGCTTTTTGAACCTTCAGTCATCCTTCCGGTAACGGGGTCTACATCAGCAATGCTAAGTTGGATTGAAGCATGATCTTTAGCATGGATTATTCTGTTACTTGCAGAACTAGAAGAAAAACAAACATTTACTTTATATTTAGATAGAAACGTTCCAGGAAATTTTATTTATTCAACGTCTAGATAACAGAAAACACGTGTACATATAACCTCACCATTTTCTTGGGCAGTATAAATCAACGGTTTCTCCAGCGTCGTTTTCCATCTTTTATATCTAAAAATATAATGAGCTAGTTACATTTAAAATGTTAAATCAATTATTATCTCAACTTACTTTTATTTCGTTGAAGAATTTACGAGAAAGCTTACTTTTAACTTCAAAGACTTCAAAAAGAGAATTGTCATACAACGCTATCTGTCAGCTGTCTACGAAAAGCGCGTTTCGTTGAGCTGAATAGTGCGGAAAAATTTATCTGTTATTTTATGGGATTTTGCAAAATGAAATACACCTTTTACGTCTGTAAAGATGTCATTTGAAGATAAAATTAATTATGCGGATAAAAAGTAATATATAGTTTTATGGAGCTGTCTAAACTAACACACTAAATTGCTTGTCTGCCATCTATGAGCAGATGCTTGAAGCAAAATCTATGCAACGCGACCATTTTTAATCCAGAAATGAATAAAATTTTTCGATAAAATCTCGCATGCGCAAATATCTTTGAAAATACGCGCGTCGGCGACTTACAGTTCAATACGCACGACGAATTATTTTCACATTCACTACACGATTTTGTACCACTACTACGCGAAATACTATCCTCATTCACCAGTTTACGTGGTAAAAAAACATACAAACTGCGTTATTCTTAAACCTACAATACCAGAGTTAACTGTTACATAAGAAACAACGGAGAAATTGGTGGAACGTAACGTGTTAGTTGTAATATTTTGTGTTTGCAAGACATCCCAAGACATGAACTGAAGATATATCAACAACTAGGTCAGATATTTTTACGAAATATGTCTTTAAAGGCAAGTCCATTTTTTATATTAATTTTAATAAAGTTATTACGTTAAAAATACGCATAATAGAAGTAGACAGTAAGTAAGGAAGTGTAGAGATTTATTTTTGTTTACCAATTAAGTAAGAAACCTTTAAAAAATATAGTGCAAGCTCCAAAGAGGAAAATAATTTTTTTTTTCAACATTTAAGCTTAATACCATCCTTTTGACATATTTCTATTTAAAAAATTTGTTTCTATTTTATATTTACAAGATTTTTAATCCAACACACTATTTTATAAACTTGTTTTTTTACTGATCTCAGTTAATTACAAAAAAAATGTATTCGACCAGATGCATAATATCGAATCTATACCTTTCACATTTTGATTAGTGACAGCAACTTTATTTTTAGAATAAATTATTCTATATTATCATTCCTAATAAATAATAAACTCGAATCGTTTTTCATAAATGAGAGAGTTAAATTAATAGAAATACCGTGGGCAGTTTCCAAGATTTTATAGGACAATTGCAGCCGTAAACTTTTACGAACCTACAAACTCTATTTTTATATACTGGGTGTCCCAGTCAATTTTAAGTTGAGCGAATATTTTATTTGATGTGAAAAATTAGCATCTAGAAATCGGTTAATCATTTAATTATCTTTGTTTTTATTTTAGAAAGAATCCCTTTCGGATGTCCAGTTACATTTGAGCGCCCTTAACGGAGACATTTTGCTATTGAGAAGAATTCTAGACAGTGGAAAAGTTCACGTAGATTCAAGAGATAAGGTAAAGCTGTAGTAGTTTGTACAAAAAGTTCGCAAATCGTGGAAAAAGTGCTTTGCGTACAAGTTATACACAATATTTTTTCCACAAGCACATGGTAACACATTTTTGGTTACATTTCGAGCCTTTTCCATAATATCTGGAGGAGTTATGGAATTGGACAACTCAATAGATAAGTTTGATCTTGGGCTTTTCTTTGTGTATAAAAATTTGTGTAGAAAAGCGTGTTTTCCTTAGTGGTTGTAGGAAAAATACATTTTATTTATTTGACAGTTTACATATTATGGCATAGACGTTACTAATTTTAGCTGCATTTCGAAATAAATAAAAAATGCTTTTAAAAAGTGAATAAATTCATTCATTGTACAAACCACGGATGCACCCAGTTTCCGGGACGTTAAAATTTCATTGCAAGTTGTTTGGAAACAAAAAGAAAACATACGCAGACGGAAATTTTGTTCAAATTACGTATTTCGAGGTGGGGTTTCTAACGCTTTTATAATCACAAATTAATACACACTCAAGGGCAAGGTTTATCAGAAACTATTTTCTTTTATTAGTTAATTATGTTGATATAAAAATATTTATTATTATTTACCTTATTGAGTTTTTGAAGATTTCATATCTCAGGGACGCAGATACCCTGAATATGACCCTGGTACGTTTTAACCACACGCTGATTATAGAATTTCATGAACAAACGTCAAAATTTATGGAAATTTAAAATTCAGATAAATATTTTCCGTAAATTAATATCCTTGTCCTTGTAATTATCCTTTTAAACTCGTGACATATATATTACAATATTATTTGCAGTTATTTTCTATGCAATAAATTCAACTTTCCGTTCAATGTATGTCAGTATAATTATTATTGTTTTTAAACAAAAACAATAATTTTAATCGCATTTTGTTCTTGTATAGGTAATTTTATGTTCTCGCTCGATCGATTTCTCTAGGATGCTGAGACACATTTTCTTACGTAGAAACGGTAGAAAATATATTTGAAAATAAGAGTGGCGTCCAGACAATTTGAAAAAGGGGGATAGAAAATAATATCTGTAATCGTACAATTTGATTTTTAACAATAGGATGTAGGTGAACAACAAAAATTTTATTAAATAGTAAAATTATATGCCAAATATTGTTTTCATGTCATTTTATATACCAAAATTGACTACTCCGAAAGATCTCTCTACTCTAACGTATAGATTGTCGTCATAACTACGCCACTGGTTGTTTTACACCGAGAACTTTCTACTGTCGGCGTTGAACCACTAAAATCACTCGATAAAAACAAATTCAGAATAATTTACGACCACATAAAATCTCGGTGTATACAGGGTGATTCATTACTAATTGGATACAATCCTGACTTCAAATTATGAAGACTTAACCCAAAACATTTAAATAAAATGCTTACTCAGTTTAAGTTAAAATATCTCGAGAAATATTGACTTTATCGTTATGAGAAAAGAGTTCTTTATTTACGTAAAAAGTATTGGAGAATGTAAAATTTCTATTCCGCCAGTGGCGTAAATTTTGGGAACGAATAACCTGTAACTTATGTACGCCTCTGGTAGCAGCCAGAGTTGTTTGTTTAACATAATTTAGAAGGGTGTACACTGTACAGTGCCTACAGTTTCTGCCAAAAATGAAATTAATACGTAAAATAGTTTTAAAGTACTGGGCACAAATAGTTTTTAAATTTTTAAACAAAACACCCTGTAACACGTAGACACTTACAACAATAAATTTAGAATATCTTTTACGAAAAATTGTTTATTGTAATAATTGATTTTATCACATTTTTGTATAGGATGGTACTACCCCTTTGATATTAGCCGCTGCCAATGGACATTACGAATGTGTCAAAGAACTTATAGAACAAGGAGCCGATCCTAGGGCAAAAAGGATAGTAAGTACCTTAAATTTCTGATAAAATTCTGATTAATAAATCTTTTTTTTTAGACAGGTACAACCCCGCTCTTTTTCGCCGCCCAAGGAGGCTTCTTGGACATTGTTCAATATTTATTGGATAAAGGAGCTCCGGTGGATTCTCTAAGTGTAGTAAGTGTTTTTTTTTATTCGTACAATACTACCAGAGGAAGATAACCTCATTGTTTCTTTGGAGGTTCTTCTGTTTCTTTCATATCTTCTTCTATTTCTTTCAATATTCTTTCTTTTAGATACTGTCTTTTTGCTTCGTGTAATTTTTTTCTCAAAGCTTCCAGTTGTTGAGCGTCTATTTTTCTTATATACTGTTCTTCGAAAGCTTTTCCTCGTTTTTTAAATGAATCTTCACTACAATTACGAACGTTCCAAACAGTTACAGAAACTTGTTTCGCTGTTAACGCTTTGAAATTATGAGAAATGATTTTGTACATGTGGAATTTGGACTAATGAATACTCATGACATAAATAATGACATACAAATCACAAGTCATCTGTAACTGTAACGTCAGAAATAGCGTGCCGATTAGAAGCACCGTTGCCGGCTTTCTTATATTTCACCAGAATTTATTTTTGTTTTTTTTTTAAGGATGGAGGAAGTCCATTATTTGTAGCTTGCCAATGCGGTCACATAGACGTAGTAAAAGAATTGATTAAGAGAGGAGCATTAGTGAATACCCATATGAAGGTAAATAATGAAAAATAATTTAAATGTAATTTTTATAGTTTTAAATTTTCAGGATAAGGCTAGTCCGCTTTTTATAGCTGCCCAAAACGGACATTACAAAATTTTAGTTTATCTATTATCACAAGGAGCTGAGATAGATTCGAGAAGAACAGATGGAGCGACTCCTTTATGGATAGCGGCACAAATGGGGCACGATCACATCGTCGCACAACTTTTAAGAGCTGGATCGAAAGTTGATGCCGCCAGACACGTGAGTAAAATTTTAATACAAAAACACTGAATCACAGAATAAAACACACAATACGACGTTATTTCATCCAATAACTAACAATTTCACGTAGTTACGGTCCAAAACAGTCAACGGAGCTTGAAATCATTCGAAAACCCTCAATTACACTGAAATAAAGCACACAATATGACTGAATAATGCACAAAACCACTCGAGTGTACCTAAAAACGAAAGTAAAATACATACAAGAACACTGAACTACGACCGAAAACATACAAAATATTCTATTTTTGTTTCAGGATGGGGCTACGCCACTTTTTAAAGCTTCCCATAAAGGGCATTCTGCGGTAGTGGGGGAATTATTGAAATATAAACCTTCCTTAGACATATTGCCAGTAAGTATGACAATAAACTAAAAACTAAATTTAAATCATCATCAGGATATTTGACATATTTAATGGATACGAAAGAGCCAGGCCTAATGGACTATTTTACAAACAATTTGATGGTAGTTTTATGGAAAATACCGTTTTTCGAATAAAAACAAGTGTAAGAAACTATGAGAAAAAAATATTTTTCTTTATATCACTTTCAAAAACACATTTCTTGCTGATTTTATTTAAAAGTTCAACCTGCTACAATTTTGAACGCCTAAAGTAGCCCTATAAATAGATATTTAACTGAAAATTGATATAGCCGCTTATTGATTTACATAAAGGTCAACGTTTGCGATATTGTTGGAATCCTGATAAAATTCGTTAAAATGGTCTAAGAAAACATCAGAAATCCGAAAGTTCTTACTTTTCACTTACAATAACTTATTTCCTTAAAATATTCGTGCCCGAATGAAAATTTCCGGAAATAATTTCAGCTTGCGTGGTATTCGGTAAGAAAAAATGTCACACTTTAATTTGTAAAAAAATGTAAGGCATCCTATTGGTTAAAAAGTAGTTGTAAGAAATTTTCAGTAAATATATCTTTAGCAATATCCTTTTTCAGAACGGAGAAACTGCCTTGCACGCAGCAGCGTTTGCAGGTAGCCTTCCAGTGTGCAAGCAGCTGATAGGTGCAGGAGCTAGGCCTTGTCAAAAAAATCAGGAAAATTACACGCCATCGGAAATTGCCTTGAGGCATAGATACACCGGTGTAGCCGACTATTTAAAAAATTGTGAAAGTCGGATACACATTAAATAAATAATTTTTTTAATTATTATCTGACTATATAACTCGACATTTGTATGTAATTTACACGATTGGAAAAGTTAATCGAAGACTTAGTCATTGTGCCTTCCATAATATATTATTATGAATCCACCTATATATAGATACAGTAAACGTGTCAATCTTACAACTTTATATTTACATCGCAAAAAGCGCCTTATTTTTATAAAGGTATAGATTGATACATTTTCTGTATTATAAAAGGGTCAGTTTTAAAATTCACCACCTAGAACAATTTGTCGTTGCCAAATATATGCTTTGCTAATAGTTTCAAGGCTCAAAATTGTATGTGTCAATTTCCAGTATTAATATTGTTTTTATATAGCTTTTGATACAAGAAATATTAATGTAGATATTGTATAGCATTTTCAATGAAAGTTAGTAACTGAAAACTGAAACCACAAAAATATTTTGCACATAACCTTAAATGTATATAATATATAATTGTAAAGGTTTCATTTGGAATAGTAATTTTCTAAATATCACTCACCATTTTACATCATGTTTACGTTTTCTTTCAGTGAATTTCAACATCCTATTTATATTCTTGCATATTTTATTTTCTATTTCAAAAGTATCGCATCGAGTTACCATTCCATATATTTTTCACTCCCATTTCAACACACAAACAGTTTGAATTATGTAATGGAAAATTACAACTTCATCACTTAGTTAGCTGGTTGGAAATTATCACTATAAGCTTTCAAATAATGTTTCTCCATAATTTTGAATATTTGAATTTGAATCAAATTTACAGTAATTTGACAGCAAACAAGATGGTAGCCGAAGCGTCTCCACTGTTGTCAGATGTTTTTCAGTTTAACCAACCTAGATCAACAAAAAGTACTAAATCAGGATGGATATTAATAATAAGAGGCTACACTTTAGCAAGCCATGATTTAATAACAAAGCAGTACATTGATACTGAAAAGGAAGGTTACTTCCACGTTGCTGTTGCTCTTCTCAACTGTTCTATATCTGTATTGTAGGTTGTCTACCTAGTAGGTATATGCAATTCATTAGTTTTCCAATTTATCCATTTTTGGAGTTTCTAGGTAAAGTATATTTTATGTTAAAAATTGTTTTTATGTAAATATTTGTATTATTTTTGGTGCTGTTATTTATTTTATTAGTTTTATTACTTTTGGTTATATGAATATAAAAACATTGTTGACTCATTTTATTTTTATTTCATACAAAAACCATAATGTACCTACTAGATAAAATGGAACACCACTTACATTTCAACATACGGGGTGAGCCAAAAAGGTTTGTTGCTCAAATAGATATGTTTGATGCAAGATTTTGAGCTTTACGATACGACTACTAACCTATTTGTATGAGCAAATTCTAGACTTCTATACTTTTATGAAAACTGAATTCACTCTACTACTTACAAGTCATGAATTATTTAAAAAAAGTCAATATTGCATACGAATGGAATTTCTCTAGGTCAAAAAAATCAATTAACGAGGTTCAATTTGTTTTATACCTCGACAAGATCATTATGAATTCACTTTTTTTGTTAAATAATCTGAAATCGATAAGAAAAAATAAATATAGGTGCTTACAGTTTGAAGAAAATTTTCAGTATGGTAACGAAAGAAAGCGTCAATAAGATTTCATGTAAGTTGTTTTAAAATTTTATGTTATATTCCACTAAAATAAAGAGTGTAGTTTTTTACCATATGCTACTAAACGTTTTCCAAGTCCCTCGTATACCTCAAAATAAATCCGTTAATCACATTGGCGGAAGATCTTATATCTTATCACTATAACCACAAGCATCAAGATGACCAAAGTTTCGTAAAATAACATTATTATATTTTAATTATTAACATATACAATCGCACAGTTCAGAATTATACAAGCAGTTTTATAATAACGAGACATTCTGTAATTTAAGTTACAGAGGGTTAAAAATAAGTGCGAGTTACCTAGGTGTATTATGGCTCCAAAAAAAGTGAGATTTGATGTAGATTATTCTGACAATAATTGTAAGTCTTAATTAGGAGTGTTATCAATGATATATATTACATAAATTGTTATTTATTTGTTTCTATACGAGGTAAAATTGAAATTTCGCTTTATATTTCCTAGTTTTTTGAATAGCCTTGTATATATTTACATACCGTAGCTTAATAAACATTAATACCAGTACCATTAGTTGCAAATATAATCCTGTACGGATCGATTGCGCGATTTTAGTCTTGTAAATGTGTTAATTTGTTTAAATTAAAAACTGTAATAGTTTAAATAAGTATGTTGAGTGTTTTAAAAAAGAAGAGTATAACTGAAGCATGTAAGTAGGAATATTTGTTGTAGAATAACGTGAAATTGTCTTTATTTTTCGTTCCGCGTGAATATATTCTTATAAGAGGTCGGAGAGAAAGTTTTACTATAGCAACTAAATTAAAACAAATATAAACATTTCTCTGTGTATAGGTAGTGGGTTTTTCAACAGAAAAGCATCTTTCAAGGTCAAAAATCTTAATGGTGAATATATTTGTGGGTTAGACATAATTTTTTGGTAAATAAATCGGGTTTTTCCCTATTTTTTTCAACTTTATGAGGCTGAAAAACTATTAAACACAAATATGAACAGAATGGCAGACTTTTCCTTAAGCATTTTCCAGAAAATTACCAAAACGTACTTTTTGTACAATTACGTCACAATACGAAAAAATATACAATACAAATGCGACCCTTCATCGTTTAAAAACCTTGGTATTCCAATCTGACATTTGACAGTACCCAAAAATTTGACGTTTCATATTTTTTTGTGAAATGTTTCCAATTTAATTCTCAATAATTTTTGGGTTTGAAACGAAAAATTTCCCATTTAAATTATGGCACATGAAACACCAGAACCAACAAAAACTAAAAAACCATCTGGTGAGTGTCTAAATTATAATTTTGAAAAAATTCTTAAAGCCAAACCTTTATTTTTACTCCCATTTATCGATTTAGAATTGAAACTAGATTATTTAGTAAGGAAATGTGATTGTATAGCATTTATATGTAATTTTATTTTAAACACGTCAACCAATTGATTCATTGGTTGGATATGTAGAAGCACAATATGTTATTTATTAAAACTAAACATAAAATGAATCAATATCTTACCAATTCTCTCATTGTTGAGCGTTTCTTCAAATCCCCAACGGTAAATATATGGGAATTTTCACTTTATGTACGAATTTTAATATCAACATTCCAAAAGTTCTAAATGTTTCTTTCTTTTTAGATAGTGCATTTAAGCAACAACGTCTTCCAGCATGGCAACCAATTCTTACTGCTGGAACAGTCCTTCCATCATTTTTTATCATTGGAATTGCATTTATTCCAGTAGGTATAGGTCTACTATATTTTTCAGATGAAGTAATGGAACATGTAATTGACTACACAAATTGTAATAAAACTAGTGGTTATATAGGAAGCTGGTCTGAAACTAATGATACATGTGCAAATGCAATTAATAACGGTGACGAATCTTGTATTTGCAGAATTCAATTTAACCTCACCGAAGATTTTAAGGTGAGTACCATGAATTAAAAAAAGTTGTATATTATATTTAAAACTATTACAGGGTACTGTTTATATGTATTACGGTTTAACTAACTACTACCAGAATCATAGAAGATATGTTAAATCTAGAGACGACAACCAATTATTGGGGAAATTAAATCTAGAACCGTCAAGTGATTGTGTTCCATTTGCTTATGATGCTGACAAAAAACCTATTGCACCTTGCGGTGCAATTGCCAATTCGTTGTTTAATGGTAAGTCTTATTAAATAAATTGAAGCTTTTTAAAAATTATTTCTTTGTTATAGACGTTTTAACATTGTATTTTGTGAATAATAATTCCGAAATAGAAACTGTACCACTACTAAATAGAGGCATTGCTTGGGAGTCTGATAAAAAAATAAAATTCCAAAATCCTCCTGGAACAGATCTTGAAAAGGCATTTGCTAATTACTCTAAACCGAAAGCTTGGAAAAAAGCCATCTGGGAACTAGATACTGACCCGGATAATAACGGATTTCAAAATGAAGATTTCATTGTTTGGATGCGAACTGCAGCTTTACCTACTTTTAGGAAGTTATATAGAAGAATTGATCATTCAAATTCGAATTTTACAGACGGCTTGAAACAAGGAACATATATCTTAAATGTAGAATACAGTAAGTGAAGTTTTATATGATTATTTTTTAGGTTAATTAATAAATTTTATTACAGATTATAATGTATCAACATTTAGTTCGACAAAGCGAATGATACTCAGTACAACTTCTGTTTTGGGTGGAAAAAACCCATTCCTTGGTATAGCTTATATTGTTGTTGGTTGCGTATGTCTCCTGTTAGGTATTGCATTACTGTTTATTCACATTAAATGCGGAAAAAGGTAAGTTTTGTGTCATGTTCATAAAACAATGTTGTATTCATTTATTTTTCTTTCAGTACCAGTGAGATGATAAATGTGAATCCTAGAACTCCATATCAATAGGAAATATTTATTTTCGTTATAAAGAAGGTTGGTAACGTTTTTTTGCATAAAGTTTCAAATTGTGAAGGAATTTTGGATTTAAAACAGATTTCATAATGTAAAAAATTGTTAACAATGTGTTTTTATTCATTTTTAACTTATTTAAAATATTTCCATCCAATCATTCTGTTGCAAGAGTCATATTATCGCTATTCCATTTACTGTATGGTATAGGAGGACATTCACAATCAAAAATAACGAAAACTATATTACTTTTTGAAAAAAATCATGATAAATTGATAATGCTTACCTAATTATAGGATTTTTGGTCGAAACATTTGCGGTAAATCCATAGAAAACTCCCAACGAAAAAAGATGCCATTTCACTGACCACAAATTATGACTGATATTTACATAAAAAACAGTTTTAATGCGTCACACTGTACCGGAAACTATTAAACATGATACTTTCTCTCTAATTATATAAAAAAGTTGATTATTTTCCTTACAATATCATTTTAAATGCAACTATTTAAGTTTATACCTTTGTAAAGACGTTAATTTAAATTTCAAATGACAGATAGATTAGAGGTGGACTTCTTTTTCGTTCCGTTATTTTAAAGGCTGCTTCACAATGACGTTTATTAATGCGTTCGCGTATTTAACTGTTATCACTTTTAGATGCTGAATCACATCTCTACTTATGTCAAAAATTTTTTTTTAAGAAAATATTTCGGATATACGGTACAGTGTTTATTTAAATTGTTTGTTATCAGTCATAATTTGTTCTTTTTTCTTATTTTTTTGGGAAATTGTAGTGAAAGTTCGATTATTCTTTGGATTTTTATCAAATTTTTGACAGATAAACTTTATAAATATGTAAGTATAATTTAGTTTTTAAGTAATCAAAAACCTGACAAAAGCTATAAGTAAATGCTTTTAAAAATGATTTCCATAAATCTGAATACATCCTCAATTAATTTTATTGTGAATGTACTCTACATTTTTAGTTTAGATTACACAAAGTGGCCTTCAATGTTAGTATATAGGTAGATAAAATGAAAATATACTTTATACATAATATACAGTTTACAATATAATAAATTTTCACTAACATAACTGTTTAAATAGTTCGGTCAACAAATATAAAGTCTTATGGCTATTTTTTAACACAGCAATTATAAATTTACTTATTATGTTATATAAATCTTATGCTGTACTTTCTTTTTAAATGCAAAATGAATAATGTATTTAGATCCTCGTATTCGTATTTAAAAAATGCATTTCGATCAATTTTATCTCTATTTAATCCTTTTGCCATTATTTTCTTATTATTTATGCACGCAGATAAATGTTCAGCATAAATATTTCCCCACTGCTACAACTATACATTCTGAAGTAAAATCTTTGGTGTATTATATTAAGTTGTGATTTAAAACTATATTAGAATTATTATTTTTAAAATAACCTTACACTTGTTAGTTCTAGGTACCTGCATTAGATATTTATTAATAGCTCTCGCTATATTCGTTCGTATACTTGTGATTTTAGTAATAATAATACTTTTGTTGTACATATTTTGTATATTTTATTCAAATAATTATTAAAGGTTACATGCTTACAATGTGTTTGAATTCAATGTACATACCAATTCTCTATTTCACTTTTTTCTTTTATTTGGTGGTGAAGAGTTCATAATTCTATAAATTACACTATCTTCCTCTTCAGACTTATTTAACACACTTTTTTCCTCCTCGTTAACACTACTTTCTGGTGGAGTAAACAAAATATTATACAAAACACTGTCATCTTCGTTATTGTCTTTTTTAATTGCTTCATTTGATGTTGAATCCACTATTTCTACATAACTTTGTCGATTTCTGACATCTACTATTTCTATATTATTTAAAATTACTTCTTTTTCATCTGATTGTTGAAAGCCAGAGTCAACAGTGCATTTTTGAACTACTTCGGCTAATTCAAATGAAAAAAGTTCATTACATTCAACACTTCTGCTTGTTGATACTTCTTTTCGTTTATCAGTGTTGAACAATTTTGGAGCTGTCAATTCATTTTTCGTTAATTTGATTTTAAGTTCATTTAAATGGTGTTGAACAAGATTTTCTATTTCACTGTTTATCTGAGGATCATCGAGATGCTCTACACATATTTCTATATCTTTAGGTTTAAGAAAATTGATCAAAGCTACACCTTCTTCATAAGAAGCATGCGTTGAATAGCAAATATAGTGAGTACCAGTTTCTGGTACACATTCCGAATCCTGAATCCACCTCATTGCTGACATTCTAATCTTTTTTATTTCAGCTGTTTCATCGTAAATGCAGATTCTTCCAAACTTTTCACCACAATGTGAATGTATACGAGTTTTAGTTGCATCTAATGTAACTGCAGAATCCAGCTCTGGAACGAGAGAGTAAATTCTAAAAGCATTGGTGCCAACATGTATCGGCATTCCTGTATGTTTAAAAATTTCTTTAAAAACATATTCGTAACCGTATCTGGCGCTCGTGTGTACATTTACATAAGTAGTACTGTCCTTTATCAATTTTTTTAAAATCTCGCACAATTGTGCATGACTTTCTTTGCGTTTAGGGAAAGTTAGATACTTTTTTGAAAAGAAAGTAGTGTCTAGATATAATTTATCTATTAATTTTACTCTTCCATGTGTATCATAAAATGATTTAAACTTTTTTATATCACTGGCATTAATTCTGTAATCTCCTGTATATAAAATGTTTTTACCATTTTCAAAAAGAAACATTACGGAACCAGGACAATGCCCTGCAGGTATTGAAGTGACAGAAAAAGAAGCATTTTTTAAACTTATAGTTTCAGGGGTGTTTAAACATAGCACTCTTAAATTATTTTTAATATTAGGATACATCTGTTTTAAAATGGTACACGATATTTCTGAAGCATACAAATATTTTTCATTTTCTATTAATTGTATTTGAAAATTATCATTACTTAGTCCTACCATGTGATCTGTATGGCAATGAGATAAAAAATATGCTTCGGATTTTAAATTGCTTCCATCAAATCTGTCCACACTTATGTTTGGTATTTCTTGAATTTTCCCGCCGAAAGTACTCATCCTATATTTTGAAATTCCCGCGTCTATCACCGGAAATGAGCATTTGTTTTGGCGGTCGTTGAGAAGAGAAGTTGTAGGTTATTTATCCGCTAACCTATTTTTATTCCAAACTTCATAACTAGAAAATTTGGGTTTGTTATTATAAGTTTCTAGTGTTTCAGTTTTATTGAGCAAATAATTTAATATTACTTACGTTTTGCGTACATTTCATATTCTGATTATTTATGTAAACTCGACGAAGGTTTCTGTGGACCAGCGGCCATTTGCCACCAGCGAAGTGAAGGTCGACGTTAGCTTTTCACAAAGATTGGTTAGGTTGTCAAAATCATATAATTTTTAATATGTAAGTATAAAAATTGTTTATTTCGTTATATTTAATAAGATTTTTCTTATAATACGTCCAATTTAAGCTGTTATTTCTGTTAAAACATATTGTGATGTAATTATATGTTTCCTTTCTTTTTGTGTAATGGAGGTTTAAGGTGCGTAGCAACCTCAGAATGAAAAATACAACGTTTAGTGACGCGATTATAAATCAGATAGTATAAAATTGTTAACATAATGGGATCATTTTTTTTTGTTTACATTTCTAAAAATTTGTAAACTTTGCTAACCTCAATTCTTAGCATAACCTATACTTGTCAAAATATCAATAACCTAAAATCGGGGATGAGTCCATTAAGATTTTTTAATTATTTTATAATTTTATATTGTGGCGTTTTTCTTTATAACTAAGTATATTTGAAGCGTAGGGTCAAAGACTGATTTCAGGGCGTGTTCATAATTTATGTGTTTTTATTTCCATTGTCTTTTAAATAGTAAATTATTCTTGAAAAAATATGCTATTTATAGGTTTTAACGGATAGAAATATTAAAATGGATTTTGATTGAGTTGTGACATGTTTTAGATTGTACAAAGGTTATATCAATACCTTGGAATGCAGAATTTTAAATTTCTTTGTCCATTTCAGCTTATTGATTTATTTTTAAGGAATTCAAAAGTAGTGTAGTTACATGAAGACAGAAATTTACTATGTACTACCTACTTTTAAAAAAACACCAATATTAGAATATACAGTGTAACCAATAGTTCTTAATATCTAAATAAGTTCTAGCCCTATCTGGATATTACCTATTTTAATATTAATTAAAGTTAGAAAACATATTTAATAATAAACTTATATAAATTTTGTTTAGTTGAATGATGCTTTAAATAACTACCCGAAATGGATGAATCATTTGGCTTAACATGGGAGGATTCATCCACAGTAGTACAAACAGAAGAAGTAATTTGTGGTATTGAAAATGAAATCCTCCCATCGGAAACTGAAGAATTCACTGGTGTCCACGAGGAAACAGTAACAGATGAAGTAATAGAAATACAAGATAAAGAAGAAGTTATAGAATTGCCAGAAGTTCCTGACATTCAAGAAACACAGGAAGTACAAGAAAATGATGATCACCACATTATGTACCTACCAGATGGTAATGTGCTTGTTGTCAACGATCAAGTTGATGAGGATTATCAAGAACAACTTATGGAGTGCCAAGTATCTGAAGAAATTATAACTGGAGAATGGGGAGAAACCTGCGCTGAAGAAATTGGTATATTAATTTGTAAATTAAGTAAATTTTTGGTCAATTATCTTTTTTTCTTAAGTTGTTGGATCTGAAGAAGCAGTTGGTACTGAAGAAGCAAACCAACAAGATTTCGATATACCTCTCCCTACTGATCAAGATGAATACACTGCAGCCAGACCTTATCCTTGTGACTTTTGCAGTAGAAGATTTAGAAAGAAAGCTAATCTTATGAATCACATGGTAGCACATCAAACCGATAGACCTCACGGTTGTAATCTATGCGGGGTACGATATATAAGAAAATGTGATCTAATGAACCATCTCAAGGTAAGTTTAATATCCATTTTAATGGTTTTTTTATTGATCAAATTATTGTACAAATGACCTACTTTTTTAAATCCTAGATCCACGCTTACATACCAGAATCAGAGGGTTTAGAAGAACAAAACATACAAGCGATAGATGAATTGAATGAGAGTACAGAGAAAAAGAAAAAAACTAAACAAGTTAAGAAAAGGAAGAAAATCAAAGAGGAATTCGATCAATTCGACGACGATTTAGGTAAATATTTTTAAAATGCAAATTCAACAGCTGAAATATTTTTATTTTATAGGAGCTTCAAGTTCTCGTACATATAATTATGTAGAAGAAGACGTTAAACTTATGGAACAAATGTCCAATAATGTAAAACACGATTATGATTATTTGCAAGAGGAAGAGGTGCAACAACCTACAGAAACCCGCTATCCCATAACGGATCCTAAAAAACCATTTGTTTGTCAACATTGTGGAGTTGGATTTGCTCGAGAAAAGGCAATGATGTCCCATCTCAGGTACGTCGATCGCTAATTATTTCTTTATTTGCTCGTTTTACTGAATTTTTTCTATTCAAATGGTTCTTTTTTTTTGTATTCCTTATAAGTGGTTCTTAAAAACATACTGGATTATCTTTGAAGCTGTGGGATGCAAAGCAAAAATTCTTCTTGCAGTTGTAGTGGAAGAGACTTTGACAAAGAAAGTGGGAAATGGGGGAATCTTCATGAAAAACAGACAAGTCAACAAACTGTAAACCATTTTTTTGATTGGTACATTTGAACTACCACTAATAAAAATTTATATTATTTCAGGATGCATTCTGAAGGCGACAGCCCTTTCGAATGCCAAAAATGTGGCGAAATGTTTTGGGACGTCATGCAAATGAAAGAGCACGTCAAAGAAAAACACGGCGACGTCGAAGACTACGACGAAGACGACGATGACGATTATTCGGAAGAAGACACCAAATACGGAACCTTCTATTGTTCAACCTGCGGTTTATCCTTCCATAGGTAAGTTTGTCTCTTCCAAAACGAATAACTTTCAAATTCAATTCGAATTTCAGACAAGACAATCTACGAAGACATCAAAGAATTCACGTCAAAGAGGAATTCGTCAACGAACACGAATTCGGTCACATCTGTAACGTTTGCGGTGAATCTTTTCAGGAAGCCTTAGATTTGTTAGCACACGCAGAAGTGCACGCCAGGACGTTGGAATATAGATGTATGATTTGCGGAGAATTGGCAGAGGACGAGCACGTATTAGCAGTTCACGTACAGGTGAGTTTTTCATTAAAAAAAAGTTTTGTGGTTTGTTCGTTAGTTATTTTGACCAAAAAATATTGTTTTCCTACGAAATAAAGCGTTTAAGGCTTCCTTATAACAAAAAATGAGTTTCTACAACTACAAAAATGCTGTTAATACTGACCTAAAGCTAAAAATATATTATTAGCTGGGAAAACAATTTTTGTAAGCACCTTGTATATAAAAAAGTTCAAAATATATATCGCCAGTTTTTTAGCACGACAGGGTATCTGTATCTGTAGAGTAGGGAGGGTGAGTGTAGGCTCACAGCACTTAGGCCACATGTGACCCATTGTACATCCTCCCGAGGAGTTGTCTTCCTAGGTCATTGTCCATCCTGTCCTTCTCAGGAAGGTGGACAGGTCACTAGGAGACATCTCCTTTATATCGGCAGGTGTAGGCCAAGACTCACCGAACACACACTCTCTTATTGACGATAACTCCGGACACTCGCATAAGACATGCCTGACAGTTTCATCTTCCTGTTCACACATCCTGCATAGAGGTGTGTCCACTAGCCCCATAGTATGGAGGTGTTTCCCTAGTTGACAGTGACCAGTCAGAAATCCTACTGTTAAACGTAGGTTTCTCCTGGTCATCGCCAAATATTTCTTCGGCTCCAGCTTCCCAGGGTCGCCCAGGGTGATCCTGGCAAGACTGCATCCTTTGATTCCATCCCATCTCTTAAGGGATTGAGTATGGGTGTAGCGTTTGGCTAGTTCCGCAATTGTCGAAGTCGTTAGGCCGTAGGTGTCACTGGGTCCTAGAATTTTTAGTCCAGCGGCTTCCCTGGCTAAAGAATCAGCAATGCGATTTCCTTTACTCCTGTCGTGCCCTTTAACCCACCTCAGGATAATATTGTTATCTGCCGAGGCGTCAGCTAAATCTTGGTGGCACTCTAGTACTAGCCTCGATATAACACGTTGTCTGTTTAAGGCTAATAGGGCTTGTCTACTATCAGTGCAGATTATTATGTTTTTGCCAGAAATTCCTCTTCTGGTTAGTTCTTTTGTGGCAATTGAGATACCAGCCAGTTCTGTTTGAGCTACGCTGGTATTGTTTCCCATTCCCCACTTCATCTTTAGGCTTAGTGCTCTTGAGTAAACTCCACATCCTGAGCCTTCTTTCGACAGGGTATTCTGGATAAAAAGGATTTTTAAAATTTCCTGTACAGGGTGCTACAAAAAGTTGGAAAATACTTTTCGTATGCACCTTTTACTTTGGGGCAGTAGATTGTGAAAATAAGAGAAAGAAAACTGGAAATCTATTGAAATAATTTTATATTTAAGGCAAAACACGGAAAAAATCTTCCACCAAACACTTGCATGTTGTGCGGAAGATCCTGTAAGGACCGAAGGACTTTGCTGAAACATTCTTGGGAACATTCTAAAGAAAAGGTAAACAATTATAAAATGTTTGAATTTTTGGTGGAAAGTTTAAAACTATATTTATATTTTTTTTTCAGGTATTTGCTTGCGGAAAGTGCGACAAAACTTTTCATAATAAAGCCCGTCTCAAAAGACACATGTTATCGCATAGAAACAAAGTAGTGGCTTGCGACGTGTGCGGGGACGAATTTCCCGACGGTAGATCTCTAATGAATCACCGACATAGTCACAGTAACGTTTCCGGAAGACAATTTCCTTGTAGAGAATGTGGAAAAACGTTCGGATCAAGAAGTTCGCAGCAAATCCACATTAGGATTCATACTGGTGAGTTTCATTGTGATATCTTCTAACCGTTATCGATTTTTTAGTATAATTTTTATAAATTAAAAAATTTTAGTTATACAGGTTGTCCCGAAAGGTATTTTTCCACCAAATTTAACTTTCCTCTCTTATACATTCAAAAAATTTCAATATACAGATTGTCCCGTCGAAAAAATGTTTAATTTAATTTCATTTAAAAGGCGAACGACCGTACGGTTGTAGATTTTGTTGGAAAGCCTTCGCCGACGGTGGAACTCTTCGAAAACACGAACGGATACATACCGGCGAAAAACCGTACGCTTGCGCAGTCTGCCCGCGCGCTTTCAATCAACGAGTCGTCTTAAGAGAACACATTCGATCTCACCACTCCGGACCGGATCCCAAATATTCCAACAGGTAAAAGAACGCGTTTATTAAAAACCACCCTTAAATGAATTTTATTTTCAATTTCCACAGCATGACGCCTTATTGTTGTTCGGTGTGTTCGGATATGTTCGCAACGTCGCAAGATCTAATCTTACATCTGATCCACCATTGCGACATGAACACCGCAATGAAACGTCAACCCCAAATCGGTCCTAGAAAATATAAACGACGAAGAAAACTAAAACCGCACGAATTGGAATTGATAACGCGCGTCGAAGAAGGCGATAACGATCAATCCGAGGATTTGGGTGACAATTACACCGATTCGGAGGAGGAGAAAGATCGAAAGCGACGGTACACGAAACGACAGCCGAGCAAGAAAGTTCAATCTCCGGAATCGCCGAAAGAACCAGTAACCGATTCGTACGCTGAGCTTTACAACAGCGTATCTTCAACTATAGGTGAGTTTTTATTTTATTTTTTATACAGCTTGTTCTAATAAAGTTGAATTATTCAATTTAGGCTCTTTTTAGTTAAGCGTAATTTTGTGATTCTTCTGCATTCGGTTTCATACAAAAAGGCAGTTTGTGCCACACGACGGTGCAAAATTAATTGTCTGCCGACTCAATGTGCGTAAACTCGACCGATTTTCGGTCGGGGTGAGGGTAGAGCAAGGAAGGAGAGTGGGGATACAACATATATATACCTCTGACTATTGAGTGGGTTTACCCGGCTTCTTTTTCTGAATATGCTTCGTAAATACACAATATTTTTAATGGAACCATCGCAATCGACGACACGAACACCCCGTATAATAGTAACTGAATAAATTACGTTCGTCTGACAGCTCAACAATAAGTGACCAAAAGTACGCTCGTTTGGCTTCATGGTGGAACGATACACACTTGAAAGTATCGAAACGGATCAGAATTTAAGGTATCGATGCCTTAGACCTTAGACAACCAAGAAACTGTAGTATGTGCATTTTTGGACATAGAAGGAGCTTTTGACAACACTCCACATGAGGCTGTCAAGAGAGCATTAAATAGAAGAGGTGTAGACAGCACGACATCCAAATGGATGTCGGAACTGCTCACCACTAGAGTAGCAGAGACGAGAACGAGCAAAGACATTGTCTCCATCTGCACAACCACAGGATGCCCACAGGGAGGAGTAGCATCCCCATTAATGTGGAGTCTGACGGTTGACGAACTCCTGTGTGGTTTGACATACCTCGAAATATCCTGCCAAGGATATGCCCCGATGATATTGTCATAACAGCCAGGGGAAAATTTGAAAACACCCTTTGTGACATCGTACAAAAGGGTCTGAACTATACAAATAGCTGGTGTAGGCAAGTGGGACTCAGCATCAACCCCACCAAAACCATCTTGATAGCCTTCACTAAGAAAAGAAAACTCAACCTCAAAACCATTAAACTTGATGGGAACGACGTTGAATGGAGACAAGAAGTCAAGTATCTGGGTTTGACTCTAGACAGCAAACTCCTGTGGAACAAACACGAGAAGGAGATTACATACAAAGCAAAAATGGCTCTAATGGTGTGCTGGAATCTGGCAGGGAGAAACTGGGGTTGTAACCCAAAAATCCTGAGCTGGATGTACACTGCCATAGTGAGACCAATCATCACTTATGGAGCCATTGCGTGGAGTAGTAGAACTAGCCTCTTGACGACGAGAGAAAACTTCTCTAAAATTCAAAGACTAGCCTGTATATGCATAACAGGAGGAATGAGTACATGCCCAACGGCAGCAATGGAAGTGATTTTCAACCTCACACCATTACATATGGTGGTGGAGAGTGTTGTAGAGAAAGAACAAGATACAGACTAAGTAGAGAGGGAATCATTTAAAAGAAAACCACCTCTTCACTTCTTAGAAATCAGACAACCTGGGATATGCCACAAGATGGTATGATGAAAAAGTATAATTTTTCAAAGAAATTCGTTACGGAATTAAGCAACAAGAAGGAATGGGATCCAAATACCATTACCAGACTTGCAAAGAATGCCATTCAATGGTACACAGACGGCTCAAAAGCAATAGAAGGAACTGGGATAGGAGTGTACGGGCCAGGAACCAAACACTCTGGGGAAAAACCCCAAGTATCTTTCAAGCGGAAATTCACGCAATAAGAAAGTGTGCCCAGTTCAATATTGACAAAGGATATATATAGAAGGCAAAGGATTATCATAATGTCTGATAGTCAAGCAGCCATTAAAGCGCTGAGTTCCTGTGTAATCAGTTCCAAAATAGTGTGGGAATGCCTAGGCAAACTTAATGAACTAGGCGAGAACAATATAGTCACCTTACTGTGGATTCCAGGACACACTGGAATAGAAGGAAACGAAATAGCAGATGAACTAGCAAAGAGGGGGAGTGAAATACCCTTTTGGGGGCCGGAACCTTTTTGCGGAATCAGCTCCAATGTAATATTGGAAGAAATAGGTAAAGCCGAAGAAAAGAGAAGACTTGACAATTTGAAAGATCTAGTAAGGCTTAGGCAATCAAAGATTCTTCTGGGTGACTACAACCTGTTGAGATCAAATGAATGCATAAGTCAAAGCAAAACTGCACTAAGAGTTTTAACAGGAATCCTAACGGGACATTGTCGCCTGAATGGACACCTTAAAAAGCTCAAAATAGTGGAGGAAGAAGAAGATTGTAGATTTTGTGGAATGGAAGAAGAAACCTCCATCCACATACTTGCGAACTGCACAGTATTTCAGAATCCTAGGGCACAGTACCTGGGAGACTACTGGATAGAAAAGAGGGACAGTTACCTAAGTTGAAGCGTGCAGATATCCTAAAATTCCTCCGGGAAATAGGACTAAAGGAGCTACTAGTATCTGAGACTCTCCTCAGAAACTAAGTAGAAGTAAGGGGGCACAATAGATCTTTTAGGTCTCAGTGAATGTTACCCCAAAATATATACATACATACAAGGTATCGATTAGAACGATCCGAGATGTTGCCAGCGGTTCTATTCAAAAACCAAAATGTGGTGATGAAATTAATTAAATCGAACAACATAAAATTTTATTCACGTTTATTGATTATATGCCAACACTTGGCTCAAGTAAATTACCCAGTTTATTAATTTATTTCGTTGGATTCATGATTTAATCGTTGACCAACATACGACATTCCAGGAATTTACAATCTCTCAATGCCCAACTGATCGAAAGGTATCGATACAACATATCGAGTATCAGAAGTAAAAGTATCGATACATTCTATAATAAAGTTACTCTTAAGTGGGTCTCGGGGCACAAGGGCATTGTAGGAAATGAAAAGGCAGAAATTCTAGCAAAGCTAGGGTCTGAGAGTGCATTCACTGGCCTTAAACCAGTATTTGGGATATCTAAAACTGTTGCATGTGGTTGTACATTTCGGTGGACTCAAACTAAACATCAGTAAACGTGCTAAAACAGCAAACTCCTGGAGACGCTGATAACGAAATACTAAACCTTTGCAGGGGCAAGATAAGGATAGTGACGGGTTTATTCACTGGTCACTGTACCCTAAGGAAGCACATGCATACAATCGGCTTATATAGGAAGGTACCTATCTGTCGCTTGTGCATGGAAGAATAGGAAACAGACTCTCACATTATCTTCGATTGTGAAGCATTATTTCATTGGAAATATAGATTCCTAGGACTAGATTTCTCCAAGAAGGACCTAGTGAAAGGACTGTTGAGCCTGATAAGAGCCACTGATCTGTTCACGTAAACAGCACAACCAAGAGCACAAAAAGCCTAAAGGCTGAGGTACCGAGGACTCTAAGACTCTGACTGGTGGTGCTGAACCAATCAATCAATCGATACACTGGAATATCGGATCGTATCGCTCATCCCTATTAAGGTCTATGTCCTTGAAATAAAACACCAAAGCAACAATTGCCAGCCTACACATTCTTTTAACTCAGCACGTGTCTGCTTTATTTTAGCAATTGTTACTTATTTCAATAAACATATCATAACCAAACTACTTGTTCGATATATTTTATAATAATTGTAATTAAATATTTCAATGCTAAAGTTAATAACCAATAATTTAACCATTTTTTTTAAATTTATTTAATTGCAAATTTACAATCCACTCGATAAATATCTAATAATAAGTAAATGAAATGGTTTCTTGCTAAACGACTTGAGGGTTGATCACTCTATGAGATCTTCTGGTCTTTTGAATCTTCTCTGTTCCATTGGATCAGTGTAAAGGTTGGATTTTAGTGGGTTTTGGTGGTTTTTGTTTCTTACGGCTTGTGATGTCTTTTTGCATTACGTAAAAAGAAAACCAAGAATCATATTCATTGAAATTATTAAATAATTCACTGTAATTAAGTACATCCCTTGTCAGAAATAGTGTAAATAGTTAAGTTACATGAGAAACTTCATCCCAGTGAATCATGTAGTTTTCATACGATTATTTGAACAGCTCCCAAAGGACCCGGACTTTCACTGGTTCATGTGGAATCCAAAAAAAAACAACATACAACACAGGGTGATGCCTAAATAACTTCATTGATGGTTGGAATATCTAGATCAGTATGTAATAAGTGGTTGCTTATAAACCATGAAGCATTAGCTATTATACAAAGTGTTTTAGGTTGGTACGTTTGCAGTATCTTAGTGTTCGATGGCTTGTATGTATGTATGTCTTTTGGGGTAACATTCACTGAGACCTAAAAGATCTATTGTGCCCCCTTACTTCCACTTAGTTTCTGAGGAAAGTCTCAGAGACTAGTAGCTCCTTTAGTCCTATTTCCCGGAGGAATTTTAGGATATCTGCAGGCCTAAACTTAGGTAACTGTCCCTCTTTTCTATCCAGTAGTCTCCCAGGTGCTGTGCCCTAGGATTCTGAATTGCTGTGCAGTTCGATGGCTTACTGCAGCCACATATGTCCATATTGATTTTAGGATGATTTTGTACATTAGTATCTTATTTTCCAATGTTAACTGTGAACGTCTACCGATTAACAAGTGTATATTTTGAAGTTTTAGCTTGTATGTGTTTCTTCCAAGTTAACTTTTGGTCCGAAATGTTTGATTTCTCTTTTCTCTGGAATCGGTATATTGTTAATGGTCACTTGCGGACAATAAGCATAAATAATTTTTTTTTTTTTTTTCACAGAAAACATCAATTCTCTTGTAAATTCGAAATCGACTCCCAAAGCTAAACAACAAGTAAAGAAATTGAAAGTGGACCAATCGGTGCCGAGTCGACCGAAAATGATACACACCCAAAAGACGCGCGTACCGGTGGAATCGGGAGAAGACGGACGTATACGGCATAAAACGAAAACTTTGGTCACCAGAACGCAACCTGCCGAAATAAAATCAGCTACCGGTGAGTTAAACATGGAAGATTTAATATCTTATTAGATTTTTTTTTACCATTTTCCTGTTGTAGACTATCAGTAATATAGTTTTAGTTTTCTTTCAATTTTATTTTATTTTCGTACGCCACTTTGTACTTTAAATGGATATCCGGTCGTTTTAGCGGTAATCTTCGAACAAAAAAGTGCGGTAACATAATCAACTGAACGTATCAAGGTAGGTAAGAATTGTAGGAACATTCAAAAAAAAAAACCCTAAAAATTATCGCGAATATTTTTTTTTATTTAACGTTTTTAGGTGAACGGATACGTCCTAGAACGAAAAACGTCAATTATCACGTCCTTCAAGAAAAACTACCTCTCGCCACATTCGAAGACGTTTCCGATAAAGATCCCACTCGAGAAGCCGTCGAAAATTTGTTGAAACAAGAAAACGTTATCGTCGAACCGGAACATTTAATCGAAGAACCGCAACATAACAACGGCGTTATTTATATGGATCAGTTCGAACATCCGACGGAAGTGGCGACCGAACAAACTGTCGAAAGCGAAATTGCGCCACCGCCGCCGCCTCCTCCTGCTGCTGCTGCTTCTTCCGAACCGGTGACCACTATAGAAGTGCGAAGAGTGACGAGATCGAGAAGCGGGAATATTGGTAACGGTAATAGTTTGAAACCTGGAAGGAATATTATCGGACCTGGGAGTAAAGTGAGTATATTGTACCTTATTTTATTTTCCACCTTTTCTTTTCCTTTTAAAATCATCTTACTACATGAATCTTCTTTTATCAACTATAGCGGTATCACTGGTTGATGTAACTGCCGAATATTCCGTGTCTGACGAGAAGAAAAAAGGCTAGTGTAATTCTGGGTTTGATTTCTTTGTTCGTTTGAACTACTGTGGTGGTTTTTTCCTTCACATCCGTCTTCTGAATCAGCTCTGCAATGTAATTCGGTCTTTTCTTCTTTTGACAAGAAGTAATACTGTATTTTTTTTAAATTGAGGTCCAACTACGTTGTTTAAAAACAATTTTATCGCCCCCCAAATTCCCAATTTTTGTCATATCGTTTTCAATTCCAATTCCGTGTTTCAAATCATCGAAATAGTCTTGAAAATGTAATAAACAGTACAATTTGACATAAAACCCTACTCTTTATTGCTTTTTCGGCTTCTCTATTTATATATATTTCGATGGTTTCAATCACAGAACTATCGTTTATTTTCGCTGGAATCACAGAACTGAATACAAGTTCTATGGTTGGAATCATCGAAAAACTTTCTCTAAGTGTCAGTTTTATGTTGAATCGTATCGTATTCATTTCCTTGTCCCTATTTAAATATTTCTATGGTTTAAACTAGGGAACTGATGCTGTCATCTATATTTTTTTTGTTTTTGCAAGAACCAGAGAACTAAATAAACACTAGTTATGTTACTAAAACTATCGAAATAGACCCTAAAATGAAATTAAAAGTGTAGTTTGATATAATTAAGGTCAGTTTTCTATTAAATCGTGTTCGTTTCATTTCCGGGTTTTTATTTACTTATTTCGATAGTTTTGATCACAAGACAAGTGTTTATTTCTGTGATTTTTTCCAATTCTGTGTTTCAAATCATCGAAATAGTCTTGAAACTGTAATAAACAGTACAATTTGACATAAAACCTTACTCTTTATTGCTTTTTCGGCTTCTCTATTTATATATTTCGATGGTTTCAATCACAGAACTATAGTTTATTTTTGTGGTTTTTGTTTTCGGTGGAATCACAGAACTGAATACCAGTTCTATGGTTGCAATCATCGAATAACTTTCTTTAACTGTCAGTTTTATGTTGAATCCTATTCATTTGTCTCTATTTATGTATATTTCCATGGTTTAAACTACAGAACTAATGTTGGCATCAAACCAGAGAACTAAATATACAGTAGCTACGTTAGTAAAACCATCGAAATAGACCCTAAAATGAAATGAACAGTGCGGTTTGACATAATCGAGGTCAGTTTTCTGTTAATTCGTGTTCATTTCATTTCCGGGTGTTTATTTATATATTTCGATGGTTAAGATCACAAAACAAGTGTTTATTTCTGTGTTTTTAATAAAAACATATTTTAGGTAAGACTGGTGAAAGAAGGTATGATTGTCTCCAAGGCTCGTAACAAGAAATCCGAATCGGAAAACGAATCGCCGTCGGATTCGAATCTACATCAACCAGTGAAACAAGAAATATTGGATTCGAGTCCGTTACACGAATTGGCGGAAATTTCCATGCAACACGCGAACGCGACATCGCAGAATTTGTTTAAATGCGAGATGTGCAGTGAGGTGTTTACGGACAGGGCTCAGTTACTAGTCCACGTGCCCATACACATTTGATGTTAGGTAGAAGTGCTAAGAAGAAGATGATCAGTGGTGTATTTAATAAGGGAAAGTATGGTCGAAGCTTATTGTTTTTATTGAATTTTATACAATTCGAGATGATAAAGCGCACATTTTACAAAAAAAAAATGAAATATTTATGTATGCATATGAAATTTTGAAGAAAAAAAAAAGAACCAGCACCGCTACTGTATATAAAAGGTAAAAAATAGCAAAACTTTTTTCCCTTCTACTTTGCTTTATTGTGTAAAAAAATCGATTCGGGGTATATTTCATTTTTCCTTTTTTTGGAAATAATTTCCTCCCAATTTTTACTCGAAACTTTGTCTCGCATTCTTTTTTTGATTGTTCTGCGGTTTCGTAATCGTTTCCAATGTCTTTTTTTTTTTTCGAAAAAAAGGTAACGAAATACGAGGGTTAAATTCCATTTTTTCCTTTTTCCCTCGAAATTAAAGAAAATCCCATTTTTACAATCATCTAAAATGTAAAATACATCCGCAATAATACCGAGTGAGTCGTTAAACGTGAAATAATCGTTAAATATTGTTATATGTTGCCCCCACCTCGTATAAGATCCCTGCTTTATCAACCACACTTTTTGCTGTATATTTGTACCGTTATATATATATATACTATTATTATAAAAATATTTTATATATTTAGTTGTAATTGTAGAAAATTTGGTAGATGGCGCCTCGCCTTACCTCATCTATATATATATATATATAAATAATATATTTTTATAATTAATTTATCTTGTTTCTTTCGAAGAAACGAGAATTGTTTATTATTAAATCAACCTTTTTATTATCTCTTTGTCGTGTTTGAAAATTTTACTTTATGTTAAAGTAAAATTAGAAATTAAAAAAAATATTTTATTTAAATAATATTATCGAGAAATTTTATCGTAAATACCAAAAAATAATATACTTAATTTCATAATTTGGCGCTAAATTTCGTAGAAATCCGTTTCTCTATTAATTTAATTCGACTTTGCAAGGAAAACTGTGTAGGGACATTTGAACTACTTTCGAAACTCAATTTCCACCCCCTTAAATCTCCTTTCTTAGTGATGGTACTTTCATATCTTCGAAACAAGTTCCTTAGTTTGATCCTTATTAAATCCTGGTCCACGAGAAAGTTTGCAGAATTCAAATTTGCGACGAGGGTCGTTCTACGAGTACCCAGTCTTTTTTCGGGTATTGTCTTTGCTGTCAAATCAAAGAACGTCTAATTTTTGAAAAAAAAAAGGTGTTTTTTTTTTGTTTTACGATAATTTTATATAATAATCTGTACATATTGGTAGGTTTCGAGGCGAAGTAGTGTATTAATATTATTATTATTATGTAATTTGTGCCTCCTTACTGTATCTTGATGGAAAATAAATATTTGTTTAGGTTTAAATGCGTTTTTTTTTTCAAAACCTAAACCTTCACGCACCGAGTTCAATATTGTTTGCGCGAAATTCTCAATAAAATACACAATTTTCAAACTATCATTACGTAATAATAAAAGAGAAAATCACCTATTAATAATAATTACTGTCCTAGTTACATCGGGGTGTTGGATTTTTCCAACAAAACCTCCAATCAACTACTCGCGCTGTATTTTCTAGATCAGAGGATATATATAGATGGCGTTAGCCTTCTGTCACTGAAAATTGATGATTAATTGCGACGCTCTGATTCAATTAAAGTACTTCGTCTAGCTTTAATCTCCTAAAGAGGCTCCATAGCCTAGACAAAGGCTTTTCGAGGTAGCTTGTATCCCTTGGTTTTTCCTTTCCCAGTCTTGCGATACCTTCACAGTGACACAACACATGTTCTGCAGATTCCTCTTGACAGAACCTACAAAGGTCTGTTTCTTCCAATTTTAAAGTGTCCTGTCAGTAAACCTACTTTGATTCTAACATCCTTTAGGCTTTTTAGCAGCAGGTCCTTTGTTACTTTGGTCGTTTGATGAACTCTTTGTCCTGTCTCTGTTCAGGGGTTGTTCTCCACCATTCCAGAAACTTAGTTTGCTACCATTTTTCAATGGCTGTCTTTTTTGTATGTGTTAGCTACACCGCAGAAGGGTTCGGGCCAATGCAGGGAGCATTTGTTCCTTCTCGAGCCAGTTTGTCACCTTCTTCATTGCTCTTGTGTCCTTTGTGCCCTGATACCCAGGCCAGAAATAGTCTGCTAGCTCACACTATCCCATACCAGTCGTGAATTGACCTGGCTGGAATCCAGTGCCTTTAGTACAACCTGGCTGTTCGAGTAAATAACAACTCTTGTTTTGTTAGTCACTCCCTGCCTTGCTATTTCTCTTGAACAGAGTTCAATGGCAGTTACTTCCGCCTGGAACACTGTGGCATATATTCCTAAGCTTATGTGGATTTTAGTCCATGGCTTTGCTCTGTAGACACCGTCTCCAACTCCATTAGGGGTTCTGTCTGTATCTGTAGAGTAGGGAGGGTGAGTGTATGCTCACAGCACTTAGGCCACATGTGACCCATTGTGCATCCTCCCGAGGAGTTGTCTTCCTAGATCATTGTCCATCCTGTCCTTCTCAGGAAGGTGGACAGGTCACTAGGAGACATCTCCTTTATATCGGCAGGTGTAGGCCAAGACTCACCGAACACACACTCTCTTATTGACGATAACTCCGGACACTCGCATAAGACATGCCTGACAGTTTCATCTTCCTGTTCACACATCCTGCATAGAGGTGTGTCCACTAGCCCCATAGTATGGAGGTGTTTCCCTAGTTGACAGTGACCAGTCAGAAATCCTACTGTTAAACGTAGGTTTCTCCTGGTCATCGCCAAATATTTCTTCGGCTCCAGCTTCCCAGGGTCGCCCAGGGTGATCCTGGCAAGACTGCATCCTTTGATTCCATCCCATCTCTTAAGGGATTGAGTATGGGTGTAGCGTTTGGCTAGTTCCGCAATTGTCGAAGTCGTTAGGCCGTAGGTGTCACTGGGTCCTAGAATTTTTAGTCCAGCGGCTTCCCTGGCTAAAGAATCAGCAATGCGATTTCCTTTACTCCTGTCGTGCCCTTTAACCAACCTCAGGATAATATTGTTATCTGCCGAGGCGTCAGCTAAATCTTGGTGGCACTCTATTACTAGCCTCGATATAACACGTTGTCTGTTTAAGGCTAATAGGGCTTGTCTACTATCAGTGCAGATTATTATGTTTTTGCCAGAAATTCCTCTTCTGGTTAGTTCTTTTGTGGCAATTGAGATACCAGCCAGTTCCATTAGGGGTTATTGAGCTGTCTGTATACCAGATGGATTGTGCCTGTATGGGTGGGACCGGTCTCCCAGTCCTCTCTTTCTGGTAATTTTTTGAGAATTTGTTCTTCGGAATGATCATACGGTCTCCCGGCATTCTCACGACGGGATCTACTTTCATTTCCTCGTACAGCATCTGGTATTTAGTACCGTGTAGTCGACTTATTGGCGCCTGACCTTGGAGTAGCCTGCGTGCCGTAGCTCTAGCCTCCCCTTGTACGGAAACTCCATTCGGTTATCAAACTTCGTATACGATCATAACCTAATTTCTGATTAGTTCTTTGATGTGTGTTATACAGGACAAGTCCAAATTCCGACTAGACCTGATCATGGAGACTTTAAACGGGAAAATTGACAAAATCGTCTTGTTTTTTTCACCGTGGCGTCGTAAGTAAAATGATGTTAGAATAAGGACAGGAAACACAGACACTTTTACAAAGAATTAACTTTATTAACTTAATTTTTTTTTCAAAATGAACAAAACATTACACAATGAAATTAAAAAGAAATTTGATTACCTTAATTAGTTACGCAAAAAATTACGTACATTTGAGATCACTGATGACAATCTAATAAGTCGAATAGTCAATTCCAATATGTCGAATTTAATTAAAAACGTATACGTAACCAAACAGAAACAATTTTTTAATGCATTGCCAGTTGTGAAAGTTTTTTTTGTCTGGTAATTTTGTTTAGTGGAAATTTTGGTTACATTTGTTTGTAATCAATGAACTTTCATTTGTTTATACAAAAACGCTTTTATGGAAAACCTAAAAACGGTAAAAATTTAAACAATTCACATATTTTATTGACATATTAATACTGGGTGATTAGATTTATTTCGTCATACGAGCACATATTTTCTACTAATTTATAGTTTTGTCCAATCGCGATTTTTTTTAATTACAAATAAATTATTGTTAATCAAATCTAATACCCAATGTTATTACTTCAAAGGAATATTTATTATAATCAGGAGATATATCTTAAAGTTACGCATGTCTGTATTAAATGGTTTTAAAAAAATGCTGGATTGATTTTAAATGAATTTAAATTGGGGAGAAAACGGAGGACATACTTTTGTAACGAAATCATCCAACAACTACTGGCCTAATTAAATCAAGAGGACAACTTTTTAAAACAAAACTATCCATCAAATGCTGGCCTAATTCCTTAGTAATTAGGCCAGTAGTTGATGGGTTTTGTTTAAAAAATCTGTCAGCAAAGAGAGATTTGTTGAAGAAAAAAAAAATTGTCATCTCGTTTTAATTAGGCCAGTAATTTATGCGAAATTTTGTAGATAAAATGACATCTTGGTTTTTATTGAATGTATGTAGCTGGTTAAAGTGAAAAATAGATTTAGATATATCTCCGTTCGAGAACATTCATTAATTTTTTTTATTTATGTGGATATACGGCTTTACACTTATTAAATATTTACAATAAGCTATATATCACATCGCTACGTTTTTTTTTCTGAACATGCTATTTTAATTTCTCGGGGACACCATTATTTTATATGTACACGATAATAAATTAAAATTGGAAGTATAGTTATTGAAATTAGGTATAATATATATAAAATATTTCAAAAAAAAAAATAAATTATTGAGAAACAAAAAAACAACTTTAAACTCAATTTTATTAATTTATTATTATCATACCCAGAAAATACAAGAAGTTTACTCCACTGCAATGATCGTGTCTTACAATTGGTTAATAAATTGACATAAGATGTCAAAGTGAGACTAAAAAGTGACTAACATTCCAACAGGCGTGAGCTTTTCTTTAATTAGACAAGATTTTGGCACTGGAGTAAGTGTATTATTTATGGAGTGAATATAATTTTGTTTTATTTGATGTATTTGTTATAAAATTTGGTTATTTTTGGAATCAAATTTATTTTTTGTTGGCAATTAATAATTAAAAAAAAAATTAATATTGGTCCAGAGTGTTATATTTCCATTTAAAAATATTTTTATATTATTAGCAATTATATATATATTATATCAAGATAATTGTTGATAATTTCAAATTTTCTCACAAAATAAAACGACTAGAAACGTCAGTCCCTGTGAAATAGCATTTTAAATATAGTAAGTATTTTTTTTCCTTAATTATCTCAAATACGATATGCTTAATTTTATATAATTATACTATGTAGAGATAAAATAAAAATAATCTTTTTACAAAAAGTGAGTAGTATAGCATCAAAATATCATAAAAGTCAAAAAATGTTGCCCTTGTAAAGATATTTACATAAATATGTACAGTTTGTCGAAAAAAACAAAAAAAATATAAATAAATAACAAAAGTTATTTTTATGATAAACCCTGTATATAATAGGTGACGTTAAATAAGAAGTAAAAGCATCTTTGAAGCGGAAATAAATATAGAACAATAATATCACAACAGCTGCCATGGATCTTTCAAATTCAATATAGAATCTAGAGCAACATTCGTTAATAAACAAACTAATAATAATAATAAAAGTTCAAAAATAATTCCTTAATTCTATTTAGTATAAAAATTGATAAGTTTCATATCAAAAAGTATAAACTATAATGCCCGACAATGTACAATAAATAAAATTTAATGAAACTCTGTACTCAGCCTTGAATATTCCACCAAAAATGTTTTGTTACATATTAAAGGGGAAGTACAGTCTTAATTTTGCAATTTAAATCCTTTAAATTTGAGATTCTTAATTATATTGACATTCCTACGTTTAAAAGTCAATACATGTACAATAACCTTTTTGAGCAAAGTAGGTCCGAAATACAGAAGAAAGAAAAAATATAAATTTACCGTTACTAAATTCGAGAAAATATTCGAAAAATTACTTTTGTTATTCGGGACCGTATAATGTACATGTTTGTCGAGTATCTATATTTGTCGAAAAATGTTTTTATTAGTCTATTATTTTTTTACACACACATCTAGCCTGCCCGGGTTGCCTCTTCAGTCTCACGAATCACTCGCACAAATTCAAATTTATTTGCAATCGTCCAAAACAATATAATCAAAAATCTATTCGATTTCGATAAAAACAAAGGTGACATGTTTTCGTAACAAAATCACCCCCTCAACTACTGGCCTAATTAATAATGAGTTAAATTAGGCTAGTAGTTGATGGGTGTATTTGTTGAAAAAAATTGACATTTCAGTTTAATTAGGTTAGTAGTTAAGAAAAAATGTCAACTCGATTTTTACTCATATTGTGTAAATACAGTGAAAAATTACAGTTAGATAATATTAAGTTCAAAATGAATGAAGAATTTATGAAAAATATTTCATAGATTTGGATATTTTTATGAATATAAAGTACAAAGAAAACATTCAGGATACTAGGGATGTACGTATTTTTTTCCAGAAGTTTGTTGAAAAGTGTTGACAGTTGACAAACAGTGAAGGAGATTCAAAAAATGTAAGAAAAAATAGGATTTACTATATTTTTTCAATTGTAAACTTCGAAATACAAAAACTAAGAACATTTTGTCGCGTTATGGACCTTTGCAAATAAACCGGTAAGTAAAAAAAATGTATTAACCACTACAGAAACGTCTCGACTGGTAATCAATATTTTCACCAGGCAAGTAAATGAAAATAAATTAAATTCTATTCAAAATATCTTCTAATCAGTTTGATAAATAAATAAAATATGAAATTTTCGTAGGTTAAAAAAAAAATTTTAAAATATCCAGTGGCGTATCTTATAGGATATGGACTCGGTTTGAAATTCCCTTTTGTTAAAGTGGTTAGCGGTTCAAGTTAGATTGTAAATATTTTCTCAACAAGTGGCGAATATTTTACGTATTATTTTTAGACAACGTCCAGATTCATTAAAAAAAAATATTCAAATAATTAAAAGTAAATTAATTTCCGACTGAAAATAGATAAAAATTCATCAAATAGTTAATAATGTTTTATAATCGTTATTATTTTAAAATTAGTTTTTAATTTTCTTAATTATCGAGTGGTTTTTTTCTTTTTACATGTTTAATTTGATCATTTGTTAAAAATAATATTTATATTCAACAAATATTTTTGTATAATTTCATAATTTTTTTCTTCGTCAATCAAACTGATCAGGGTAATAAAGAAATATAAAAAAAATAAACGAAAATTAATTTAATAAATCTCTGAATATATATTATCAGGCAAACACTCTTAGACAATCACTCAAACAAATCTCTCATTCGTCGAACACTCTCTGAGAGAAGCGACGTTACCTCTATTAAGATCAGAGAACAACATCGGGCAGACTATGTGGCCACTAGGCTCGCGAATCGTTATCGTGGACGATTTTCCTTTCTTTGTAGTAAATTTCCTCGCTTTCTTTGTCGCACATTAGTAGAATTACGGCTCCGAAAAGGAATATGGCCGCACCCCAGCCAACGCCGTACGCCCAGCCGAATTCCCATATCGTTCGATTACCTAAAATATCAAAAAAAAAACTGAAAAATTGGATCTGAATTTGAAAAACAGTTAAAAACTTTGCACCCACCCGAAGTCGTTTAGTGAATCCCCCAGCTGTGGTTATTTAAACACCCCTCTTCAAGGACGATTCAATTTACGAAACTTACCCAAATTTAATTCGGCTGCGAAGCACACCGGGTATATGATCAGGGCTATTAAAATCGAAACCACTGCAAATAAAAATGATCATATATTAAAAAATATACAGGGTGAGTCATGAGGAACTGTACATTCTCCATAGGGGTTTCCATACAAAGTAGGAGTATGTGTAGTGTATGTATAGTGAAAATTGTTTTTTCCTTTTTTTTTTGAGCGTTATAAAGCTACCACTTTTTTTTGAAAAATTTATAATTTTTAATGCTGCTACAACGGGCGTATTAAATGGGTACAAATATTTTTATATTTCAAAATATTCGCTCATGCCAATAAAAAAATGTTTTCAACCTTAAGAATAATTATAAGAACACCCTGTATGGTAATTATCGAATGCCTCTCTGGTAGGTAATTCCATGCCTCTCTAATCACATTCCCCGCAATAAAATTATCCATTCTAATTTAACATTTCTGCTAAATTAATTACAATAATATAGTGGTCGCGTTAAAATTCGTCATTGCTTGGATTTTATTAACTACAGTTCATATTTTTATTATGAAATTTGTCTTAGAAACAGGACCGTACTTAGCAACAAGGTTCCAATTTTTTTTCCTACTTACATGCCAATCCCATAACGATTACTGCGAATCTGTAGTACTTGTATTTCGTGTGATGATCTTTGGTACCCAATCCGAGTCCTGTGAGTACCGTAGCTACGAGGTCTGTCAAAAGTGTTATCACGCAAAGTGCTGCCGATGCTTTGATGTAACCTAAAATGGGACGAAATTAAGTTATTTATTGACTTGAAGAAAGCGTTCAATGACAATTTTTAATAATTTGCGCGACGACTATGTATTGAAATGAAACGAAAAATAAAACGATGATATAGGCATTAGATATTCCTTATCAGATGCAGCGGAAAATGATCGTAAAAGTCATGGTAATATCTAAACTTTGCTCGCGTCTTGAATGCATTCCGAATCTAGAAATTTCCAATCTTATCCTCCGGATAATACCAAAGGATTAAATGGAAAAAGATGAAAATAACTTTTCACGAGCATACGTTCATGCAAAAAACAAAACTCTATTTAGTGGAAAAAGTAGTTCTTTATTGCTCTAGTGCAAAAAGTGTTGTCAAACTCGTTCTAACTATAAGCTAGAACAAAAGTATTACTTTCATCTAAAATGATAAACAATGAAATTAACTTTGAATTAGTCATCATTTGATTTTACATTCAGTATGACTAATACTTACAATAATTTCTTTCAACATTGCCCGTTGTACAAAACAAAAGTCTACCAATTATTCCGGATAACAAATAACGAATCTGATAGTGTCTATTCCTGTTGCCTTATTTGTTACGAGAACATCCTTTGTTGTATCATTATCTGAACTTTGCTTTATTGCTTCTTGAGAATATTACAGAGTTGCAATAAAAAGGAATTTTACAGACCGGAAATTTTCTTTGTAATTCATCCGATACATTTGACAAAATTATTAGGTATGTATTGATATATTTGGACGAATCTTTGATTTTTTTTCATTACTTGTTAATTGTTAAAAAAATTGTTTAACAGGAAACATTATCTTCACAATTAATTGCAGTCTCCATACAAATAGAATCATTAATAAAAAAAACTGCATAATACAGGATGTCGTAAATTTGTGACGTTTATAGAGAACATATTATTAAGAATTTTATATAAAAGTAAAACAAGATTTACTTTACGAGGATTTTGAAATTTTTCCATGGGCGTAGGTAGAGGGGACGAAGGTGGTAATTGCACACAAAACGTATTACTATTTCATATTCCCCCGGAAAACACCAATTTATGGTGATTAATCAATTGAGTGTTTTCTAGAGATATAGAGTTGAAAACTTAGAAATTTTAGCTCTAAAAACAATATTTTAAGCACACTGCTTGGTCTGCTAGATGCAAACAATAAATAATGAGACTTACCAGCATCTCTAGATTGATAACATCCAACAGGAGCTTGTATACTAAAAGGTAAAGGTTGCGGCGCGTCTTCTTCTATGCAATGCATAAAAAGTCCTTGTCGCCAACCGGCTGCCATCAACCAATCCGTCGACGCCAGTCCCATTATCATTAAAATTATAACTATGAGTCCGCATATGAAAGCTATCACCTGAAACAAACGAAAAATGATATTTTAAAAACAAAAAAAAATAAATTTTTCAGTACCCTTCTGTATTTGTGTTTTTGTGCGGCTAACCTAACCACAGTTTTATCACCCATTTTTACGCTAGCGAGTTTAACCAAAAAAAAAAAAAAATTACATCCTACGCTTTTGACACACAATACCTTTCCGGACGCAAACTAATGTAGTACTGAGGAGAAGAAGAAAAAAAATGTGAAATGCATCAAGTCGTGCACGTATTCAAAACAATCGAGTACCGCCGAGGAACGACCAACAAACGCGACTTGTAAATTAAGGTGTTGTCGTAATTTGTAAAAAGGAATAGAATACCAAGAAAAATAATTTTATTTGAAAGTAATAAATTTTTAAATAACAGAAAGATGCGTGGAAAAGGGTTGAAAAAAGTTTCGTTATTAGACAGATCTGATATTCAAGTGAGCCAGGCTTCATTAGTACTACTATATCGTATCGTTTAAAACGTTTTAAGAATATTTATTCATGGATATGGCAACGCTAAACAAATATTTACACTTATGTACAAATATTTCTAAATTGTTGTTTATTATCGGTTATCAGGTGGATCTGACTCAGGTTACTACTTTATCATTAATTTTATGAGAGTGTAAACTTGTGACTGACTCATAAATAAAAAAATAACGACAGCCACAAAAATTAGAATTTCGGAATTTTTAAATTTATTTACCAAAGCTTTATCCTTCAATCAAAAGGGCATTGTGAACATTGATCCATTGTTCAGCTTCGACAACGCAATGTTTGTTCAAAAGACGGGGGAGTGAGAGAAATTCTAATTCAATTGTAAGCAAGACATGTCATTGTTGTTGTTAATAACAGGAAGCAATTTTTTTCAATTGATATTTATTTTTTTCTAAAACCCAACATCAACGTTCCTTAAGGACGAATCAAACTGTAATATGAAGCCTTTAACAATGTTGGCATGGTAAATTTTATAGGGTTACTGCTATATATAGGGCAAAACATAATAAACGACCGACGAACGATACGATTAGAAGCTCTAGGAAATAGGGCTCTCATCCCTACTACTACGTACAAGGCAAATAAAACACAATAAGGGTCTATTGTGTTTTGTGTTGCCTTAAAACCTACTGCCGCTACGTGAAAGTCTGAAGAAAGTATGTAAAGCCAGTGCGGTACCTTTCAGTTTTTAAGAAATATATATACAATTATTTGTCTGTATGTATTTATATTTGATTTGTATGCCTAACTGAAATATCACTCGGTAGCAAATCAGGACTGTATTTCAACTATATCATATAGTTTAACTAAAAAAAATGAGCATTATGTACTAAATTTTAATTTTTTCCATCAAAGTCGCTACTCGGAGCTCATATCTTTTAGAAAATGTTAATAAAGTGATCCATAAATAATTTTGTTCTGTGCAAGTTTAGAATATAAAGCAAACTCGAAACTCTAAAAGGGCAGCACGTGAAACAATCTTGAAATACAGTCGTTACCCTCCAGTTTTCAAGATGAATTATGTAACTACAGTCATAACTTTCATACAGCAACAATATTTTTTAATATTGAATTAGATTGTTAGTGAATCTTTAGCGTTCTGTGTTCTATACCAGCTGCACAACTTTTTATTCACATTCAAAACAATAGAGCAATCCCATATTTTAATACTTTTCAGAGTCCTCTATGCTGGTATATTTAGGAGAAACTTAAAATGAAAAACGGCAATAGTGTACAGATATTTGTGACAGAGGTATTACAGGGAACTTCTCATACATGATTCAAGGAGGCTCTTCGAGTAAGTTTCTGAACGGACGTTGTCGGCATTGAAGTGGTTGGAAAACTCGAAAAACAAACACGATACAACCCGTACTGTACGAAATAAGAGAAAGAAGCACCTTAATAGAAAGATGGAACAAAATCGTAAAATGTGGAGTAAAGTTCCTTTTGCAAACGCTCAGGGCAATCTAGCGAACAGCGCAACTAGGTAGATAATTATCATAAAACCACTTTCAGTAGGTATACAAAATTGTTATGATTATGAAAATTTTAGATGTATAAATTTTCCAAATAATAACAATAAAAACATTAGTTCATTCAATTGTTACAAGCCCAAGTTCTACGACTTTAATTATTTGGTTCGTTTTTAAAAAATCACACAGTAAATCTGAATTTTTTTTATCAATATTTTAATAATTTTCTTGCACCAACGAAAAGATATAAAAAGAATAAACGAGTTATCCGAGAAAAGTCACATCTTCCACCCAATTTGCATGTTTAAATTTATTTTCGGAAGCCGGAAATTTCGAGAAAATTTATAAATTCCATTTTCTGTCCGTTCCACTGTTTCTCTTCCCAAATGTTACAAATCCCTTTAGGAGAAATTCTACTTAAATAAAAATATAAATTCACCAAGAAATCGATATGTATTAAATATACTCCTCGAAGCTACGTAGAAAATTTCTTTGTTTGTTATATTAAAATGATTATTTAATTTTTTTCTACGCCACTGTGTACAACGTCTCCTATCAATAAATAACGTAAAATACTCGGGTTTATATTCGTAATCCAGGGTTCAATATGTGAAAGCTGAAATCGGCTTTTCTTATAAATGATGCCTATTTCTCCATACCCGAAATTTCATATTCCACTATATTTGCTTCTTTCCAAATATATTTTATATCTTGGGAATTTATTTCAAAAATGTTATTGAATCAGGTACTCAAGTGTATAATCATTTCTAGTCTTGAACTACCCACAAACGAACAATTGATTCTCATTGGTGCAATGTAGCTTCCGATTGGTCTATCCAAAATTTACTTGAATTGATAGTCCACATCCCAGCTCATTTCTGTTATTTACGAGAAATTGTATCAGTTCTATTATTGTCCGGTGTACCCTCTTCTGATGTTTTCATCAATAAAGAATATACCGGCAAACGTTTCTGCTTGAAATACAGTCGTATATCGGCCAAAAGTTCATTGTCTTTCTAGGTCCTTTTATACCAGCCCTTATGCCATGGTTTCAACGTATTTAAGAAACGAAATTATGGGTAACCTTTTTTTTTCAACATATGAAACCAAATAATTCTGCGTTACCTTTTTTTTCCAACGTATTTAATTAAGAAACCAAATTGAAATTCTGCGTTACCTTTTTTTTCCAACGTATTTAATTAAGAAACCAAATTTTCTGCGTTACCTTTTTTTTTCAACAAATTTGATTAAGAAACCAAATTTTCTGCGTTACCTTTTTTTTTCAACAAATTTGATTAAGAAACCAAATTTTCTGCGTTACCTTTTTTTTTCAACAAATTTGATTAAGAAACCAAATTTTCTGCGTTACCTTTTTTTCCAAGATATTTAATTAAGAAACCAAATTAAAATTCTGCGTTACCTTATTTTTCAACGTATTTTAGAAAGAAAAATTCAGAGACGTAAAAGAATGCACTACTTCTGCATAAGGGGGTCAAAAACAGCTCAATCATAAAACAAAAGCATTTTTCAATGTGATTATTATATTATATCCCCACAAAAGTTTTTGGTGGTGACCGTCGCGTCGGTAACAAAAGGAAATCAACGACAGTTAAAAGCTGTAAATCTGGGAATGTTAGATGACCGGCGTTAGAAACGTTCAACGACGTTGCCGCTTCTATAATGCTTAGCCTCAATCCCGCTTAACGATTTTTTTATTATTAGATCATTTATTGTTTGTTACAAAATTAAGGACCTTCGACAAACATTTTTTGGAAATTTAATTAAAACATTTGACAATAAAAACTGGGTAATTTTAAACAACGGATTCTACTTTACTAGAAACGAGTTCCGTCAGGACTAAAAGAGGATGAGCTGGTTGAAATTGTGCATTTCTGCCAACTTTAAATTACCCATTGCGGGTAAAAGGTCAGGTCGTGTATAAGATGAGGGTTCGTTACTCGAGTAATATAATTGAGAATTGAAAAGGATAAGAGACAGCTTGCGCATCTATAAAAGTCACTCTCATGTTTATAAGTCTCAAAGTCCGTACATTTTGGCGGAATTTTCAAAATTTGCATTATTACTTATTGTCTCAATAAAATACTCTGTCTCGACTACATTATAATTATTATTCTCTCGAGAGGTGAGTGCTTGCAAAAGATTCCAAAACAAGGCTGTATGGTCAGGGACGTACTAGGTCTACCTCAATCTTCCTAGCGCAAACGGTTTAAAAGAAATTAGGAAATCACTGTATACACCTTTTAGCAAAATTTTTTCTCGTGCTTAGTTTGTTTTCATCCGTATTTTATAGTTTGTATACGACCTTCTTTCTAATCGAATTCTTTACGTTGAATAATGCCAGATCTCTATTAATTACATTTCGACAAATATCGAACGATTTCAATAAAACTAGAAACTTTCCAGGCATCGTTAGAGATTGTAACGACTATTTTTCAACTTCTAATTGGATGTGTCACACAAAAGTTTATGCCCCGATAAGTAATCGATAAAATTTTTTTGTTATACCCGAGAAGTTGACGAGATGTTTATTAAAAAGTTTTTTTTCCGCTTGTAATCTTTGTCGAAGAAAAAAATCTGAACTGTCGAGAAAAGGATGTCGGTTACCAAGTTATAATGAGATTAATTATTTTGTCGTCCAATGGATAACTTTCCAGCTAAACAAAAAGGCTTTTACCTAACAATAGCAAACGTACCAGAAAAAAAATTACCTCTGCTTGATATTGTCGAATAAAATAATCTATTCATAGTTTTTCTACACTAAAACACTTGGATTCGTCTAAGATACAAAAATTAGGTTTAATCCGGACCTGATCATTCGGAGGAGGGTGTTTCATTACGCCTCGATGAAGTTAAACGTAGAGATAATCGATTCAAATTGATGCGCAATGATTTTAATTGTCCATTAGATTTATATAATAGAAACTATTTGCTGGGTAGTTAAGTTTACGTGAATATATCTTGTGCTAATAAATTGTAAACAGTTAAACTGCGATGTTTAAGATGATACAATTTAAATTACTCCAGATCCTATTTACTCAAGAGCACTAAGCCTAAAGATGAAGTGGGGAATGGGAAACAATACCAGCGTAGTTCAAACAGAACTGGCTGGTATCTCAATTGCCACAAAAGAACTAACCAGAAGAGGAATTTCTGGCAAAAACATAATAATCTGCACTGATAGTAGACAAGCCCTATTAGCCTTAAACAGACAACGTGTTATATCGAGGCTAGTACTAGAGTGCCACCAAGATTTAGCTGACGCCTCGGCAGATAACAATATTATCCTGAGGTGGGTTAAAGGGCACGACAGGAGTAAAGGAAATCGCATTGCTGATTCTTTAGCCAGGGAAGCCGCTGGACTAAAAATTCTAGGACCCAGTGACACCTACGGCCTAACGACTTCGACAATTGCGGAACTAGCCAAACGCTACACCCATACTCAATCCCTTAAGAGATGGGATGGAATCAAAGGATGCAGTCTTGCCAGGATCACCCTGGGCGACCCTGGGAAGCTGGAGCCGAAGAAATATTTGGCGATGACCAGGAGAAACCTACGTTTAACAGTAGGATTTCTGACTGGTCACTGTCAACTAGGAAAACACCTCCATACTATGGGGCTAGTGGACACACCTCTATGCAGGATGTGTGAACAGGAAGATGAAACTGTCAGGCATGTCTTATGCGAGTGTCCGGAGTTATCGTCAATAAGAGAGTGTGTGTTCGGTGAGTCTTGGCCTACACCTGCCGATATAAAGGAGATGTCTCCTAGTGACCTGTCCACCTTCCTGAGAAGGACAGGATGGACAATGACCTAGGAAGACAACTCCTCGGGAGGATGTACAATGGGTCACATGTGGCCTAAGTGCTGTGAGCCTACACTCACCCTCCCAACTCTACAGATACAGATACTCCAGATCCTAGTAAATTGTATCAAAAAAATTTAAAATTAAAACCCGAACTTGAGGATTTTAAAATTTTTCCTTACGAATGCTGAAAATTTATCGTAAAACTTGTTTTTAATATGAATTTCTTTTTAAAATCTCTAACGAAAGAGAGACTAAAGACCTTGGTATATATTCTTTCAAATATATATTTTTCGATCTAAACGATACCTATTAGAATAAAAGTGGGTTTAAAGGAAATAATAAATCAAATTTTTAAATGACAGATCGATGGATAGGATTCATCAGATACGAATTTATAGAAAAGAGGCGTAGGCCAATAAAAACGTATTGTTTCTTTCGCATAGAACAAGAAAATTTAGTTTAAGTGTAATTCATAAAAAAATAAGAACCGTCCAATTTAGCTGGTAAAATGAGGTGATTACTGCTACTAAGGAAATTGAGTTCATGTCGAAACAGTCATCGCAGTATTTTGTCGCATAAATAATACAAGGATTTCAGTGTTGTGTTGTTTATTTTTCTGAAGGAGACGGAAATTTTTTTTTAAATGAATCACACATGAACTTTTTAAATTGATCTCTAGGAATTTTCTACTGTGCGCGCACTAAATTAATAAATGGATATCCTGAAAAATTTATAGACACAAATATTATAAAAAAAATCACTTCTGTAAGTTTATGTAAATCAAGTGAAAATGGTTTTAAAAAAACTAGATCCTAAATGTAATTCCCGTAACCTATTTCATCGCGTTCTATTTATATACACAACCAACGAACGATTTATAAAGCCTATATTAGCGGTGATATTCCACTCAAAACCGAAGCCCTACCGACGACCACGCCAATTCCTTTATTCCGAATAAACGTCAATATTTATGCAATTTCCTGACTATCCATTAAAAACATCCATACAAAATGTAACACCATAAAAAAAATGATTCATGTATTATTTATCGAAGTGCGTGATTTGTTTTTTACTTCTAAAGCTAAATTTTACGAACACCTAAAATTGGATTTGATAAATAAATATTAATTTGTATACATGAATCCCTTATAAAATCCCGTATGAAACGTTCATGATCAGTCGACCGAAAGTACAAAATTCAGAAAATTTTGGAATCAATTCAATGAAGTAAAGTACAATCAGAATATTCTATTGTTGAATCAGCCGAATGGTGTGTAATTTCCCCAATAGAAACGCAATTTTCGAACAATCAACCAATGCGGTATTTGCTGTTTAGTATAATTTGGATAGTACGAAAATAAAAATATCAAATTTACATGATATTTTGACAGTATTTTTATTTGACCTTCATTTTAGATTACATAATATCAATCCCTGACAAGTACATTAGTTTTTGATCGAACGGAAAGATATTGGACAATTTTCGTTAGGGTAATTACCAAAAAATACACTTAATATCGACGAAAAAGAAAATTACAAAGCAGTTTCTTCCCCTACGTGTCGACCAATGTAATTACTTTCGCCACTGCATAACATTATCAAAAAAAAAAATAATATATATTTTCACTTAATGGGTAGGTACTTTAGTTATTTTTTTTAACTAAAAGAAAAACGATAATTATTCGCTGTAACGCACAAAGGATTTTTACAAACGGCTACTGGGTAGAAAAAGTACGTTGGACAGATTAAAAGGCGAGTCAAAGCTAGATTTAAAGAACATTTAAAAATTCTATCGAAAAATTCATTCGAGTCATATTTTTTAAAATTTCCTTTAAACGCTGAAGAAGTTAAAAAGCAGATACGACACTTTTACAAACTCAACTTTTTTATACGCCCGTTGTACCTCAACACTCGTTTCGGATTTGCAATTTCCATACCGTCTGTAAAACCAAAGTTCCCTCACAAAAGAAATCTTTACAAAGATCCTTCACACAAAAGTAGGGACCCGTAACAGCACTATACAATATCCACACGAAAATTGCAATGGCGTCGAAACCTTTTGCAGCAAAATGTTGCTGTAAAAAAAATAGTATGAGGGTAGTAAGTACTGTGTATAAAAATATTTTTTTCGGCGCCTCTGTCGACCACCTTCCGACAAATTTTACCTGAGTATGTAGCGATTTGATTTTATGCCATCATAGGTAATCCTCGAGAGCTCAACACTGTGCTTCACATTTTGACGCATTTCTTACGACCATCAAAATATCGAGATGATTGAGGTCTTTAGGGAATAACGACCGAATTTACATCGATCCTTGAACAAAATAGATGATCATATAAGCGCGTGTCTAAAAATCCGGAAACTAACTATACAAGAAAAATAAAAAAAAATATATTTTTGTAATAAAAAAATAACAAGCACCTTTTCCAGCATTCTGCTCCATCACTAGAGCTAATAGGAACGTATGAAAATTAGATTGAATGGAATTTTTCATTTAAGATGTAAGACATTTTTTAAAACGGATTTCCTAAAGTCACAGATCTGTGAATTCTCTAATCGAGTTAAGTGGTAAAATGACCTAAGCCGTTTTTGTTAGAGTCCATGTGTTAGATGCTACAAAAACATTTCAAAAAATACAACAAAAATTGCTTCTAATACCTATAAAAAAATACAAAATTACGAATTTATTAGTGATATCAAACAACCTTTATATAATGAATAAAATTTTGTTTTAAATCCCATTTAAAAAAACCGTTTGTACTATAAAAGTAAAAGTATAATTTTTGAAAAAATGTTTTACCTGAGCGATTTGATTTTCAGCCATCAGGCTGGTTTGAAACAGGTAAACCACCCTCTTGCAACACTACAAATAAAAAAAAACCACCTCATACATACACACACCTCGACACTAACTTAAAAAATGAGATTACATCGCACACGCGGAAAAAATTATCAATTTTTTTTTTTGTAATTTTTGTTATTTAAAATATTCGCCTCGTTCACGTGTCCGAATTAATGTCGATGGAAAGCCCTACGCGAGCTTTAAAGGTGAACAAACAACTGACGTACTGGATGCCTAGTTCGGGTTTCGACGTCGCTCCTCCCAGTATTTCGGAAAATCGATCAGGGTCTAAGGGTGAGAAAGCGACCATGTTGACGCTTTTAGGGAATTTCATAAATTTCCACGATTAATATAATTTTTTCTACGCCCATGTCCGTAAACGTCAAAAATCGCACTGACAACATTCCTTGTAAGTGACATTTAACAATAACATACACGTGCGTTTAGATAGAAAAACTTAGATTTCTTTGTTGAATCAAATTTTCATTTACGTAATACTTTATTCGGTTTATTTACATACTTTTAATCAATTGAAAAACATAAAAGCTCTTAGCATTAGTGAAATACATTTTAGATTAAAAGAGTGATGCCCCTAAATGTCGGCAACACATTTTACAATTTCAAAAAAAAATATGACTGTTAGTAATGAAATTATGAGCACTCAGAAGAAAATAGATGGGCGTAGAAAAAGTATAGTACGTTACACGAGTTGTAATCCCATTACAACTCGTTACAGGTACGATTAAGATTTCAAGTGTTATTTATTATCATAAGCTGCTTCCAACCATTGATATTCATAGTACAATTTTAATGTATGACTCCGTGGCGCAACGGTAGCGCGTCTGACTCCAGATCAGAAGGTTGCGTGTTCAAATCACGTCGGGGTCAAATTTTTTTTTTTTTTTTTCAATTTTTTATTCATTTACAAACTATTTTAAACGTATTCAATCACAAATATTCAAGAAATTTCTATTACCTTTAGAAGTTAACTAATATGAATAAATAAGAAAAATCCCAAATGCAGTGAGAAGTTTTGTTGTATTAAGAATTGAGCAAACGATCCACCGTGCTATTTTTCTAATAAAATATTTGTATGTAATTTAATATAATGAGATTTATATTGGTGGTTATTAATTTGGAGCGAGGCATCCGAAACAATAGAGGTTTTATGTTCGATCTGAATATATTTATTTCAAAATTAAATTCACAAATTAGATATCGATCGAGAGTTGTTTTACACAAAAAAAATGTCAATTATAACACGTAAAATTGAATAACTACGAGAAAAAAATATCCAGGCAAATGGGTCACAGCACTGAAATTATCTGAAAAATCATATTTAGAATGAGGGAGCAAATTTATATAATCAACGTGGACAAAATTGAAGAGAAACATCCAATTCAACTTATTGAATCACCCTGTATTTCTATAATCAGAATCGGAAATAAAAAATCCTGTATGTATTTATGTTGTAACTCAAATTAAGAATCCTCCGGATTCGAAGTGTCGCATCTATTCAAATCCGACGGGACATGTCACAGATTATCACAATTTATTTCAATGTCGCGTACGATGATTTGTAATCGTTATCGACGTAAATCAATGTGTTATCTTTCGAACGTGAATTAGTATAGGACAGCGGTATAGGAGAAACGAGTCAGATTATAGATGTAAAGTACGTATTACTGAAAAACATTTGCGTGTTTAAAACATATCAAAATCTTACTCCGTTTTCTACTAGGATTTTAGTCAGAAATGATTAAATTTACATGCTCTATTGCTTGGCCTAAAAGACGACTGATCTATTTGTGAGTTTCTCTCTCTTACAAGTAGTGGTGTTCATATTATCCTTGTCGTACTTGCGTAAATCGTATGATCTATTAAAGTTTTTCGCAATCTGTCCATGATTTTTTATAACTTTTGACGTTTGATATTAACTACCAAGAATACGTCCAAATTTTGTATGGGTTTCCAAGAAATTATGCGATAAACTTTTCCAATTCGAAAACCATTACGATTGAGCATTGTCAAGGGAGAAAAAGTTTAATATCGTCGAACCTATCCGACTTCCGCGTCCCGGCGGTTTCGTAGCCACAGCAATTTCAATCGGACCGATTTTTTTTCCGGATATATATATTTAAATTTAATTTGATGCCTTTAATTGGTAATTTTTACCAGTCAGCTTGTCCAGGCACACAGAAAGTCGAGAAAAATAAAAAATCTTCAGTTTTATTTTCCTTCTTAAACTTATTAATTAGATCGGGCGAATGAACACATCTAACCAGTGAAGTGGACAACTATTTTATTGGTAAACTCTGTATTCTGTCATTGCCTAATCGATAAGCAAGGGCGTCCAATAGGGATTTTTTTTCGTCATCATTTTTTAAGCTTTGAAAGTGGAACTCTTCTCTCTTCGAATTGAATCTCGGAAAATTCGAACGCAAGTTAAAATTGGAACTTTTTACGAATTTTGACGGAAAAAGTTACATTTTCGGGGTTTATTCGAAATTACAGTAAAGAATTTAAAATTTGAAAGATTAAAATAAATTTTTTATCTAATCGCCCATTTAAAAATAATACATCTACGCCCGTGGGACTGTAGTAACGGACAATCATTGAAGTATTTTAATTTAAAAATATGTTGAAAATATTTATAAATGTTTGTAAGCGGAATTGGGAGAAAATTTTACCCACATCAGCTAAAATTTCCTTCTAAATTCCAATCAATTTCCCTTTTGTTATAACCACAAATACGGAATCGGGTCCTTTTTTCCGTCCTGGGAATCCCGACGAATTGACAGCAGCTGACTAGATTGATAAAGATAAAATGATGCCATTACATGTCAGGGAAAACGGGAAGCGAGTATAATGGCGCCTTTAGGAGTTCTCTTTCGAATCGGTCTATACGACATTATTATTTTGTTTGGTTTATTTCATTCTATACGGTTGGTATTGTTTTAATTGTGACGCGAGAGAAATGTGGAAAAAGCGGATGTCTTTATACTATTAACAAAGGGTATAATAATTATTCTATAAGAAAACGATGTTTCGGTTGAGTCAGTTGACCATCTACATTTATAAATCTTGCCGATTTTCTCAATTTCTCATATGCATTCAACATCTAAATCGATCCCGTCTGCCAAGAAAATTTATCCCTATCGTCTGTGAATGCAGGGGGTGTGTCACTCCTACGTACAAATGAAGTCGTGATAACGACACTTAGGTCTTAGTTGGCTGATACGACTGCAATTAAGTCCATATTGGAAGAGGGGTGAGTAAATGGTGGTGTAGGATGTCTTCATTTTTAGACGAAAGTTGGTTGTTTAGATGTGAAAAAGGAACGTAAAAAATATGTTTTAAAAGGAGTTGAATTAAAATCATCCCTGTGTGTTCCATTTATCGCCAAGGATTCAAAGGACATATGTGTGTAATTTTGGCGTGACGTTGGAAAAAAACTTTTCTCCCAATTTCTTTTACTACACATCTTTTTCTCTCTCTCCCCCCTTCGAAGGGTGAAAACGACGACAATAGGAGTGAAAAGAGTCTCATGTCTGCAAGAATACACCCTATCATTAGGGTGTAGGTTGAATTGGCTGAACGAGAGCGCGGTGTTTCGTCTATGGCATGATTTAAACAGTTTCCGGGGAAAATTCTTTTTATACAAAAAAAAAACACCTAATTTTCGTTTAATTCCCAAGTTAAGGAAGGGTTTTTTTTTTTTTTGGTTTAGAGATAAAAAGGACATTTTTACTTTTTACTAATTTACATCAAATAAAAAAAAACTGTTACAAATATAAAACGGTCTTCCTTTAAACGTCAAGATTCGATTGTCAATAGATACAATAAAAGAAAGGATGTAAAAGATAGGATAGCACGAAATCGGTTTCCTATCTGCCACTCTGATCGACCAGAAAATTTTTAATGGGCCGTTTCTGTAGCCCAGGAAACATTTGCTTATCGAAAAAGGAGAGAGAGTTTGCTGATTTTCTATCTTCGACGACTTTGATGGGAAAAAGAAACGTTTAATAAGTCCTTAGAGATAGTGCCAGTCGAATAGCTTTGTTAGTTTTTTTTTCCAGAAAACAGACGTTTGAGATAAAGGATAATTTACGACATAAAACATGAATACAATGATAGAAAATGTTTAAAAATCCTCTCTAAAGACAAAAAAAAATAAAAACCATCCATATTGATAATGGAACCGTGACTTGGATTATTTGTGTCGGTATTCTAGTTCTCTGTGAGGTTTCACAATCCTTTTGTAATATTTTTTTCAGTTACACACACAGTCTTTGCATTAGATGACATTTCGTTTGATATACTGGAGACAAATGCTTTTATACAGGGTGATTAATTAATAAGTGTACACAGAAAACTTTCTTTTCTAGAAGTCAATCAAAATGACTCAAAATTGATTAGAAAAACAGTTAAACATATAATTTTTTAAGTTTGCAATTTTTCAAAATCCGAAAACAAACAATCTACTCGAGTTATTAATGCAACAAGACCCTTTTTATTTATAGTACAGGAGCTAACGTTTTTATGGTATATTTCAAAATTAAAAATCTTTTTAAATAAATAAAAAGCTCATCTTTCTTTCTTTGTACATTTCAAAAGGATCGTTTTGAAGAAAACACATATTAAAATTAATATGATAAGGTTGATGAATAATCGGTTACTAAAAGATGTGATATTAAATATTTCTATTTAACTTAGATGGTTTCGAATAAAAAAGTTGAAAGAGTTTGGCGTAAATGTAAATAAACAACAAATATTTCCTAATTACATCCCCTTGTAGAAAAACCAACAGAAGGGAAATAATTTGAGAGTCGAGTTCAAAGTAAAAGCGAGCGTTTTCCATTTTATCCCTACATTTTGTTTTGTTTTCCCTTTTGTAAATCATGCTCGAATAGATTCAAGAAAATTAACAAGTTTCTTTGAAATAAGTGTTAAAAGGTACAATACCGAATTAATAGGTATAAACAATATTCTATTAGAAAGTACAGAGTTAAATCTTTTTGGATCAAGAACAAAATTGTGTCACTGGAATTCAACTGAAATAATACAAATATTCTGTTTTTTAGTTTAATTAAATTTTGTACTTTCATCTAGGTAACGATCTGGAAATAACAATAGAAAACTGTCTCCATTTATGTTTATGAAATTGGCTCCGGGAATTTTCCTATCTATATATGAAATCTTCGCAACCACTAGAAGCGGCGAGTAGATGTAAAAATGAGTTCATTGTTCCGAGGACATGTAATTTTTAAAATTGTAACTATACACGATAAAAAAAAAAAGGAGTAGAGCATTTACCCTTCCCCTTCTTATAATTCAGTGTAGATGTGACTTTAGAGAAAAATAGATGTCGAGGATTTTGTCCTGAAATTGATTTTTATGCACCAAACATCAAATACAGGATATGAGCTTAATGAATTTTGTTCTTTGAGAAAAAAATTGTTTGGAGTGATAGATATCTATCCTTTACTGCAGCATTAATTTCAAATCGGTACCAGATTCATAAAAATGTTATTTGGTAATTTTCTCATTTCCTGAAAATGTAGTGAATATACGACGAAAATTCCCAAGACAAATTTCGTGTACTTCTACTTAAGATTATATTTCCTTTGGGATTGGAATGCCACCGAAGCAATTTTGTGAAATTTTTTTACGTTTTACTTAAAATGTACAAACAAAAAATTGTTAAAATTGTTAATAAATATTAGAATTATTGTTTTAAATAAAATATAAGAAATGTACGATATATTTTATCCTAGAGAGACACACAACTTAAATCGGTCCGATCCGTTCCCATCCCGATCAGTGTAAAACAAGCTTTATAATAAATTTATAATACTCTCAAAACCCCAAGTATCTTTCAAGCGGAAATTCACGCAATAAGAAAGTGTGTCCAGTTCAATATTGACAAAGGATATAGAAAGCAAAGGATTATCATAATGTCTGATAGTCAAGCAGCCATTAAAGCGCTGAGTTCCTGTGTAATCAGTTCCAAAATGGTGTGGGAATGCCTAGGCAAACTTAATGAACTAGGCGAGAAGAATATAGTCACCTTACTGTGGATTCCAGGACACACTGGAATAGAAGGAAACGAAATAGCAGATGAACTAGCGAAGAGGGGGAGTGAAATACCCTTTTGGGGGCCGGAACCTTTTTGCGGAATCAGCTCCAATGTAATATTGGAAGAAATAGGTAAAGCCGAAGAAAAGAGAAGATCTGACAATTGGAAAGATCTAGTAGGGCTTAGGCAATCAAAGATTCTTCTGGGTGACTACAACCTGTTGAGATCAAATGAATGCATAAGTCAAAGCAAAACTGCACTAAGAGTTTTAACAGGAATCCTAACGGGACATTGTCGCCTGAATGGGCACCTTAAAATGCTCAAAATAGTGGAGGAGGAAGATTGTAGGTTTTGTGGAGTGGAAGAAGAATCCTCCATCCACATACTTGCGAACTGCACAGTATTTCAGAATCCTAGGGCACAGTACCTGGGAGACTACTGGATAGAAGAGGGACAGTTACCTAGGTTGAGGCCTGCAGATATCCTAAAATTCCTCCGGGAAATAGGACTAAAGGAGCTACTAGTATCTGAGACTTTCCTCAGGAACTAAGTAGAAGTAAGGGGGCACAATAGATCTTTTAGGTCTCAGTGAATGTTACCCCAAAAGACATACATACATACATACATACTCTCATTCGGTTTAAAAGTATAAACAGTTTTTTAATCTGGATAGACTGAAAATGTTGCATCTGTACTTTAGATACATGTTTGTGTGTGTGGCATACACATCGAATAGGTAATTGTTCATGCATAAACGCAAATTTGCACGTAACCCCAATTTTATTAACGTCGCCTCTACCACTCCTTCCAGGCACAACTCACTAAATACACTGATAAAATAACGTTGAATAAAATCAAAACTATTATATCCCACTTCTGAAATCGATCCAATACGTCCTCCTATTTACCACTACCAAAATTTCTTAAGACACCTCATTTGCAAGTATATTTAAAAACCTAACTTATAACAGAGTTTGATAAAATTTTCAAGATTCATTTTGGGATTCTGTATAGAACTCTTATCGAGTTCCTTTAATAGGGACAAGGGTTTAAAACCCGAAATTAGGCAGACTGGAATTGATGGGACTTTGGATTTTAATGAAAGATGAATATCTCCTTTCAAAATGATAAAGGTCGACAAATTTCGTTGGTCGTTTAATTCAAGTTCCTTGATTTCCTAAGTTATTGATCCCAATGAGTATAAATGTTGAAATTATGAAAATAATTACAGTTTATGTGAAAAATGTTAGATCGAAGATTTTTGTTAGTGTACTTGATAGTGAATGCGAGAGGGCGTTGAATTAAAACTGAATATTATGTCTATCGACAAGTTAAATTGCACGAAATTTGCAATTTAGGCGTTACGTTTAGACTTAAAAAAATTAAATAGTTAATATGAATTTAATATACGAGGGTAGAGCAAAAAATTGTATACAAAAATTCAATGAGTTCCCGAAGTAGGTGCGAATATGACCTTATCTCCATATAATAACTTGAATGTTCTATTTTTTCTTCTTCTTTTATTGTAAATAGATTTGAAAGGCATCGTAGCGAGCTGAAATAAAATTTTTTCCATTATAACCATGTCCAATCTTAATGCAATTCATTGGTTCCGTTTCTCAACACCTCGGGCGATATAATTTTATTTGCTATTTCCTCGGCTGGAATTAAACTTTTTTTACCAACAATGCCCGTAGGATAGACAATTACGTGTACGATCATTGCGTATCTTCATCTAACGCCTTCTACATTTTTATTGTATACGTAAAATCTCTTTTATTCTTTCGAAAACAAACAAATGCTTTTATACAATGAGTTTAATTAGAAAATAAATAAATTTATTACATCATACATTCCAGACGAAGTTTTTCTATTATGATCGAATCTGCAGAAGAAGTTTTCAATTACATGGGTCAGTTTTAATTAATTAATTTGTGTACCCAAACAGTTTTTAATATCGTAATATATTCTTTTTATTTGTTAACTGCGAATTTTACGACCATTCTGCATAATTCGAGCTGCAGATTTTCATTTTAATAATATACGGCGTATACGAATTATAATGGAGAATTATTATACCAAGCTTTAACTTTTTATTTAAAAAAAAAACGAGTGAGTATATTCTGCTATGATTTTTCTTGTAGGTATATATTTTTTTAAATTATTTGTACGTTAAAAATATCGTATCAAGAAATAAAAAAGAGAAATAAATCTCTACCTGGAAGAAAGATCTCCTATGATACATTACACTCGTTCTTTTTGTAATAAAACTTTTATGAGTTAGGTATATAAAGACGTACACTCATAAATTTCGGTACTTTCACCTTTTACCAACGTTATTTAGTTTTATCCCTTTTTTGTACGCCTATGGTATCTAGGACATTTCCTAATGAAGTGAAGGCGGCTAAGACTGGTAAGTTTTCCGGTCCAGAAATTGATTTTCTTTCGAACAAACTTAATGAAAATGTACTAATTGCCTTGGTAATTGTTGTAATTCGCAAAAATTTTAATTACCCCCGATGAGAGAATCTGTACAAAAGGGCGAAATATGGATGTACATAGTTTCTAGAACGATAATTAGGATTTGAATAATTAAAAAAGGGAAAAAGGCAAAGCAAAGTTCATGAAAATGCAAGTTTCTTGGTGGTGTTTATCCGCCAAACGTTCATAGATGCACAATGTTTATTTTTTCAGTATTATAATTTTTTTCTACGCCCATGTCTGTGACATTTAACAATAACGCACGTAATGAGAATCTCATAACATACATGTGCGTTTAGATAGAAAACCTTAAATTTCTTTGTTAAATCAAATTGCAATCAAATTTTTATTTACGTAATACTTTATTTGGTTTATTTACATACTTTTAATCAATTGAAAAACATAAAAGCTCTTAGTATTAGTGAAATACATTTTAGATTAAAAGAGTGATGTCCCTAAATGTCGGCAACACATTTTACAATCTCAAAAAAAGTAATTCATATTTTTGGGATAGGGGAATAAACGTTATCTCATTTATGCTGTCAATTTTGGTAACAAATTATAGTATACGAACATTTTCTCAACTTTAACTACGAATATGTCTGTTAGTAGTGAAAAAGTTGAAATTATGAGCCCTCAGAAGAAAATAGATGGGCGTAGAAAAAGTATAGTACGTTACAAGAGTTGTAATCCCATTACTTTTTCACTTCGTGCGTAATGGGTTACTTACAACTCTTGTTACGTAATATACTATTTTGTCGTACCTATATTTTTCATGTTTATTATTTTCAGTACAAGTACAAATAATATTTATCACTTGGGTTTAATGTTAATAAGACTCCGTGGCGCAACGGTAGCGCGTCTGACTCCAGATCAGAAGGTTGCGTGTTCAAATCACGTCGGGGTCAAACATTTTTTCAATTTTTTTTTTTACTTAAAAAATCAACGTTGGGAAAGTTTCTTATGAAAACAAAAATAAATCAGCAGCGTCTCTAATTTATGTTGACAAGAAATATGATAAAGAAGTTTAGGCTAAACTTCAAGGCTCTAGGCAACATTCTCTCATCCCTTACTTTTTGTCGCGAAGTACTGAACTCAGAGTTTCGACATTCCGTCTCAACTATCGACTTAAACTCGAAACGATAAAAAAAATTCTCGATTTCTCGATGAGAATTCTAAAAATAAAAATCTTAATTTATCTATAACCAATTTAACGATATTTCAACTTCCACTCGAATCATCGACATATAAAGAAAAACATATTTCGTATCCCCTTTTTCTATTTTTATTGCTTCATCCTTTTGTACGATACTTTGGAGCCGAGATTTTACGACCGCCCTTGATAAAATACAAAAACCATATTTTTGACTCGATTTTCTTTTTTCCCAATTACATGGAATGGTCTGAAAGGTTCCGTGATGTGTTAAAACACTGGTTTCTTTTTTAAACAAGTGAATATTCAACACTGTTTCACCGTCTTCACGAACAGACTGTTTTTTTAGTCAATAATCTTTTATTAAGGCAATTCCGGAAGACATAACTATGCAGTTCGTTAAAATCGGAGGCTGGTAAGAACGATCAGCCATATAAGATTTTACGGTTATGTTTCTCTGGTGACGGTCACAACTTTATCCAATCTCGTCAAATTACGGATCCATAATTTGTAATAATACTTACTCCGCCCCTGTTTTTTTAACGATTGATTTTTTTGTATGGTTTAGCAAACAATAAAAAAAATAATCCTCACTTTCAGAAGCCATAGTCGAAATTTCTTTTAGAATGAGGTAGATCGTGCTAAAACCTTCTAGAACTTCGAGGACGAGAATTAGTGTTTGAGTTTAATATCCATAAAACTGTCTGGGTAACTTGAAACAGTGTCAAACTGACTTTTAGAGAATAAATTTGAAGGGCCAAAAATATTTGCGACCCAACACCACGTAGGTACAGATTTATAAAACCGAACTCTGTTGATTACCCGACTGCTGACTAGACGGGAATCCTGTAAATCCTGCAGGAGTTTTATTAATAACAATGTAGCCAAGTTGAACGAGGATAATTAGATCGCTATCAAATTCTGGGTTTCAGGAAATTTAATTAGAAAACGAACACGGCAACCACTACTACACGTCAAAACTAGTTTTGGGAAATTAGTCGGAAAATGGAGGCCGGCCAGAAACTATAGTAAATGGAGAAAACTGATCGAAACGTCCGATCTAATACACAAGAAAAAAATTTGAAGGAACAAAAAGAATTTTTAGATACATTTCATTCGAAATATATTTCTGTTTTATACTGAAAATAAATCAACTTTTGTAAAGTAAGGTACATTTTAACAGTGTACCTAAAGATAATTATTAACAAGCGTTTCATCGTTAACTTTCGGGACAGATGTTCTAGAGTAACTATGACCTCGGTAGGTATATATATTGTCCGCATTTGCTTTCGAAAACTTTGGACAGGAAATGTGTTTAGGGAGGTTTGGATAGTTTTATTTGATAGAAACGGAATAGTTTCGAAAAGTTCCAGGTCTATTTAGACAAGAGATTAACTCCCAACTTAGAATAAAGGTGATAATTCGCTTTATCGAAGACAATATCTTGCTTGATTAACGGAAAGGATAATTAAACTATGAATAGATGGTTAGTTAGAACAGTAGAAGTTACTGAGAAAATGAAATAAGTCAACTTGCGTCTGTACTAATACTTTCTTTTTAGCATATATACTATAAATACACAAAAACATTCAAACTCACCTGAGTGAATCTGTACAGAAGAATATCATGAAGCACTTCACCTGTGTCGCTTAATTTTTTATAAACAAAAAGCGTCATATTTCACAGCAACAAAAACACTTGACGTTTTTAAATGAAAGATAAATAATGATTTGAAAATTGTTGTTACTTACCTTTAATGGTCTTTTTATGGTGACGGTTTCTATCGTTGTTGTCGGCTGCGATACGTTTCTGAAAAAAACAAAAACATTTATCTTAAAATTCAGTCCATTATTCAAATATTCTAGTCAGATTACTAATGAGAAATTAATTTTATCTAACACCTGCAACATTACATTTTATCTTAGAATATTTTTAAACGACCAGCATTTCCCAGCAAAAGTTAATTTTGCTCCTAACGTTTTCACTATTATATCGGAGCATTCAGAACAATGCTCATTTTTACCGTAATTAGATTCTTTCCACTCCATTCCCTAGGCTTTCAGTATAAAAAGTATAATGCCTGGAAGGAAGGTAGATAGAAAAATTAGGTTAGGAAATAAATCCAGCAATTCTCTTTGGGGAAATGAAAATAGATTAGAAACAAGTTTAGGTATATACCTAAGAACTTTCAAACTCTAACAATGTTATCTACTAAGTAGGTTATAATTTATTTAAATCTCTCCAAACTATCGACAACATTATTCTCAATTCATTCAATTTCTTTCAGCTTTTCGTATCTTCGTAAACATAAAAAAATACCTAAAAAACTGTGTTATTAGAGAAAATATTTAAAATAACTGACCAGGAGGTTTTTATTTAAAAAGTTTTAAGGAAACTTCGCAGTTATTCAGGAAACATATTTATCTTTTCCATTGTAAATCTAACACAAAAAAAAAGAATGTAAAGCAGCGTCTGTTTTATTCGCCTCATCCTCTCGTTGCGTGGGTGGGAACTTGTATAAAATTAAAATAGAACGAAATAAAGAGTTCATAATTCATACCACTTCTTACATTCTGCGAGAGTTTTAATTAGCATTTCATAATGAGCTTCTCGAAAAATGATTCCTAAGAACAAAAGCGCATTTCTTATTGAGATTCCTCAATTTAAAAAGAACACTTTACATACCTACAAAAGTTTGCTTTGATTTCGATTAAATAAGAACGAAAATAGTACAGGAAATAACTTTTTAATTTTACCTTTTTTTTTGATATTATAATATAATGTATTAACAATCTGCATGTAATATTAAACTATATTGAGTCTCTGAACTGCATACCGTACAATAAGTATGTATATAAAGCTTCCAACCTAAAGTTCTTTGATAACTGAAGAACTACGTTCTTGAGAGATTGGTTGCTCGACGCTTTCGAGATATTGTAACTGATCTGTGAATAATTTCCTTTCCGAGAATGAATTCCGAAGTTTCGTCGGTGCTTCAAAGGCTTGAATACTTCACTCCTTATACTTTATGTAATGCTCGTACTTGTCGAAAAGTTTCTTTGGAAATTAGGTCGGTGAGATTCGTTCGTATACAAGGATTAACAAAAACTTTCATGGTCTTTGATGATACACTAACAACGCAACGACCAAACACAAAAAATAGGAATTGAAAAAAATTCTTTAATAATAATGGACAGGCAACAGAAGTCCATCATATATTTTGTTATAGTTGTTTTTTAGCGAAACTCGAAGTATATTTCCAACTTTAGAGTGGTTTTTCTTTTTCTCTATTTCGTTTTAAAAGGATGACGTGTATGTCCCGATGAAGGACGTATGTTTTTAACAAGTAGTTTTCTTTGCCAAAAGTATCTCGAGTAGTTTCAAGTTTGACGTAAAAGCGACGACGGCAGTAAAAAACAAAAATTATATTAAAAACAAGTGCTTTAAATATTAATAAACTCACTCAAGCAGGCGATAATAAATTCATTGCTTTGTGACCCTCTTTATAAACAACTTCACATGTCATTATTTGAATTACTCTTACGGGCGAGTTCCTTCCGTTTAAACCCCCCACACCTACTTGATTTAAATTCATAAAATATTCTTTGATCTATTCACCAGACCGGAAAAGCTTGGTCACCTATACTACATTTCCAGTGGCGTACAACGACATCGATTATGTTTTAGGAGCATAACTATATAACACGAGTGCCTGGAAGTGGAAAGTAGTCCCGAAATCTTCTACGGCTTTATAGAATCAATGTAATTAAGACAAGCATAAAAATTAATAACCACATAATTAAAGATTATTCTCGACTTTAACAGCAATCCCCGTACAAAAAAAAAGAGACGCCTATGGTCTACAGCTAATCATATCGTTTATATCTCCTTTTTACGTTGACAGCGTTGTCAGGATGCAAAGCTCACTTTATGAATTGAGATATTTTGATTAAAATTATATCCACCACTGAATTTTATATTGTTTATACATGGATGTGTGTATTGAATTTCCGGCGTATATATTTCTTTCTTCGCCGCTTTAAACAAGTGTAACGTAATCAGAAAAACAAATATATCACTCATCCGCACTCTCACACTCTTAGGAATACATTTCTGGAATTTGACATGTTTCTCCACCCCTGCCAGGGTCGGATCCGCATTACCAAATAATCGAGAAGAATTTAAATTGTATAAATTACATGGAAACCATTCAATATTTGTTATAACAACAACTGCAGCTATTCCCAATAATTGGATGTCTTTAGTGTCGATTTTAAAAGAACATTCTTGACAAATCTTACAGAGGCTGCATCCGGTCCTGTGTACGAAATTTACGGTATGCCATAATTCTATTTTATGACCATTCGTGAAGGAATACTACGTTACAGAAAGCTTTATAACTCACAACTGATATTATTTTTCGGTTGGGAAAACATGAAGAGTGATTTTTTGAATAACTACACATAAATAATGAGAAGTTTCAACCGAATCCCTTTTTGGAATTGCCCATTGAAAATGAAATGCAAATAATATACAGATTTAAAAATTAATTTATTTAATTTTTGTACGCCACTGAAATCAACATCTTTTGACTGAGAATAAGGATGAGTTGCTTAATATTATAAATAATATCATTGCTTACTAATGCAACTTTTATAAATGCGACTAAAAATATCAAACACGTTTTTTATTACTCAATCACCTTTACAGAATGTCACACAACAGGTACTTTGTTTAACCTTTGTGTATTGCTAATATATGATTTTTATGTTAGGACTTTATATGTGTTTAATTAGAAATATATATAGGTAGCTTATTCCTAATATAATAATAATAAATATGTATACAGAGAAAAATCATTTCCAACACGGAAATAATGATGGGAGTTTGTTATTAAAATCCTCCTGTTAGTTAATTTAAAACGCAATTCTAAGTAAACTAATGAGTAAGTGGCGACTTTGATGATTCAACCTGTACAAGTTGAATTAAGTGACATTTAAATGGTTGACCTACAAAATTAACTAAATCCGTTCGAAATATCAAGATATAAGTAGGTATTTAGATAAAATCTATATAACAATAAATAAAAAAAACTATTTATCTCAACAAATACCAAAATTAGTAAGTAAAAACTCATTGCACCCTTAAATTTTGCAACTAAATATATAGGTAGGTACCTAGTGTTTTTACTTTGCTTTCTAATCACTCCTATAGAAATTAAAGACTTCATATATTTCAAAATTGAGTATTTATCTGAAGATTATCATGTTATTAACTTCATGGAGTTATCTTTGTAAATCTTGGGATACATTTTATTATTATTGGTCAGGTAAAAAGTATCAGCGAGAAGCTAGCTCCTGGCTCCTAGCGAGGGAAATTGATCTGGCAACACCGCTCAACCGTCGATCGGACTCACCAGTTACGGGGGGAGTATGCAATTGAAGCAATTTAAGTGTGATAATTTGTAGGAGTAAAGTTTTTTATTAGTCAGAACAAACCCTCTGGATGAAAAAATATAAAAAACAAATTAATTGAGAAAAAATCTATTTTGCTACTGTAATAATACCGTAATAATATCGATATAACTATGAATTTTTGAAGAAAAATTACAACTTTCTTTTTAGTACTGCAAAGCCATATAAGGATGTACCTCGTTTAAATTTTGCACAGAGGTTGATAATGTAATAATTTTTCATATTCCATATCCAAAACTCACTGACAAACGTTACGAGGGTCGAAAAAATTGAATATTAAGGCATTTTTAAAAAAATTCAAACTTTCTTTTCATCACTGCAAAGCCATATATCGATGTACCTCGTTTAAATTTCGCACAGAGGTTGATAATGTAATAGTCTTTCATATTTCATGTTCAAAATTCGCTGACAAACGTTACGAGGGTTGAAAAAATTGAATATTAGGGCATTTTAAAAAAAATTCAAACTTTCTTTTTATTACTGCAAAGCCATATATCGATGTACCTCGTTTAAATTTCGCACAGAGGTTGATAATGTAATAATTTTTCATATTCCATATCCAAAATTCGCTGACAAACGTTACGAGGGTCGAAAAAATTGAATATTAAGCCATTTTAAAAAAAATTAAAACTTTCTTTTTAGTACTGCAAAGCCATATATCGATGTACCTCGTTTAAATTTCGCACAGAGGTTGATAATGTAATAATTTTTCATATTCCATATCCAAAACTCGCTGACAAACGTTACGAGGGTCGAAAAAATTGAATATTAAGCCATTTTAAAAAAAATTACAACTTTCTTTTCATCACTGCAAAGCCATATATCGATGTACCTCGTTTAAATTGCGCACAGAGGTTGATAATGTAATAGTCTTTCATATTTCATGTTCAAAATTCGCTGACAAACGTTACGAGGGTCGAAAAAATTGAATATTAGGGCATTTTAAAAAAAATTCAAACTTTCTTTTTATTACTGCAAAGCCATAAATCGATGTACCTCGTTTAAATTATGCACAGAGATTAACAATGTAATAGTCTTTTATATTCCATATCCAAAACTCGCTGACAAACGTTACGAGGGTCGAAAAAATTGAATATTAAGGCAATTTTGAAAAAAATGAAAACTTTCTTTTTATTACTGCAAAGCCATAAATCGATGTACCTCGTTTAAATTATGCACAGAGATTAACAATGTAATAGTCTTTTATATTCCATATCCAAAACTCGCTGACAAACGTTACGAGGGTCGAAAAAATTGAATGTTAAGCCATTTTAAAAAAAATTAAAACTTTCTTTTTAATACTGCAAAGCCATATATCGATGTACCTCGTTTAAATTTTGCACAGAGGTTGATAATGTAATAATTTTTCATATTCCATATCCAAAACTCGCTGACAAACGTTACGAGGGTCGAAAAAATTGAATATTAAGCCATTTTAAAAAAAATTACAACTTTCTTTTCATCACTGCAAAGCCATATATCGATGTACCTCGTTTAAATTTCGCACAGAGGTTGATAATGTAATAGTCTTTCATATTTCATGTTCAAAATTCGCTGACAAACGTTACGAGGGTCGAAAAAATTGAATATTAGGGCATTTTAAAAAAAATTCAAACTTTCTTTTTATTACTGCAAAGCCATAAATCGATGTACCTCGTTTAAATTATGCACAGAGATTAACAATGTAATAGTCTTTTATATTCCATATCCAAAACTCGCTGACAAACGTTACGAGGGTCGAAAAAATTGAATATTAAGGCAATTTTGAAAAAAATTAGAACTTTCTTTTTATTACTGCAAAGCCATAAATCGATGTACCTCGTTTAAATTATGCACAGAGATTAACAATGTAATAGTCTTTTATATTCCATATCCAAAACTCGCTGACAAACGTTACGAGGGTCGAAAAAATTGAATATTAAGCCATTTTAAAAAAAATTACAACTTTCTTTTCATCACTGCAAAGCCATATATCGATGTACCTCGTTTAAATTTCGCACAGAGGTTGATAATGTAATAGTCTTTCATATTTCATGTTCAAAATTCGCTGACAAACGTTACGAGGGTCGAAAAAATTGAATATTAAGCCATTTTAAAAAAAATTACAACTTTCTTTTCATCACTGCAAAGCCATATATCGATGTACCTCGTTTAAATTTCGCACAGAGGTTGATAATGTAATAGTCTTTCATATTTCATGTTCAAAATTCGCTGACAAACGTTACGAGGGTTGAAAAAATTGAATATTAGGGCATTTTAAAAAAAATTCAAACTTTCTTTTTATTACTGCAAAGCCATATATCAATGTACCTCGTTTATATTTCGCACAGAGGTTGATAATGTAATAATTTTTCATATTCCATATCCAAAACTCGCTGACAAACGTTACGAGGGTCGAAAAAATTGAATATTAAGCCATTTTAAAAAAAATTACAACTTTCTTTTCATCACTGCAAAGCCATATATCGATGTACCTCGTTTAAATTTCGCACAGAGGTTGATAATGTAATAGTCTTTCATATTTCATGTTCAAAATTCGCTGACAAACGTTACGAGGGTCGAAAAAATTGAATATTAGGGCATTTTAAAAAAAATTCAAACTTTCTTTTTATTACTGCAAAGCCATATATCGATGTACCTCGTTTAAATTATGCGCAGAGATTAACAATGTAATAGTCTTTTATATTCCATATCCAAAACTCGCTGACAAACGTTACGAGGGTCGAAAAAATTGAATATTAAGCCATTTTAAAAAAAATGAAAACTTTCTTTATATTACTGCAAAGCCATAAATCGATGTACCTCGTTTAAATTATGCACAGAGATTAACAATGTAATAGTCTTTCATATTTCATGTTCAAAATTCGCTGACAAACGTTACGAGGGTCGAAAAAAATTGAATATTAAGCCATTTTAAAAAAAATTACAACTTTCTTTTCATCACTGCAAAGCCATATATCGATGTACCTCGTTTAAATTTCGCACAGAGGTTGATAATGTAATAGTCTTTCATATTTCATGTTCAAAATTCGCTGACAAACGTTACGAGGGTCGAAAAAATTGAATATTAGGGCATTTTAAAAAAAATTCAAACTTTCTTTTTATTACTGCAAAGCCATAAATCGATGTACCTCGTTTAAATTATGCACAGAGATTAACAATGTAATAGTCTTTTATATTCCATATCCAAAACTCGCTGACAAACGTTACGAGGGTCGAAAAAATTGAATATTAAGGCAATTTTGAAAAAAATTAAAACTTTCTTTTTATTACTGCAAAGCCATAAATCGATGTACCTCGTTTAAATTATGCACAGAGATTAACAATGTAATAGTCTTTTATATTCCATATCCAAAACTCGCTGACAAACGTTACGAGGGTCGAAAAAATTGAATATTAGGGCATTTTAAAAAAAATTCAAACTTTCTTTTTATTACTGCAAAGCCATAAATCGATGTACCTCGTTTAAATTTCGCACAGAGGTTGATAATGTAATAGTCTTTCATATTTCATGTTCAAAATTCGCTGACAAACGTTACGAGGGTCGAAAAAATTGAATATTAGGGCATTTTAAAAAAAATTCAAACTTTCTTTTTATTACTGCAAAGCCATAAATCGATGTACCTCGTTTAAATTATGCACAGAGATTAACAATGTAATAGTCTTTTATATTCCATATCCAAAACTCGCTGACAAACGTTACGAGGGTCGAAAAAATTGAATATTAAGGCAATTTTGAAAAAAATTAAAACTTTCTTTTTATTACTGCAAAGCCATAAATCGATGTACCTCGTTTAAATTTCGCACAGAGGTTGATAATGTAATAATTTTTCATATTCCATATCCAAAACTCGCTGACAAACGTTACGAGGGTCGAAAAAATTGAATATTAAGCCATTTTAAAAAAAATTAAAACTTTCTTTTTAGTACTGCAAAGCCATATATCGATGTACCTCGTTTATATTTCGCACAGAGGTTGATAATGTAATAATTTTTCATATTCCATATCCAAAACTCGCTGACAAACGTTACGAGGGTCGAAAAAATTGAATATTAAGCCATTTTAAAAAAAATGAAAACTTTCTTTATATTACTGCAAAGCCATAAATCGATGTACCTCGTTTAAATTATGCACAGAGATTAACAATGTAATAGTCTTTCATATTTCATGTTCAAAATTCGCTGACAAACGTTACGAGGGTCGAAAAAATTGAATATTAAGGCAATTTTGAAAAAAATTAAAACTTTCTTTTTATTACTGCAAAGCCATAAATCGATGTACCTCGTTTAAATTTCGCACAGAGGTTGATAATGTAATAATTTTTCATATTCCATATCCAAAACTCGCTGACAAACGTTACGAGGGTCGAAAAAATTGAATATTAAGCCATTTTAAAAAAAATTAAAACTTTCTTTTTAGTACTGCAAAGCCATATATCGATGTACCTCGTTTATATTTCGCACAGAGGTTGATAATGTAATAATTTTTCATATTCCATATCCAAAACTCGCTGACAAACGTTACGAGGGTCGAAAAAATTGAATATTAAGCCATTTTAAAAAAAATGAAAACTTTCTTTATATTACTGCAAAGCCATAAATCGATGTACCTCGTTTAAATTATGCACAGAGATTAACAATGTAATAGTCTTTCATATTTCATGTTCAAAATTCGCTGACAAACGTTACGAGGGTCGAAAAAAATTGAATATTAAGCCATTTTAAAAAAAATTACAACTTTCTTTTCATCACTGCAAAGCCATATATCGATGTACCTCGTTTAAATTTCGCACAGAGGTTGATAATGTAATAGTCTTTCATATTTCATGTTCAAAATTCGCTGACAAACGTTACGAGGGTCGAAAAAATTGAATATTAGGGCATTTTAAAAAAAATTCAAACTTTCTTTTTATTACTGCAAAGCCATAAATCGATGTACCTCGTTTAAATTATGCACAGAGATTAACAATGTAATAGTCTTTTATATTCCATATCCAAAACTCGCTGACAAACGTTACGAGGGTCGAAAAAATTGAATATTAAGGCAATTTTGAAAAAAATTAAAACTTTCTTTTTATTACTGCAAAGCCATATATCGATGTACCTCGTTTAAATTTCGCACAGAGGTTGATAATGTAATAATTTTTCATATTCCATATCCAAAACTCGCTGACAAACGTTACGAGGGTCGAAAAAATTGAATTTTAAGCCATTTTAAAAAAAATTACAACTTTCTTTTCATCACTGCAAAGCCATATATCGATGTACCTCGTTTAAATTTCGCACAGAGGTTGATAATGTAATAGTCTTTCATATTTCATGTTCAAAATTCGCTGACAAACGTTACGAGGGTTGAAAAAATTGAATATTAGGGCATTTTAAAAAAAATTCAAACTTTCTTTTTATTACTGCAAAGCCATATATCAATGTACCTCGTTTATATTTCGCACAGAGGTTGATAATGTAATAATTTTTCATATTCCATATCCAAAACTCGCTGACAAACGTTACGAGGGTCGAAAAAATTGAATATTAAGCCATTTTAAAAAAAATTACAACTTTCTTTTCATCACTGCAAAGCCATATATCGATGTACCTCGTTTAAATTTCGCACAGAGGTTGATAATGTAATAGTCTTTCATATTTCATGTTCAAAATTCGCTGACAAACGTTACGAGGGTCGAAAAAATTGAATATTAGGGCATTTTAAAAAAAATTCAAACTTTCTTTTTATTACTGCAAAGCCATATATCGATGTACCTCGTTTAAATTATGCGCAGAGATTAACAATGTAATAGTCTTTTATATTCCATATCCAAAACTCGCTGACAAACGTTACGAGGGTCGAAAAAATTGAATATTAAGCCATTTTAAAAAAAATGAAAACTTTCTTTATATTACTGCAAAGCCATAAATCGATGTACCTCGTTTAAATTATGCACAGAGATTAACAATGTAATAGTCTTTCATATTTCATGTTCAAAATTCGCTGACAAACGTTACGAGGGTCGAAAAAAATTGAATATTAAGCCATTTTAAAAAAAATTACAACTTTCTTTTCATCACTGCAAAGCCATATATCGATGTACCTCGTTTAAATTTCGCACAGAGGTTGATAATGTAATAGTCTTTCATATTTCATGTTCAAAATTCGCTGACAAACGTTACGAGGGTCGAAAAAATTGAATATTAGGGCATTTTAAAAAAAATTCAAACTTTCTTTTTATTACTGCAAAGCCATAAATCGATGTACCTCGTTTAAATTATGCACAGAGATTAACAATGTAATAGTCTTTTATATTCCATATCCAAAACTCGCTGACAAACGTTACGAGGGTCGAAAAAATTGAATATTAAGGCAATTTTGAAAAAAATTAAAACTTTCTTTTTATTACTGCAAAGCCATAAATCGATGTACCTCGTTTAAATTATGCACAGAGATTAACAATGTAATAGTCTTTTATATTCCATATCCAAAACTCGCTGACAAACGTTACGAGGGTCGAAAAAATTGAATATTAGGGCATTTTAAAAAAAATTCAAACTTTCTTTTTATTACTGCAAAGCCATAAATCGATGTACCTCGTTTAAATTTCGCACAGAGGTTGATAATGTAATAGTCTTTCATATTTCATGTTCAAAATTCGCTGACAAACGTTACGAGGGTCGAAAAAATTGAATATTAGGGCATTTTAAAAAAAATTCAAACTTTCTTTTTATTACTGCAAAGCCATAAATCGATGTACCTCGTTTAAATTATGCACAGAGATTAACAATGTAATAGTCTTTTATATTCCATATCCAAAACTCGCTGACAAACGTTACGAGGGTCGAAAAAATTGAATATTAAGGCAATTTTGAAAAAAATTAAAACTTTCTTTTTATTACTGCAAAGCCATAAATCGATGTACCTCGTTTAAATTTCGCACAGAGGTTGATAATGTAATAATTTTTCATATTCCATATCCAAAACTCGCTGACAAACGTTACGAGGGTCGAAAAAATTGAATATTAAGCCATTTTAAAAAAAATTAAAACTTTCTTTTTAGTACTGCAAAGCCATATATCGATGTACCTCGTTTATATTTCGCACAGAGGTTGATAATGTAATAATTTTTCATATTCCATATCCAAAACTCGCTGACAAACGTTACGAGGGTCGAAAAAATTGAATATTAAGCCATTTTAAAAAAAATGAAAACTTTCTTTATATTACTGCAAAGCCATAAATCGATGTACCTCGTTTAAATTATGCACAGAGATTAACAATGTAATAGTCTTTCATATTTCATGTTCAAAATTCGCTGACAAACGTTACGAGGGTCGAAAAAATTGAATATTAAGGCAATTTTGAAAAAAATTAAAACTTTCTTTTTATTACTGCAAAGCCATAAATCGATGTACCTCGTTTAAATTTCGCACAGAGGTTGATAATGTAATAATTTTTCATATTCCATATCCAAAACTCGCTGACAAACGTTACGAGGGTCGAAAAAATTGAATATTAAGCCATTTTAAAAAAAATTAAAACTTTCTTTTTAGTACTGCAAAGCCATATATCGATGTACCTCGTTTATATTTCGCACAGAGGTTGATAATGTAATAATTTTTCATATTCCATATCCAAAACTCGCTGACAAACGTTACGAGGGTCGAAAAAATTGAATATTAAGCCATTTTAAAAAAAATGAAAACTTTCTTTATATTACTGCAAAGCCATAAATCGATGTACCTCGTTTAAATTATGCACAGAGATTAACAATGTAATAGTCTTTCATATTTCATGTTCAAAATTCGCTGACAAACGTTACGAGGGTCGAAAAAAATTGAATATTAAGCCATTTTAAAAAAAATTACAACTTTCTTTTCATCACTGCAAAGCCATATATCGATGTACCTCGTTTAAATTTCGCACAGAGGTTGATAATGTAATAGTCTTTCATATTTCATGTTCAAAATTCGCTGACAAACGTTACGAGGGTCGAAAAAATTGAATATTAGGGCATTTTAAAAAAAATTCAAACTTTCTTTTTATTACTGCAAAGCCATAAATCGATGTACCTCGTTTAAATTATGCACAGAGATTAACAATGTAATAGTCTTTTATATTCCATATCCAAAACTCGCTGACAAACGTTACGAGGGTCGAAAAAATTGAATATTAAGGCAATTTTGAAAAAAATTAAAACTTTCTTTTTATTACTGCAAAGCCATATATCGATGTACCTCGTTTAAATTTCGCACAGAGGTTGATAATGTAATAATTTTTCATATTCCATATCCAAAACTCGCTGACAAACGTTACGAGGGTCGAAAAAATTGAATATTAAGCCATTTTAAAAAAAATTAAAACTTTCTTTTTAGTACTGCAAAGCCATATATCGATGTACCTCGTTTATATTTCGCACAGAGGTTGATAATGTAATAATTTTTCATATTCCATATCCAAAACTCGCTGACAAACGTTACGAGGGTCGAAAAAATTGAATATTAAGCCATTTTAAAAAAAATTACAACTTTCTTTTCATCACTGCAAAGCCATATATCGATGTACCTCGTTTAAATTTCGCACAGAGGTTGATAATGTAATAGTCTTTCATATTTCATGTTCAAAATTCGCTGACAAACGTTACGAGGGTCGAAAAAATTGAATATTAGGGCATTTTAAAAAAAATTCAAACTTTCTTTTTATTACTGCAAAGCCATAAATCGATGTACCTCGTTTAAATTATGCACAGAGATTAACAATGTAATAGTCTTTTATATTCCATATCCAAAACTCGCTGACAAACGTTACGAGGGTCGAAAAAATTGAATATTAAGGCAATTTTGAAAAAAATTAAAACTTTCTTTTTATTACTGCAAAGCCATAAATCGATGTACCTCGTTTAAATTATGCACAGAGATTAACAATGTAATAGTCTTTTATATTCCATATCCAAAACTCGCTGACAAACGTTACGAGGGTCGAAAAAATTGAATATTAGGGCATTTTAAAAAAAATTCAAACTTTCTTTTTATTACTGCAAAGCCATAAATCGATGTACCTCGTTTAAATTTCGCACAGAGGTTGATAATGTAATAGTCTTTCATATTTCATGTTCAAAATTCGCTGACAAACGTTACGAGGGTCGAAAAAATTGAATATTAGGGCATTTTAAAAAAAATTCAAACTTTCTTTTTATTACTGCAAAGCCATAAATCGATGTACCTCGTTTAAATTATGCACAGAGATTAACAATGTAATAGTCTTTTATATTCCATATCCAAAACTCGCTGACAAACGTTACGAGGGTCGAAAAAATTGAATATTAGGGCATTTTAAAAAAAATTCAAACTTTCTTTTTATTACTGCAAAGCCATAAATCGATGTACCTCGTTTAAATTATGCACAGAGATTAACAATGTAATAGTCTTTTATATTCCATATCCAAAACTCGCTGACAAACGTTACGAGGGTCGAAAAAATTGAATATTAAGGCAATTTTGAAAAAAATTAAAACTTTCTTTTTATTACTGCAAAGCCATAAATCGATGTACCTCGTTTAAATTTCGCACAGAGGTTGATAATGTAATAATTTTTCATATTCCATATCCAAAACTCGCTGACAAACGTTACGAGGGTCGAAAAAATTGAATATTAAGCCATTTTAAAAAAAATTAAAACTTTCTTTTTAGTACTGCAAAGCCATATATCGATGTACCTCGTTTATATTTCGCACAGAGGTTGATAATGTAATAATTTTTCATATTCCATATCCAAAACTCGCTGACAAACGTTACGAGGGTCGAAAAAATTGAATATTAAGCCATTTTAAAAAAAATGAAAACTTTCTTTATATTACTGCAAAGCCATAAATCGATGTACCTCGTTTAAATTATGCACAGAGATTAACAATGTAATAGTCTTTCATATTTCATGTTCAAAATTCGCTGACAAACGTTACGAGGGTCGAAAAAAATTGAATATTAAGCCATTTTAAAAAAAATTACAACTTTCTTTTCATCACTGCAAAGCCATATATCGATGTACCTCGTTTAAATTTCGCACAGAGGTTGATAATGTAATAGTCTTTCATATTTCATGTTCAAAATTCGCTGACAAACGTTACGAGGGTCGAAAAAATTGAATATTAGGGCATTTTAAAAAAAATTCAAACTTTCTTTTTATTACTGCAAAGCCATAAATCGATGTACCTCGTTTAAATTATGCACAGAGATTAACAATGTAATAGTCTTTTATATTCCATATCCAAAACTCGCTGACAAACGTTACGAGGGTCGAAAAAATTGAATATTAAGGCAATTTTGAAAAAAATTAAAACTTTCTTTTTATTACTGCAAAGCCATAAATCGATGTACCTCGTTTAAATTTCGCACAGAGGTTGATAATGTAATAATTTTTCATATTCCATATCCAAAACTCGCTGACAAACGTTACGAGGGTCGAAAAAATTGAATATTAAGCCATTTTAAAAAAAATTAAAACTTTCTTTTTAGTACTGCAAAGCCATATATCGATGTACCTCGTTTATATTTCGCACAGAGGTTGATAATGTAATAATTTTTCATATTCCATATCCAAAACTCGCTGACAAACGTTACGAGGGTCGAAAAAATTGAATATTAAGCCATTTTAAAAAAAATGAAAACTTTCTTTATATTACTGCAAAGCCATAAATCGATGTACCTCGTTTAAATTATGCACAGAGATTAACAATGTAATAGTCTTTCATATTTCATGTTCAAAATTCGCTGACAAACGTTACGAGGGTCGAAAAAAATTGAATATTAAGCCATTTTAAAAAAAATTACAACTTTCTTTTCATCACTGCAAAGCCATATATCGATGTACCTCGTTTAAATTTCGCACAGAGGTTGATAATGTAATAGTCTTTCATATTTCATGTTCAAAATTCGCTGACAAACGTTACGAGGGTCGAAAAAATTGAATATTAGGGCATTTTAAAAAAAATTCAAACTTTCTTTTTATTACTGCAAAGCCATAAATCGATGTACCTCGTTTAAATTATGCACAGAGATTAACAATGTAATAGTCTTTTATATTCCATATCCAAAACTCGCTGACAAACGTTACGAGGGTCGAAAAAATTGAATATTAAGGCAATTTTGAAAAAAATTAAAACTTTCTTTTTATTACTGCAAAGCCATATATCGATGTACCTCGTTTAAATTTCGCACAGAGGTTGATAATGTAATAATTTTTCATATTCCATATCCAAAACTCGCTGACAAACGTTACGAGGGTCGAAAAAATTGAATATTAAGCCATTTTAAAAAAAATTAAAACTTTCTTTTTAGTACTGCAAAGCCATATATCGATGTACCTCGTTTATATTTCGCACAGAGGTTGATAATGTAATAATTTTTCATATTCCATATCCAAAACTCGCTGACAAACGTTACGAGGGTCGAAAAAATTGAATATTAAGCCATTTTAAAAAAAATTACAACTTTCTTTTCATCACTGCAAAGCCATATATCGATGTACCTCGTTTAAATTTCGCACAGAGGTTGATAATGTAATAGTCTTTCATATTTCATGTTCAAAATTCGCTGACAAACGTTACGAGGGTCGAAAAAATTGAATATTAGGGCATTTTAAAAAAAATTCAAACTTTCTTTTTATTACTGCAAAGCCATAAATCGATGTACCTCGTTTAAATTATGCACAGAGATTAACAATGTAATAGTCTTTTATATTCCATATCCAAAACTCGCTGACAAACGTTACGAGGGTCGAAAAAATTGAATATTAAGGCAATTTTGAAAAAAATTAAAACTTTCTTTTTATTACTGCAAAGCCATAAATCGATGTACCTCGTTTAAATTATGCACAGAGATTAACAATGTAATAGTCTTTTATATTCCATATCCAAAACTCGCTGACAAACGTTACGAGGGTCGAAAAAATTGAATATTAGGGCATTTTAAAAAAAATTCAAACTTTCTTTTTATTACTGCAAAGCCATAAATCGATGTACCTCGTTTAAATTTCGCACAGAGGTTGATAATGTAATAGTCTTTCATATTTCATGTTCAAAATTCGCTGACAAACGTTACGAGGGTCGAAAAAATTGAATATTAGGGCATTTTAAAAAAAATTCAAACTTTCTTTTTATTACTGCAAAGCCATAAATCGATGTACCTCGTTTAAATTATGCACAGAGATTAACAATGTAATAGTCTTTTATATTCCATATCCAAAACTCGCTGACAAACGTTACGAGGGTCGAAAAAATTGAATATTAAGCCATTTCAAAAAAGTCAGTTTAAAAATATCCTCGTTTCCACATCACCCAGGAGGTAGAGGATTCGATGCGTTTTTTTTTAGGTGGTTTCCCCCCAATAGGCCTAATCCACAGTAATAAAAAATACTCTTTTGTTTGGGACGTTATACCATACTATCCAACCAAAAAATTTATGTATAAAGAATTGTAATTCTTATTCCACTTCCTTTGAATATGAAACGGATCATCGCGAGCACTACAGCCCAGGATTTTCGGTCCCTGCCACATGCAATTTTTGGTAAAGATATCATCTTCACGAAATTGCTTGTGGCGTGGACTTTCATCGCTGTTAGTGTCTTGAAAATCATTTCATATTCTGGTTTTTCGAAATACATATCTTTTGTGATCAGATAGTATATGTAGCGGTCTCCATCCAATAGCACGGCTACATCGCCCACATTTTTCTTTTGTCTTCTCAAGCCATCAACGTTATTGAATGTGTTTCTAAAAAAAATTCCAAAGGTTTTACCATTGTTCAGTTGACATGAGACCTAAGCATTGTAAAAAGAGCGAAGCGCTACAACAGCAGTTGATCGAGAAATGTAGGTTTCGACATTTAATCAAAATTCAAATCGTATTTTAAGCAGGAAAAATAATAAGAACTTCATACTGATAAAAAGGGTCAGTGACATAGACTTACCGAAATCGGAGGGCGATACCTTTGGACATTCTGAAGTCCCTCGACACACAATGTCCTATGCAACCGTTGCTATGGAATAAATCTCCACGGATTATATTTATGTGGAAAGTGGGGATTTTTTTAGTTTCAAATTGCCTCCAAAATTTATAGTAGTCCCTAAAGAAAATTACGATACTAAATATTTACAAAGACGAATATATTTTTTTCATTTCATACTTACGTTTATTTATGGTACATAAAGTGAAACATGAACATCCTAGTACTTTAATGTGAACTCTTAAATTCCTAGGTGTTTAAAATTCTATCAACTAATTTTGTTTTCATACTACTTAATTCCGTCTTCCTTTTTCGTTCATTTTCATCTGGTTTATATTGGTAATTAAGACTTGTATTGAAATTGAAATAGCTAATTTAGCGAAAAAATCATGAAATCTAAACCAAAATATTTCACTCCCAAAAATATAACAACTTTTTTCGTCGACAGTGCGTTTTTGAGCTGATTTAAAATGTACACAAAATAATTAATTAATGACCCCTAGTAATGAACGATTTTCTATTAATATACGATTTTCCTATAGGCAACCTACAGTCATGTCGAAAATATTAGTTTTTGAAGATAGGGAAAACACTTGTTGCTTAAATAACTATACATCTTAAAGAACGTAAATTGTCTTAAAAAACGGATGAAACTATAAAAATGCATGGTACCTAGTCAATCTGTAAACTTTATCAAACGATCCAGATGATTGGTGATAGCATGCAATAATGCTTGGAGACTGGATAGGTGATGGTTTGAAATGTCGGCCATATGCACAACATAGGAGTAACTCAAACTCTACTCAAAATTCATTATTATAATTTGAGCAGTATCATGACTTTTTTTTAAATATAGTTCAACTATTACAGTATGAAATAAAACTATATTTAGCTCATACCACCGAATATTAATAACACTAATTAAAAAAAATTCTATAGTTACCAATTCATACTTTCATTAATAATTAATTCTGAAGATGCTAATTTAAAAAAAGCATGTCACATAATGTTCAAATATATCTACAACTGAAATTCCATACGTTATCTAATTTTAAATACATTTATTCAAATACATGTTGACCAGACCTTGTACAATTTATGTTTTAATGTGTATGTCACAATTTTTACGAGGAAGCCTCGTATTCGTACAATCGCACGTGCTCTCTAACAGATAATTTATTGACGCCGGCTAGCCTTTATCTACACCACATTAAAGAAAAAAAGCCGAGTGACAAGCATTTTCGGCCTAGATAGTCTTAACGACTAATTCCTACTTTCAAACTTCACTTTTCGTTCTTCATAAATAAATAACTATCAATGTATACTGATACTTACATTTTAAAGGCAAGGGATTTAAAATTGGAAAAATACACGTGTTATTACTAACAAGAACAAGTAGAGATGCAAATATATTTTAAGGAGAAAGATTCAAATCCCACAAAGAGGGCGTCGCAAATCCTTTGTTTCACCAATCGATCACTTATTTGTATCTCATCAGTTTTCCATCGGAAAAAAGAGACAGACTATCGATTTTTCTATTAGTATGCTACAAATCCGAAAAGTGGATCGATACATGTAGTGCGTCTGAGATAGATAGAACAGAGACGGAGAATTGGACTGAATGTGCATCTAATTCTCATTTCTGATTGCTCTATTTTCAATACTCGCGCCTTTTTAAATTCATAACCCCGCCTGTAATGGCACATTATGTCCTTTTATTTTCAATGGAAATCTGATGAGACAGAAGTTATTGACGAAAAAAAAACCGTTAGCATACTAGAATCAAGAAGCACTGATTGCGTTTTTCAAATTATCTCTATCTTATCGGTTTTCCATCGAAACAAAAAGGATAGAATGTGTTGAAAAACATGCAAATTAATAACGAAATGAACACCAGCAAAAACCTTTCCCGCACTCGCCATTAGATTTTTAGAATTTGTGAGGTGTGGTGTCCAGTGAAACAAAGCGACTTTTTTTGGATTATTGGATAATTGTCAGGCAAACCTAAAAATCTTTTTATATATAATCACTGCATGTTTCTCAATTAACCTTATCTTACATAGATTTAACATTCATCTTCCGTAGAAATTGTTGATTGATATTTATAAATTCGCTTACCTACAAGTATTTAAAGTAACAAACAAATAATTTTAACTATTTTATATACGTACACTGTACAGCCACTAGTTTTCGTTTATGCATTTTATGGTACTCGTATGAGTGAAATCGTTTCTTACCGATAACTTTAAAGTTGAGTTTGCAATATGCCCCGAAAAACTATTATTGATTGTAAAAAACTTTCGGAGTGTCTTTTACAACAGGTACCTGGTGCCTCTTATGAGTATTTTTCGGAATTGAAAATTGATAATGAGATATTAGTGAAAACTTGCCAGCTATATTTTAAAAATTCCTCAACTTGTAATATTTACAAAATCCAACGGATTCTTAATAGAAACACTGGCAATATCAAACAATTTTTTCTTGAAAACAATAATCCGGAACGTATATTAGATCCCGAAATAGAAAAAATTTTATGCTTTGTAAACAATCACTCATCGTTTGTCTTGAATGATTTGCTCGGTGGGTACTATTCATCCAATGGAGTGTATGGCTCCTTGTGTGCATATTTAGGCATACGTAATTTGAAGAAAAATCGTTTTAGGCTAAAACTAAAATGGTTACGCAATATGCCCAAATTAAATAGCAAAGAGATCACCCCAGGCATTTGTGAAAGTAGTTGTTTATCTAATGATAGTTTGAACAATTCTTGCACGGAGTCTAATCACGTTTCCGACAACTCCAGTGCTACCAGCGAAATCTTGGATTATGTTCAAAATAATAGTTATGTTGATGAAGAAGTGCAACAAGTAGCTTCATTCGATAATTCTAATAGTAAACAGTATTTCGAAGACAACACTAGTGTCACAGATATTTTAAATGTTACCCCACCAAATTCCCAAGATATCCCTATTTCAATAAGGAATCTATACTTCGAAAAAAGCGATGAGCCTCCTAAAGAAATTGAAAATGCTATGGATGCTGGTTCCAGAACTGTGAGGAAAAATTTCAATTTTAGTAATTGCGCATTTTACGAGGGTTCTTTTAAAATGTCATCGCAAGAATTTTCGGATATAAATGTTAATGGTAAATTGCACAAATATTATACCACCATACGCCATAAATTTAAAAATATCAATAGTGCCTGCGTGTTACATTTTAAGAAATCGTTTTCTGATAAATACAAAACAGTATTCACTATATATGCTTACTGTAGTCATAAACAGTGCAAAACTTTCGTTATTCGTCTTCGAAGACAACACTCGGATATTGTCGGTAGTGTTCATAGCTCATTTCGCGGTATTTGCCATAATCCAAATGATAAATATACGACATACGTCCGTGCGCACGAGCGGCAATTATTATCAACTAAATTAATTTCATCCACCTCTTCTTCTGTTCGTATGACAGATATTAATTCTACACCAAGTAGCGAAATAGTCAATGGAAATCTGGGAAATATCAAGTCTCTAGTGGTCTACAGGAAAATAAAGTCAGAAGCTATGTCGCAGTTGGATAGAGATGAAGATGACTATATGGATCTACGATTAATGAAGAAGGAACACCCTGAATATATTTTAAGACTAATCGACGATTTTGCAGTATATGTATGTAGCAGAGAACAGCTGTTTATACTACAAGCAGCCAATATGAAGGAACCCTGTGTAACTTTACACTTAGACGCGACGGGAAGTTTAGTCAGGTATCCCGACAAAGACAAGAAGAAACGCATTTTTTATTATGCGGCGGTTATCCACATACCTGAAAACAAATTTATATGCCCAATCTTCGAAATGGTTACTGATCAACACGATGCACGGAGTATCGGTTATTGGTTAGAATATATCAAAGACTATGCCACCCTCAATAATCAGAAATGGCCCCCTTTTTCTACAGTTGTGACGGATTTTAGTTTCGCGCTGATGAACGCGGTTATACGCCAGTTAATTGGCATGGAATCATTGACTGATTATATTAATCTATGTTTCGATTTATGTACCCTATCTACGAACCCAAAGAAACCATCAATTTTTTTGAAAATATGTTGTTGTCATTTCGTAAAAATAATTGTTAATGATGTTAATAAACTTGTGAGCAATCGGAAACATAAATTTTTTTTTAAAACTATTTTGGCATCATTATTTTCTGTTAGTAATCTCGAAGAGGTGGGAAAGTGGTTCAAAAACTTAGTAATTTTGTGCTTATCAAAATTTAAATCCAAAGAAGTGGAATACAGTTTGTCACTTCTAGTTTCCGATAATAATGAAAATTATGATTTCGATGAAATAAATGTCAATGTTGAAGAGAAAGCCAACACCAATTTTGAGAATAGCAATTTTTATAAATATTTCAAAAACATTTTTGATAATTTTGTTGAACCCAGCTGTATTACTGGAATAAAAAACGAGTATTTTTATCCAGAATTAATAAATATAATATTAAAAAAATTTTTGCCTTTCCTTCCTCTATGGTCTAACGTCATCAGCGATCATAGTAAAGAAAGATTTAGTAACGCGCCGGTAGAGAATTGGTTTGGACAGTTGAAAAATAATTTTCGGTTACCACGTAATCAAAAATGTAGTAGATTCATACGGGCATCTCGGGAAATTGTGTTAGCTAAATATAGAGAAATTAAATTGAACATTCCAAAATCAGGGTGTGCTAGGGGCATCAAACGGAAATTGGACCTAAAAGCACAGATTAATAGAAAGTCAATGCTCGCGACCGAAAAATGGGCGAAAAAACGAAAAATGAAACAAACTTACTTGAATAATGCGATTAATTTGAATAAACGCCTTCAGCCGTCTTATGCTCAGAGAATTCAATCAGCTATACAGACTCGCACAAATTATACTGTGAAGAACAAAGATTATTATTCCGATTTCGGTGTGCGCTACGTTGTTGGAATTTATGAGGGAGCTAAACCTTTCGATTTTCTTGATATTGGTGATTATATGTTGCTCGCGGATAACAATGACATTTACAAAATGTGGCTATCAAATTTTCTGATAGATATCATTCTTTTTGTTTTTGCGAAAGGGCGTACAAACCGAATATGTGTTATATCTAGCGTTGATTCTTCCCATATTTTCAACAATCCCAATAATTTTGAAAAGCCACAAATATCATGTTACGGTATAACTTTAATTCCTGTTTTGATAAATAATAACCATTGGTGTTTAGCAGTCGCGGATATTGAAAATAAAGCTTTTTCTTTTGTAAATCCCTTTGGAAGTAGTATATCGGAGTCAATTAGATTTATGAATGTTTTTTTAGATTATTTTCAATTTGACAAGTCGTCCTGGACTCCCTTTGAGATGAACCACTCACTGCAGACTGATCAACACAATTGTGGTGTTTTCATTTTAATGTTCTCAAAAAGTATCATTGACAATCTTAATTTCAATTTGAAAAACTTAGGTCCTCCAAAATTGTTTCGCGAATATCTTCAAACGTTTATTCTAGAAAATTCGGATAGTTTGGAACAATATTGTTTGTGCGGAGATCTTCATAGACTTTGTGTAGGGAGAGGAAAGTCATTTGATGATTGGATACAGTGTTCATTTTGTAATAGATGGATCTATTATTCTTGTATTAACAATAGGGATGTAGACGAAACACAGAGATTAGACGAGCAATTTCCGGGTGAATTTTCTTGCGCGCTTTGCGAAAATTATAAAAATCGTATACGATCATAGTCGGTCGAAGTCATTACCGTGATATTTAATATTTTGATAATCGCGATTCGCCAGACACTTGGAGAAAAAACTCCAGAAGTCTTGACCACTCTGTGGTTTAAGATAAATGCGCCAGTGTCTTCGTATGACAGTTGAGAGGTGGCAATGATATTTTTAAATTTAATATTTTGATGATCGCGATTCGCCAGACACTTGGAGAAAAAACTCCAGAAGTCTTGACCACCCTGTGGTTTAAGATAAATGCGCCAGTGTCTTCGTATGATATTTGAGAGGTGGCAATGATATTTTTAAATTTAATATTTTGATGATCGCGATTCGCCAGACACTTGGAGAAAAAACTCCAGAAGTCTTGACCACCCTGTGGTTTAAGATAAATGCGCCAGTGTCTTCGTATGATATTTGAGAGGTGGCAATGATATTTTTAAATTTAATATTTTGATGATCGCGATTCGCCAGACACTTGGAGAAAAAACTCCAGAAGTCTTGACCACTCTGTGGTTTAAGATAAATGCGCCGGTGTCTTCGTATGACAGTTGAGAGGTGGCAATGATATTTTTAAATTTAATATTTTGATGATCGCGATTCGCCAGACACTTGGAGAAAAAACTCCAGAAGTCTTGACCACTCTGTGGTTTAAGATAAATGCGCCAGTGTCTTCGTATGACAGTTGAGAGGTGGCAATGATATTTTTAAATTTAATATTTTGATGATCGCGATTCGCCAGACACTTGGAGAAAAAACTCCAGAAGTCTTGACCACCCTGTGGTTTAAGATAAATGCGCCAGTGTCTTCGTATGATATTTGAGAGGTGGCAATGATATTTTTAAATTTAATATTTTGATGATCGCGATTCGCCAGACACTTGGAGAAAAAACTCCAGAAGTCTTGACCACTCTGTGGTTTAAGATAAATGCGCCAGTGTCTTCGTATGACAGTTGAGAGGTGGCAATGATATTTTTAAATTTAATATTTTGATGATCGCGATTCGCCAGACACTTGGAGAAAAAACTCCAGAAGTCTTGACCACCCTGTGGTTTAAGATAAATGCGCCAGTGTCTTCGTATGATATTTGAGAGGTGGCAATGATATTTTTAAATTTAATATTTTGATGATCGCGATTCGCCAGACACTTGGAGAAAAAACTCCAGAAGTCTTGACCACCCTGTGGTTTAAGATAAATGCGCCAGTGTCTTCGTATGATATTTGAGAGCCAGACACTTCCGGAGACAAAAGAATTGAATGATAATTTTTCGTTGTGTGAACAAGACTAGTCCTGGTTATCTAAGCCATTACTTTACTACAAAACTAATAATTCATTCCCTTGCATAGTTTATCATTATTTTTTTGTTATTTGCGAATCAAAATTCATGATTTCATTTCTGGTGGATTAGGCCTAATAGGGGGAAACCACGTTAAAAAAAACGCATCGTATCCTCTACCTCCTGGGTGATGTGGAAACGAGGATATTTTGGAACTGGTTTATACCAGGTTTCAATTTTTTCGACCCTCGTAACGTTTGTCAGCGAGTTTTGGATATGGAATATGAAAAATTATTACATTGTTAATCTCTGTGCATAATTTAAACGGGGTACATCGATTTATGGCTTTGCAGTAATAGAAAGAAAGTTTTAATTTTTTTCAAAATTGCCTTAATATTCAATTTTTTCGACCCTCGTAACGTTTGTCAGCGAGTTTTGGATATGGAATATAAAAGACTATTACATTGTTAATCTCTGCGCATAATTTAAACGAGGTACATCGATATATGGCTTTGCAGTAATAAAAAGAAAGTTTGAATTTTTTTTAAAATGCCCTAATATTCAATTTTTTCGACCCTCGTAACGTTTGTCAGCGAATTTTGAACATGAAATATGAAAGACTATTACATTATCAACCTCTGTGCGAAATTTAAACGAGGTACATCGATATATGGCTTTGCAGTGATGAAAAGAAAGTTGTAATTTTTTTTAAAATGGCTTAAAATTCAATTTTTTCGACCCTCGTAACGTTTGTCAGCGAGTTTTGGATATGGAATATGAAAAATTATTACATTATCAACCTCTGTGCGAAATTTAAACGAGGTACATCGATATATGGCTTTGCAGTAATAAAAAGAAAGTTTGAATTTTTTTTAAAATGCCCTAATATTCAATTTTTTCAACCCTCGTAACGTTTGTCAGCGAATTTTGAACATGAAATATGAAAGACTATTACATTATCAACCTCTGTGCGAAATTTAAACGAGGTACATCGATATATGGCTTTGCAGTGATGAAAAGAAAGTTGTAATTTTTTTTAAAATGGCTTAATATTCAATTTTTTCGACCCTCGTAACGTTTGTCAGCGAATTTTGAACATGAAATATGAAAGACTATTACATTATCAACCTCTGTGCGAAATTTAAACGAGGTACATCGATATATGGCTTTGCAGTGATGAAAAGAAAGTTGTAATTTTTTTTAAAATGGCTTAATATTCAATTTTTTCGACCCTCGTAACGTTTGTCAGCGAGTTTTGGATATGGAATATAAAAGACTATTACATTGTTAATCTCTGTGCATAATTTAAACGAGGTACATCGATTTATGGCTTTGCAGTAATAAAAAGAAAGTTTTAATTTTTTTCAAAATTGCCTTAATATTCAATTTTTTCGACCCTCGTAACGTTTGTCAGCGAGTTTTGGATATGGAATATAAAAGACTATTACATTGTTAATCTCTGTGCATAATTTAAACGAGGTACATCGATTTATGGCTTTGCAGTAATAAAAAGAAAGTTTTAATTTTTTTCAAAATTGCCTTAATATTCAATTTTTTCGACCCTCGTAACGTTTGTCAGCGAGTTTTGGATATGGAATATAAAAGACTATTACATTGTTAATCTCTGTGCATAATTTAAACGAGGTACATCGATTTATGGCTTTGCAGTAATAAAAAGAAAGTTTGAATTTTTTTTAAAATGCCCTAATATTCAATTTTTTCGACCCTCGTAACGTTTGTCAGCGAATTTTGAACATGAAATATGAAAGACTATTACATTATCAACCTCTGTGCGAAATTTAAACGAGGTACATCGATATATGGCTTTGCAGTGATGAAAAGAAAGTTGTAATTTTTTTTAAAATGGCTTAATATTCAATTTTTTCGACCCTCGTAACGTTTGTCAGCGAGTTTTGGATATGGAATATAAAAGACTATTACATTGTTAATCTCTGTGCATAATTTAAACGAGGTACATCGATTTATGGCTTTGCAGTAATAAAAAGAAAGTTTTAATTTTTTTCAAAATTGCCTTAATATTCAATTTTTTCGACCCTCGTAACGTTTGTCAGCGAGTTTTGGATATGGAATATAAAAGACTATTACATTGTTAATCTCTGTGCATAATTTAAACGAGGTACATCGATTTATGGCTTTGCAGTAATAAAAAGAAAGTTTTAATTTTTTTCAAAATTGCCTTAATATTCAATTTTTTCGACCCTCGTAACGTTTGTCAGCGAATTTTGAACATGAAATATGAAAGACTATTACATTATCAACCTCTGTGCGAAATTTAAACGAGGTACATCGATATATGGCTTTGCAGTGATGAAAAGAAAGTTGTAATTTTTTTTAAAATGGCTTAAAATTCAATTTTTTCGACCCTCGTAACGTTTGTCAGCGAATTTTGAACATGAAATATGAAAGACTATTACATTATCAACCTCTGTGCGAAATTTAAACGAGGTACATCGATATATGGCTTTGCAGTGATGAAAAGAAAGTTGTAATTTTTTTTAAAATGGCTTAATATTCAATTTTTTCGACCCTCGTAACGTTTGTCAGCGAGTTTTGGATATGGAATATAAAAGACTATTACATTGTTAATCTCTGTGCATAATTTAAACGAGGTACATCGATTTATGGCTTTGCAGTAATAAAAAGAAAGTTTTAATTTTTTTCAAAATTGCCTTAATATTCAATTTTTTCGACCCTCGTAACGTTTGTCAGCGAGTTTTGGATATGGAATATGAAAAATTATTACATTGTTAATCTCTGTGCATAATTTAAACGAGGTACATGGATTTATGGCTTTGCAGTAATAAAAAGAAAGTTTGAATTTTTTTTAAAATGCCCTAATATTCAATTTTTTCGACCCTCGTAACGTTTGTCAGCGAGTTTTGGATATGGAATATAAAAGACTATTACATTGTTAATCTCTGTGCATAATTTAAACGAGGTACATCGATTTATGGCTTTGCAGTAATAAAAAGAAAGTTTTAATTTTTTTCAAAATTGCCTTAATATTCAATTTTTTCGACCCTCGTAACGTTTGTCAGCGAGTTTTGGATATGGAATATAAAAGACTATTACATTGTTAATCTCTGTGCATAATTTAAACGAGGTACATCGATTTATGGCTTTGCAGTAATAAAAAGAAAGTTTGAATTTTTTTTAAAATGCCCTAATATTCAATTTTTTCGACCCTCGTAACGTTTGTCAGCGAATTTTGAACATGAAATATGAAAGACTATTACATTATCAACCTCTGTGCGAAATTTAAACGAGGTACATCGATATATGGCTTTGCAGTAATAAAAAGAAAGTTTGAATTTTTTTTAAAATGCCCTAATATTCAATTTTTTCGACCCTCGTAACGTTTGTCAGCGAGTTTTGGATATGGAATATGAAAAATTATTACATTATCAACCTCTGTGCAAAATTTAAACGAGGTACATCGATATATGGCTTTGCAGTGATGAAAAGAAAGTTGTAATTTTTTTTAAAATGGCTTAATATTCAATTTTTTCGACCCTCGTAACGTTTGTCAGCGAGTTTTGGATATGGAATATGAAAAATTATTACATTGTTAATCTCTGTGCATAATTTAAACGAGGTACATCGATTTATGGCTTTGCAGTAATAAAAAGAAAGTTTGAATTTTTTTTAAAATGCCCTAATATTCAATTTTTTCGACCCTCGTAACGTTTGTCAGCGAGTTTTGGATATGGAATATAAAAGACTATTACATTGTTAATCTCTGTGCATAATTTAAACGAGGTACATCGATTTATGGCTTTGCAGTAATAAAAAGAAAGTTTGAATTTTTTTTAAAATGCCCTAATATTCAATTTTTTCGACCCTCGTAACGTTTGTCAGCGAGTTTTGGATATGGAATATAAAAGACTATTACATTGTTAATCTCTGTGCATAATTTAAACGAGGTACATCGATTTATGGCTTTGCAGTAATAAAAAGAAAGTTTTAATTTTTTTCAAAATTGCCTTAATATTCAATTTTTTCGACCCTCGTAACGTTTGTCAGCGAGTTTTGGATATGGAATATAAAAGACTATTACATTGTTAATCTCTGCGCATAATTTAAACGAGGTACATCGATATATGGCTTTGCAGTAATAAAAAGAAAGTTTGAATTTTTTTTAAAATGCCCTAATATTCAATTTTTTCGACCCTCGTAACGTTTGTCAGCGAATTTTGAACATGAAATATGAAAGACTATTACATTATCAACCTCTGTGCGAAATTTAAACGAGGTACATCGATATATGGCTTTGCAGTGATGAAAAGAAAGTTGTAATTTTTTTTAAAATGGCTTAAAATTCAATTTTTTCGACCCTCGTAACGTTTGTCAGCGAATTTTGAACATGAAATATGAAAGACTATTACATTATCAACCTCTGTGCGAAATTTAAACGAGGTACATCGATATATGGCTTTGCAGTGATGAAAAGAAAGTTGTAATTTTTTTTAAAATGGCTTAATATTCAATTTTTTCGACCCTCGTAACGTTTGTCAGCGAGTTTTGGATATGGAATATAAAAGACTATTACATTGTTAATCTCTGTGCATAATTTAAACGAGGTACATCGATTTATGGCTTTGCAGTAATAAAAAGAAAGTTTTAATTTTTTTCAAAATTGCCTTAATATTCAATTTTTTCGACCCTCGTAACGTTTGTCAGCGAGTTTTGGATATGGAATATGAAAAATTATTACATTGTTAATCTCTGTGCATAATTTAAACGAGGTACATCGATTTATGGCTTTGCAGTAATAAAAAGAAAGTTTGAATTTTTTTTAAAATGCCCTAATATTCAATTTTTTCGACCCTCGTAACGTTTGTCAGCGAGTTTTGGATATGGAATATAAAATACTATTACATTGTTAATCTCTGTGCATAATTTAAACGAGGTACATCGATTTATGGCTTTGCAGTAATAAAAAGAAAGTTTTAATTTTTTTCAAAATTGCCTTAATATTCAATTTTTTCGACCCTCGTAACGTTTGTCAGCGAGTTTTGGATATGGAATATGAAAAATTATTACATTATCAACCTCTGTGCGAAATTTAAACGAGGTACATCGATATATGGCTTTGCAGTGATGAAAAGAAAGATTTCATTTTTTTTAAAATGGCTTAATATTCAATTTTTTCGACCCTCGTAACGTTTGTCAGCGAGTTTTGGATATGGAATATGAAAGACTATTACATTATCAACCTCTGTGCGAAATTTAAACGAGGTACATCGATATATGGCTTTGCAGTGATGAAAAGAAAGTTGTAATTTTTTTTAAAATGGCTTAATATTCAATTTTTTCGACCCTCGTAACGTTTGTCAGCGAGTTTTGGATATGGAATATGAAAAATTATTACATTATCAACCTCTGTGCGAAATTTAAACGAGGTACATCGATATATGGCTTTGCAGTAATAAAAAGAAAGTTTTAATTTTTTTCAAAATTGCCTTAATATTCAATTTTTTCGACCCTCGTAACGTTTGTCAGCGAATTTTGAACATGAAATATGAAAGACTATTACATTATCAACCTCTGTACGGAATTTAAACGAGGTACATCGATATATGGCTTTGCAGTGATGAAAAGAAAGTTTTAATTTTTTTTAAAATGGCTTAATATTCAATTTTTTCGACCCTCGTAACGTTTGTCAGCGAGTTTTGGATATGGAATATGAAAAATTATTACATTATCAACCTCTGTGCGAAATTTAAACGAGGTACATCGATATATGGCTTTGCAGTACTAAAAAGAAAGTTTTAATTTTTTTTAAAATGGCTTAATATTCAATTTTTTCGACCCTCGTAACGTTTGTCAGCGAATTTTGAACATGAAATATGAAAGACTATTACATTATCAACCTCTGTGCGAAATTTAAACGAGGTACATCGATATATGGCTTTGCAGTGATGGAAAGAAAGTTTTAATTTTTTTCAAAATTGCCTATTATTCAATTTTTTCGACCCTCGTAACGTTTGTCAGTGAGTTTTGGATATGGAATATGAAAAATTATTACATTATTAACCTCTGTGCGGAATTTAAACGAGGTACATCGATATATGGCTTTGCAGTATTAAAAAGAAAATTTTAATTTTTTCTTAAATGCCTTAATATTCTATTTTTTAGACCCTCGTAACGTTTGTCAGCGAATTGTGAACGTGGAATATTAAAGAATATACATTATTAGGTTTATTTCAGTTCCCTTCCAACCAAATTCTAAGACTATATTTCAACTTTCCCCCGTATATGAGACTGGCCGCGCCATAAGGCGACTACGATAAACGGACAGTTTGGTGCGCTGTTGCCAGTTCAGACGTTTGTCGCAAATATACGTTTGGAGCTAGGAGCTAGCTTCTCACTCGTGTAAAAAGTTCACTCACCCGTTGTAATAGGACATGGTTATTAAATCAATAAACAACAAAAACACTGCCAATACACAACACTGATTATCTATATGACAAAGAGACGAGTTCACAGTTCAATTTAACAATAAATAATTAGAAAATTCGTTTACTAGCGATCTTATACACTGGTTATTTGTTTAGAAATAAAATGCCGAAGCACAATCTGGACCACTAAATGTCAAACTCGAAGGATGACCAGCTGTCTAGTGCTGCCATCAACGGACAAAGATGTGTAGCTCACGAACGGTATTGCAGTTTTCGTGTTGTTTGACTTACCGATAACTAGGCCACCATGATTACATTGCACAATTAGCTGTATGCAACCATGATTACATTAATGAGAAAAGCGGAGAATAAAATATTTAATATCTTTAGGTTAACGAATGTGCCTACACTCTCATTGACAAATAAGCCTGATGTTCCAGAACCTTCTGGCCCATTTTTTCTGCAAATATTTTTAAATTCACAAGCGATAGAGAGGTACCTACGTTTTAAACTGAACAATTCTTTTACTGCAATTTGTAATTAAAGTTGAAACAAATTGTGATACAATAAAATATTAACCGAAATCAGAGTATACTACAAAAATTGCAAGCTAATCTTTAGATATGCAATAAAACTTTATTAATATTTATATAAACTGGACCATATCGGAAAACATTTTAAAAAACTATATTTATAATCCACTCTGTATAAATCAATGCTATTCTTTTTCGTTAATTTATTGGGAAGAATAATGAATACACCATACACCACAAAGAACATACTGAAGATAAATCAATGCTAAATAAAAAAATAACCTAACTTTTCAAAAATTAAAGTTATTTCTATTACTCCCCGTATATTTTAATATCGATCTTATCATGGATAATGATTACTAATGCAGTGTGTGTAAGAACGTAATATCAAAATAAAAATTAAATACCAGTCGAAAATTATAAAAACTGTTAATCTAAACCATCAGGGAGTCTATACAAGCAGATCGAACCCCACGAGCGATTTTTCTTGCATGTGTACCATTTATGATAACATGGCATGCATGTCAGCAGAGATAATATACACAAGAGCAGAACCAAAGAATACACCAAACACCATGTGTCTTCGAACTCCAAGGTCCAATATCTATGAAATTGAAATGGAACCACCTTGGAGCTGCACTATAGTACGTCTCAGATCATAATTAGGTACTTATTTCTCATTAAAAACGAACAAAATCTCAAAAATCCTGGAAAGACGATGATATAATTTACACCAAGCTGTATTACTGGTTGCATACAACTACCTGCTACTTCTACTCGTTCTCATTGTTTTCTTTATATTTATTTGAGCATGTAGACCTTGTACCTACATCCTTGATCAAAGTTACCTTGTCGAGAAGTATCATCGTTGTGTTAGGTTGATTAATCACCTCAACAACAATGGATTCTACACAATTGCTTACGCAGATGACATAGTTATCTTGCAGACCGGCAAATTTGTGAACACACTGTGAGATAGAGCGCAGGATGGGCTTAAACTAATTGAAAAATGGTGCAAGGAACACTCACTGTCGATCAATCCCAGAAAGACTGAGATGGTCCTTTTCACCAGGAAAAGAAGGTTATCGGGTTTGAAACCTCCTGAAATCTTCAAAAGCAAACTAAACTTTTCGGAAGAGGTGAAATACCTTGGTATTACCCTCGACAGGAAACTAACATGGAACTCTCATCTACACAACAGAGCAAAAAGAGCATAATATGTGGCTTATGAGCAGTGTCGGAGGACAGTGGGACGCACATGGGGTTTGTCACCCCGTATGGTTACCTGGATCTACAATGCAATAATAAGACCCATATGTTAACGTATGGAGCAATTGCATGGGGACCGAAGGTTCTACAAGGAACGGCCATCCAAAAATTATATCAAATACAGCGAATGGCTTGCTTAAACATCACAGGAGCCATGAGAACAACACCAACCGCAGCAATGGAACTAATTACTGGTCTGACACCTCTGGACCTGTACGTCAAGGAGGTTGCGTTAATGGCCATGGTACGATTGCGCACGGCTGGTGTAAACCCCGAAGTAGGAGTGGGCCAATTGAGGTTGAGCCTGTGACAGGAAGCGCTCACTGCGCTACCTCTGCTGCAGGCAACCAATGATGCAATTGAACCCAGGTTTTTGTTTAACAAACCCTACAAAATTCAAATAAAACAGAACACAGAGCCAGGTGCTGCAAATGCAATACGCATTTATACAGATGGTTCAAAAATGAATGAAGGCTCAGGATGTGGAGTTTACTCAAGAGCACTAAGCCTAAAGATGAAGTGGGGAATGGGAAACAATACCAGCGTAGTTCAAACAGAACTGGCTGGTATCTCAATTGCCACAAAAGAACTAACCAGAAAAGGAATTTCTGGCAAAAACATAATAATCTGCACTGATAGTAGACAAGCCCTATTAGCCTTAAACAGACAACGTGTTATATCGAGGCTAGTACTAGAGTGCCACCAAGATTTAGCTGACGCCTCGGCAGATAACAATATTATCCTGAGGTGGGTTAAAGGGCACGACAGGAGTAAAGGAAATCGCATTGCTGATTCTTTAGCCAGGGAAGCCGCTGGACTAAAAATTCTAGGACCCAGTGACACCTACGGCCTAACGACTTCGACAATTGCGGAACTAGCCAAACGCTACACCCATACTCAATCCCTTAAGAGATGGGATGGAATCAAAGGATGCAGTCTTGCCAGGATCACCCTGGGCGACCCTGGGAAGCTGGAGCCGAAGAAATATTTGGCGATGACCAGGAGAAACCTACGTTTAACAGTAGGATTTCTGACTGGTCACTGTCAATTAAGGAAACACCTCCATACTATGGGGCTAGTGGACACACCTCTATGCAGGATGTGTGAACAGGAAGATGAAACTGTCAGGCATGTCTTATGCGAGTGTCCGGAGTTATCGTCAATAAGAGAGTGTGTGTTCGGTGAGTCTTGGTCTACACCTGCCGATATAAAGGAGATGTCTCCTAGTGACCTGTCCACCTTCCTGAGAAGGACAGGATGGACAATGACCTAGGAAGACAACTCCTCGGGAAGATGTACAATGGGTCACATGTGGCCTAAGTGCTGTGAGTCTACACTCACCCTCCCTACTCTACAGATACAGATCATCGTTGTGTGAAATCCTTTCCAGATATACCTCCTTGGAAAACACTAAACATTAATCTAAAAAATTATAAATTGTTAATTACAAGTTAGATTACCAAAAAAAAGTTATTCTCACCAACGCATCTTTTTGCTTTTCATTTTGTATTTTATGTTCTCTAATTGGACCATTTCTTCGATGGAATGGAGTGGTAATTTACTAGATATAACATCTGTATCTTCATTGGTCACAAAACTCTGTTTATTATATAAAGTCTCCTTCAAATCTGGGACAATCAAGTTCAGCTCACGAGAATGAGAATGTCAAAATTTCTGCAGCAGTTATGGTTACTTTAATTCATTTAGTACTTTATTTCCCTCATTACTTCACTTTGATTCCAATAACGAATTTGGATTTCATTAAATTTTACAGTAGTTAGTACCTAATAGTGGCAAACATTTCAATTGTATATGTATATAATATTCAACAAAAATCACCTATAACAGACTCCAAAGTACCAACAGGCATTTCTGGCAAAGATGCATTCATAAGTAGTTTCTCTGGTCTTTCAGGTAGCTCCTCAGACACTAATACTTCAACAGGTTTTGCAGGTAATTCCACAGTTTTGGCAGGTATATTCAAATGTCTTGCTAGTATTTCAACAGCACTTGCTGGTAACGCCATAGGTTGCGCATGCACATTTGCTATGTGTTGATATATCACAAATACAAATACTGGGCTCAGAATACCCACTGCTGGTAGATTCTGGAGAATCTGTAAAAGGAATAAATCTGAAAATTGAATCGATTTCACCTGAATTAACATATGGAATCATATTGCAACTAAATACAGAACAGCCTCAAAACAACTCAAATGTTTGTGAAAAATTAATTACAGAAAAAGATTTGTGAAATATTTAATAAAATCTATAACTTACCACAATAGCATTCAACTTTAATATCATAAAGTTTCCAAGTATCAGGATTTGGTTCCTTTCTTCTGGCAATATATATCCTACTATGGGCTGGTGGCCACCAGCATTGTTTGCCATCTTCTTTTATCCAGGCCTTAGGAACCTCACTAACAGAAAGTTCTTGCAAAGTTGATTCACTCGAAAATTGGACGACAGCATACATTCTGCAAAATGACTATTGGTCAATTAACATGTTTTATTATTACTCATATAAGGTATAACAAAAGTATAATTATAAATTTTTTTGAGATTATTTATTTTTAGGAAAGTTTGAGAGAAGGAATTTCAGCAGGAAGGGACAGCAATTTTCAAGAAAGTTTTGATAAAGGTTTTGAGGAAGGCTTTAGGAAAAATCAAAGGAATTTTGATGTATGTAATTTGTTTTTTGATATCTTGTTTTGGCGAAAACATATTTAATGTAAATACCAAGGAATAAATGTATTTCATAAAATGGGTTCCTACTAAAACCTGTTCAAACGAATTGTTTGATATCTCTTTGATCTAACAAGACTAAATTACAAACTAAATTGAGATAATATGTAATATTATCTTCTAACCCACGAGAGTAAATGCATTTATTGACTAAACTCTTTATTTCTGAATCCTACAATTCCTTCACATTGCAACTCATTATGTAAGGACATAAAACTTACCTTAATAGAAAATATTCGTTGATCGAACTGCATATTTTCTGCTAGACGATTATCTATCAACTCGACAATCTTACTAAAAAAAAAAATATATTACGTCAAATGTTTGGACTAATTTAAACAGTCTTCCCCACTTGCACTTGAAAAATTACAATACTCTTTTCGACATGTTTCAATTTTATCAACATTATTTAAAAATAAAGTGAGGTTATGGTAGATAAACCTTGGCTGGATTTTTCTAGCAGCTTAGGCCTTTCTTGGCTGGATTATCCCGTTAGCCAAGGAATTTTTGGCTGCATAGTCCCCAAAGTTTAGTCTATCCTTAGCTGTATAGTAGCTAGAGCTAAGGCCATGTCTCAAATATAAGAATACGATAACAACCACTGCAGTGAGAAAATGTCAAATTCAATAATTTTCGTTATTAATCAAAAGTAGTTTTGTGATTTTGCTATTAATAATCACTCAATTGATTCTTATACTAAATAATGAATAAAGGAATACACACGTAATTAGGTACTTATTTTTCATTAGAAACAAACAAAATCTCTAAAATCCTGGTAGTGTCTATTGATGAATAAGAATAGCTAAGCCAAGAAATAGTATAAAATTTTATTGCAAACATACCATTATCTCATGCATAAGTCTGGCAAGCTAGAAAAGCTCATACACATTATTAGTTTTAGGTTTAAAGCAATTTTTAACATTATAATATAATCATTTACATTTGTCATTCTCCATTTTTTTTCTGTAACAGTTTTATGGCCAAATAATGATCTATTAAGCTTGAAAATGATGTTGAAAAGTTTGAATTTGAAACCTTGAATATTTTCATAAGTGGCTGTTTTTTTGTCTTCTTGATCACCACTGTATTTTGTGCTAAAATGTTGTTTTGAAAATTTAGTGCAAGTACTTGTTTACCTTATTTGAAGTATTGAAAATACATATTATATATTATGTTTTAGGCTAAACATTCACAAAAAACCAGCTTGAAACCTTTGGATGTATGGTGCCTTATACAGAAGGATGGTTCAATATTAACGGCCCATTGTACTTGCATGGCTGGGATGATTAGCAAAGTATGTAGCCATGTCGAAGCAATTATTTTTGCTGCTGAATATGCACACAGCAAGAAGGATTCATTATCCTGTACTGATCTTCAGTCACTATGGCCAATGCCATCATCATCATCATCATCTGAAAAGGTACCTACTGTACCTGTTTCACAAATGAATTGGAAAAAATACCATAGTAGGAAAACTAGTAATGAGAAGGACATACCAGGCATATCAGCTAAGAAGGAGGTGGAGGGTATTTTACAACAGTTTAAACTGTATGACACCGCTGATGTATGTTATTGAGCCTTTTGCTTCAGAAGTGAAAGAAAAAACACCCAAAATAGTACCTTCCAAATTGTCGATATTTGATGAAGAAAACATGACGAAATCATAGACTGAATTGATTAATCTTTCGAAAGATATCAATTATAGTCCTACGACGGAGGAAGAAGTTTCAGCAATAGAGATGGCAACAAGACAGCAAAACCAAAATAAAAACTGGTATGCCCAAAGAGCTGGTAGGATGATCACTGCATCCAAATTTAAATTGGTTTGTAAAACAAAAAAAGACAAACCATCATTGTCTTTAATAAAAACAATATGTTACACATCCCAAGTGAAGTTTACCACAAAACAAACCACTTACTTGGTGTTTATCTCATGAACACTTAGCTGTTAAAGCATATGAAAAGTATATGGAAGAGGAGAAGGAGAACCATCAATATTTCCAAACAAATGAAGTTGGACCACAGCTAGCTGCCTCGCCAGATAGATTAGTTTTTTGCGCGTGTTGTTTGGTTAGAGGGTGCTTAGAAGTAAAGTGTCCATATTTATTAAAAGATTTAAGTGATATGGATGATTATATTAAATTAACAAGTTTCAATTCTCTACAAAAACAATGGAAAAACTTATTTAAAAATTGATCACCAATTTTATTACCAGGTACCAGGTACAAATGCAAATTTTTGTGTCTAAACTACAATACTGTGATTTTGTTGTTTGGCCTCCTAATACCTATATTTTTTAAACGAATAATTCTCCCATATTTGGAGTTTTGGAGAGAAAATTCATAAATTGCACTAAAATTCCATTCTGAAATAATAATGCCAGAATTCTTGGGTAAATTCTTTACAAAACAAGTGGGTGCCAAAGAACAGAATCGTTTTTGTTTTTGTAATGGAGTGGATGATGATGGATGAGACCAATGATATTGAGTGATAATATGGATTGTAAGTTAAAATGTTTTCTTTATATTTATTTGAGTATGTAGACCGTGTACCTACATCCTTGATCAAAGTTATCTTGTCGAGAAGTATCATTCGACTCACAATACCCGAATCACTATTATACTTTAAAGTAAGGTTAGATTACATTGGGTGAAAATAAATTATATCAGGTTAGACGAGATTGAGTTGGAGAAGTTTAAATTTCACATTGGCCGTTTCGAAAAGTGTGATGGTTTTTGGAAAAAAAAAAATTTCTCTCAAATTTTGGAAAAAAATCGATAAAATTCGATTTTTTTGAGGAAAATATATCTTTTATCGAAAAATAAATACGATTTTCGGATTTTCCAACCCGAAATACATAATTATTGACCGTTTCCACCATACCTTCATTATACCCCACTTTTTTACATTTTCCTCCAAAAACCTAAAAATTTTTCGAAACCGTAATTACATGCCGTTCTTCAAATTGCCATTACGGCTAAACCGTTCAAGATATCACATTCATCTCTTAACCGTTCGATAGAGCACAAACGGCTCTATCCGATGAATCATATTTGATTTCTTCGATTTCATAAATAACAAAGTTATACAGGGTCAAAGTTGAAAGATTTTTTTTTTGGACTAACATTCCTTTAGAATAGTGTTTCGCCTACGCCTATGGAATCGAAGAAACCAAATGTACATAAATCGACAGTTGACCATCTACATTGACATAAAAAAAATATATCGTTTCTTAATTGTCATTTAGAAACGAGTTATTCAAGGTCAAAGTTGAATTTTTTTTTTTAAATTTCCGTTTCCAAGGGGGTAACCCTTGCTACCAAATTCGAAAAAAAAAATTTTGATTTCCGATTTCGTTCAAATTTTGCATAGAGAGGTTTTTCGTTATGGCCGTTTCAAAAATTCGATCCGTTTTTCAAAAAAAAAATTTCTTGCCCGGAAAATTGAAAAAAAATTCCGGAAAATCGAATTTTCCAGAAAACTATGCCTCTTTTCGGAAAACCATTCCGATTTTTAGATTTTCCGTCCCGGAATACACAAAAAACTAATCTATCCAATTTTTTCCAAAAGCTCAATAAAAGGCTCATTTTTGGATTTTCCGTCAAATTTTTGTCCAAAAAACGTGACATGCGCACATATAGATTGCCATTACGTCAAAACTACTGGAGATATGTCAATTTTTTTTCCACCATTCGATAGAGGAATAACGACCCTAAATTATACATACCGTTTGCTTCCTTCGATTTAATAACTGGCAAAGTTATACGGGGTCAAAGTGGGGGGTTAAATTCCTGATTGTCTCTACCGTTAAAGGGGAACTTGGCTTCGATTTTCGAAAATTTTGAACAAACAATATTTATATGGCTGTGTAGGGAAAATTTTTTTGAACACAAAATCAAGACGTGGATTTTTACGCCCCCCAACGTACATCCTCGGACCTCCGAACTTCCTCCGAAATTATGTGACATAAAAAAATTAAACCTTGCAGGTGAATTCATACGACCTTTTCGGCTGACGAAAAAAATGAAGATACAAGAATCATCAAATACCAATGAAACATATTGAATTCAACCAATGACTCAGTTGAAAGCTGATGCAAAACAGAAACTATAAGAATGCAGGCATTACAGTGCTGGGTGCTTGTCTCTGGTGGTTATTGGAAGCTGAATGATGCATCAACGGCATCAACGCTTATGTTATAATGACTGCAATATTTTGTGTTTTTGAAGTTTCGAAGAAGTTTTTTACCTTCTGGACTCAACATTTACATCATGCTTATTCAAACAGTTTTTGTGGGAGCTGTTAGGTATTAGTTTCAGGAAATATGTGCCAGGTTTTCATTGTCTCAAATAAGACACTTTCATTGAGGAAAGTCCAATGTTCGAAACGTTCCACAAATATTCTCAGGATCATATCGTTGATGTAGATTATGATTGTGAATAAAAACATGAGAATTAGATACAAAAGTCTTGAGTTGTTTAATTTAAAATCAAGTTTTAATGTTTTTATTTCTATACTATTTTGTTACATAATAAATCCTATTTAACTGTATATATGATGTTTCTTTTCTTTAACACTAAATTATAGAATGATTTCAAAGAAAATACTTAAAGAAGCTTGAGAAACTTATTGATGAATTTCTACTATTTGATTTTTTCAACTTACCTAACATTTTAGGAAAAAAAAGGCAGATACAATTAAATTTAAAAAGATCGTGGTCATACCCTGTTTAAATATTTTTTCCCGTTTAATCAGTTATTTTTACATGTAGGTACGTATAGATTAAGTAGAAAGATTCTGTATATTTCTAAATGAATATACAAGTTGTCGATACATTACGAATTCCTCTTTTTTTCTAACCTAAAAGTCCAAAACTTAACTTTACATTCTATCCGATTTCTTAATACCGCCATGTTTTTCGTATTTTGTATTAGGATCGCAGAAAAGCGAGGAGGTGTATCCGGAGCAGGAGTTAACCAGAATGCATTTTAATATAAAATAAATTAAAAACAACATTCTGGCGCCATCTATGCGAAAGTAGTCAAAGTAGTCTTTTGTAAAACGTAGTAACCTATCGCCAATTCTAAGTTCCATATAACATAATTATGATTTTCGTCACAAAACCAATTGGTTATAGAGTTTTAAATTATTGTTAATTAATAACAATATTTTTAGATGCTGATAAAATATTAGAACTCTATTAATTTCTAAATTAATTAAAATAACATACTACGTCATCTATGTGTGAGTAGCCAAAGTAATCTTTTACTCAAACTATTCATCGCCATTTCTAACGTAAATGTAAAATAATTCTGATTTTCGACAAAAAATCAATCGATTACGGAGAATAAAATTTCTCCCAATATAATTATAGTATTTTCAGGAGCTAATAGAGTATTATAGCATTATTAATTTCTATATTCATAAAAATAGCATAGCGCCATCTATGTGACAGTAGCTACATGTTCAATAAAATATCAACCATCATATTGAACGTACTACTGATATCGCCACCTCTACCTAGATGGCGGTAGCATATTGTTTTAAATGAATTTTAAAAATTAATCCTTATTCAGGACGATTATCTCGTCAAATTTAATTAAAAAGTATGACGGACAATTTTTAACATAATAATATTCATCTATAATTGTAACACATTTCTGGACATTACATTTATTTGAACTTTGAATCTTTGACAATGACATTTCTGTGCATTGAGTTTGACGTTTCATATTGGTATGCGCTTTGGTAGGTATCCAAAGAGAACATTGAAAACTATTTAGTATATTTACATGTTTCTTCGATATTTACCTAAACTCAAACTGGAAAGACTGAGTTGATAAACCATTTTATGATTATTCAAATGTTACTTAGTAAAAAGTACATACAGACGAAGGTAAGACATTGTTTTATCCGATTAGGATGTAGCTTGACAATTTTGTTTATACCTAAAATGTTTGACAACTATGAGTAAGAGAGAATCATATAACCAGTTTAAAGTATCACCAATGTGAATAAATAGGAAAATTATTGCTCATCAAAATATTGTAGTAAAGAATTTCTTGTGAAGTTGTTTTTACTAGCCAGTAGAAAATAACTAATAAGTGCATAGTTTCTAATAGAAGATTCCAATATGAATTAGTTCGTTCTTACCCCTCATAATAAATCATCCGATACCTTTATTTTAGATAAAAAAGAAAAATGAGGCAAAAAATGATACAAGTACACCACACTACACAAACTGCAGTTTGGAAAGTGATCAGGATTTTCATGAATCCCCCATCTTCATTATCGAATTGGAAGAAATGCCTGACATATTGAAAGTTGTGTACATAATTTCTAAAACAAATCAAACAACCAGAAACCATATTATAGATGAAGAAAAAGTTATAGATAAATGCCAATAAGCAAGATATTGTTGATTAGATGCAAGAATCATCAAATACCAATGAAACATTAAATTCAACCAATGACTCAGTTGAAAGCTGATGCAAAACAGAAACTATAAGAATGCAGGCATTACAGTGCTGAGTGTACTTGTCTCTGGTGGTTATTGAAGCTTAATGATGCATCAACCCTTATGTTATAATGACTGCAATATTTTGTGTTATTGTATTTGAAGTTTTGAAGAAGTTTTTTACCTTCTGGACTCAACACGAACATCAAGCTTATTCAAACAGTTTCTGTGGGAGCTGTTATTAGTTTCAGGAAATATGTGCCAGGTCTTCATTGTCTCAAATAAGACACTTTCATTGAGGAAATCCCAATGTTCGAAACGTTCCACAAATATTCCCAGGATCATATTGTTGATGAAGATTATGATTGTGAATAAAAACATGAGGATTAAATACAAAAGTCTTATGTGTTGTTTAATTTTAAATCAAATTTTAATGTTTTTATTTCTAAACTAGATATTTTGTTACATAATAAATCCTATTTAACTGTATATATTATGTTTTATTTCTTTAACACTTAATTATAGAATGATTTCAAAGAAAATACTTAAAGAAGCTTGAGAAACTTATTGATGAATTTCTACTATTTGATTTTTTCAACTTACCTAACATTCTAGCATGAATAAGGCAGTACAATAAATTGAATTTAAAAAGATCGAGGTAATACCTAACCTATTTAAATATTTTATGAAATTTTTCCCGTTTAATCAGTTATTTTTACATGTACATATAGTTTAAGTAGGAAGATTCTGTATATTTCTAAATGGATATACAAGTTTTGTCCATACATTACGAATTCCTCTTTTTTTCTAACCTAAAAGTCCAAAACATAACTTTACACTCTATCCGATTTCTTAAAACCGCCATGTTTTTCGTATTTCATATTAGGATCGCAGAAAAGCGAGGAGGTATCAGGAGCAAAAGTCTAGCATAATGTATTTAAATATAAAATAAATTAAATGCAAACTACTGGCGCCATCTACGTGAAAGTAGTCAAAGCAGTCTTCTGTAAAACATAGTTATCTGTCGGCAATTTCAAGTTCGATATAACATAATTGTGACTTTCGTCACAAAACCAATCCGTTGTAGAGTTTTAAATTATTATAAATGAATGACAATATTTTCGAATGCTGATAACACATTATCACACTATTAATTTGAAAATTGATTAAAATAACATACTGCGTCATCTATGTGGGAGTAGCCAAAGTAGTCTTTTGCTGAAACTAACCATCACCAGTTCTAAGATAAATTTGAAACAATTCTAATTTTCGTCACAAAATCAATCGGTTATGGAGAATTAAATTTTTTTAAATATAATTGTAGTATTTTCAGGAGCTAATAGAGTATTATAGTATTATTAATTTCTATATTCATAAAAATAGCATAGCGCCATCTCTGTGAAAGTAGCTACATGTTCAATAATATATTAACTATCATATTGAACATACTACTAGTTTCGCCTCCTTTACTTAGATGGCGGCAGCATACTGTTTTTAATAAATTTTAAAAATTAATCCATATTCAGGCTGATTATCTCTTCAAACTTAATTTAGAAGAATGATGATGATTTTTTATTATAATAATAATAATCTAGTTATTATTACACATCCCTGCTCATTACATTTATTTAAACTTTGAATCTTTGTTTGACAATAATGACATTTCTGTGTAGTGTGTGTGTGTATGGATTTTGTCGTTTTTCATTGGTATATTCTCTTCGGTATCCAAAGAGAAGTTTATGAACATTAAAAACTGTTTGGTGTAGGTATATTTACATTGTTTTTCGATATTTACCTAAACTTAAACCAGAAGGACTGAGTTGATAAACCATTTTATCATTATTCAGATGTAGCTAAGGAAAAAGTACACACAGAAGAAGATTCTAAGACATTGCTTTATCCGATTATGTAGATTGACAATAAATTGTGTTTATGCCTTAAATGTTTGACAACTATTATTTTCAATTGAGCGAGGGAGAATCATATAACCAGTTTAAAGTGTGTATCACCAATGTGAATAAATAGGAACATTATTGCTTGTTACAATAAATACTTGTGTACTACCTAGTAGAGAATTTCATGTGAAGTGGTTTTTGCTAGCCAGTAGACAATAACGAAGTGAACAGTTTCTAATAGAAGATTACAATATGAATTAATTCGTTCTAGACCCTCATGCATAATAAATTATCCAATGATTTTTAGATAAAAAAGAAAAATGAAGAAAAAAATTATACGAGTACCTACCTACCACACTACACAAACTGTTTGGGAAGTGATCAGGATTTTCATGAATCCCTTTACATTATCAAATTGGAACAAATAGGTACCTGTCATATTGAATGTTGTAAACATCATTTCTAGAACAAGTCAAACTACCAGAAATCATATCAGATGAAGGAATTAAAAGTTATAGAAATGCCAATAAACAAGATATTGTTGATCAGATGTAAGAATCCTCAAATATCAATGATTCCGTTGAAAGCTGATGCAACACAGAAACTATAGGAATACAGACATTACAGTGCTGGTCTCTGGTGCATATTGGAAGCTGAATGATGCATCTACGCTTATGTTGATGACTGCAATATTTTATGTTATTGTTTTTGAAGTTTTGAAAGGATATCTTACCTTCTGTACTTAACATTTAGTTCATACTTATTCAAGCAGTTTCTATAGATGCTGTAATTTTTTTCAAAAAATATGTGCCAGGTTTTAAATGTATTAAAGATACCTACTTTCATTCATGAATATTCACTGTTTGAAAGATTCCACAAATGTACCCAGGATCATATTGTCAATATAAACATAAGTATGGAGTACAAAATTCTGATTTGTTCATCTTTAAATAATATTTTACTGTTTTTATTCCTAAACTATTTCGTTCTGAATATTTTTTACATAATAAATCCCATTTAACTGTACGTGTTGTTTTATTTCGTTAATGCAACCTAGGTATATTAAATACAAAACATTTCAGGATGAACAAGGCAGATAGAATTGAATTTAGAAAAATCCTGGTCATACCTACACACTATATTTAAATATTTTATCAAGCTTTTTCCGTTCAATCAGTTATTTTCACTTGTACATATTGTTTAAGCAGAAAGATTTTGCATAATTCTAAATGGATGTAAAAGTAATTTACTAACGTCGTCGAAATATAACCAATTTCTCATTTTTCTAACCTAAAAGTCCAAAACCTAACTTTACACTATATCCGATTTCTTAAAACCGCCATGTTTTTCGTATTTCACATTAGGATCGCAGAAAAGCGAGGAGGTATCAGGAGCAAAAGTCTAGCATAATGTATTTAAATATAAAATAAATTAAATGCAAACTACTGGCGCCATCTACGTGAAAGTAGTCAAAGCAGTCTTCTGTAAAACATAGTAATCTGTCGGCAATTTCAAGTTCCATATAACATAATTATGATTTTCGTCACAAAACCAATTGGTTATAGAGTTTTAAATTATTGTTAATTAATAACAATATTTTTAGATGCTGGTAAAATATTATAACTCTATTTTATTTCTAAATTAATTAAAATAACATACTACGTCATCTATGTGTGAGTAGCCAAAGTAATCTTTTACTCAAACTATTCATCGCCATTTCTAACGTAAATGTAAAATAATTCCGATTTTCGACAAAAAATCAATCGATTACGGAGAATAAAATTTCTCCCAATATAATTATAGTGTTTTCCGGAACTAATAGAGTATTATAATATTATTAATTTCTATATTCATAAAAGTAGCATAGCGCTATCTATGTGACAGTAGCTACATGTTCAATAAAATATCAACCATCATATTGAACGTACTACTGATATCGCCACCTCTACCTAGATGGCGGTAGCATATTGTTTTAAATGAATTTTAAAAATTTATCCTTACTCAGGCCGATTATCTCGTCAAATTTAATTAAAAAGTATGACGGACAATTTTTAACATAATAATATTCATCTATAATTGTAACACATTTCTGGACATTACATTTATTTGAACTTTGAATCTTTGACAATGACATTTCTGTGCATTGAGTTTGACGTTTCATATTGGTATGCGCTTTGGTAGGTATCCAAAGAGAACATTGAAAACTATTTAGTATATTTACATGTTTCTTCGATATTTACCTAAACTCAAACTGGAAAGACTGAGTTGATAAACCATTTTATGATTATTCAAATGTTACTTAGTAAAAAGTACACACAGACGAAGGTAAGACATTGTTTTATCCGATTATGTAGCTTGACAATTTTGTTTATATGTACCTTAAATGTTTGACAACTATTATTATTAATTGAGTAAGGGAGAATCATATAACCAGTTTAAAGTATTACCAATGTGAATAAATAGGAAAATTATTGCTTGTCAAAATAAATACTTGTAGTAATTAGAGAAATTCATGTGAAGTAGTTTTTACTAGCCAGTAGAAAATAACTATATAAGTTCAGATATGTAACTAAACGTCTAGCAGCAAATATGCAGTTCGATCAACGAATTTTTTCTATTAAGGACACTTTACTTCTAACCTAACCCTCTAACCAAACAACACGTGCAAAAAACTAATCTATCTGGCGAGGCAGCTAGCTGTGGCTGTGGCTGTGGCCACTTTTCATTAAATAGAAGTCCAACTTCATTTGTTTCGAAAGATTGATGGTTCTCCTTCTCCTCTTCCATATACTTTTCATATGCTTTAACAGCTAAGTGTTCATGAGATAAACCCCAAGTAAGTGGTTTGTTTTGTGGTAAAACTTCACTTGGGATGTGTAACATATTGTTTGTATTAAAGACAATGATGGTTTGTCTTTTTTTGTTTTACAAACCAATTTAAATTTGGATGCAGTGATCATCCTACCAGCTCTTTGGGCATACCAGTTTTTATTTTGGTTTTGCTGTCTTGTTGCCATCTCTATTACTGAAACTTCTTCCTCCATCGTAGGACTATAATTGATATCTTTCGAAAGATTAATCAATTCAGCCTATGATTTCGTCATGTTTTCTTCATCAAATATCAACAATTTGGAAGGTACTATTTTGAGTGTTTTTTCTTTCACTTCTGAAGGAAAAGGCTCAATAACATACATCAGCGGTGTCATACAGTTTAAACTGTTGTAAAATACCCTCCACCTCCTTAGCTGATATGCCTGGTATGTCCTTCTTATTACTAGTTTTCCTACTATGGTATTTTCCCCAATTCATTTGTGAAACAGGTACAGTAGGTACCTTTTCAGATGATGATGATGATGATGATGATGATGATGATGATGATGGCATTGGCCATAGTGACTGAAGATCAGTACAGGATAATGAATCCTTCTTGCTGTGTGCATATTCAGCAGCAAAAATAATTGCTTCGACATGGCTACATAATTTGCTAATCATCCCAGCCATGCAAGTACAATGGGCCGTTAATATTGAACCATCCTTCTGTATAAGGCACCATACATCCAAAGGTTTCAAGCTGGTTTTTTGTGAATGTTTAACCTAAAACATAATATATAATATGTATTTTCAATACTTCAAATATGGTAAACAAGTACTTGCACTAAATTTTCAAAACAACATTTTAGCACAAAATACAGTGGTGATCAAGAAGACAAAAAAACAGCCACTTATGAAAATATTCAAGGTTTCAAATTCAAACTTTTCAACATCATTTTCAAGCTTAATAGATCATTATTTGGCCATAAAACTGTTACAGAAAAAAAATGGAGAATGACAAATGTAAATGATTATAATGATAAAAATTTCTTTAAACCTAAATCTAATAATGTGTATGAGCTTTTCTAGCTTGCCAGACTTATGCATGAGATAATTGTATGTTTGCAATAAAATTTTATACTATTTCTTGGCTTAGCTATTCTTATTCATCAATAGACACTACCAGGATTTTAGAGATTTTGTTTGTTTCTAATGAAAAATAAGTACCTAATTACGTGTGTATTCCTTTATTCATTATTTAGTATAAGAATCAATTGAGTGATTATTAATAACAAAATCACAAAACTACTTTTGATTAATAACGAAAATTATTGAATTTGACATTTTCTCACTGCAGTGGTTGTTATCGTATTCTTATATTTGAGACAGGGCCTTAGCTCTAGCTATTATACAGCTAAGGATAGACTAAACTTTGGGGACTATGCAGCCAAAAATTCCTTGGCTAACGGGATAATCCAGCCAAGAAAAGCCTAAGCTGCTAGAAAAATCCAGCCAAGGTTTATCTACCATAACCTCACTTCATTTTTAAATAATGATAAAATTGAAACATGTAGAAAAGAGTATTGTAATTTTTCAAGTGCAAGTGGGGAAGACTGTTTAAATTAGTCCAAACATTTGACCTAAATTATTTTTTTTGAGTAAGATTGTCGAGTTGATAGATAATCGTCTAGCAGAAAATATGCAGTTCGATCAACGAATATTTTCTATTAAGGTAAGTTTTATGCCCTTACATAATGAGTTGCAATGTGAAGGAATTGTAGGATTCAGAAATAAAGAGTTTAGTCAATAAATGCGTTTACTCTCGTGGGTTAGATGATAATATTACAATTATCTCAATTTAGTTTGTAATTTAGTATTGTTAGATCAAAGAGATATCAAACAATTCGTTTGAATAGGTTTTAGTAGGAACCCATTTTATGAAATACATTTATTCCTTGGTATTTACATTAAATATATTTTCTCCGAAACAAGATATCAAAGTTTGAGTGTTGTAGTTGAAAGTTTTACTCTGTATATCTAGAAGTTTATCAATATTTTCTTCAATTTCCAATGAATCTTGATTCTTACAAATTTCACAAGAACCAAGGTTTACATTTTCTAATATGGGATGTGTTTTTTCATCCAAAGATTTTAGTTGAGATTCGGCCCTGAAATAAGAATAAAATCAAAAAATTACCAGTAACTAATAATATTGAACAAGTTAATATTGAAGTTTATTCAATAAATAAAACAAATTACATACATCAAGATTCCTTTGATTTTTCCTAATAGAAATCCATTTCTAAAGCCTTCCTCAAAACCTTTATCAAAACTTTCTTGAAAATTGCTGTCCCGTCCTGCTGAAATTCCTTCTCTCAAACCTTCCTAAAAATAAATAATCTCAAAAAAATGTATAATTATACTTTCGTTATACCTTTTTCGAAGCATTTTCAATTTTTTTCGACGTCTGTAAAATATCTTGCATATCATTATCCATGTATAATGGTTTAGATTAGTGATGGGCATAATTCGAATTCAAAATCATTCATAATCCGATTATGAAGATAATCGTCAGTATCCGATTATGGAATTCGAATTCTTTTATGGAATGATGAAAAATTGATATTTTCTGTATGTTCTTTGTGGTGAATTCATTATTCTTTTTGTTAATTTTTTTAAAATTCTTGGTCCCTGTCGGACACTACGAAAAAATTCGACAACTATGAGCTGCAACTGCAATCGAACAATATTTGTATTGACTGACCACTCTATATTATTGTAGTATTCTGTGATTGACATTATTACATATTTGTTGTGTTCTTTTAACATCATTCTGTTCAGCTCTGTTGAGTTACAGAGTACAACATGGTGGTTGAGTTAATTTTCAACCTAAGCGCAAATGTATATTATCTATGGCGAAAAAGCATTAAGTGAACAGAGCAACTGGGTTGCTCTTTTGTTGCTCTTGCAAATTCCGTAAAAAGAACACAATTAATTTATTATTTGATTTGTAATGGCGTGGCGTCTTCACAGAGAAAAAAGACGTTTATCTTTTACTATTTTTGTGCATATGTATTTATATTAAATATTCTCCGGGAATGAAACTTTTGGTAACATTATTAATACTATCGTTCTGGAATTACACCAACGGCGGTATGTTGATATAGACGTTAATATATTAATTTGATAGCTTTTTATTCTTCTATAAAAACTGCAATACAATATTGCGGAAGTATTTAATAATAATAATTCACATCCTTCAATCATTTTGTGAAAATTTTTCATCATGATGTTATAGCATCAAAGGAAGAAATAAGTTGAAGTTGTTAGCTGTAATTAAGCCAATTGGCTAAGTATTTCTCCCTAAAATGCAATTTCTTTGTTTTAATTTAAAATATATTTGTTTTTCTATTTTAGATACATGTTTTTGCAAGTTGTCGTCGATAAAATTGCTTCAATAACTAGAGTACCATTTTTATTGGACCAGAAGGGTTTTGTAGAGTAGATGAAGCTTATGTGCCAATGTAGAATAAGCAACAGGATCTCCTCCAGGCTTAACTATTTTCTGATTCACTCCTAGTAGTTCTTGGTAAGTCTCATTTGTTATAAATTCAAGTAGTTCAAATGATCATACCATTGCCGGTTGAAGCCATTTTAAGATTTGTTTGTTTTTCAGGAAAAGAAAACACATTTTTCATAGCTTCTTATTGGGATATGGAAATTTTACAAAAAATTAATAGAGGAACTGTTTCTTTCAAAAAATACTACACTGTAAGTATCTATAAGCAATTATATATATTCTACTTTTATCCTAACCCAACTTGAGGAGCATATAGAGGTTGTTTATTGAAAAATATATCTCTTCATCGGGAAATCAGAACTTTCAGTCTGTTGACACATATTGAATTACTTGGAAACTATTTCACATTTTTTGGGATCTAATAGGGAAAAAGAGGACCCTAATGAAGAACTATTAGGAAACTAGTTGAAAAGGAAGATGTGGTTCAATTTAATTGTACTTTTATTGCTAGGAGTTAATTCAGTTGAAAGTTTTTGTTGAGTTATAAATTTAATTGGTTGTAACACTATCGTATTGTTGAGGGTGAATAGTGAAATTTTTAATTTTATTTTGCAGGTCTTGCAGTTTTGCCATCCTACTACATATTAAGTTTAAGCATTATGATTGGGCTGATGGCCTGTTTACGGTAACAATCAAAAGGATTATAGAATATTACTAATAGTTAAGTAGTTTCTTGTACATCATTTTTTAAATGAAAAAATTGGCTGGAAGATAAAATCGGTGAGGTAGATGATATCGAATTGAAACGAATTGAAAAATTGGAAATTTTTTAGCCAAATTGATCTTAATTTGAGACAAATCTGGTTTTTATTATGCAGTGTTTTTCTAAATGTATGCAAAAAAATGATTAACCCATTAAAAAATTGCCACGCAACGTTGGGTTCTTATTGTTACAAGAATGTAAGTAATTGAGAGAATTAGAAAAAATAAAATTTCTCTCAAATTTGTCATAGAAAGGACCAATTATAATTTTGTATGGGCAATCACTTTCTTTTTTCGAATGAATTCGGAAACACCCTGTATATTGATTGTAACGGAGAATTTTCGGTTGTTTTTACAAGTTTTTAAAGGATCTCATTGTATAATTGAAAAAAAATGATACCCTATCTTAGGATACAAATAGAATTATCACTGAAACTTTATTAAAAATAAATAATAGTGATGGTGGTATATATATATTATTTGGTTGGGATTTGGTAAAGAAAATAAAACGACAAATTCTTTGAATATAATTTATTTTCAATTAATAACAAAATATTATCCATTTTAATTTGTTTTTCAAATTTGACGACGAGTCTTTAAATTACACAAAAATGGAGAAAAACATAATTAGTTACGACCATTAGTAATTGGAAGTTTCTGATTATGTTGATTTGTATTTTTCTGTAAATTGTACAAAAGTACATGGTTAGTTCGGAAATGGACATAATTGACGATGACCATTAGTAATTGGAAATCGCCGATTATGTTTATTTTCCAACTCTGTGAATAATAAATACCGTACATAAATCGACATCGTCAATATTAGCTGTGTTTTTTTATAAAGAAAAGGTTTCAAATTTAGGGTTTATCAAACAGGAGATGTAATAAAATGTTTGGCTAATGAGAAACTCACTGATGGCGTGGGTGCTTTTATGTGTAACATCAACATCAGTTTGTTGGTATGTTTATAAGATTTCAGTTGGAGATCCAAAAAAAAAACGACGACCAACTCCTTTTTTTGGTTGTCCAACTGTAATCGTATAAACTATGTTATAACTACTGAATTGTTGACCCGTTTTTTTTGTTTTAGAGACAACGACGGAATCGTTGGGAATAGTTAATTTAAAGAAGAAGCAGGAGAAGAAAGTGATATTTACGAAGAGGACTATTAGAGTATAAATTCTGTATTTTATTTATTTTAGAGATTTTGTTCGTTTTTAATGAGGAATAAGTACTCAACTATGATGGGAGACGTACTATATTTCAGCTCCAAGGGGGTTCCATTTCAATTTCGTAGATATTGGACCGTGGAGTTCGAAGACACACCAAAAAAAAATAAGAAAAATAAAGTAGAATAATAGTGATTCGGGAATTGTGAGTTTAATGATACTTCTCGACAAGATAACTTTGATCAACGATGTAGGTACACGGTCTACATGCTCAAATAAATATAAAGAAAACAAGGAGAACGAGTAGAAGTAGAAGGTAATTGTATGCAACCAGTAATACAGTTTGGTGTAAATTATATCATCGTCATTCCAGGACTTTATTTATTTTATATCGATTGTGCTGCCGTCTTGTAATTGTAATATTTATTGTAGTTATAACGATGCAAAAAAAAGAAAAATGAAACCATAATGTTTGGTACAATATTTAAAGACTGGGCATTGAACGTTATATGGATATTATGTAGTAAGCAAACAAGTGTGTTTTGTAAACTTGCTTGCTGTTCAAAAATAATAATGTCCATCTATCGTTCACAGTTATAATTATATCGATAAAGATATAATAGATATTTTTAAATGCCCATGCCTAGAGTAAGAATAATATCGAGTGATGTTTGTGTTTCTCTGCCTTCCCTCCTTTATTCCAACTTGGCGTGTCACACCAAAAATACACAAAAAAGCGAAGTGACATAATTAGTTACGACCATTAGAAATTGGAAGCTTCTGATTATGTCGATTTGCATTTTTCTGTATACGATTGTTTGTACGAAAAAGGTACATGGAGTTCGGGATAAGGGCATGGTTGACGGTGACCATTAGAAATTGGAAATCGGAGATTGTGTTCTTTACTCCCGACTCCGTCTAACCTAACCCCCGTACATACATCGACGACATTGTCAATGTTACCTTAAGGGTGTATGTGGTATTGAATGTGTGCGTTATTGTGCGTAAGACCAAATTTTAACGATATGACGGAGCGGCGACCATTAGTAATTGGAAGCTGCCCAGTGATTTTCGTTGAAACGGCACCCATTTCTTCGGAGCTGCCTTCACAAGATCTTTATTTTTGGTAAAGATCAAAGTGTAAGACAGAAGCGTCCGTATTCGTGGTGAAAAATAAAAGGGGTACCCCCAACATTCTCTTCCACACCGACGCCTTAAGGACGGGTTGCAGCGCAGTGGTTAAACCTCGGATTTGTGGTTGACCACGAACCGATATTTAACCGCTAGTGTATTCGTAAACAAGAAAGGTACCCCTTTTAACTTTTTCAACCTGACGCCACTGCGTAGGTTACAAAATTGGAGCAGGCGTCCCCTATCCTGTTCATACGGACGCTACTGTCTTACAGCAGTTAGAATCTTGTGAAGCGCGTTCCATAGAATTGGTTTTACTTCCCATCGGGCTGTCAGCTCAGGGGCTGGCGTGGAAAGTTCTCAAAGGATTTTTCATGCTTATGTTCCGAGCTGCAGCTCGAGGCCCTATTAGGGGGTGAAGAAAAGGAAGGCTCTTCTTAAAAAAGAAGAGCGAGCTCTTTATCTTTGTCCCCTCGTGGTGGTACTCGGGCTGTCAGCTCAGGGGCTGGCGTGGAAAGTTCTCAAAGGATTTTTCATGCTTATGTTCCGAGCTGCAGCTCGAGGCCCTATTAGGGGGTGAAGAAAAGGAAGGCTCTTCTTAAAAAAGAAGAGCGAGCTCTTTATCTTTGTCCCCTCGTGGTGGTACCCCTTAGGCCTTCGCCTTGGTGACTAAAGATGGGTGTAAGGAAATAAAAACAACTGTTCGTGTATGCAGTTTATTGAAAATATAAAAAATATTACAAAGTTGTACAGTATGCGGTTTTATCTATTGCACGACCGGCGTGAAGCGATGTACAAGGGGGTAAGAACTTGAGGGAGGAGAGGAGAAAAAACATCACGCCGGTCCGGCTGTGTCAAGTCTCCCCATTAATCGGTGCAGCACGGAGCGTAAGCATGAAAAATCCTTCGAGAATTTTCCACGCCAGCCCCTGAGCTGACAGCCCGATGGGGGGTAGTTGGTAAAACCAAGTCTATGGAACGCGCTTCACAAGATTTGAACTGTTGTAAGACAGTAGCGTCCGTATGGGCGGGATAAGGGGACGCCCGCCCCACAATTTTGTTGGGCTTCAGGTTGAAAATATTAAAAGGGGTACCCATTTTTCTAAATTGTGACACGATTAAGAACGTTTTGTAACGTACTAGCGGTTAAAAATCGGTTCGTGGTAAACCACAAATCCGAGGTTTAACCACTGCGCTGCAACCCGTCCTTAAGGCGTCGGTGTGGAAAATAATGTTGGGGGTACCCCTTTCATTTTCCACCATGAATACGGACGCTTCTGTCTTACACTTTGATCTTTACCAAAAATAAAGATCTTGTGAAGGCAGCTCCGAAGAAATGGGTGCCGTTTTAACGAAAATCACTGAGCAGCTTCCAATTACTAATGGTCGCCGCTCCGTCATATCGTTAAAATTTGGTCTTACGCACAATAACGCACACATTCGATCCACATACACCCTTAAGGTAACATTGACAATGTCTTCGATGTATGTACGGGTTAGGTTAGACGGAGTCGGGAGTAAAGAACACAATCTCCGATTTCCAATTTCTAATGGTCACCGTCAACCATGCCCTTATCCCGAACTCCATGTACCTTATTCGTACAAACAATCGTATACAGAAAAATGCAAATCGACATAATCAGAAGCTTCCAATTTCTAATGGTCGTAACTAATTATGTCACTTCGCTTTTTTGTGTACTTTTGGTGTGACACGTCAAGTTGGAATAAAGGAGGGAAGGCAGAGAAACACAAACAACACTCGATATTATTCTTACTCTAGGCATGGGCATTTAAAAATATCTATTATATCTTTATCGATATAATTATAACTGTGAACGATAGATGGACATTTTCTCATTATTATTTTTTTTGAACAGCAAACAAGTTTACAAAACACACTTGTTTGCTTACTACATAATATCCATATAACGTTCAATGCCCAGTCTTTTGCATCGTTATAACTACAATAAATATTACAAGACGGCAACACAATTGATAGAAAATACAGAATTTATACTCTAATAGTCCTCTTCGTAAATATCATTTCCTTCTCCTGCTTGGTCTCCTTCTCCTGCTTGGTCTCCCTCCTTCTCTTCATTCTTTGAAGGGACTAGTCTAGACGATACCATACGATATCCTAAAAAACAAACAAGGATTTTAGTACCAATAAAAACGCATTTTTTTACATATTTTCCACCACCAATCTGGTGGTGGTATGTCACTAGCAAAGAATTTGTATTAAGCCTTTGTGGTAAACTAAAAATATGAAACGTTTTCCATTAAAAAGCAGCTAAAATATTGACGATGTCAATTTATGTACGGTATTTATTATTCACAGAGTTGGAAAATAAACATAATCGGCGATTTCCAATTACTAATGGTCATCGTCAATTATGTCCATTACCAAACTCCATGTACTTTTGTACAATTTACAGAAAAATACAAATCAACATAATCAGAAACTTCCAATTACTAATGGTCGTAACTAATTATGTTTTTCTCCATTTTTGTGTAATTTAAAGACACGTCAAATTTGAAAAAACAAACAGGCGATGAGAAAACACTATTCTTACTTTTGACAAAAAATATGATCAATATTTTGAAAATGTATAGTTAAATAAATGCAAGCAAGTTTACTAGCCCAGTCCTGCATTGTAAAAAATACACAGATAATTTAGATAATAAAATATAATACTTATATTTCACGAATATCATTTCTCCTTCCACTTCTTCTCCTTCTCCTGCTCCTCTCCTTCTTTAATGATATGTTCTATTAACAAGGATACCATCTGGGCTCCTGAAAAAAAAAAAACGAGATGATCCAAGAATCTACCAACAAATGGATATTGGTAGGTATTTGGAAAAAGTAAATAATAAAAAATTGTTCGAGAAACAAGACTTAGGAAAAAGACCTGGAAAAAATAGACCCAGGCGCAGGTCGTTCTATTCCAATTTGCTTTACAGCATTATTGTCGCAGTGTCCTAAGGTTCAATCACTTTCGAACACACAGAAAACCAAAAACAAGAAGAGTATATCATGTACCTACATACTTTTAATTTGAATAAAAATAATTCTTTAATAACAATGCAATAATTATTGAAATTTTAATCATAGCCTATAAGAAGTGGCAAAATCTTTTGCTCCGTTTTGCGACACCCTGTAAATCTTTATGGAACTGTAAAATTGAAGATCTAAGGTTTAATATTTGTAATATCATAATATCTTCTTTCAAGTCGATCACAAAGATAGGTAATTATTTGGTCCAGCCAAAATATTAAACATCAGGTAGACGTCTCATCAAATGCCAGAACAAATCAAAGATCTAGCTCCATATACCCCGGCTAACCATAATAGAGTTTCTCTCAAGTGAGTCCCGGGGCACAAGGGCAGACATTCTAGCGAAGCTAGGGTCTGCGACTGCATTCACTGATCCTGAACCAGTATTTGGGATGATATCTAAAACTGCTGCACGTGCCAGTCATACTGGAGACACGTGCCAAAACAGGAGTACAGCAAACTCCTGGTCAAAAAACCCTCAGAGATGCTGACTAACGAAATACTAAACCTTAGCAGGGGCCAGATAAGGATAGTGACTGTACCCTAAGGAAGCACATGCATACAAATGGCATATATAGGGAGGAACCTATCTGTCGCTTGTGCATGGAAGGGGAGGAAACAGCCTCTCACATTTTCTTCGATTGTGAAGCACTGTCTCATTGGAGATATATAGACTCCTAGGAGCATCCAAGGGAGGATTTCTCCAAGAAGGACAAGATGAAAAGACTGTTGAGCCTGGTAAGAAAACTTACATATTATATAATGATTGATTTAATTTTAAAATTATGGAAAGATTCCATGTAGTAGTTGAATTCACTGGCAAAGTTAAAGTAACAAATTATATTCAAATATGAGATGTATTTTTCATTAAACAAACTAATCGCTTAGGTCCATTGTTATTTCTAGTTCTGGGTAATGTTAGAATATCACATAATAATTATGTATATACTTACAGTCCAATCTTATAAAAACACATTGTCCCTCCATTGTATTGTCATAATATTTTCATATTCCATCAAAATAAACTTAGATTGACATGCTGTAGTTTTTCCTCCACTATCCTGAAAAACACATGAATTTTAAAATGACTATTACTAAATGTTGCGTTCATCTGAAGCAGGTATTTGAACTTATAAATAAAACTTACTGAGCTCACCAAATTAATTAGTGAGTTTCTCTCATCAGCAAAACAATTACTGTTTGATAAAACCACAATTTCAAATGTTTTACATATAAAGAACGCAACTGATATTGACAATGTTTGTACTGGTATTATATAGTTAGAAAAAAAATATATTATAAATAAAAAAGTTACTGAGCTCACCAAATCAATTAGTGAGTTTCTCTCAAGATGTTTGTATTAGTATTATACAGTTTAAAAAAAACATAATTGGAAATTTCCAATGGTCACTGTCAATAATATGCACTTTCACGAACTCTATGTACATTTTTGTACATACAATATACAAAAAAAATGCAATGCAAATCAACAGAATCAGAAGCTTCAAATTTCTAATGGTTGTAACTAAGTCTGATATTTTCAATTTTTGTGTAACTTTGACATGTCAAGTTGGAAATATTGTGTATGTACACATAATAGAAGTGAAATAATTGTATATCTATAACCAAAAATAAAGCACAAACGTTCCATTTTAGATTTAATAGAAACATAGGTATTTGGCAAGAATTCAAGAGATTATATTGTTCAATAAACAACCTCTATATGCTCCTCAAGTTTGGTTAGGATAAAAGTAGAATATATATAATTGCGTATAGATACTTACAGTGTAGTATTTTTTGAAAGAAACAGTTCCTCTATTAATTTTTTGTAAAATGTCCATATCCCAATAAGAAGCTATGAAAAATGTGTTTTCTTTTCCTGAAAAACAAACAAATCTTAAAATGGCTTCAACCGGCAATGGTATGCTCATTTCAACTACTTGAATTTATACCAAATGAGACTTACCAAGGACTACTAGGAATGAATCAGAAAATAGTTAAGCCTGGAGGAGATCCTGTTGCTTATTCTACATTGGCACATAAGCTTCATCTACTCTACAAAACCCTTCTGGTCCAATAAAAATGGTACTCTAGTTTTATTGAAGCAACTTTATCGACGACAACTTGCAGAAACTCATATATCTAAAATAGAAAAAAATATATATTCAATTAAAACAAAGAAATTATATTCTAAGGAGAAATACTTAGCCAACTGGCTTAATTACAACTAACAATTTCACCTTATTTCTTCCTTTCTATTATAACATCATAATGAAAAATGTTCACAAAATGATTGAAGGATGTGAATGATTATTAAATACTTTAGGAATATTGTATTGCAGTTTTTATGGAAGAATAAAAAGCTATCCAATTAGTATATTAACGTCTATTTCAACATACCGCCTTTGGTGTAATTCCAGAACGATAGTATTAATAATGTTACCAAAAGTTTCATTCACGGAGAATATTTAATATAAATACAACATAATATGCACAAAAATTGTAATAGATAAACGTCATTTTTCTCTGTGAAGACGCCACGCCATATTACAAATCAATTAATTGTGTTCTTTTTACGGAATTTACTCGCTTTGTTCACTTAAATGCATTTGCGCCACAAACTTAAAGTTCGTGATTTGCGCTCAGATTGAAAACTAACAGAGCTGAACAGAATCATGTTAAAAGAACACAACAAATATGTAATGTCAATCACAGAATACTACGATAATATAGAGTGGTCAGTCAATACAAATATTGTTCGATTGCAGTTGCAGCTAGTTGTCAAATTTTTTCGTAGTGTCAGACAGGGACCAAAAATTGCAAAAATTTAAAAAAAAAGTGATTATTCTTGAAATAAAAATATAAAAAATATTGTAGTTGTTAGGCTACATTGTTAAGAGTGCTCTTGTGAGTGCTACTTCTCGTCGTATTGTCTGTGGTCGACTGCTTGACAGTTGACATGTGACGGACACTTCTGGAACATTCGTTCGTTCGTTTTTCAGTTGGTAGAGTAGTAGGAAGAAAGATCACGTTATGCTAGGTTATGTTATGTTGTAAGCGGTAGTTTTGCTTAAATATTTTATATATGTATCTAATGAAAGTATAATTTTGGGGTGAACAAATCAGTGCATTATTTAAACCGTTCGACAATCGATACCCCCTAACATAGTTAAATTTCCTAACAAACTAACAAAAAGAATAATGAATTCACCTCAAAAAACAAACAGAAAATATTAATTTTTCATCATTCCATATTTCCATAAAAGAATTCGAATTCCATAATCGGATACTGACGATTATCTTCATAATCGGATTATGAATGATTTTGAATTCGAATTATGCCCATCACTAATCTAAACCATTATACATGGATAATGATATGCAGGAGATTTTACAGACGTCGAAGAAAATTGAAAATGCTTCGAAAAAGGTATAACGAAAGTATAATTATACATTTTTTTGAGATTATTTATTTTCAGGAAGGTTTGAGAGAAGGAATTTCAGCAGGACGGGACAGCAATTTTCTAGATATAAAGAATAAAACTTTCAACTACAACACTAATCAAACTTTGATATCTTGTTTCGGAGAAAACATATTTAATGTAGATACCAATGAATAAATGTATTTCATAAAATGGGGTTCCTACTAATATTCATTTAAACGAACTGTTTGATATCTCTTTGATAATCTACCAAGGATAAATTACAAAACAAATTGAAAGATATGTAATATTATCATGTAACCCACGATAGTAAATGCATTAATTGACTAAACTCTTTATTTCTGAATCCTACAATTCCTTCACATTGCAACTCATTATGTAAGGACATAACTTACCTTAATAAAAAAAGATTCGTTGATCGAACTGTATATTTGCTGCTAGACGTTTAGTTACATTATCTATCAGCTCCACAATCTTACAAAAAAATATATTACGTCAAATGTTTGGACTAATTTCAACAGTCTTCCCCACTTCCACTAGAAAAATTACATATTTCAATTTTATAACATTATTTAAAAATAAAGTGAGGTTATGGCCCTAGCTGTATAGTAGCTAGAGCTGAGACCATGTTTCAAATATAAGAATACGATAAAAACCACTTCGGTGGTAGTCTTCTTTTTTAATAACGGGTTCAAAATAAAATGTTTCGTGGTAGCTTAGACAAGGAAAGTTCCTAGTCATAAGCACAGATATGGTCATAAGTGTGGTAGCCTGTACTGTGTGACAGTTTATTTCTTCTTTTTTCATTTTTGATTTTACATTCCTTTTATTAAAAGGAGGTTTATAATTGTTTGTAATGTTCCACAAGTAATAGGATAAAAATCAGATGAAAAAAGGGGTTTTTGTACATACAATATACAAAAAAATGCAATTCAACAGAATCAGAAGCTTCAAATTTCTAATGGTTGTAACTAATGGGTCAATAATTCTGAGCATATCTGTAAGGTCTGTAAGCAAAAATCTGTAATAAATACAAGGCAAACTTACGGACTCTATATATTATATCTTACAGTTTCTTTAACTTATAGGTGATTTCTCAGAATCGACCCATGAGTCTGTTATTTTCAATTTTTGTGTAACTTTGACATGTCAAGTTGAAAATATTGTTTATGTACACATAATAGAAGTGAAATAATTCTATATCTACAACCAAAAATAAAGCACAAACGTTCCATTTTAGATTTAATAGAAACATATTTGGCAAGAATTCAAGAGATTATATTTTTCAATAAACAACCTCTATGTGCTCCTCAAGTTTGGTTAGGGTAGAACAAGAATATACATAATAATTGTGTGTATAGGTACTTACAGTCTAGCATTTTTCGAAACAGTTCCTTTATTAATTTTTTGTAAAATTTCCATATCCCAATAACAAGCTATGAAAAATGTGTTTTCTTTTCCTGAAAAACAAACAAATCTTAAAATGGCTTCAACCGGCAATGGTATGATCATTTGAACTTCTTGAATTTATAACAAATGAGACTTACCAAGGACTACTAGGAGTGAATCAGAAAATAGTTAAGCCTGGAGAAGATCCTGTTGCTTATTCTACATTGGCACATAAGCTTCATCTACTCTACAAAACCCTTCTGGTCCAATAAAAATGAAACTCTAGTTATTGAAGCAATTTCAGAGAAAACGTATTTAATGTAAATACCAAGGAATAAAAGCATTTCATAAAATGGGTTCCTACTAAAACCTATTCAAACGAATTGTTTGATATATCTTTGATCTAACAATACTAAATTACAAACTAAATTGAGATAATTGTAATATTATCATCTAACCCACGAGAGTAAACGCATTTATTGACTAAACTCTTTATTTCTGAATCCTACAATTCCTTCACATTGCAACTCATTATGTAAGGACATAAAACTTACCTTAATAGAAAATATTCGTTGATCGAACTGCATATTTTCTGCTAGACGATTATCTATCAACTCGACAATCTTACAAAAAAAATATATTACGTCAAATGTTTGGACTAATTTCAACAGTCTTCCCCACTTGCACTTGAAAAATTACAATACTCTTTTCTACATGTTTCAATTTTATTAACATCAGAGACAAACGATCGGTTGTCTCTGTTAACATTATTTAAAAATAAAGTGAGGTTATGGTAGATAAGCCTTGGCTGGATTTTTCTAACAGCTTAGGCATTTCTTGGCTGGATTATCCCGTTAGCCAAGGAAATTTTGGCTGCATAGTCCCCAAAGTTTAGTCTATCCGTAGCTGTATAGTAGCTAGAGCTAAGGCCATGTCTCAAATATAAGAATACGATAAAAACCACTGCAGTGAGAAAATGTCAAATTCAATAATTTTCGTTATTAATCAAAAGTAGATTTGTGATTTTGTTATTAATAATCACTCAATTGATTCTTATACTAAATCATGAATAAAGAAATACAACAAAATGGCAGTGCAACAGAAAGTGATGAAACAGAAAATCGTCTACTTGAGCTAGCGAAGACAAATTCAGAAGGTATATCTAATGAGGATATAAAGAAACATATACCCGATACTCCACTTACAGAAATAACAGCAATTATAAATAAATGTTTGAAAAATGGGTAAATATTTTATGGTTAACTGTTGATCTATGTTTATTGATTACTTGTTTTCCCTTTTAGCACCTTTGAGCTATTCAAAACCAAAGATAATCTCTTATACAAGTACAAAGATCCAACAAAGAAAACTACTACTAAAGGTGCAGATAGTGAAGAGAAAGTGGTGTACAAAATAATAGAAGAAGCAGGATCGACGAGAAGCTTGCTCCAATTTAATTATTAATCAATGATATTATATATGGAACAAATGTTTTCACCTATGAAACGTTATATTTTAACAGCAAAAAAATGTTTCTTTTCTGTATCTACGTATATTGATGTCCATTGGAAAAAACATCAGAAATAGATTGATAAACCAACACTATAATTCTATTTTATTTTAATCGTTTTTTGATGTATCTTCGAACTCCAAGGAGCAATATGTACGAAATTAGAATGGAACTACCTTGAAGCTGCAATATTACGTCCCCGATCATAATTAGCTACTTATTTCTCATTAAAAACAAACAAAATCTCTAAAATCCTGGAATGACGATGATATAATTTACACCAAACTGTATTACTGGTTGCATACAACTACCTGCTACTTCTACTCGTTCTCCTTGTTTTCTTTATATGTATTTGAGCATGTAGACCTTGTTCCTACATCCTTGATCAAAGTTATTTCGTCGAGAAGTATCATTAAACTCACAATCCCCGAATTACTATAATTCTACTTTATTTTGGTGTGTTTTCGAACTCCAAGGTCAAATATCTACGAAATTGAAATGGAACCACCTTGGAGCTGCAATATAGTACGTCTCCCATCATAGTTAAGTCCTTATTCCACACTAAAAACGAAAAAAATCTCAAAAATCCTGGAAAGACGATAATATAATTTACACCAAACTGTATTACTGGTTGCATACAACTACCTGTTACTTCTACTCGTTCTTCTTGGTTTCTTTATATGTATTTGAGCATGTAGACCTTGTTCCTACATGCTTGATCAAAGTTATCTTGTCGAGAAGTATCATTAAACTCACAATCCCCGAATTACTATAATTCTACTTTATTTTGGTGTGTTTTCGAACTCCAAGGTCAAATATCTACGAAATTGAAATGGAACCACCTTGGAGCTGCAATATAGTACGTCTCCCATCATAGTTAAGTCCTTATTCCACACTAAAAACGAAAAAAATCTCAAAAATCCTGGAAAGACGATAATATAATTTACACCAAACTGTATTACTGGTTGCATACAACTACCTGTTACTTCTACTCGTTCTCCTTGGTTTCTTTATATGTATTTGAGCATGTAGACCTTGTTCCTACATGCTTGATCAAAGTTATCTTGTCGAGAAGTATCATTAAACTCACAATCCCCGAATTACTATAATTCTACTTTATTTTGGTGTGTTTTCGAACTCCAAGGTCAAATATCTACGAAATTGAAATGGAACCACCTTGGAGCTGCAATATAGTACGTCTCCCATCATAGTTAAGTCCTTATTTCTCATTAAAAACGAAAAAAATCTCAAAAATCCTGGAAAGACGATAATATAATTTACACCAAACTGTATTACTGGTTGCATACAACTACCTGTTACTTCTACTCGTTCTCCTTGGTTTCTTTATATGTATTTGAGCATGTAGACCTTGTTCCTACATCGTTGATCAAAGTTATTTCGTCGAGAAGTATCATTAAACTCACAATTCCCGAATCACTATAAGTCTACTTTATTTTGGTGTGTTTTCGAACTCCAAGGTCAAATATCTACGAAATTGAAATGGAACCACCTTGGAGCTGCACTATAGTACGTCTCAGATCATAATTAGGTACTTATTTCTCATTAAAAACGAACAAAATCTCCAAAATCCTGGAAAGACGATAATATAATTTACACCAAACTGTATTACTGGTTGCATACAACTACCTGTTACTTCTACTCGTTCTCCTTGGTTTCTTTATATGTATTTGAGCATGTAGACCTTGTTCCTACATCGTTGATCAAAGTTATTTCGTCGAGAAGTATCATTAAACTCACAATTCCCGAATCACTATAAGTCTACTTTATTTTGGTGTGTTTTCGAACTCCAAGGTCAAATATCTACGAAATTGAAATGGAACCACCTTGGAGCTGCACTATAGTACGTCTCAGATCATAATTAGGTACTTATTTCTCATTAAAAACGAACAAAATCTCCAAAATCCTGGAAAGACGATAATATAATTTACACCAAACTGTATTACTGGTTGCATACAACTACCTGTTACTTCTACTCGTTCTCCTTGGTTTCTTTATATGTATTTGAGCATGTAGACCTTGTTCCTACATCGTTGATCAAAGTTATTTCGTCGAGAAGTATCATTAAACTCACAATTCCCGAATCACTATAAGCCTACTTTATTTTGGTGTGTTTTCGAACTCCAAGGTCAAATATCTACGAAATTGAAATGGAACCACCTTGGAGCTGCAATATAGTACGTCTCCCATCATAGTTAAGTCCTTATTCCACACTAAAAACGAAAAAAATCTCAAAAATCCTGGAAAGACGATAATATAATTTACACCAAACTGTATTACTGGTTGCATACAACTACCTGTTACTTCTACTCGTTCTCCTTGGTTTCTTTATATGTATTTGAGCATGTAGACCTTGTTCCTACATGCTTGATCAAAGTTATTTCGTCGAGAAGTATCATTAAACTCACAATTCCCGAATCACTATAATTCTACTTTATTTTGGTGTGTTTTCGAACTCCAAGGTCAAATATCTACGAAATTGAAATGGAACCACCTTGGAGCTGCACTATAGTACGTCTCAGATCATAATTAGGTACTTATTTCTCATTAAAAACGAACAAAATCTCCAAAATCCTGGAAAGACGATAATATAATTTACACCAAACTGTATTACTGGTTGCATACAACTACCTGTTACTTCTACTCGTTCTCCTTGGTTTCTTTATATGTATTTGAGCATGTAGACCTTGTTCCTACATCGTTGATCAAAGTTATTTCGTCGAGAAGTATCATTAAACTCACAATTCCCGAATCACTATAAGTCTACTTTATTTTGGTGTGTTTTCGAACTCCAAGGTCAAATATCTACGAAATTGAAATGGAACCACCTTGGAGCTGCACTATAGTACGTCTCAGATCATAATTAGGTACTTATTTCTCATTAAAAACGAACAAAATCTCCAAAATCCTGGAAAGACGATAATATAATTTACACCAAACTGTATTACTGGTTGCATACAACTACCTGTTACTTCTACTCGTTCTCCTTGGTTTCTTTATATGTATTTGAGCATGTAGACCTTGTTCCTACATCGTTGATCAAAGTTATTTCGTCGAGAAGTATCATTAAACTCACAATTCCCGAATCACTATAATTCTACTTTATTTTGGTGTGTTTTCGAACTCCAAGGTCAAATATCTACGAAATTGAAATGGAACCACCTTGGAGCTGCACTATAGTACGTCTCAGATCATAATTAGGTACTTATTTCTCATTAAAAACGAACAAAATCTCCAAAATCCTGGAAAGACGATAATATAATTTACACCAAACTGTATTACTGGTTGCATACAACTACCTGTTACTTCTACTCGTTCTCCTTGGTTTCTTTATATGTATTTGAGCATGTAGACCTTGTTCCTACATGCTTGATCAAAGTTATCTTGTCGAGAAGTATCATTAAACTCACAATCCCCGAATTACTATAATTCTACTTTATTTTGGTGTGTTTTCGAACTCCAAGGTCAAATATCTACGAAATTGAAATGGAACCACCTTGGAGCTGCAATATAGTACGTCTCCCATCATAGTTAAGTCCTTATTCCACACTAAAAACGAAAAAAATCTCAAAAATCCTGGAAAGACGATAATATAATTTACACCAAACTGTATTACTGGTTGCATACAACTACCTGTTACTTCTACTCGTTCTCCTTGGTTTCTTTATATGTATTTGAGCATGTAGACCTTGTTCCTACATGCTTGATCAAAGTTATTTCGTCGAGAAGTATCATTAAACTCACAATTCCCGAATCACTATAATTCTACTTTATTTTGGTGTGTTTTCGAACTCCAAGGTCAAATATCTACGAAATTGAAATGGAACCACCTTGGAGCTGCACTATAGTACGTCTCAGATCATAATTAGGTACTTATTTCTCATTAAAAACGAACAAAATCTCCAAAATCCTGGAAAGACGATAATATAATTTACACCAAACTGTATTACTGGTTGCATACAACTACCTGTTACTTCTACTCGTTCTCCTTGGTTTCTTTATATGTATTTGAGCATGTAGACCTTGTTCCAACATCGTTGATCAAAGTTATTTCGTCGAGAAGTATCATTAAACTCACAATTCCCGAATCACTATAAGTCTACTTTATTTTGGTGTGTTTTCGAACTCCAAGGTCAAATATCTACGAAATTGAAATGGAACCACCTTGGAGCTGCACTATAGTACGTCTCAGATCATAATTAGGTACTTATTTCTCATTAAAAACGAACAAAATCTCCAAAATCCTGGAAAGACGATAATATAATTTACACCAAACTGTATTACTGGTTGCATACAACTACCTGTTACTTCTACTCGTTCTCCTTGGTTTCTTTATATGTATTTGAGCATGTAGACCTTGTTCCTACATCGTTGATCAAAGTTATTTCGTCGAGAAGTATCATTAAACTCACAATTCCCGAATCACTATAAGCCTACTTTATTTTGGTGTGTTTTCGAACTCCAAGGTCAAATATCTACGAAATTGAAATGGAACCACCTTGGAGCTGCACTATAGTACGTCTCAGATCATAATTAGGTACTTATTTCTCATTAAAAACGAACAAAATCTCCAAAATCCTGGAAAGACGATAATATAATTTACACCAAACTGTATTACTGGTTGCATACAACTACCTGTTACTTCTACTCGTTCTCCTTGGTTTCTTTATATGTATTTGAGCATGTAGACCTTGTTCCTACATGCTTGATCAAAGTTATTTCGTCGAGAAGTATCATTAAACTCACAATTCCCGAATCACTATAATTCTACTTTATTTTGGTGTGTTTTCGAACTCCAAGGTCAAATATCTACGAAATTGAAATGGAACCACCTTGGAGCTGCACTATAGTACGTCTCAGATCATAATTAGGTACTTATTTCTCATTAAAAACGAACAAAATCTCCAAAATCCTGGAAAGACGATAATATAATTTACACCAAACTGTATTACTGGTTGCATACAACTACCTGTTACTTCTACTCGTTCTCCTTGGTTTCTTTATATGTATTTGAGCATGTAGACCTTGTTCCTACATGCTTGATCAAAGTTATCTTGTCGAGAAGTATCATTAAACTCACAATCCCCGAATTACTATAATTCTACTTTATTTTGGTGTGTTTTCGAACTCCAAGGTCAAATATCTACGAAATTGAAATGGAACCACCTTGGAGCTGCAATATAGTACGTCTCCCATCATAGTTAAGTCCTTATTCCACACTAAAAACGAAAAAAATCTCAAAAATCCTGGAAAGACGATAATATAATTTACACCAAACTGTATTACTGGTTGCATACAACTACCTGTTACTTCTACTCGTTCTCCTTGGTTTCTTTATATGTATTTGAGCATGTAGACCTTGTTCCTACATGCTTGATCAAAGTTATTTCGTCGAGAAGTATCATTAAACTCACAATTCCCGAATCACTATAATTCTACTTTATTTTGGTGTGTTTTCGAACTCCAAGGTCAAATATCTACGAAATTGAAATGGAACCACCTTGGAGCTGCACTATAGTACGTCTCAGATCATAATTAGGTACTTATTTCTCATTAAAAACGAACAAAATCTCCAAAATCCTGGAAAGACGATAATATAATTTACACCAAACTGTATTACTGGTTGCATACAACTACCTGTTACTTCTACTCGTTCTCCTTGGTTTCTTTATATGTATTTGAGCATGTAGACCTTGTTCCTACATGCTTGATCAAAGTTATTTCGTCGAGAAGTATCATTAAACTCACAATTCCCGAATCACTATAATTCTACTTTATTTTGGTGTGTTTTCGAACTCCAAGGTCAAATATCTACGAAATTGAAATGGAACCACCTTGGAGCTGCACTATAGTACGTCTCAGATCATAATTAGGTACTTATTTCTCATTAAAAACGAACAAAATCTCCAAAATCCTGGAAAGACGATAATATAATTTACACCAAACTGTATTACTGGTTGCATACAACTACCTGTTACTTCTACTCGTTCTCCTTGGTTTCTTTATATGTATTTGAGCATGTAGACCTTGTTCCTACATGCTTGATCAAAGTTATCTTGTCGAGAAGTATCATTAAACTCACAATCCCCGAATTACTATAATTCTACTTTATTTTGGTGTGTTTTCGAACTCCAAGGTCAAATATCTACGAAATTGAAATGGAACCACCTTGGAGCTGCACTATAGTACGTCTCAGATCATAATTAGGTACTTATTTCTCATTAAAAACGAACAAAATCTCCAAAATCCTGGAAAGACGATAATATAATTTACACCAAACTGTATTACTGGTTGCATACAACTACCTGTTACTTCTACTCGTTCTCCTTGGTTTCTTTATATGTATTTGAGCATGTAGACCTTGTTCCTACATGCTTGATCAAAGTTATCTTGTCGAGAAGTATCATTAAACTCACAATTCCCGAATCACTATAATTCTACTTTATTTTGGTGTGTTTTCGAACTCCAAGGTCAAATATCTACGAAATTGAAATGGAACCACCTTGGAGCTGCAATATAGTACGTCTCCCATCATAGTTAAGTCCTTATTTCTCATTAAAAACGAACAAAATCTCCAAAATCCTGGAAAGACGATAATATAATTTACACCAAACTGTATTACTGGTTGCATACAACTACCTGTTACTTCTACTCGTTCTCCTTGGTTTCTTTATATGTATTTGAGCATGTAGACCTTGTTCCTACATCGTTGATCAAAGTTATTTCGTCGAGAAGTATCATTAAACTCACAATTCCCGAATCACTATAAGTCTACTTTATTTTGGTGTGTTTTCGAACTCCAAGGTCAAATATCTACGAAATTGAAATGGAACCACCTTGGAGCTGCAATATAGTACGTCTCCCATCATAGTTAAGTCCTTATTTCTCATTAAAAACGAAAAAAATCTCAAAAATCCTGGAAAGACGATAATATAATTTACACCAAACTGTATTACTGGTTGCATACAACTACCTGTTACTTCTACTCGTTCTCCTTGGTTTCTTTATATGTATTTGAGCATGTAGACCTTGTTCCTACATGCTTGATCAAAGTTATTTCGTCGAGAAGTATCATTAAACTCACAATTCCCGAATCACTATAATTCTACTTTATTTTGGTGTGTTTTCGAACTCCAAGGTCAAATATCTACGAAATTGAAATGGAACCACCTTGGAGCTGCAATATAGTACGTCTCCCATCATAGTTAAGTCCTTATTCCACACTAAAAACGAAAAAAATCTCAAAAATCCTGGAAAGACGATAATATAATTTACACCAAACTGTATTACTGGTTGCATACAACTACCTGTTACTTCTACTCGTTCTCCTTGGTTTCTTTATATGTATTTGAGCATGTAGACCTTGTTCCTACATGCTTGATCAAAGTTATCTTGTCGAGAAGTATCATTAAACTCACAATCCCCGAATTACTATAATTCTACTTTATTTTGGTGTGTTTTCGAACTCCAAGGTCAAATATCTACGAAATTGAAATGGAACCACCTTGGAGCTGCAATATAGTACGTCTCCCATCATAGTTAAGTCCTTATTCCACACTAAAAACGAAAAAAATCTCAAAAATCCTGGAAAGACGATAATATAATTTACACCAAACTGTATTACTGGTTGCATACAACTACCTGTTACTTCTACTCGTTCTCCTTGGTTTCTTTATATGTATTTGAGCATGTAGACCTTGTTCCTACATCGTTGATCAAAGTTATTTCGTCGAGAAGTATCATTAAACTCACAATTCCCGAATCACTATAAGTCTACTTTATTTTGGTGTGTTTTCGAACTCCAAGGTCAAATATCTACGAAATTGAAATGGAACCACCTTGGAGCTGCAATATAGTACGTCTCAGATCATAATTAGGTACTTATTTCTCATTAAAAACGAACAAAATCTCCAAAATCCTGGAAAGACGATAATATAATTTACACCAAACTGTATTACTGGTTGCATACAACTACCTGTTACTTCTACTCGTTCTCCTTGGTTTCTTTATATGTATTTGAGCATGTAGACCTTGTTCCTACATGCTTGATCAAAGTTATCTTGTCGAGAAGTATCATTAAACTCACAATCCCCGAATTACTATAATTCTACTTTATTTTGGTGTGTTTTCGAACTCCAAGGTCAAATATCTACGAAATTGAAATGGAACCACCTTGGAGCTGCAATATAGTACGTCTCCCATCATAGTTAAGTCCTTATTTCTCATTAAAAACGAAAAAAATCTCAAAAATCCTGGAAAGACGATAATATAATTTACACCAAACTGTATTACTGGTTGCATACAACTACCTGTTACTTCTACTCGTTCTCCTTGGTTTCTTTATATGTATTTGAGCATGTAGACCTTGTTCCTACATGCTTGATCAAAGTTATCTTGTCGAGAAGTATCATTAAACTCACAATTCCCGAATCACTATAATTCTACTTTATTTTGGTGTGTTTTCGAACTCCAAGGTCAAATATCTACGAAATTGAAATGGAACCACCTTGGAGCTGCAATATAGTACGTCTCCCATCATAGTTAAGTCCTTATTTCTCATTAAAAACGAAAAAAATCTCAAAAATCCTGGAAAGACGATAATATAATTTACACCAAACTGTATTACTGGTTGCATACAACTACCTGTTACTTCTACTCGTTCTCCTTGGTTTCTTTATATGTATTTGAGCATGTAGACCTTGTTCCTACATCGTTGATCAAAGTTATTTCGTCGAGAAGTATCATTAAACTCACAATTCCCGAATCACTATAAGTCTACTTTATTTTGGTGTGTTTTCGAACTCCAAGGTCAAATATCTACGAAATTGAAATGGAACCACCTTGGAGCTGCACTATAGTACGTCTCAGATCATAATTAGGTACTTATTTCTCATTAAAAACGAACAAAATCTCCAAAATCCTGGAAAGACGATAATATAATTTACACCAAACTGTATTACTGGTTGCATACAACTACCTGTTACTTCTACTCGTTCTCCTTGGTTTCTTTATATGTATTTGAGCATGTAGACCTTGTTCCTACATCGTTGATCAAAGTTATTTCGTCGAGAAGTATCATTAAACTCACAATTCCCGAATCACTATAAGCCTACTTTATTTTGGTGTGTTTTCGAACTCCAAGGTCAAATATCTACGAAATTGAAATGGAACCACCTTGGAGCTGCAATATAGTACGTCTCCCATCATAGTTAAGTCCTTATTCCACACTAAAAACGAAAAAAATCTCAAAAATCCTGGAAAGACGATAATATAATTTACACCAAACTGTATTACTGGTTGCATACAACTACCTGTTACTTCTACTCGTTCTCCTTGGTTTCTTTATATGTATTTGAGCATGTAGACCTTGTTCCTACATGCTTGATCAAAGTTATTTCGTCGAGAAGTATCATTAAACTCACAATTCCCGAATCACTATAATTCTACTTTATTTTGGTGTGTTTTCGAACTCCAAGGTCAAATATCTACGAAATTGAAATGGAACCACCTTGGAGCTGCACTATAGTACGTCTCAGATCATAATTAGGTACTTATTTCTCATTAAAAACGAACAAAATCTCCAAAATCCTGGAAAGACGATAATATAATTTACACCAAACTGTATTACTGGTTGCATACAACTACCTGTTACTTCTACTCGTTCTCCTTGGTTTCTTTATATGTATTTGAGCATGTAGACCTTGTTCCTACATCGTTGATCAAAGTTATTTCGTCGAGAAGTATCATTAAACTCACAATTCCCGAATCACTATAAGCCTACTTTATTTTGGTGTGTTTTCGAACTCCAAGGTCAAATATCTACGAAATTGAAATGGAACCACCTTGGAGCTGCACTATAGTACGTCTCAGATCATAATTAGGTACTTATTTCTCATTAAAAACGAACAAAATCTCCAAAATCCTGGAAAGACGATAATATAATTTACACCAAACTGTATTACTGGTTGCATACAACTACCTGTTACTTCTACTCGTTCTCCTTGGTTTCTTTATATGTATTTGAGCATGTAGACCTTGTTCCTACATCGTTGATCAAAGTTATTTCGTCGAGAAGTATCATTAAACTCACAATTCCCGAATCACTATAATTCTACTTTATTTTGGTGTGTTTTCGAACTCCAAGGTCAAATATCTACGAAATTGAAATGGAACCACCTTGGAGCTGCACTATAGTACGTCTCAGATCATAATTAGGTACTTATTTCTCATTAAAAACGAACAAAATCTCCAAAATCCTGGAAAGACGATAATATAATTTACACCAAACTGTATTACTGGTTGCATACAACTACCTGTTACTTCTACTCGTTCTCCTTGGTTTCTTTATATGTATTTGAGCATGTAGACCTTGTTCCTACATGCTTGATCAAAGTTATCTTGTCGAGAAGTATCATTAAACTCACAATCCCCGAATTACTATAATTCTACTTTATTTTGGTGTGTTTTCGAACTCCAAGGTCAAATATCTACGAAATTGAAATGGAACCACCTTGGAGCTGCAATATAGTACGTCTCCCATCATAGTTAAGTCCTTATTCCACACTAAAAACGAAAAAAATCTCAAAAATCCTGGAAAGACGATAATATAATTTACACCAAACTGTATTACTGGTTGCATACAACTACCTGTTACTTCTACTCGTTCTCCTTGGTTTCTTTATATGTATTTGAGCATGTAGACCTTGTTCCTACATGCTTGATCAAAGTTATTTCGTCGAGAAGTATCATTAAACTCACAATTCCCGAATCACTATAATTCTACTTTATTTTGGTGTGTTTTCGAACTCCAAGGTCAAATATCTACGAAATTGAAATGGAACCACCTTGGAGCTGCACTATAGTACGTCTCAGATCATAATTAGGTACTTATTTCTCATTAAAAACGAACAAAATCTCCAAAATCCTGGAAAGACGATAATATAATTTACACCAAACTGTATTACTGGTTGCATACAACTACCTGTTACTTCTACTCGTTCTCCTTGGTTTCTTTATATGTATTTGAGCATGTAGACCTTGTTCCTACATGCTTGATCAAAGTTATTTCGTCGAGAAGTATCATTAAACTCACAATTCCCGAATCACTATAATTCTACTTTATTTTGGTGTGTTTTCGAACTCCAAGGTCAAATATCTACGAAATTGAAATGGAACCACCTTGGAGCTGCACTATAGTACGTCTCAGATCATAATTAGGTACTTATTTCTCATTAAAAACGAACAAAATCTCCAAAATCCTGGAAAGACGATAATATAATTTACACCAAACTGTATTACTGGTTGCATACAACTACCTGTTACTTCTACTCGTTCTCCTTGGTTTCTTTATATGTATTTGAGCATGTAGACCTTGTTCCTACATGCTTGATCAAAGTTATCTTGTCGAGAAGTATCATTAAACTCACAATCCCCGAATTACTATAATTCTACTTTATTTTGGTGTGTTTTCGAACTCCAAGGTCAAATATCTACGAAATTGAAATGGAACCACCTTGGAGCTGCACTATAGTACGTCTCAGATCATAATTAGGTACTTATTTCTCATTAAAAACGAACAAAATCTCCAAAATCCTGGAAAGACGATAATATAATTTACACCAAACTGTATTACTGGTTGCATACAACTACCTGTTACTTCTACTCGTTCTCCTTGGTTTCTTTATATGTATTTGAGCATGTAGACCTTGTTCCTACATGCTTGATCAAAGTTATCTTGTCGAGAAGTATCATTAAACTCACAATTCCCGAATCACTATAATTCTACTTTATTTTGGTGTGTTTTCGAACTCCAAGGTCAAATATCTACGAAATTGAAATGGAACCACCTTGGAGCTGCAATATAGTACGTCTCCCATCATAGTTAAGTCCTTATTTCTCATTAAAAACGAACAAAATCTCCAAAATCCTGGAAAGACGATAATATAATTTACACCAAACTGTATTACTGGTTGCATACAACTACCTGTTACTTCTACTCGTTCTCCTTGGTTTCTTTATATGTATTTGAGCATGTAGACCTTGTTCCTACATCGTTGATCAAAGTTATTTCGTCGAGAAGTATCATTAAACTCACAATTCCCGAATCACTATAAGTCTACTTTATTTTGGTGTGTTTTCGAACTCCAAGGTCAAATATCTACGAAATTGAAATGGAACCACCTTGGAGCTGCAATATAGTACGTCTCCCATCATAGTTAAGTCCTTATTTCTCATTAAAAACGAAAAAAATCTCAAAAATCCTGGAAAGACGATAATATAATTTACACCAAACTGTATTACTGGTTGCATACAACTACCTGTTACTTCTACTCGTTCTCCTTGGTTTCTTTATATGTATTTGAGCATGTAGACCTTGTTCCTACATGCTTGATCAAAGTTATTTCGTCGAGAAGTATCATTAAACTCACAATTCCCGAATCACTATAATTCTACTTTATTTTGGTGTGTTTTCGAACTCCAAGGTCAAATATCTACGAAATTGAAATGGAACCACCTTGGAGCTGCAATATAGTACGTCTCCCATCATAGTTAAGTCCTTATTCCACACTAAAAACGAAAAAAATCTCAAAAATCCTGGAAAGACGATAATATAATTTACACCAAACTGTATTACTGGTTGCATACAACTACCTGTTACTTCTACTCGTTCTCCTTGGTTTCTTTATATGTATTTGAGCATGTAGACCTTGTTCCTACATGCTTGATCAAAGTTATCTTGTCGAGAAGTATCATTAAACTCACAATCCCCGAATTACTATAATTCTACTTTATTTTGGTGTGTTTTCGAACTCCAAGGTCAAATATCTACGAAATTGAAATGGAACCACCTTGGAGCTGCAATATAGTACGTCTCCCATCATAGTTAAGTCCTTATTCCACACTAAAAACGAAAAAAATCTCAAAAATCCTGGAAAGACGATAATATAATTTACACCAAACTGTATTACTGGTTGCATACAACTACCTGTTACTTCTACTCGTTCTCCTTGGTTTCTTTATATGTATTTGAGCATGTAGACCTTGTTCCTACATCGTTGATCAAAGTTATTTCGTCGAGAAGTATCATTAAACTCACAATTCCCGAATCACTATAAGTCTACTTTATTTTGGTGTGTTTTCGAACTCCAAGGTCAAATATCTACGAAATTGAAATGGAACCACCTTGGAGCTGCAATATAGTACGTCTCAGATCATAATTAGGTACTTATTTCTCATTAAAAACGAACAAAATCTCCAAAATCCTGGAAAGACGATAATATAATTTACACCAAACTGTATTACTGGTTGCATACAACTACCTGTTACTTCTACTCGTTCTCCTTGGTTTCTTTATATGTATTTGAGCATGTAGACCTTGTTCCTACATGCTTGATCAAAGTTATCTTGTCGAGAAGTATCATTAAACTCACAATTCCCGAATCACTATAATTCTACTTTATTTTGGTGTGTTTTCGAACTCCAAGGTCAAATATCTACGAAATTGAAATGGAACCACCTTGGAGCTGCAATATAGTACGTCTCCCATCATAGTTAAGTCCTTATTTCTCATTAAAAACGAAAAAAATCTCAAAAATCCTGGAAAGACGATAATATAATTTACACCAAACTGTATTACTGGTTGCATACAACTACCTGTTACTTCTACTCGTTCTCCTTGGTTTCTTTATATGTATTTGAGCATGTAGACCTTGTTCCTACATCGTTGATCAAAGTTATTTCGTCGAGAAGTATCATTAAACTCACAATTCCCGAATCACTATAAGTCTACTTTATTTTGGTGTGTTTTCGAACTCCAAGGTCAAATATCTACGAAATTGAAATGGAACCACCTTGGAGCTGCAATATAGTACGTCTCCCATCATAGTTAAGTCCTTATTCCACACTAAAAACGAAAAAAATCTCAAAAATCCTGGAAAGACGATAATATAATTTACACCAAACTGTATTACTGGTTGCATACAACTACCTGTTACTTCTACTCGTTCTTCTTGGTTTCTTTATATGTATTTGAGCATGTAGACCTTGTTCCTACATCGTTGATCAAAGTTATTTCGTCGAGAAGTATCATTAAACTCACAATTCCCGAATCACTATAAGTCTACTTTATTTTGGTGTGTTTTCGAACTCCAAGGTCAAATATCTACGAAATTGAAATGGAACCACCTTGGAGCTGCAATATAGTACGTCTCCCATCATAGTTAAGTCCTTATTCCACACTAAAAACGAAAAAAATCTCAAAAATCCTGGAAAGACGATAATATAATTTACACCAAACTGTATTACTGGTTGCATACAACTACCTGTTACTTCTACTCGTTCTTCTTGGTTTCTTTATATGTATTTGAGCATGTAGACCTTGTTCCTACATGCTTGATCAAAGTTATCTTGTCGATAAGTATCATTAAACTCACAATCCCCGAATTACTATAATATAATATGTGAGTATGTAGATCTTGTACCTACATTTTTTGACAATGATATTATCTATGGCCATGATCTACCTAAATTTACATTTGCCATTCCCATATGATTCCCATTGCTTACCTTACACAGACCACATATAGGTAACCAGATACTTAAGAGTCAAAAATTTTTTGGAAAACAAATATAATATGGATGTGGTGAAAAATCAATCTTATTGATCTGTTTCAAATTCACACTTGCATGAAGGCATAAAAGCTAACAATTTAATCGAAAGTACATACTTACTGCATTTTTTAGAAGCATCAAGCAGTCTCACTTTATTCACTAGAAAAAAACCACTGAATACTAGTTTGTTTTTTATATAATGTAGTTTCTTATAAAATACACATATTTAGGTTCACTTTTTACTATTTTTTAATAACACAAACACTTTTATTTTGTTACTTTTTTGATTTTAAGTCGACACCTTCGTCGACACTGTTGAGTTTAAATATGAATTTGAAAATGGCGTCATTGGCGTCAGTGCAGTCTCCATAGATCTGCCTGCCCGGTAAACGTGCTGATACGGGTGGTTAGGTAGTCTCTCTTCTAATATAGTTGTCAATAGCTTTTTCCATCGTTTTAAGCACAAACGATGTTAGGCTAATTGGTCTGAAGGATGTGGGGTTTGTTGTGTTCCTTTTTCCAGCTTTTGGAATGAAGGTTACTATTGCCCTTCTCCATGTTTCTGGTATATAACCCAGTTCCAAGCTACTTCAACTAATTCTAACCAAATGTGGTAGAGTTTCGTTTTGTCCTTGCTATAATCCCTTCTGCTCCAGGTGTTTTGAAAGGTGAAGAGGTGTTCAGGCCATTGTAGTACTTTCTCTCGAAGGTCTGCTATAACCTTCGAGAAGATTATCTCCTCTGTTTTGGGTACTTCCAGGAGAATGAGTTTCTAGTAAGATTCGCACTCTTTCCTCCTCATTTTCTGTGTTGACCCTACTTTTCGCCATGACTTTGTAAAGCAGCAGGTGTTGTGTTTATATCTTCACAGAATTTCCTGCAGCTATTTCTTTTAGCTTTTCTAATTTCCTTGTAGTAAGGTGTTTCTCACCTCGGTGTATCTCTGCCAGTCCCCGGTGAATTTTGCTCTATTAAAGAGGTCCCGGGTTTGAGATCTCAATTCTGACAGATGTTTGTTCCACCAGGGTGCATCTTTGCTGCTTCGTTGTTCTTGAAGAGGGCAGCTCGATTCAAATGCATCGATTATTGCCCTGTTCAGATCCTCAAGCTCATTTTCCAGGTCGAGATGGTGCTTTGCCCTTCCTTTTTCCTCTTTCCTTTCAGACAGGTGTTATAGTTGTCCCAATCTGTTTTTCTTGGTTTTCTACGGAGGCTTACCTCAGGTATACCTAGCTCTAACTTGAATGTTATCATACTATCATATGATCGGAGAGAGATGGTTCACCCGATACTCTCCAATCTTTTACTAAAAACTTCTTGCCTAACCACAAATGTGGGGGTATTCCCTAATCAAGGATATATTCTAAAAGTTGCTCACCTCTTTGGTTGGTGTTGCTGCTGCCCCAAACGGTGTTGTGTGGTGCATTGGCATCACATACTAGAAGTAGAGGTAGTCTCTTCTCTTCACAGTACTCCACCAGCCTTTGTACCTCTGGGGGTGGTGCTAGCCCATCTCCCTCGAAGTAGCATGATGCTATTACTATCTCCTTGTCCTCCTTCTTGTGTTCGAGGTGTGCTCGAACTGGAACACCAGGTCCCGAGTCATGTATTCTGAAAGACAAAAATAGTTAATATTCTTCCTTATCATAATACGTCATGTTCTTGGTATATCACTACCAGTGTGATATACTATTTTAGCATCTTTACATGCTAACGTTCTTGGATCAAACACATCCCCCATTGGTGAACAATCTTGTGATCACCGCCGAAGCTCCTTTGGCATGGTAAGCATTAACTAGAGCTAAGTTAATTCCCGCCATCCTGTTGGTTACCTTCTTGGGTATTTCCCTCCTTCGTCAGGGTGATGTCACCTTCCTCCGACACAATCTCCATTCCTTCCTCGGACAGCGGCGACTCCTCCCCAAGGAGTTTGGTAATGTGTAGGCTTTCTACACTATCTGAGTCGCCACTGGCCTTGGAGGAAATGGATGCCTTCTCCAGGTCTCATTCCTCTTCCTTTCTGAGGCCATGTACGGGGATTTTCCCAAACCGGTAATGAATGGTGAACCCGTTGTTCTTGATTTTTTGGCAGGATAGATTGTCTATTCCCGCCCTCAAGACTAGGCCTTTGCCCTCTTCTTTAAGATTGAGGACCTTCCACTGGTCTGTTTCCAAACCATCATTCTGCGCTTTGATCAAGCGAAGCAGCTTTCCTTCCTCTACGCCTTTGCTTCTTGGGAGGAACATCGTGGCGGCGGTATGCATTTTTGGGATGTCGTCTCCCTGGCACACCGTCAGTTCTACTCCCCTCCAGCTTTCCAGCTGTGGTACTATCAGCCGGAGCCATTCTGCAGTCTGTGGTGTTTCACAGTCGATTAGAACGACTCCTGGTCTGAAATGTATGCCACTAAACTGGAGCTTATGCTCCCGTCCTCTTCTATTATTGCGTTCTCCAGCAAGGTCCGCACTGAGAGAAGTCTCAGGGTACGCCCTAGGGAGAACTGTCATTCTTATTATTTTTGCTGCAGCTGCATAGCTGCCAACTGAAGATTGGGATGGCTATCCTGTCCTCCTTTTTCTTCTTCATCTGTACTTGCGGTGACTGGAGTGTCGCCACTTCCCGCTTACGTTTTCCTCCTTTAGGAGGGATGTTTTTCTACTCTCCTTGTTTTTTTCCGCTCTGTGGCTTTCTTTCTTGCTTCCTCCGGTGCAAGTCCCTGTTCAAGGAAGCGAAGATACCATCTTACCCCCGCTCCACTAAGTCCACGCCTTAGTGGATCGTCCCTTCCTTCGGGCTTACCCAGTGCTGGAAGGAGGGGGGTCTTCTTATTTTTTTATCCAGGGTTTTTCGCCAGTTGAGGAGGTTGAGGGTATAGGTGCCCCTAAACTGGATGTCCCCAGGTATCCAGAGTCATTTACATTTACCAAAATAGTTTTCCCTTTCACACATTTTTAATATTCTGCTCTTTGCCCCTTTTTCAATGAGATTCCTAAACGGTTTTATCTTGATGCATTCAATTACTGTGTATTCTCCCAAGTTCAAATGAATGTTTTGATTCTTAATTTATTAGAGAAATTAATAGCTTTTGAATCAACCAGGAGATCTGCGTGGAAGATACCAAGTCACTATAATAAATATATATATAATGATTTTTGTATCATGATAAAAATGAATCAAAAAACTTTTTGACGTTTCGCTCTGCTGGTTTGAGAGCTTTTTCGAAATATTTATTTAAAAAATGTCATTACAATTGTTACTATACAATTAATTTAATAAAATAGCCAGTTGCAATTAATAACTACACATTTTTAATCTCGTAAATTTAATTCTAAGGTAGGTATCTACTTAGGTATATCATTTTAGTTTAACTTCTCATCTTCCAAATGTTTAAACTAAATCACAAAATTCTATAGTAACAATTGGTAACATTACTTCATAATAACATTTTTTAAATAAATATTTTGAAAAGGCTTTCAAACAGAGCGAAACGTCAAAAAGTTTTTTGATTCATTTTTATAATAATATTATCACCATAGGTATACCCAAGAAAAAAAAATCAAATAAGAATTATAATCAATGGTTATAGAATTTACTTACTGTACGCAAATCCATCAGTATCAATTTTTGCAATTCAAAATTGTGTTTGGCCCCCCCTGTCCAGCTGCATAACTCTGCCAAATCATTTGTCATCAACTTTCTTAGAACTCGTTGGTTGTGTGAAATCCTTTCCTAAAATGGAAAACACTAAACATTAATCTTTTTGCTTTTTATTTTGTATTTTATGTTCTCTAATTGGACCATTTCTTCGATGGAATGGAGTGGTAATTTACTAGATATAACATCTGTATCTTCATTGGTCACAAAACTCTGTTTATTATATAAAGTCTCCTTCAAATCTCGGACATTCAAGTTCAGCTCACGAGAATGAGAATGTCAAAATTTCTGCAGCAGTTATGGTTACTTTAATTCATTTAGTACTTTATTTCCCTCATTACTTCACTTTGATACCAATAACGAATTTGGATTTCATTAAATTTTACAGTAGTTAGTACCTAATAGTGGCAAACATTTCAATTGTATATGTATATAATATTCAACAAAAATCACCTATAGCAGACTCCAAAGTACCAACAGGCATTTCTGGCAAAGATGCATTCATAGGTAGTTTCACTGGTCCTTCAGGTAGCTCCTCAGACACTAATACTTCAACAGGTTTTGCAGGTAATTCCACAGTTTTGGCAGGTATATTCAAATGTCTTGCTAGAATTTCAACAGCACTTGCTGGTAACGCCATAGGTTGCGCATGCACATTTGCTACATTATGTGTTGATATATCACAAATACTGGGCTCAGAATACCCAATGCAGGTAGATTCTGGAGAATCTGTAAAAGGAATAAATCTGAAAATTGAATCGATTTCACCTGAATTAACATATGGAATCATATTGCAACTAAATACAGAACAGCCTCAAAACAACTCGTCCAGCTAATGGGCGAGTTGTTTTGAGGTTAAGGTAATAAATATAAAATATAAATATACAATAATATACATGTTATAGTCAACTTCTATTAAAAATATATTGTGTTACAACTGACCTTCAATTCTATTATTTGAGTGTGAAGTAAAAGCATTAGCCACCCTTTCATGGAAATTCTCAGTTAATGTCAGGGGACTTGGTAATTCTCGAGCTAAAAGATTCAGAAAAATGAAAAAAAAACCAGCATTGTTTACCATCTTCTATTATCCAGGCCTTAGGAACCTCACTAACAGAAAGTTCTTGCAAAGTTGATTCACTCGAAAATTGGACGACAGCATACATTCTGCAAAATGACTATTGGTCAATTAACATGTTTTATTATTACTCATATAAGGTATAACAAAAGTATAATTATAAATTTTTTTGAGATTATTTATTTTTAGGAAAGTTTGAGAGAAGGAATTTCAGCAGGACGGGACAGCAATTTTCAAGAAAGTTTTGATAAAGGTTTTGAGGAAGGCTTTAGGAAAAATCAAAGGAATTTTGGTGTATGTAATTTGTTTTTTGATATCTTGTTTCGGCGAAAACATATTTAATGTAAATACCAAGGAATAAATGTATTTCATAAAATGGGTTCCTACTAAAACCTGTTCAAACGAATTGTTTGATATCTCTTTGATCTAACAAGACTAAATTACAAACTAAATTGAGATAATATGTAATATAATCATCTAACCCACGAAAATAAATGCATTTATTGACTAAACTCTTTATTTCTGAATCCTACAATTCCTTCACATTGCAACTCATTATGTAAGGACACAAAATTTACCTTAATAGAAAATATTCGTTTATCGAACTGCATATTTTCTGCTAGACGATTATCTATCAACTCGACAATCTTACAAAAAAAATATATTACGTCAAATGTTTGGACTAATTTCAACAGTCTTCCCCACTTGCACTTGAAAAAGTACAATACTCTTTTCTACATGTTTCAATTTTATCAACATTATTTAAAAATAAAGTGAGGTTATGGTAGATAAACCTTGGCTGGATTTTTCTAACAGCTTAGGCCTTTCTTGGCTGGATTATCCCGTTAGCCAAGGAAATTTTGGCTGCATAGTCCCCAAAGTTTAGTCTATCCTTAGCTGTATAGTAGCTAGAGCTAAGGCCATGTCTCAAATATAAGAATACGATAAAAACCACTGCAGTGAGAAAATGTCAAATTCAATAATTTTCGTTATTAGTCAAAAGTAGTTTTGTGATTTTGTTATTAATAATCACTCAATTGATTCTTATACTAAATCATGAATAAAGGAATACACACGTAATTAGGTACTTATTTTTCATTAGAAACAAACAAAATCTCTAAAATCCTGGTAGTGTCTATTGATGAATAAGAATAGCTAAGCCAAGAAATAGTATAAAATTTTATTGCAAACATACCATTATCTCATGCATAAGTCTGGCAAGCTAGAAAAGCTCATACACATTATTAGTTTTAGGTTTAAAGCAATTTTTATTATTATAATATAATCATTTACATTTGTCATTCTCCATTTTTTTTCTGTAACAGTTTTATGGCCAAATAATGATCTATTAAGCTTGAAAATGATGTTGAAAAGTTTGAATTTGAAACCTTGAATATTTTCATAAGTGGCTGTTTTTTTGTCTTCTTGATCACCACTGTATTTTGTGCTAAAATGTTGTTCTGAAAATTTAGTGCAAGTACTTGTTTACCTTATTTGAAGTATTGAAAATACATATTATATATGTTTTAGGCTAAACATTCACAAAAAACCAGTATGGTGCCTTATACAGAAGGATGGTTCAATATTAACGGCCCATTGTACTTGCATGGCTGGGATGATTAGCAAAGTATGTAGCCATGTCGAAGCAATTATTTTTGCTGCTGAATATGCACACAGCAAGAAGGATTCATTATCCTGTACTGATCTTCAGTCACTATGGCCAATGCCATCATCATCATCATCATCTGAAAAGGTACCTACTGTACCTGTTTCACAAATGAATTGGGGAAAATACCATAGTAGGAAAACTAGTAATAAGAAGGACATACCAGGCATATCAGCTAAGAAGGAGGTGGAGGGTATTTTACAACAGTTTAAACTGTATGACACCGCTGATGTATGTTATTGAGCCTTTTGCTTCAGAAGTGAAAGAAAAAACACCCAAAATAGTACCTTCCAAATTGTCGATATTTGATGAAGAAAACATGACGAAATCATAGGCTGAATTGATTAATCTTTCGAAAGATATCAATTATAGTCCTACGACGGAGGAAGAAGTTTCAGTAATAGAGATGGCAACAAGACAGCAAAACCAAAATAAAAATTGGTATGCCCAAAGAGCTGGTAGGATGATCACTGCATCCAAATTTAAATTGGTTTGTAAAACAAAAAAAGACAAACCATCATTGTCTTTAATAAAAACAATATGTTACACATCCCAAGTGAAGTTTACCACAAAACAAACCACTTAAGTACTTGGGGTTTATCTCATGAACACTTAGCTGTTAAAGCATATTATGAAAAGTATATGGAAGAGGAGAAGGAGAACCATCAATCTTTCCAAACAAATGAAGTTGGACTTCTATGCTAGCTGCCTCGCCAGATAGATTAGTTTTTTGCGCGTGTTGTTTGGTTAGAGGGTGGTTAGAAGTAAAGTGTCCATATTTATTAAAAGATTTAAGTGATATGGATGATTATATTAAATTAACAAGTTTCAATTCTCTACAAAAACAATGGAAAAACTTTTAATTTAAAAATTGATCACCAATATTATTACCAGGTACCAGGTACAAATGCAAATTTTTGTGTCTAAACTACAATACTGTGATTTTGTTGTTTGGTCTCCTAATACCTATATTTTTTAAACAAATAATTCTCCCATATTTGGAGTTTTGGAGAGAAAATTCAGAATTTGCACTAAAATTCCATTCTGAAATAATAATGCCAGAATTCTTGGGTAAATTCTTTACAAAACAAGTGGGTGCCAAAGAACAGAATCGTTTTTGTTTTTGTAATGGAGTGGATGATGATGGCGGTAGACCAATGATATTGTGTGATAATATGGATTGTAAGTTAAAATGTTTTCTTTATATGTATTTGAGCATGTAGACCGTGTACCTACATCCTTGATCAAAGTTATCTTGTCGAGAAGTATCATTCGACTCACAATACCCGAATCACTATTATACTTTAAAGTAAGGTTAGATTACATTGGGTGAAAATAAATTATATCAGGTTAGACGAGATTGAGTTGGAGAAGGTTAAATTTCACATTGGCCGTTTCGAAAAGTGTGATGGTTTTTGAAAAAAAAAAAAATTTCTCTTAAATTTTGGAAAAAAATCGATAAAATTCGATTTTTTTGAGGAAAATATATCTTTTATCGAAAAATAAATACGATTTTCGGATTTTCCAACCCGAAATACATAATTATTGACCATTTCCACCATACCTTCATTATACCCCACTTTTTTACATTTTCCTCCAAAAACCTAAAATTTTTTAGAAACCGTAATTACATGCCGTTCTTCAAATTGCCATTACGGCTAAACCGTTCAAGATATCACATTCATCTCTTAACCGTTCGATAGAGCACAAACGGCTCTATCCGATGAATCATATTTGATTTCTTCGATTTCATAAATAACAAAGTTATACAGGGTCAAAGTTGAAAGATTTTTTTTTTGGACTAACATTCCTTTAGAATAGTGTTTCGCCTACGCCTATGGAATCGAAGAAACCAAATGTACATAAATCGACAGTTGACCATCTACATTGACATAAAAAAAATATATCGTTTCTTAATTGTCATTTAGGAACGAGTTATTCAAGGTCAAAGTTGAATTTTTTTTTTTAAATTTCCGTTTCCAAGGGGGTACCCTTGCTACCAAAATCGAAAAAAAAAAAAATTGATCTTTGATTTCGTTCAAATTTTGCATAGAGAGGTTTTTCGTTATGGCCGTTTCAAAAATTCGATCCGTTTTTCAAAAAAAAAATTACTTGCCCGGAAAATTGAAAAAAAATTCCGGAAAATCGAATTTTCCAGAAAACTATGCCTCTTTTCGGAAAACCATTCCGATTTTTAGATTTTCCGTCCCGGAATACACAAAAAACTAATCTATCCAATTTTTTCCAAAAGCTCAATAAAAGGCTCATTTTTGGATTTTCCGTCAAATTTTTGTCCAAAAAACGTGACATGCGCACATATAGATTGCCATTACGTCAAAACTACTGGAGATATGTCAATTTTTTTTCCACCATTCGATAGAGGAATAACGACCCTAAATTATACATACCGTTTGCTTCCTTCGATTTAATAACTGGCAAAGTTATACGGGGTCAAAGTGGGGGGTTAAATTCCTGATTGTCTCTACGGGGAACTTGAGCTTCGATTTTCGAAAATTTTGAACAAACAATATTTATATGGCTGTGTAGGGAAAATTTTTTTGAACACAAAATCAAGACGTGGATTTTTACGCCCCCCAACGTACATCCTCGGACCTCCGAGCTTCCTCCGAAATTATGTGACATAAAAAAATTAAACCTTGCAGGTGAATTCATACGACCTTTTCGGCTGAGGAAAAAAATGAAGATACAAGAATCATCAAATACCAATGAAACATTGAATTCAACCAATGACTCAGTTGAAAGCTGATGCAAAACAGAAACTATAAGAATGCAGGCATTACAGTGCTGGGTGCTTGTCTCTGGTGGTTATTGGAAGCTGTATGATGCATCAACGCTTATGTTATAATGACTGCAATATTTTGTGTTTTTGAAGTTTCGAAGAAGTTTTTTACCTTCTGGACTCAACATTTACATCATGCTTATTCAAACAGTTTCTGTGGGAGCTGTTAGGTATTAGTTTCAGGAAATACGTGCCAGGTTTTCATTGTCTCAAATAAGACACTTTCATTGAGGAAAGTCCAATGTTCGAAACGTTCCACAAATATTCTCATCAGGATCATATCGTTGATGTAGATTATGATTGTGAATAAAAACATGAGAATTAGATACAAAAGTCTTGAGTTGTTTAATTTAAAATCAAGTTTTAATGTTTTTATTTCTATACTATTTTGTTATATAATAAATCCTATTTAACTGTATATATGATGTTTTTTTTTCTTTAACACTAAATTATAGAATGATTTCAAAGAAAATACTTAAAGAAGCTTGAGAAACTTATTGATGAATTTCTACTATTTGATTTTTTCAACTTACCTAACATTCTAGCATGAATAAGGCAGTACAATAAATTGAATTTAAAAAGATCGTGGTCATACCTAACCTATTTAAATATTTTATGAAATTTTTCCCGTTTAATCAGTTATTTTTACATGTACATATAGTTTAAGTAGGAAGATTCTGTATATTTCTAAATGGATATACAAGTTGTCGATACATTACGAATTCCTCTTTTTTTCTAACCTAAAAGTCCGAAACATAACTTTACACTATATCCGATTTCTTAAAACCGCCATCTTTTTCGTATTTTGTATTAGGATCGCAGAAAAGCGAGGAGGTATCCGGAGCAGGAGTTAACCAAAATGCATTTTAATATAAAATAAATTAAAAACAACATTCTGGCGCCATCTACGCGAAAGTAGTCAAAGTAGTCTGATAAAACGTAGTAACCTATCGCCAATTCCAAGTTCCATATAACATAATTATGATTTTCGTCACAAAACCAATTGGATATAGGGTTTTAAATTATTGTTAATTAATAACAATATTTTTAGATGCTGATAAAATATTATAACTCTATTAATTTCTAAATTGATTAAAATAACATACTACGTCATCTATGTGAGAGTAGCCAAAGTAGTCTTTTGCTCAAACTATTCATCGCCATTTCTAACGTAAATGTAAAATAATTCTGATTTTCGACAAAAAATCAGTCGATTACCGAGAATTAAATTTCTCTCAATATAATTATAGTGTTTTCCGGAACTAATAGAGTATTATAATATTATTATTTTTTATATTCATAAAAATAGCATAGCGCCATCTATGTGACAGTAGCTACATGTTCAATAATATATCAACCATCATATTGAACATACTACTGATTTCGCCACCTCTACCTAGATGGCGGTAGCATATTGTTTAAAATGAATTTTAAAAATTAATCCGTATTCAGGCCGATTATCTCGGCAAATTTAATTAAGAAGTATGTCGGACAATTTTTAATATAATAATATTCATCTAGTAATTATCACCATTATAACACATTATATTTATTTAAACTTTGAATCTTTGACAATGACATTACAAACAATATTCAAAATAATAATAATAGGTATAGTCTCATAAAAATAACAAAAACATAAAATTTCATTTCAAACTATAAAAAAGACAAATAATACCTTTCAATAATTCCTGACTGTGCTAGATCGAAAAAAATAATAAGGTGCCCAATGTGGGGCAATATTACAAGTATATAGCTGTGAATCAGATGAAGAGATGACTCTATTATTATATTCAATTCTTATAATTTCTACTATTATTTAATTATATTTTAAATAGAGAGTACTTTTAAGCTTATGTATAACTGAATTAAAGTAAAGTATCCAAATAAAAAAGATAACCCAGCAAACAATTATTTCGATCGGCCTTATTCCGGCCCACAATATGCTGGCCACATCAGGCCAGAACGGCAAAGCACCCATAGCCTATGGCGGGCCAGTGAAAATAGGAGACACCGGCCATCATCAGGGCCAATGCTTGCCAACAGTGTCTTTTGAACGACGGGCCTCTGATGGCAAAACTGTGGAAATCATTGATGGCCCAGTGGAAATATTGCAATGGAAGTTACCTACACAGTAGGCTGGCCCACTGAAAATTATACACATTAAATGCGATTGCCTTTTAATTGAAAAGTAATGAATAAAGTTCAATATATTTTGAGTGAGAAAAAAATTCAAATTTACCTGAAGCAATTCAACCAAAATAAACTTGAATTTCTAGGAAAATATCACAAAAATCCAAATAAGTTTATACGTACACTTTAATGATCATAACATAATAAATAACAACATAAAAAAAATTCTTTGGTTTTGAAAATAATAATAATAAAAAATAAAATAAAGGAAACAATAACATAAATAAAACAATCTTCTGGAAGAAAAAGCAAATATAACATTCTCTCAGTGCACAGTATAGTTTTATTCAAGTTGTAAGTGCTCCCTCAGGACCGGGAAGACCGCCTACTAAAGTGGACTTCGCCCTACATCACATTTTTTTGTCTACATGAATACAAAAATACGCAAATGTGTTTTTGAATGACTTTTTATTGCAAAAGATTTAAGCAAATTTCTCATTTGAAAGGTTTTTTGTCTGTATGAATATGCAAATGTCTTTTAAAATGAATTTTCTGTGCAAAAGATTTTAGGCAAATGTCACATTTGAATGGTTTTTCGCTTGTGTGACTTCGACTATGTCTTGTTAATTGTTGGGCAGTTGAAAGAGATTTTAAACAAATTTCACATTTGAAAGGTTTTTTGTCTGTATGGATACGCAAATGTGTTTTTAAATGAATTTTCTGTGCAAAAGATTTTAGGCAAATGTCACATTTGAAAAGTTTTTCGCCTGTATGGACACGCAAATGTGTTATTAAATGAATTTTCTGTGCAAAAGATTTTAGGCAAATGTCACATTTGAAAAGTTTTTCGCCTGTATGGACACGCAAATGTGTTTTTAAATGAATTTTATGTGCAAAAGATTTTAGGCAAATGTCACATTTGAAAAGTTTTTCGCCTGTATGGACACGCAAATGTGTTTTTAAATGAATTTTATGTGCAAAAGATTTTAGGCAAATGTCACATTTGAATGGTTTTTCGCTTGTGTGACTTCGACTATGAACTGTTAATTGTTGAGCAGTTGAAAGAGATTTTAAACAAATTTCACATTTGAAAGGTTTTTGGTCTGTATGAATAAGCAAATGTGTTTTTAAACTATTTTTCTGTGCAAAAGATTTTAGGCAAATGTCACATTTGAATGGTTTTTCGCTTGTGTGACTTCGACTATGAACTGTTAAATGTTGGGCAGTTGAAAGAGATTTTAAACAAATTTCACATTTGAAAGGTTTTTGGTCTGTATGAATAAGCAAATGTGTTTTTAAACTATTTTTCTGTGCAAAAGATTTTAGGCAAATGTCACATTCGAATGGTTTTTCGCCTGTATGGACACGCAAATGTATTTCTAAATTACTTTTGTATCCGAAATGTCTTGAGCAAATGCTGCATTTGTATGGTTTTTCGCCTGTGTGGCAACGTATATGTGATTTCAAATATTGATTCCGTGTAAAAGATTTTGAACATATTTCACATTTGAAAGGTGTTTCGCCTGTATGGACACGCAAATGTATTTTTAAACTATTTTTCTGTGCAAAAGATTTTAGGCAAATGTCACATTTGAATGATGGTTTTTCACTTGTATGGACACGCAAATGTGTTTTTAAATTATTTTTCTGTGCAAAAGATTTTAGGCAAATGCCACATTTGAAAGGTGTTTCGCCTGTATGGACACGCAAATGTTTTTTTAAACTATTTTTCTGTGCAAAAGATTTTAGGCAAATGTGACATTTGAATGATGGTTTTTCACGTGTATGTGTATGAAAATGCATATTTAAATTATGTTTAGATGAAAAGTGTCTTGAGCAAACGCTGCATTTGAAAGATATTTTTCCTGTAGGGTAACTTGAATTTTTAATTGAATCGTCTGTGGTTGGAAGACGTTTCAAACAAATGGTCAGTTCCCTTGGCTTTCTGTCAGATTTTGAATACTTACAAATATTGTCACTTAAACCAACTTCACCTCCAAGTGGAGACTTGAAATTATCAATAACATTAAGCCTCGCATTAAGCTGATGTTGAAGATTTATTGTGTCCCGTAATTCTTGTTGTTTAGTTCCTTTATCATCAGGAGCTTGAGTTTTGATATTGTTGATTTTTATTTTGTTGGATTTACTTATATACGTTGTTATCTTCCTCTGTTTTAAGCCATGATTAGTAGAGAAATGACAAAAATATTCAACTTTCTTTTTGTAAAGATTTCCACAAATTTCACATATAATAATCCCATCATCAGTTGAAGAATTCCATTTTATATAACTTCCATTTAATAATTTTCCTGCAAGGAATAAATATTTTGGAATAACAAAAGTTTAAAAAGAAATTTAAATTAGTTATAGAAGAAGAGATTTTTATCTAAATGGAACTAAACAAAAAATATCAATACTTTTTGTATTTGAATCTTTTTCAATAAAGAAACAACTATCTGCTTAGATTAGGTATACTTCCAATAGAATATATGATTAATTAAAACTTGAACAAAAGTACCTATCCACAAATCAACTTTTTTCATTTGCAAGAAATGAAAGTTTATTTTGCACATATTAATTCAAGCTTTGATCATTAAACAGACTAGATAAATAACCTGCTATAGGTACTCACAACACACTTTGTTTACAACCAACATCTAAATCAATTCTCTCATTCCAAATATTATACATACAGCAAAATTCACTTATTCCAATATAACAGTGCTGTATTGCATGAGAATTTAATTTAATATGTATTTTATTAGTTGTCCTTGATATTGAATTATTAACATGTAGTTACCCATTGTTTGTTTTCTGTTATTAATATAAATTTGTATTCTTATTAGAATAGGTAAATAGAATTTATATATTATAATATATCAAATGATAAGACAATTGGAAGTCCAGAACTGTAAAACTGTTCAGAACTTGCTGTTTACCTGTGAAAGCTAAGCCGCAAGTTCCGAACACTTATACTTTATTTTTTGCATAGTACACAACGATTCACTATCTTGTTAACATTATTTAACTAATAGGTAGGTAAATACATACAGTATCCTTATATAATCCACATTAAAATTTTTTTCACAATATCTACCACAGTTGAATACTACGCCATAACATATATTTCGTAAAAATAAAAAATAACAGCTATCAAAAAATGGAAATATTCAATATCTGCTTTTGTCACATTTATTGAAAAATGCAGAATTACTGAGACTTTTAAATTGACATCATGTTTATAAACATTCATTATATTAATGTATTAATGAAATTTTGTATATTGTCAAAGATTATTACATAAATTGCTTTTTATACACTTTTATCTCTATATTATATAATAATTATTAATGAACATTTATTATTGAGGAACCACAAAAAAAATTCAAGTCGCATTGCATGGTTATTATATTTAAATAATACAAGATGGCAAAGTTACGTTCCTGTACACCACAATAGATACCATACCTACATAAAAAACTGCAAGCTCAGCATCCAGAAGTTATAAATAATAGGAAAACTCAAGACATATATATTCAGGGAATTAACTATTAGACATTAATTATTAATCTTTGTTCATAATATTAATTTGTAGTCCAATAATTTTAATCAAGTTTATTCTGAATTTATATTTATCAATTTGTAAAAGTATACAGTGTATTTCAAAAGTAAATACTTAAAAGTTTTTTAAAAAAAAAATTTTCAAGTGTTACAAAAGTTAACTGCAACATACCTACCTATGTAGAATCAAGCAAAATAAATAAATAAATTTAGACATTGATGTTTATATTGGCATATGATAATATTATGTCTATATATTTATACTCTTCTAGTATATTATTACTAATTGTTCAGAGAATTCAAGGTGTACCTACCCTTGGAAATAGAAATAAGCCCCAGCCAGCACAAACATTGAGGGTATGTTGGGAAACGTTTGTTTTAATGCCTCATTGAAACATTTCAAGATTACATTGTAACAACCTCGCTGTATCGTTTCTATTGCATTGTTTTCGAGAGATGTGCCTGATTCATTTTAAAAACATTTCTAAGAAACGTTTTTTTAAGCTAGGTACATAAAAAACTTCCCACCAACATTTCTTCATTTCATTTATGGCAACATTACAGTGAAATGTTGTTGAGATGATTATGGAACATCACTTAATATATTTATTTAGTGTGAAAAAGAAATAGGTACGCAAAGTAATATTGCAGACACATTTCATGTTATACTTACGCATAATAAAACAAGAACTGATTTACGGTAATGTTGTATGAAACTCGCACTTAATGTAGCTGATAATGTAGTCTAGTCGTATTGTGATTTGTGAACAAAAAAATAATATCAATCCTAACCCTACAAAAGTGGTTTAACGTGTCTTTTTCTCCAAACTACATAACATTCTTGTGCATTCTTGTTTCTGTAATGTGTTATAGAAAATCGTACATTGCTGAGTAGGTAAGTAGTATTATGCTATAACGATACTATACAATATGCGTACAAATCAATTAGAAGTATTTCTGCCCGCCATAGAAAACGCCTTAGGCAGAATAAAATGTTAGTGAAGGTTCCTTTTAATTCCTGAAATTTGAGATACTTTCACTATTAAATAAATGGACTTGAAACATAAAAAGGTTCTTCTACCATCACTCTGTTTTTCAGAAGCAGATATTAAAGAAGTGGCAACAAAAATTGACAAACTATGTAACATGGTGACCGAATTTAAACTATAGATCTAGCAGAATTCAAGGAGAATACTTATGCCCGATCTCATTAAGAAAAAAAAAGATATTAGTTCTGATGATGCTCAGCTGTCCAACCCTCTCCCATTGGCAGATTTGGAAAATTTTGATAAGTACTAAAATAAAAAATAGCAAGCAAGACAGAAAAAATGTTGGTAAATAATATATCAAATATATTATGTATTTTAAGATTTTATCATTTTAAACAAATGATATATGTAAAAATATGTTTTAGTTTCATGATTTTGAATGGTAAACGAATAAAAGTTTATCGATTATATTATATTCTTATTTAATTTTCAACCTTTGCTTTTTGAAATCTATTCATAATAAACAGATCAAACATTGAATTGAGAATTTCACTAAATTAAGTAAAATAATTCTCTAAATCGACAATTGCTTCTTGTCAATCCTGATAGAAACTTCACTTCTGAAACCATTGTTGATTTAGAGAAGTATTATTTTGCTTAATTTAGTGGAAATTTTATATTCCATCATTTACAACAGGTTGTACCTATATAAACTTTTCATGGGACATCAAGAGAACAATATCTATCTCTAATGTTCCAGGCATATTAAAATAAGCAGCTTTTTGATATTTATTGGAATGTTGTGGCGGACGTTTAAATTTACCTCCCCCAAATATTTATCCAAAATATTGCAGAAACGTTTAGCTGCAATATCTCTAGAATATCTCATTGGAATATTTATGCAATATTTATAGAATAGTGCAACGCAGGGACATTTCAACGTTGCAGTAACGTTGTGGCTCTATTAAAATAACATTGCTTGCGAGGTTGAAAATCGTGTTGTAATGTTTATTTACTTCCTAGAAATGTTACTGTGCTGGCTAGGATGCTCTATAAATTGTAACAAAATATACTGTGAAGATATCTTCCTTGAAAATCCAATGTTACATCAACTCACAGTTGAAGTCTCAAGTTTTGAGACTATGTAATGAAGTTTTATGACACAAATAAGAATTTCTAGTATTTTTAGGAGGTTATTATATTCACATACTTAAAGCTTTGCTAAATAAAGTGCTTTGAACATTTTCATAAAAGCATCGACTTATACATTAATAATAACTATATATACGGAAGTATGGTTATTATATCAATAACCTGATACAGAATACATATTACTCATCAAATTTTACTCACCTCTTAACTTAGTTGGCTTTCTTTGTGTCCTTTTTGAATATTTCATTTTAGTTTTAATTTTGTATGGATTGGTTTTAATTATGGGATCAATATTTAAATCTTCAGTTTTCTCTTGTTTAATTGAACTGATAATTTTTCCAAATAAATTACTTTGAATATTTAAGGTATGAATCTCTCCATCAAATTCATGTTTGATATCGATAATTTCCTCCATACATTCCTCCTTGAAATTAACCTCAATTTCTTGTTTTGTTTCCATAATAATTACTAATGCAGTATGTGTAAGAAAGTAATAACAAAGTATATAAATTTAATATCAGATGAAAATTATAAAAACTGTTACTCCATAAAGTCCGGCCGTTACCAGTTGGCGGCCATTTCTCTAAATATTTGAATCACAGAACAATACTTATATTTTTTGAATATAACAGGAAACCTTCCTATATAACCTCAAACTAATAGTAGTATTAGTAGTCCGTGACATAGATCACAGATAACATACTTAACATAGATAACCAACTGATAGATAGGCATCTGACCGTGGCGCTCCCTACGACGAATTAATTTTGACGGGTGGCGTCATCTTGCGAGTCCCAACAGTACTTTTAACACTTTTCACATGGTTGTGAACTTCGCTAACAGCTGAAAAAGCAGATTCCTGTAATTTTACAGTTTTTGGCTGCATATTCAAATTTACTGTAATTTTACTTTTATTGAAATATGGCATTTATGGTCCATTTTTTGATATTTCATTTAAAATAAGTAGTCTTTTGTAAAACGTAGTAACCTATCGCCAATTCTAAGTTCCATATAACATAATTATGATTTTCGTCACAAAACCAATTGGTTATAGAGTTTTAAAATTATTGTTAATTAATAACAATATTTTTAGATGCTGATAAAATATTATAACTCTATTAATTTCTAAATTAATTAAAATAACATACTACGTCATCTATGTGTGAGTAGCCAAAGTAATCTTTTACTCAAACTATTCATCGCCATTTCTAACGTAAATGTAAAATAATTCTGATTTTCGACAAAAAATCAATCGATTACGGAGAATAAAATTTCTCCCAATATAATTATAGTATTTTCAGGAGCTAATAGAGTATTATAGCATTATTAATTTCTATATTCATAAAAATAGCATAGCGCCATCTATGTGACAGTAGCTACATGTTCAATAAAATATCAACCATCATATTGAACGTACTACTGATATCGCCACCTCTACCTAGATGGCGGTAGCATATTGTTTTAAATGAATTTTAAAAATTAATCCTTATTCAGGACGATTATCTCGTCAAATTTAATTAAAAAGTATGACGGACAATTTTTAACATAATAATATTCATCTATAATTGTAACACATTTCTGGACATTACATTTATTTGAACTTTGAATCTTTGACAATGACATTTCTGTGCATTGAGTTTGACGTTTCATATTGGTATGCGCTTTGGTAGGTATCCAAAGAGAACATTGAAAACTATTTAGTATATTTACATGTTTCTTCGATATTTACCTAAACTCAAACTGGAAAGACTGAGTTGATAAACCATTTTATGATTATTCAAATGTTACTTAGTAAAAAGTACATACAGACGAAGGTAAGACATTGTTTTATCCGATTAGGATGTAGCTTGACAATTTTGTTTATACCTAAAATGTTTGACAACTATGAGTAAGAGAGAATCATATAACCAGTTTAAAGTATCACCAATGTGAATAAATAGGAAAATTATTGCTCATCAAAATATTGTAGTAAAGAATTTCTTGTGAAGTTGTTTTTACTAGCCAGTAGAAAATAACTAATAAGTGCATAGTTTCTAATAGAAGATTCCAATATGAATTAGTTCGTTCTTACCCCTCATAATAAATCATCCGATACCTTTATTTTAGATAAAAAAGAAAAATGAGGCAAAAAATGATACAAGTACACCACACTACACAAACTGCAGTTTGGAAAGTGATCAGGATTTTCATGAATCCCCCATCTTCATTATCGAATTGGAAGAAATGCCTGACATATTGAAAGTTGTGTACATCATTTCTAAAACAAATCAAACAACCAGAAATCATATTATAGATGAAGAAAAAGTTATAGATAAATGCCAATAAGCAAGATATTGTTGATTAGATGCAAGAATCATCAAATACCAATGAAACATTAAATTCAACCAATGACTCAGTTGAAAGCTGATGCAAAACAGAAACTATAAGAATGCAGGCATTACAGTGCTGAGTACTTGTCTCTGGTGGTTATTGGAAGCTTAATGATGCATCAACGCTTATGTTATAATGACTGCAATATTTTGTGTTATTGTATTTGAAGTTTTGAAGAAGTTTTTTACCTTCTGGACTCAACACGAACATCAAGCTTATTCAAACAGTTTCTGTGGGAGCTGTTAGGTATTAGTTTCAGGAAATATGTGCCAGGTCTTCATTGTCGCAAAGACACTTTCATTGAGGAAAGTCCACTGTTCGAAACGTTCCACAAATATTCCCAGGATCAAATTGTTGATGTAGATTATGATTGTGAATAAAAACATGAGAATTAGATACAAAAGTCTTGAGTTGTTTAATTTAAAATCAAGTTTTAATGTTTTTATTTCTATACTATTTTGTTACATAATAAATCCTATTTAACTGTATATATGATGTTTTTTTTTCTTTAACACTAAATTATAGAATGATTTCAAAGAAAATACTTAAAGAAGCTCGAGAAACTTATTGATGAGTTTCTACTATTTGATTTTTTCAACTTACCTAACATTCTAGCATGAATAAGGCAGTACAATAAATTGAATTTAAAAAGATCGAGGTAATACCTAACCTATTTAAATATTTTATGAAATTTTTCCCGTTTAATCAGTTATTTTTACATGTACATATAGTTTGAGTAGGAAGATTCTGTATATTTCTAAATGGATATACAAGTTTTGTCGATACATTACGAATTCCTCTTTTTTTCTAACCTAAAAGTCCAAAACATAACTTTACACTATATCCGATTTCTTAAAACCGCCATGTTTTTCGTATTTCACATTAGGATCGCAGAAAAGCGAGGAGGTATCAGGAGCAAAAGTCTAGCATAATGTATTTAAATATAAAATAAATTAAATGCAAACTACTGGCGCCATCTACGTGAAAGTAGTCAAAGCAGTCTTCTGTAAAACATAGTAATCTGTCGGCAATTTCAAGTTCGATATAACATAATTGTGATTTTCGTCACAAAACCAATCCGTTGTAGAGTTTTAAATTATTGTAAATGAATGACAATATTTTCGAATGCTGATAACACATTATCACACTATTAATTTGAAAATTGATTAAAATAACATACTGCGTCATCTATGTGGGAGTAGCCAAAGTAGTCTTTTGCTGAAACTAACCATCACCAGTTCTAAAATAAATTTGAAACAATTCTAATTTTCGTCACAAAATCAATCGGTTATGGAGAATTAAATTTTTTTAAATATAATTGTAGTATTTTCAGGAGCTAATAGAGTATTATAGTATTATTAATTTCTATATTCATAAAAATAGCATAGCGCCATCTCTGTGAAAGTAGCTACATGTTCAATAATATATTAACTATCGTATTGAACATACTACTAGTTTCGCCTCCTTTACTTAGATGGCGGCAGCATACTGTTTTTAATAAATTTTAAAAATTAATCCATATTCAGGCTGATTATCTCTTCAAACTTAATTTAGAAGAATGATGATGATTTTTTATTATAATAATAATCTAGTTATTATTACACATCCCTGCTCATTACATTTATTTAAACTTTGAATCTTTGTTTGACAATAATGACATTTCTGTGTAGTGTGTGTGTGTATGGATTTTGTCGTTTTTCATTGGTATATTCTCTTCGGTATCCAAAGAGAAGTTTATGAACATTAAAAACTGTTTGGTGTAGGTATATTTACATTGTTTTTCGATATTTACCTAAACTTAAACCAGAAGGACTGAGTTGATAAACCATTTTATCATTATTCAGATGTAGCTAAGGAAAAAGTACACACAGAAGAAGATTCTAAGACATTGCTTTATCCGATTATGTAGATTGACAATAAATTGTGTTTATGCCTTAAATGTTTGACAACTATTATTTTCAATTGAGCGAGGGAGAATCATATAACCAGTTTAAAGTGTGTATCACCAATGTGAATAAATAGGAACATTATTGCTTGTTACAATAAATACTTGTGTACCTAGTAGAGAATTTCATGTGAAGTGGTTTTTGCTAGCCAGTAGACAATAACGAAGTGAACAGTTTCTAATAGAAGATTACAATATGAATTAATTCGTTCTAGACCCTCATGCATAATAAATTATCCAATGATTTTTAGATAAAAAAGAAAAATGAAGAAAAAAATTATACGAGTACCTACCTACCACACTACACAAACTGTTTGGGAAGTGATCAGGATTTTCATGAATCCCTTTACATTATCAAATTGGAACAAATAGGTACCTGTCATATTGAATGTTGTAAACATCATTTCTAGAACAAGTCAAACTACCAGAAATCATATATCAGATGAAGGAATTAAAAGTTATAGAAATGCCAATAAACAAGATATTGTTGATCAGATGTAAGAATCCTCAAATATCAATGATTCCGTTGAAAGCTGATGCAACACAGAAACTATAGGAATACAGACATTACAGTGCTGGTCTCTGGTGCATATTGGAAGCTGAATGATGCATCTACGCTTATGTTGATGACTGCAATATTTTATGTTATTGTTTTTGAAGTTTTGAAAGGATATCTTACCTTCTGTACTTAACATTTAGTTCATACTTATTCAAGCAGTTTCTATAGATGCTGTAATTTTTTTCAAAAAATATGTGCCAGGTTTTAAATGTATTAAAGATATATACCTACTTTCATTCATGAATATTCACTGTTCGAAAGATTCCACAAATGTACCCAGGATCATATTGTCAATATAAACATAAGTATGGAGTACAAAATTCTGATTTGTTCATCTTTAAATAATATTTTACTGTTTTTATTCCTAAACTATTTCGTTCTGAATATTTTTTACATAATAAATCCCATTTAACTGTACATGTTGTTTTATTTCGTTAATGCAATGTTGAATTAGTTTTTAACTTAAAAATACACAATATATTATCTTTTCTTTAATTTCTAGACGATATATCTTCTTATTATCATATCTTTTAACTAAGTCCGCAAGTTTTTCCAATAGTTTCATATTTGGTAAGCCAGTGAAACCATTTAGTTTTGAATCTGAATCTATCAAAAGTCACAAACTGTGTGTATCAACTTGCACTAGCTGATATTGCATGGAAGCATTTTTTAAGTGAAGGACCAGCTTGTAACATTTCACATAAAGCTTCTGCAGCAATTAGTTCATTTTGTTGCACACTTATATCATTGTAGTACAACTCTACTTCGGGGTCATTGGCATTTTCATGAAAACTGCAAGTTGGGACATTCTCCTGAAAGATATACATACATCAATTTTACTGGGTGTAAAATAATAGTAAATATGGAAAACTTACATCCAAAGCTGACTTCAATACATTCCTAGTTGAGAGTCTCATCCATTTTACTGGGTGTAAAATAGTAAATAATATGGAAAACTTACATCCAAAGCTGACTTCAATACATTGACATTCCTAGTCTAGTTGAGAGCAGCCTAAATCATTTTCTTCTTCTTTTTTTTGGTGTGTACTCGAACTCCAAGGTCCAATATCTATGATATAGAAATGGAATCACCTTGAAGCTGCAATAGTACGTCTCAGATAATCATTAGGTACTTATTTCTCATTAAAAACGAACAAAATCTCTAAAATCCTGCAATTACTATAATATAATTGACAACAAGCTGTATTACTGGTTGCATACAACTACCTTCTACTTCTACTCGTTTTACTTGTTTTCTTTATATTTATTTGAGTATGTAGACCTTGTACCTACATCCTTAATCGAAGGTTTCTTGTTGGGAATTATCATAAAACTCACAATAGATACCTTATATAAATCACTATTTTTCTATTTTATTTTAATCGTTTTTTGGTGTATCTTCGAACTCCAAGGTCCAATATCTATGAAATTGAAATGGAACCACCTTGAAGCTGCAATAGTACGTCTCAGATCATAATTAGGTACTTATTTCTCATTAAAAACGAACAAAATCTTCAAAATTCTGGAATGACGATGATACTTTTTACAGCAAGCTGTATTACTGGTTGCATACATGCAACTACCTTCTACTCGTTTTACTTGTTTTCTTTATATTTATTTGAGTATGTAGACCATGTACCCACATCGTTGATCAAAGTTATCTTGTCGAGAAGTATCATTAAACTCAGAATACCTAAATAACTATTTTTTACTTTATTTTAATCGTTTTTTGGTGTATCTTCGAACTCCAAGGTCCAATATCTATGAAATTGAAATGGAACCACCTTGAAGCTGCAATAGTACGTCTCATATCATAATTAGGTACTTATTTCTCATTAAAAACGAACAAAATCTTCAAAATTCTGGAATGTCGATGATACAGTTTACAGCAAGCTGTATTACTGGTTGCATACATGCAACTACCTTCTACTCGTTTTACTTGTTTTCTTTATATTTATTTGAGTATGTAGACCATGTACCCACATCGTTGATCGAAGTTATCTTGTCGAGAAGTATCATTAAACTCACAAATTCTTCTTTTTTTTCCGCGTATCTTGACACGACAAGACAAGGCACTCAAGGCAGATAAAACACAACCTCACTTTTATATTACATTGTTTTCCCACTTTCAGAGTTTTTCCCACTGTTTTGGGGTTGAAAATTGGTTCTTCTGTTATAAAGGACCGTGTGTTGAATTTGAAATCACTGGACTGGAGTATGAACGTTGATTCACTTATTTTTTAAATATTATTTGCTATGTTTACCTACCTTTCTTATTTCAGTAATGCGGCTCTCTTTGGTAGAGTACTTTCGATATCTTGGGTCAACTATTGTTTCGACTACGAAGGTAAGACATTGTTTTATCCGATTAGGATGTAGCTTGACAATTTTGTTTATACCTTAAATGTTTGACAACTATTATTATTAATTGAGTACGGGAGAATCATAATATAACCAGTTTAAAGTATCACCAATGTGAATAAATAGAAAAATTATTGCTGGTCAAAATAAATACTTGGTAGTAAAGAATTTCTTGTGAAGTTGTTTTTACTAGCCAGTAGAAAAAAACCAAGTTCATTATAGTTTCTAATAGAAGATTCCAATATGAATTAGTTGGTTCTTACCCCTCAATAAATTATCCAATACCTTTTTAGATAAAAAAGAAAATTGAGGCAAAAAATGATACAAGTACACCACACTACACAAACTGCAGTTTGGAAAGTGATCAGGATTTTCATGAATCCCCCATCTTCATTATCGAATTGGAAGAAATGCCTGACATATTGAAAGTTGTGTACATCATTTCTAAAACAAATCAAACAACCAGAAATCATATTATAGATGAAGAAAAAGTTATAGATAAATGCCAATAAGCAAGATATTGTTGATTAGATGCAAGAATCATCAAATACCAATGAAACATTAAATTCAACCAATGACTCAGTTGAAAGCTGATGCAAAACAGAAACTATAAGAATGCAGGCATTACAGTGCTGAGTACTTGTCTCTGGTGGTTATTGGAAGCTTAATGATGCATCAACGCTTATGTTATAATGACTGCAATATTTTGTGTTATTGTATTTGAAGTTTTGAAGAAGTTTTTTACCTTCTGGACTCAACACGAACATCAAGCTTATTCAAACAGTTTCTGTGGGAGCTGTTAGGTATTAGTTTCAGGAAATATGTGCCAGGTCTTCATTGTCGCAAAGACACTTTCATTGAGGAAAGTCCACTGTTCGAAACGTTCCACAAATATTCCCAGGATCAAATTGTTGATGTAGATTATGATTGTGAATAAAAACATGAGAATTAGATACAAAAGTCTTGAGTTGTTTAATTTAAAATCAAGTTTTAATGTTTTTATTTCTATACTATTTTGTTACATAATAAATCCTATTTAACTGTATATATGATGTTTTTTTTTCTTTAACACTAAATTATAGAATGATTTCAAAGAAAATACTTAAAGAAGCTCGAGAAACTTATTGATGAGTTTCTACTATTTGATTTTTTCAACTTACCTAACATTCTAGCATGAATAAGGCAGTACAATAAATTGAATTTAAAAAGATCGAGGTAATACCTAACCTATTTAAATATTTTATGAAATTTTTCCCGTTTAATCAGTTATTTTTACATGTACATATAGTTTGAGTAGGAAGATTCTGTATATTTCTAAATGGATATACAAGTTTTGTCGATACATTACGAATTCCTCTTTTTTTCTAACCTAAAAGTCCAAAACATAACTTTACACTATATCCGATTTCTTAAAACCGCCATGTTTTTCGTATTTCACATTAGGATCGCAGAAAAGCGAGGAGGTATCAGGAGCAAAAGTCTAGCATAATGTATTTAAATATAAAATAAATTAAATGCAAACTACTGGCGCCATCTACGTGAAAGTAGTCAAAGCAGTCTTCTGTAAAACATAGTAATCTGTCGGCAATTTCAAGTTCGATATAACATAATTGTGATTTTCGTCACAAAACCAATCCGTTGTAGAGTTTTAAATTATTGTAAATGAATGACAATATTTTCGAATGCTGATAACACATTATCACACTATTAATTTGAAAATTGATTAAAATAACATACTGCGTCATCTATGTGGGAGTAGCCAAAGTAGTCTTTTGCTGAAACTAACCATCACCAGTTCTAAAATAAATTTGAAACAATTCTAATTTTCGTCACAAAATCAATCGGTTATGGAGAATTAAATTTTTTTAAATATAATTGTAGTATTTTCAGGAGCTAATAGAGTATTATAGTATTATTAATTTCTATATTCATAAAAATAGCATAGCGCCATCTCTGTGAAAGTAGCTACATGTTCAATAATATATTAACTATCGTATTGAACATACTACTAGTTTCGCCTCCTTTACTTAGATGGCGGCAGCATACTGTTTTTAATAAATTTTAAAAATTAATCCATATTCAGGCTGATTATCTCTTCAAACTTAATTTAGAAGAATGATGATGATTTTTTATTATAATAATAATCTAGTTATTATTACACATCCCTGCTCATTACATTTATTTAAACTTTGAATCTTTGTTTGACAATAATGACATTTCTGTGTAGTGTGTGTGTGTATGGATTTTGTCGTTTTTCATTGGTATATTCTCTTCGGTATCCAAAGAGAAGTTTATGAACATTAAAAACTGTTTGGTGTAGGTATATTTACATTGTTTTTCGATATTTACCTAAACTTAAACCAGAAGGACTGAGTTGATAAACCATTTTATCATTATTCAGATGTAGCTAAGGAAAAAGTACACACAGAAGAAGATTCTAAGACATTGCTTTATCCGATTATGTAGATTGACAATAAATTGTGTTTATGCCTTAAATGTTTGACAACTATTATTTTCAATTGAGCGAGGGAGAATCATATAACCAGTTTAAAGTGTGTATCACCAATGTGAATAAATAGGAACATTATTGCTTGTTACAATAAATACTTGTGTACCTAGTAGAGAATTTCATGTGAAGTGGTTTTTGCTAGCCAGTAGACAATAACGAAGTGAACAGTTTCTAATAGAAGATTACAATATGAATTAATTCGTTCTAGACCCTCATGCATAATAAATTATCCAATGATTTTTAGATAAAAAAGAAAAATGAAGAAAAAAATTATACGAGTACCTACCTACCACACTACACAAACTGTTTGGGAAGTGATCAGGATTTTCATGAATCCCTTTACATTATCAAATTGGAACAAATAGGTACCTGTCATATTGAATGTTGTAAACATCATTTCTAGAACAAGTCAAACTACCAGAAATCATATATCAGATGAAGGAATTAAAAGTTATAGAAATGCCAATAAACAAGATATTGTTGATCAGATGTAAGAATCCTCAAATATCAATGATTCCGTTGAAAGCTGATGCAACACAGAAACTATAGGAATACAGACATTACAGTGCTGGTCTCTGGTGCATATTGGAAGCTGAATGATGCATCTACGCTTATGTTGATGACTGCAATATTTTATGTTATTGTTTTTGAAGTTTTGAAAGGATATCTTACCTTCTGTACTTAACATTTAGTTCATACTTATTCAAGCAGTTTCTATAGATGCTGTAATTTTTTTCAAAAAATATGTGCCAGGTTTTAAATGTATTAAAGATAGGTATATACCTACTTTCATTCATGAATATTCACTGTTCGAAAGATTCCACAAATGTACCCAGGATCATATTGTCAATATAAACATAAGTATGGAGTACAAAATTCTGATTTGTTCATCTTTAAATAATATTTTACTGTTTTTATTCCTAAACTATTTCGTTCTGAATATTTTTTACATAATAAATCCCATTTAACTGTACATGTTGTTTTATTTCGTTAATGCAATGTTGAATTAGTTTTTAACTTAAAAATACACAATATATTATCTTTTCTTTAATTTCTAGACGATATATCTTCTTATTATCATATCTTTTAACTAAGTCCGCAAGTTTTTCCAATAGTTTCATATTTGGTAAGCCAGTGAAACCATTTAGTTTTGAATCTGAATCTATCAAAAGTCACAAACTGTGTGTATCAACTTGCACTAGCTGATATTGCATGGAAGCATTTTTTAAGTGAAGGACCAGCTTGTAACATTTCACATAAAGCTTCTGCAGCAATTAGTTCATTTTGTTGCACACTTATATCATTGTAGTACAACTCTACTTCGGGGTCATTGGCATTTTCATGAAAACTGCAAGTTGGGACATTCTCCTGAAAGATATACATACATCAATTTTACTGGGTGTAAAATAATAGTAAATATGGAAAACTTACATCCAAAGCTGACTTCAATACATTCCTAGTTGAGAGTCTCATCCATTTTACTGGGTGTAAAATAGTAAATAATATGGAAAACTTACATCCAAAGCTGACTTCAATACATTGACATTCCTAGTCTAGTTGAGAGCAGCCTAAATCATTTTCTTCTTCTTTTTTTTGGTGTGTACTCGAACTCCAAGGTCCAATATCTATGATATAGAAATGGAATCACCTTGAAGCTGCAATAGTACGTCTCAGATAATCATTAGGTACTTATTTCTCATTAAAAACGAACAAAATCTCTAAAATCCTGCAATTACTATAATACAATTGACAACAAGCTGTATTACTGGTTGCATACAACTACCTTCTACTTCTACTCGTTTTACTTGTTTTCTTTATATTTATTTGAGTATGTAGACCTTGTACCTACATCCTTAATCGAAGGTTTCTTGTTGGGAATTATCATAAAACTCACAATAGATACCTTATATAAATCACTATTTTTCTATTTTATTTTAATCGTTTTTTGGTGTATCTTCGAACTCCAAGGTCCAATATCTATGAAATTGAAATGGAACCACCTTGAAGCTGCAATAGTACGTCTCAGATCATAATTAGGTACTTATTTCTCATTAAAAACGAACAAAATCTTCAAAATTCTGGAATGACGATGATACTTTTTACAGCAAGCTGTATTACTGGTTGCATACATGCAACTACCTTCTACTCGTTTTACTTGTTTTCTTTATATTTATTTGAGTATGTAGACCATGTACCCACATCGTTGATCAAAGTTATCTTGTCGAGAAGTATCATTAAACTCAGAATACCTAAATAACTATTTTTTACTTTATTTTAATCGTTTTTTGGTGTATCTTCGAACTCCAAGGTCCAATATCTATGAAATTGAAATGGAACCACCTTGAAGCTGCAATAGTACGTCTCATATCATAATTAGGTACTTATTTCTCATTAAAAACGAACAAAATCTTCAAAATTCTGGAATGTCGATGATACAGTTTACAGCAAGCTGTATTACTGGTTGCATACATGCAACTACCTTCTACTCGTTTTACTTGTTTTCTTTATATTTATTTGAGTATGTAGACCATGTACCCACATCGTTGATCGAAGTTATCTTGTCGAGAAGTATCATTAAACTCACAAATTCTTCTTTTTTTTCCGCGTATCTTGACACGACAAGACAAGGCAGATAAAACACAACCTCACTTTTATATTACATTGTTTTCCCACTTTCAGAGTTTTTCCCACTGTTTTGGGGTTGAAAATTGGTTCTTCTGTTATAAAGGACCGTGTGTTGAATTTGAAATCACTGGACTGGAGTATGAACGTTGATTCACTTATTTTTTAAATATTATTTGCTATGTTTACCTACCTTTCTTATTTCAGTAATGCGGCTCTCTTTGGTAGAGTACTTTCGATATCTTGGGTCAACTATTGTTTCGACTACGAAGGTAAGACATTGTTTTATCCGATTAGGATGTAGCTTGACAATTTTGTTTATACCTTAAATGTTTGACAACTATTATTATTAATTGAGTACGGGAGAATCATAATATAACCAGTTTAAAGTATCACCAATGTGAATAAATAGAAAAATTATTGCTGGTCAAAATAAATACTTGGTAGTAAAGAATTTCTTGTGAAGTTGTTTTTACTAGCCAGTAGAAAAAAACCAAGTTCATTATAGTTTCTAATAGAAGATTCCAATATGAATTAGTTGGTTCTTACCCCTCAATAAATTATCCAATACCTTTTTAGATAAAAAAGAAAATTGAGGCAAAAAATGATACAAGTACACCACACTACACAAACTGCAGTTTGGAAAGTGATCAGGATTTTCATGAATCCCCCATCTTCATTATCGAATTGGAAGAAATGCCTGACATATTGAAAGTTGTGTACATCATTTCTAAAACAAATCAAACAACCAGAAATCATATTATAGATGAAGAAAAAGTTATAGATAAATGCCAATAAGCAAGATATTGTTGATTAGATGCAAGAATCATCAAATACCAATGAAACATTAAATTCAACCAATGACTCAGTTGAAAGCTGATGCAAAACAGAAACTATAAGAATGCAGGCATTACAGTGCTGAGTACTTGTCTCTGGTGGTTATTGGAAGCTTAATGATGCATCAACGCTTATGTTATAATGACTGCAATATTTTGTGTTATTGTATTTGAAGTTTTGAAGAAGTTTTTTACCTTCTGGACTCAACACGAACATCAAGCTTATTCAAACAGTTTCTGTGGGAGCTGTTAGGTATTAGTTTCAGGAAATATGTGCCAGGTCTTCATTGTCGCAAAGACACTTTCATTGAGGAAAGTCCACTGTTCGAAACGTTCCACAAATATTCCCAGGATCAAATTGTTGATGTAGATTATGATTGTGAATAAAAACATGAGAATTAGATACAAAAGTCTTGAGTTGTTTAATTTAAAATCAAGTTTTAATGTTTTTATTTCTATACTATTTTGTTACATAATAAATCCTATTTAACTGTATATATGATGTTTTTTTTTCTTTAACACTAAATTATAGAATGATTTCAAAGAAAATACTTAAAGAAGCTCGAGAAACTTATTGATGAGTTTCTACTATTTGATTTTTTCAACTTACCTAACATTCTAGCATGAATAAGGCAGTACAATAAATTGAATTTAAAAAGATCGAGGTAATACCTAACCTATTTAAATATTTTATGAAATTTTTCCCGTTTAATCAGTTATTTTTACATGTACATATAGTTTGAGTAGGAAGATTCTGTATATTTCTAAATGGATATACAAGTTTTGTCGATACATTACGAATTCCTCTTTTTTTCTAACCTAAAAGTCCAAAACATAACTTTACACTATATCCGATTTCTTAAAACCGCCATGTTTTTCGTATTTCACATTAGGATCGCAGAAAAGCGAGGAGGTATCAGGAGCAAAAGTCTAGCATAATGTATTTAAATATAAAATAAATTAAATGCAAACTACTGGCGCCATCTACGTGAAAGTAGTCAAAGCAGTCTTCTGTAAAACATAGTAATCTGTCGGCAATTTCAAGTTCGATATAACATAATTGTGATTTTCGTCACAAAACCAATCCGTTGTAGAGTTTTAAATTATTGTAAATGAATGACAATATTTTCGAATGCTGATAACACATTATCACACTATTAATTTGAAAATTGATTAAAATAACATACTGCGTCATCTATGTGGGAGTAGCCAAAGTAGTCTTTTGCTGAAACTAACCATCACCAGTTCTAAAATAAATTTGAAACAATTCTAATTTTCGTCACAAAATCAATCGGTTATGGAGAATTAAATTTTTTTAAATATAATTGTAGTATTTTCAGGAGCTAATAGAGTATTATAGTATTATTAATTTCTATATTCATAAAAATAGCATAGCGCCATCTCTGTGAAAGTAGCTACATGTTCAATAATATATTAACTATCGTATTGAACATACTACTAGTTTCGCCTCCTTTACTTAGATGGCGGCAGCATACTGTTTTTAATAAATTTTAAAAATTAATCCATATTCAGGCTGATTATCTCTTCAAACTTAATTTAGAAGAATGATGATGATTTTTTATTATAATAATAATCTAGTTATTATTACACATCCCTGCTCATTACATTTATTTAAACTTTGAATCTTTGTTTGACAATAATGACATTTCTGTGTAGTGTGTGTGTGTATGGATTTTGTCGTTTTTCATTGGTATATTCTCTTCGGTATCCAAAGAGAAGTTTATGAACATTAAAAACTGTTTGGTGTAGGTATATTTACATTGTTTTTCGATATTTACCTAAACTTAAACCAGAAGGACTGAGTTGATAAACCATTTTATCATTATTCAGATGTAGCTAAGGAAAAAGTACACACAGAAGAAGATTCTAAGACATTGCTTTATCCGATTATGTAGATTGACAATAAATTGTGTTTATGCCTTAAATGTTTGACAACTATTATTTTCAATTGAGCGAGGGAGAATCATATAACCAGTTTAAAGTGTGTATCACCAATGTGAATAAATAGGAACATTATTGCTTGTTACAATAAATACTTGTGTACCTAGTAGAGAATTTCATGTGAAGTGGTTTTTGCTAGCCAGTAGACAATAACGAAGTGAACAGTTTCTAATAGAAGATTACAATATGAATTAATTCGTTCTAGACCCTCATGCATAATAAATTATCCAATGATTTTTAGATAAAAAAGAAAAATGAAGAAAAAAATTATACGAGTACCTACCTACCACACTACACAAACTGTTTGGGAAGTGATCAGGATTTTCATGAATCCCTTTACATTATCAAATTGGAACAAATAGGTACCTGTCATATTGAATGTTGTAAACATCATTTCTAGAACAAGTCAAACTACCAGAAATCATATATCAGATGAAGGAATTAAAAGTTATAGAAATGCCAATAAACAAGATATTGTTGATCAGATGTAAGAATCCTCAAATATCAATGATTCCGTTGAAAGCTGATGCAACACAGAAACTATAGGAATACAGACATTACAGTGCTGGTCTCTGGTGCATATTGGAAGCTGAATGATGCATCTACGCTTATGTTGATGACTGCAATATTTTATGTTATTGTTTTTGAAGTTTTGAAAGGATATCTTACCTTCTGTACTTAACATTTAGTTCATACTTATTCAAGCAGTTTCTATAGATGCTGTAATTTTTTTCAAAAAATATGTGCCAGGTTTTAAATGTATTAAAGATATATACCTACTTTCATTCATGAATATTCACTGTTCGAAAGATTCCACAAATGTACCCAGGATCATATTGTCAATATAAACATAAGTATGGAGTACAAAATTCTGATTTGTTCATCTTTAAATAATATTTTACTGTTTTTATTCCTAAACTATTTCGTTCTGAATATTTTTTACATAATAAATCCCATTTAACTGTACATGTTGTTTTATTTCGTTAATGCAATGTTGAATTAGTTTTTAACTTAAAAATACACAATATATTATCTTTTCTTTAATTTCTAGACGATATATCTTCTTATTATCATATCTTTTAACTAAGTCCGCAAGTTTTTCCAATAGTTTCATATTTGGTAAGCCAGTGAAACCATTTAGTTTTGAATCTGAATCTATCAAAAGTCACAAACTGTGTGTATCAACTTGCACTAGCTGATATTGCATGGAAGCATTTTTTAAGTGAAGGACCAGCTTGTAACATTTCACATAAAGCTTCTGCAGCAATTAGTTCATTTTGTTGCACACTTATATCATTGTAGTACAACTCTACTTCGGGGTCATTGGCATTTTCATGAAAACTGCAAGTTGGGACATTCTCCTGAAAGATATACATACATCAATTTTACTGGGTGTAAAATAATAGTAAATATGGAAAACTTACATCCAAAGCTGACTTCAATACATTCCTAGTTGAGAGTCTCATCCATTTTACTGGGTGTAAAATAGTAAATAATATGGAAAACTTACATCCAAAGCTGACTTCAATACATTGACATTCCTAGTCTAGTTGAGAGCAGCCTAAATCATTTTCTTCTTCTTTTTTTTGGTGTGTACTCGAACTCCAAGGTCCAATATCTATGATATAGAAATGGAATCACCTTGAAGCTGCAATAGTACGTCTCAGATAATCATTAGGTACTTATTTCTCATTAAAAACGAACAAAATCTCTAAAATCCTGCAATTACTATAATATAATTGACAACAAGCTGTATTACTGGTTGCATACAACTACCTTCTACTTCTACTCGTTTTACTTGTTTTCTTTATATTTATTTGAGTATGTAGACCTTGTACCTACATCCTTAATCGAAGGTTTCTTGTTGGGAATTATCATAAAACTCACAATAGATACCTTATATAAATCACTATTTTTCTATTTTATTTTAATCGTTTTTTGGTGTATCTTCGAACTCCAAGGTCCAATATCTATGAAATTGAAATGGAACCACCTTGAAGCTGCAATAGTACGTCTCAGATCATAATTAGGTACTTATTTCTCATTAAAAACGAACAAAATCTTCAAAATTCTGGAATGACGATGATACTTTTTACAGCAAGCTGTATTACTGGTTGCATACATGCAACTACCTTCTACTCGTTTTACTTGTTTTCTTTATATTTATTTGAGTATGTAGACCATGTACCCACATCGTTGATCAAAGTTATCTTGTCGAGAAGTATCATTAAACTCAGAATACCTAAATAACTATTTTTTACTTTATTTTAATCGTTTTTTGGTGTATCTTCGAACTCCAAGGTCCAATATCTATGAAATTGAAATGGAACCACCTTGAAGCTGCAATAGTACGTCTCATATCATAATTAGGTACTTATTTCTCATTAAAAACGAACAAAATCTTCAAAATTCTGGAATGTCGATGATACAGTTTACAGCAAGCTGTATTACTGGTTGCATACATGCAACTACCTTCTACTCGTTTTACTTGTTTTCTTTATATTTATTTGAGTATGTAGACCATGTACCCACATCGTTGATCGAAGTTATCTTGTCGAGAAGTATCATTAAACTCACAAATTCTTCTTTTTTTTCCGCGTATCTTGACACGACAAGACAAGGCAGATAAAACACAACCTCACTTTTATATTACATTGTTTTCCCACTTTCAGAGTTTTTCCCACTGTTTTGGGGTTGAAAATTGGTTCTTCTGTTATAAAGGACCGTGTGTTGAATTTGAAATCACTGGACTGGAGTATGAACGTTGATTCACTTATTTTTTAAATATTATTTGCTATGTTTACCTACCTTTCTTATTTCAGTAATGCGGCTCTCTTTGGTAGAGTACTTTCGATATCTTGGGTCAACTATTGTTTCGACTACGAAGGTAAGACATTGTTTTATCCGATTAGGATGTAGCTTGACAATTTTGTTTATACCTTAAATGTTTGACAACTATTATTATTAATTGAGTACGGGAGAATCATAATATAACCAGTTTAAAGTATCACCAATGTGAATAAATAGAAAAATTATTGCTGGTCAAAATAAATACTTGGTAGTAAAGAATTTCTTGTGAAGTTGTTTTTACTAGCCAGTAGAAAAAAACCAAGTTCATTATAGTTTCTAATAGAAGATTCCAATATGAATTAGTTGGTTCTTACCCCTCAATAAATTATCCAATACCTTTTTAGATAAAAAAGAAAATTGAGGCAAAAAATGATACAAGTACACCACACTACACAAACTGCAGTTTGGAAAGTGATCAGGATTTTCATGAATCCCCCATCTTCATTATCGAATTGGAAGAAATGCCTGACATATTGAAAGTTGTGTACATCATTTCTAAAACAAATCAAACAACCAGAAATCATATTATAGATGAAGAAAAAGTTATAGATAAATGCCAATAAGCAAGATATTGTTGATTAGATGCAAGAATCATCAAATACCAATGAAACATTAAATTCAACCAATGACTCAGTTGAAAGCTGATGCAAAACAGAAACTATAAGAATGCAGGCATTACAGTGCTGAGTACTTGTCTCTGGTGGTTATTGGAAGCTTAATGATGCATCAACGCTTATGTTATAATGACTGCAATATTTTGTGTTATTGTATTTGAAGTTTTGAAGAAGTTTTTTACCTTCTGGACTCAACACGAACATCAAGCTTATTCAAACAGTTTCTGTGGGAGCTGTTAGGTATTAGTTTCAGGAAATATGTGCCAGGTCTTCATTGTCGCAAAGACACTTTCATTGAGGAAAGTCCACTGTTCGAAACGTTCCACAAATATTCCCAGGATCAAATTGTTGATGTAGATTATGATTGTGAATAAAAACATGAGAATTAGATACAAAAGTCTTGAGTTGTTTAATTTAAAATCAAGTTTTAATGTTTTTATTTCTATACTATTTTGTTACATAATAAATCCTATTTAACTGTATATATGATGTTTTTTTTTCTTTAACACTAAATTATAGAATGATTTCAAAGAAAATACTTAAAGAAGCTCGAGAAACTTATTGATGAGTTTCTACTATTTGATTTTTTCAACTTACCTAACATTCTAGCATGAATAAGGCAGTACAATAAATTGAATTTAAAAAGATCGAGGTAATACCTAACCTATTTAAATATTTTATGAAATTTTTCCCGTTTAATCAGTTATTTTTACATGTACATATAGTTTGAGTAGGAAGATTCTGTATATTTCTAAATGGATATACAAGTTTTGTCGATACATTACGAATTCCTCTTTTTTTCTAACCTAAAAGTCCAAAACATAACTTTACACTATATCCGATTTCTTAAAACCGCCATGTTTTTCGTATTTCACATTAGGATCGCAGAAAAGCGAGGAGGTATCAGGAGCAAAAGTCTAGCATAATGTATTTAAATATAAAATAAATTAAATGCAAACTACTGGCGCCATCTACGTGAAAGTAGTCAAAGCAGTCTTCTGTAAAACATAGTAATCTGTCGGCAATTTCAAGTTCGATATAACATAATTGTGATTTTCGTCACAAAACCAATCCGTTGTAGAGTTTTAAATTATTGTAAATGAATGACAATATTTTCGAATGCTGATAACACATTATCACACTATTAATTTGAAAATTGATTAAAATAACATACTGCGTCATCTATGTGGGAGTAGCCAAAGTAGTCTTTTGCTGAAACTAACCATCACCAGTTCTAAAATAAATTTGAAACAATTCTAATTTTCGTCACAAAATCAATCGGTTATGGAGAATTAAATTTTTTTAAATATAATTGTAGTATTTTCAGGAGCTAATAGAGTATTATAGTATTATTAATTTCTATATTCATAAAAATAGCATAGCGCCATCTCTGTGAAAGTAGCTACATGTTCAATAATATATTAACTATCGTATTGAACATACTACTAGTTTCGCCTCCTTTACTTAGATGGCGGCAGCATACTGTTTTTAATAAATTTTAAAAATTAATCCATATTCAGGCTGATTATCTCTTCAAACTTAATTTAGAAGAATGATGATGATTTTTTATTATAATAATAATCTAGTTATTATTACACATCCCTGCTCATTACATTTATTTAAACTTTGAATCTTTGTTTGACAATAATGACATTTCTGTGTAGTGTGTGTGTGTATGGATTTTGTCGTTTTTCATTGGTATATTCTCTTCGGTATCCAAAGAGAAGTTTATGAACATTAAAAACTGTTTGGTGTAGGTATATTTACATTGTTTTTCGATATTTACCTAAACTTAAACCAGAAGGACTGAGTTGATAAACCATTTTATCATTATTCAGATGTAGCTAAGGAAAAAGTACACACAGAAGAAGATTCTAAGACATTGCTTTATCCGATTATGTAGATTGACAATAAATTGTGTTTATGCCTTAAATGTTTGACAACTATTATTTTCAATTGAGCGAGGGAGAATCATATAACCAGTTTAAAGTGTGTATCACCAATGTGAATAAATAGGAACATTATTGCTTGTTACAATAAATACTTGTGTACCTAGTAGAGAATTTCATGTGAAGTGGTTTTTGCTAGCCAGTAGACAATAACGAAGTGAACAGTTTCTAATAGAAGATTACAATATGAATTAATTCGTTCTAGACCCTCATGCATAATAAATTATCCAATGATTTTTAGATAAAAAAGAAAAATGAAGAAAAAAATTATACGAGTACCTACCTACCACACTACACAAACTGTTTGGGAAGTGATCAGGATTTTCATGAATCCCTTTACATTATCAAATTGGAACAAATAGGTACCTGTCATATTGAATGTTGTAAACATCATTTCTAGAACAAGTCAAACTACCAGAAATCATATATCAGATGAAGGAATTAAAAGTTATAGAAATGCCAATAAACAAGATATTGTTGATCAGATGTAAGAATCCTCAAATATCAATGATTCCGTTGAAAGCTGATGCAACACAGAAACTATAGGAATACAGACATTACAGTGCTGGTCTCTGGTGCATATTGGAAGCTGAATGATGCATCTACGCTTATGTTGATGACTGCAATATTTTATGTTATTGTTTTTGAAGTTTTGAAAGGATATCTTACCTTCTGTACTTAACATTTAGTTCATACTTATTCAAGCAGTTTCTATAGATGCTGTAATTTTTTTCAAAAAATATGTGCCAGGTTTTAAATGTATTAAAGATAGGTATATACCTACTTTCATTCATGAATATTCACTGTTCGAAAGATTCCACAAATGTACCCAGGATCATATTGTCAATATAAACATAAGTATGGAGTACAAAATTCTGATTTGTTCATCTTTAAATAATATTTTACTGTTTTTATTCCTAAACTATTTCGTTCTGAATATTTTTTACATAATAAATCCCATTTAACTGTACATGTTGTTTTATTTCGTTAATGCAATGTTGAATTAGTTTTTAACTTAAAAATACACAATATATTATCTTTTCTTTAATTTCTAGACGATATATCTTCTTATTATCATATCTTTTAACTAAGTCCGCAAGTTTTTCCAATAGTTTCATATTTGGTAAGCCAGTGAAACCATTTAGTTTTGAATCTGAATCTATCAAAAGTCACAAACTGTGTGTATCAACTTGCACTAGCTGATATTGCATGGAAGCATTTTTTAAGTGAAGGACCAGCTTGTAACATTTCACATAAAGCTTCTGCAGCAATTAGTTCATTTTGTTGCACACTTATATCATTGTAGTACAACTCTACTTCGGGGTCATTGGCATTTTCATGAAAACTGCAAGTTGGGACATTCTCCTGAAAGATATACATACATCAATTTTACTGGGTGTAAAATAATAGTAAATATGGAAAACTTACATCCAAAGCTGACTTCAATACATTCCTAGTTGAGAGTCTCATCCATTTTACTGGGTGTAAAATAGTAAATAATATGGAAAACTTACATCCAAAGCTGACTTCAATACATTGACATTCCTAGTCTAGTTGAGAGCAGCCTAAATCATTTTCTTCTTCTTTTTTTTGGTGTGTACTCGAACTCCAAGGTCCAATATCTATGATATAGAAATGGAATCACCTTGAAGCTGCAATAGTACGTCTCAGATAATCATTAGGTACTTATTTCTCATTAAAAACGAACAAAATCTCTAAAATCCTGCAATTACTATAATACAATTGACAACAAGCTGTATTACTGGTTGCATACAACTACCTTCTACTTCTACTCGTTTTACTTGTTTTCTTTATATTTATTTGAGTATGTAGACCTTGTACCTACATCCTTAATCGAAGGTTTCTTGTTGGGAATTATCATAAAACTCACAATAGATACCTTATATAAATCACTATTTTTCTATTTTATTTTAATCGTTTTTTGGTGTATCTTCGAACTCCAAGGTCCAATATCTATGAAATTGAAATGGAACCACCTTGAAGCTGCAATAGTACGTCTCAGATCATAATTAGGTACTTATTTCTCATTAAAAACGAACAAAATCTTCAAAATTCTGGAATGACGATGATACTTTTTACAGCAAGCTGTATTACTGGTTGCATACATGCAACTACCTTCTACTCGTTTTACTTGTTTTCTTTATATTTATTTGAGTATGTAGACCATGTACCCACATCGTTGATCAAAGTTATCTTGTCGAGAAGTATCATTAAACTCAGAATACCTAAATAACTATTTTTTACTTTATTTTAATCGTTTTTTGGTGTATCTTCGAACTCCAAGGTCCAATATCTATGAAATTGAAATGGAACCACCTTGAAGCTGCAATAGTACGTCTCATATCATAATTAGGTACTTATTTCTCATTAAAAACGAACAAAATCTTCAAAATTCTGGAATGTCGATGATACAGTTTACAGCAAGCTGTATTACTGGTTGCATACATGCAACTACCTTCTACTCGTTTTACTTGTTTTCTTTATATTTATTTGAGTATGTAGACCATGTACCCACATCGTTGATCGAAGTTATCTTGTCGAGAAGTATCATTAAACTCACAAATTCTTCTTTTTTTTCCGCGTATCTTGACACGACAAGACAAGGCAGATAAAACACAACCTCACTTTTATATTACATTGTTTTCCCACTTTCAGAGTTTTTCCCACTGTTTTGGGGTTGAAAATTGGTTCTTCTGTTATAAAGGACCGTGTGTTGAATTTGAAATCACTGGACTGGAGTATGAACGTTGATTCACTTATTTTTTAAATATTATTTGCTATGTTTACCTACCTTTCTTATTTCAGTAATGCGGCTCTCTTTGGTAGAGTACTTTCGATATCTTGGGTCAACTATTGTTTCGACTACGAAGGTAAGACATTGTTTTATCCGATTAGGATGTAGCTTGACAATTTTGTTTATACCTTAAATGTTTGACAACTATTATTATTAATTGAGTACGGGAGAATCATAATATAACCAGTTTAAAGTATCACCAATGTGAATAAATAGAAAAATTATTGCTGGTCAAAATAAATACTTGGTAGTAAAGAATTTCTTGTGAAGTTGTTTTTACTAGCCAGTAGAAAAAAACCAAGTTCATTATAGTTTCTAATAGAAGATTCCAATATGAATTAGTTGGTTCTTACCCCTCAATAAATTATCCAATACCTTTTTAGATAAAAAAGAAAATTGAGGCAAAAAATGATACAAGTACACCACACTACACAAACTGCAGTTTGGAAAGTGATCAGGATTTTCATGAATCCCCCATCTTCATTATCGAATTGGAAGAAATGCCTGACATATTGAAAGTTGTGTACATCATTTCTAAAACAAATCAAACAACCAGAAATCATATTATAGATGAAGAAAAAGTTATAGATAAATGCCAATAAGCAAGATATTGTTGATTAGATGCAAGAATCATCAAATACCAATGAAACATTAAATTCAACCAATGACTCAGTTGAAAGCTGATGCAAAACAGAAACTATAAGAATGCAGGCATTACAGTGCTGAGTACTTGTCTCTGGTGGTTATTGGAAGCTTAATGATGCATCAACGCTTATGTTATAATGACTGCAATATTTTGTGTTATTGTATTTGAAGTTTTGAAGAAGTTTTTTACCTTCTGGACTCAACACGAACATCAAGCTTATTCAAACAGTTTCTGTGGGAGCTGTTAGGTATTAGTTTCAGGAAATATGTGCCAGGTCTTCATTGTCGCAAAGACACTTTCATTGAGGAAAGTCCACTGTTCGAAACGTTCCACAAATATTCCCAGGATCAAATTGTTGATGTAGATTATGATTGTGAATAAAAACATGAGAATTAGATACAAAAGTCTTGAGTTGTTTAATTTAAAATCAAGTTTTAATGTTTTTATTTCTATACTATTTTGTTACATAATAAATCCTATTTAACTGTATATATGATGTTTTTTTTTCTTTAACACTAAATTATAGAATGATTTCAAAGAAAATACTTAAAGAAGCTCGAGAAACTTATTGATGAGTTTCTACTATTTGATTTTTTCAACTTACCTAACATTCTAGCATGAATAAGGCAGTACAATAAATTGAATTTAAAAAGATCGAGGTAATACCTAACCTATTTAAATATTTTATGAAATTTTTCCCGTTTAATCAGTTATTTTTACATGTACATATAGTTTGAGTAGGAAGATTCTGTATATTTCTAAATGGATATACAAGTTTTGTCGATACATTACGAATTCCTCTTTTTTTCTAACCTAAAAGTCCAAAACATAACTTTACACTATATCCGATTTCTTAAAACCGCCATGTTTTTCGTATTTCACATTAGGATCGCAGAAAAGCGAGGAGGTATCAGGAGCAAAAGTCTAGCATAATGTATTTAAATATAAAATAAATTAAATGCAAACTACTGGCGCCATCTACGTGAAAGTAGTCAAAGCAGTCTTCTGTAAAACATAGTAATCTGTCGGCAATTTCAAGTTCGATATAACATAATTGTGATTTTCGTCACAAAACCAATCCGTTGTAGAGTTTTAAATTATTGTAAATGAATGACAATATTTTCGAATGCTGATAACACATTATCACACTATTAATTTGAAAATTGATTAAAATAACATACTGCGTCATCTATGTGGGAGTAGCCAAAGTAGTCTTTTGCTGAAACTAACCATCACCAGTTCTAAAATAAATTTGAAACAATTCTAATTTTCGTCACAAAATCAATCGGTTATGGAGAATTAAATTTTTTTAAATATAATTGTAGTATTTTCAGGAGCTAATAGAGTATTATAGTATTATTAATTTCTATATTCATAAAAATAGCATAGCGCCATCTCTGTGAAAGTAGCTACATGTTCAATAATATATTAACTATCGTATTGAACATACTACTAGTTTCGCCTCCTTTACTTAGATGGCGGCAGCATACTGTTTTTAATAAATTTTAAAAATTAATCCATATTCAGGCTGATTATCTCTTCAAACTTAATTTAGAAGAATGATGATGATTTTTTATTATAATAATAATCTAGTTATTATTACACATCCCTGCTCATTACATTTATTTAAACTTTGAATCTTTGTTTGACAATAATGACATTTCTGTGTAGTGTGTGTGTGTATGGATTTTGTCGTTTTTCATTGGTATATTCTCTTCGGTATCCAAAGAGAAGTTTATGAACATTAAAAACTGTTTGGTGTAGGTATATTTACATTGTTTTTCGATATTTACCTAAACTTAAACCAGAAGGACTGAGTTGATAAACCATTTTATTATTATTCAGATGTAGCTAAGGAAAAAGTACACACAGAAGAAGATTCTAAGACATTGCTTTATCCGATTATGTAGATTGACAATAAATTGTGTTTATGCCTTAAATGTTTGACAACTATTATTTTCAATTGAGCGAGGGAGAATCATATAACCAGTTTAAAGTGTGTATCACCAATGTGAATAAATAGGAACATTATTGCTTGTTACAATAAATACTTGTGTACCTAGTAGAGAATTTCATGTGAAGTGGTTTTTGCTAGCCAGTAGACAATAACGAAGTGAACAGTTTCTAATAGAAGATTACAATATGAATTAATTCGTTCTAGACCCTCATGCATAATAAATTATCCAATGATTTTTAGATAAAAAAGAAAAATGAAGAAAAAAATTATACGAGTACCTACCTACCACACTACACAAACTGTTTGGGAAGTGATCAGGATTTTCATGAATCCCTTTACATTATCAAATTGGAACAAATAGGTACCTGTCATATTGAATGTTGTAAACATCATTTCTAGAACAAGTCAAACTACCAGAAATCATATATCAGATGAAGGAATTAAAAGTTATAGAAATGCCAATAAACAAGATATTGTTGATCAGATGTAAGAATCCTCAAATATCAATGATTCCGTTGAAAGCTGATGCAACACAGAAACTATAGGAATACAGACATTACAGTGCTGGTCTCTGGTGCATATTGGAAGCTGAATGATGCATCTACGCTTATGTTGATGACTGCAATATTTTATGTTATTGTTTTTGAAGTTTTGAAAGGATATCTTACCTTCTGTACTTAACATTTAGTTCATACTTATTCAAGCAGTTTCTATAGATGCTGTAATTTTTTTCAAAAAATATGTGCCAGGTTTTAAATGTATTAAAGATAGGTATATACCTACTTTCATTCATGAATATTCACTGTTCGAAAGATTCCACAAATGTACCCAGGATCATATTGTCAATATAAACATAAGTATGGAGTACAAAATTCTGATTTGTTCATCTTTAAATAATATTTTACTGTTTTTATTCCTAAACTATTTCGTTCTGAATATTTTTTACATAATAAATCCCATTTAACTGTACATGTTGTTTTATTTCGTTAATGCAATGTTGAATTAGTTTTTAACTTAAAAATACACAATATATTATCTTTTCTTTAATTTCTAGACGATATATCTTCTTATTATCATATCTTTTAACTAAGTCCGCAAGTTTTTCCAATAGTTTCATATTTGGTAAGCCAGTGAAACCATTTAGTTTTGAATCTGAATCTATCAAAAGTCACAAACTGTGTGTATCAACTTGCACTAGCTGATATTGCATGGAAGCATTTTTTAAGTGAAGGACCAGCTTGTAACATTTCACATAAAGCTTCTGCAGCAATTAGTTCATTTTGTTGCACACTTATATCATTGTAGTACAACTCTACTTCGGGGTCATTGGCATTTTCATGAAAACTGCAAGTTGGGACATTCTCCTGAAAGATATACATACATCAATTTTACTGGGTGTAAAATAATAGTAAATATGGAAAACTTACATCCAAAGCTGACTTCAATACATTCCTAGTTGAGAGTCTCATCCATTTTACTGGGTGTAAAATAGTAAATAATATGGAAAACTTACATCCAAAGCTGACTTCAATAGGGCATGTCCATCAACTGACAGTTGACAATACCCCTGAGGAAAAACAATTATTTGGTTAGATTTCAGATTTGTAATTTGGTTGTTTTGTATTGATTTAATGATCCTTTTTATTATAAATAGTCATATATAACTTTTAAAATACCTAAGCAACTAAAACAACGTCGAAAAAAGCACTAAATCAAAATCAAATAACTATTAAGAACCACGTGTTGAGCAAAGAACGCTTGTTTATATCAGATGTTGTATGTTCCATGTCAGATTCCTCAGGGCATGACGTCACGTGGACATGCCCTATACATTGACATTCCTAGTCTAGTTGAGAGCAGCCTAAATCATTTTCTTCTTCTTTTTTTGGTGTGTACTCGAACTCCAAGGTCCAATATCTATGATATAGAAATGGAATCACCTTGAAGCTGCAATAGTACGTCTCAGATAATCATTAGGTACTTATTTCTCATTAAAAACGAACAAAATCTCTAAAATCCTGCAATTACTATAATATAATTGACAACAAGCTGTATTACTGGTTGCATACAACTACCTTCTACTTCTACTCGTTTTACTTGTTTTCTTTATATTTATTTGAGTATGTAGACCTTGTACCTACATCCTTAATCGAAGGTTTCTTGTTGGGAATTATCATAAAACTCACAATAGATACCTTATATAAATCACTATTTTTCTATTTTATTTTAATCGTTTTTTGGTGTATCTTCGAACTCCAAGGTCCAATATCTATGAAATTGAAATGGAACCACCTTGAAGCTGCAATAGTACGTCTCAGATCATAATTAGGTACTTATTTCTCATTAAAAACGAACAAAATCTTCAAAATTCTGGAATGACGATGATACTTTTTACAGCAAGCTGTATTACTGGTTGCATACATGCAACTACCTTCTACTCGTTTTACTTGTTTTCTTTATATTTATTTGAGTATGTAGACCATGTACCCACATCGTTGATCAAAGTTATCTTGTCGAGAAGTATCATTAAACTCAGAATACCTAAATAACTATTTTTTACTTTATTTTAATCGTTTTTTGGTGTATCTTCGAACTCCAAGGTCCAATATCTATGAAATTGAAATGGAACCACCTTGAAGCTGCAATAGTACGTCTCATATCATAATTAGGTACTTATTTCTCATTAAAAACGAACAAAATCTTCAAAATTCTGGAATGTCGATGATACAGTTTACAGCAAGCTGTATTACTGGTTGCATACATGCAACTACCTTCTACTCGTTTTACTTGTTTTCTTTATATTTATTTGAGTATGTAGACCATGTACCCACATCGTTGATCGAAGTTATCTTGTCGAGAAGTATCATTAAACTCACAAATTCTTCTTTTTTTTCCGCGTATCTTGACACGACAAGACAAGGCACTCAAGGCAGATAAAACACAACCTCACTTTTATATTACATTGTTTTCCCACTTTCAGAGTTTTTCCCACTGTTTTGGGGTTGAAAATTGGTTCTTCTGTTATAAAGGACCGTGTGTTGAATTTGAAATCACTGGACTGGAGTATGAACGTTGATTCACTTATTTTTTAAATATTATTTGCTATGTTTACCTACCTTTCTTATTTCAGTAATGCGGCTCTCTTTGGTAGAGTACTTTCGATATCTTGGGTCAACTATTGTTTCGACTACGAAGGTAAGACATTGTTTTATCCGATTAGGATGTAGCTTGACAATTTTGTTTATACCTTAAATGTTTGACAACTATTATTATTAATTGAGTACGGGAGAATCATAATATAACCAGTTTAAAGTATCACCAATGTGAATAAATAGAAAAATTATTGCTGGTCAAAATAAATACTTGGTAGTAAAGAATTTCTTGTGAAGTTGTTTTTACTAGCCAGTAGAAAAAAACCAAGTTCATTATAGTTTCTAATAGAAGATTCCAATATGAATTAGTTGGTTCTTACCCCTCAATAAATTATCCAATACCTTTTTAGATAAAAAAGAAAATTGAGGCAAAAAATGATACAAGTACACCACACTACACAAACTGCAGTTTGGAAAGTGATCAGGATTTTCATGAATCCCCCATCTTCATTATCGAATTGGAAGAAATGCCTGACATATTGAAAGTTGTGTACATCATTTCTAAAACAAATCAAACAACCAGAAATCATATTATAGATGAAGAAAAAGTTATAGATAAATGCCAATAAGCAAGATATTGTTGATTAGATGCAAGAATCATCAAATACCAATGAAACATTAAATTCAACCAATGACTCAGTTGAAAGCTGATGCAAAACAGAAACTATAAGAATGCAGGCATTACAGTGCTGAGTACTTGTCTCTGGTGGTTATTGGAAGCTTAATGATGCATCAACGCTTATGTTATAATGACTGCAATATTTTGTGTTATTGTATTTGAAGTTTTGAAGAAGTTTTTTACCTTCTGGACTCAACACGAACATCAAGCTTATTCAAACAGTTTCTGTGGGAGCTGTTAGGTATTAGTTTCAGGAAATATGTGCCAGGTCTTCATTGTCGCAAAGACACTTTCATTGAGGAAAGTCCACTGTTCGAAACGTTCCACAAATATTCCCAGGATCAAATTGTTGATGTAGATTATGATTGTGAATAAAAACATGAGAATTAGATACAAAAGTCTTGAGTTGTTTAATTTAAAATCAAGTTTTAATGTTTTTATTTCTATACTATTTTGTTACATAATAAATCCTATTTAACTGTATATATGATGTTTTTTTTTCTTTAACACTAAATTATAGAATGATTTCAAAGAAAATACTTAAAGAAGCTCGAGAAACTTATTGATGAGTTTCTACTATTTGATTTTTTCAACTTACCTAACATTCTAGCATGAATAAGGCAGTACAATAAATTGAATTTAAAAAGATCGAGGTAATACCTAACCTATTTAAATATTTTATGAAATTTTTCCCGTTTAATCAGTTATTTTTACATGTACATATAGTTTGAGTAGGAAGATTCTGTATATTTCTAAATGGATATACAAGTTTTGTCGATACATTACGAATTCCTCTTTTTTTCTAACCTAAAAGTCCAAAACATAACTTTACACTATATCCGATTTCTTAAAACCGCCATGTTTTTCGTATTTCACATTAGGATCGCAGAAAAGCGAGGAGGTATCAGGAGCAAAAGTCTAGCATAATGTATTTAAATATAAAATAAATTAAATGCAAACTACTGGCGCCATCTACGTGAAAGTAGTCAAAGCAGTCTTCTGTAAAACATAGTAATCTGTCGGCAATTTCAAGTTCGATATAACATAATTGTGATTTTCGTCACAAAACCAATCCGTTGTAGAGTTTTAAATTATTGTAAATGAATGACAATATTTTCGAATGCTGATAACACATTATCACACTATTAATTTGAAAATTGATTAAAATAACATACTGCGTCATCTATGTGGGAGTAGCCAAAGTAGTCTTTTGCTGAAACTAACCATCACCAGTTCTAAAATAAATTTGAAACAATTCTAATTTTCGTCACAAAATCAATCGGTTATGGAGAATTAAATTTTTTTAAATATAATTGTAGTATTTTCAGGAGCTAATAGAGTATTATAGTATTATTAATTTCTATATTCATAAAAATAGCATAGCGCCATCTCTGTGAAAGTAGCTACATGTTCAATAATATATTAACTATCGTATTGAACATACTACTAGTTTCGCCTCCTTTACTTAGATGGCGGCAGCATACTGTTTTTAATAAATTTTAAAAATTAATCCATATTCAGGCTGATTATCTCTTCAAACTTAATTTAGAAGAATGATGATGATTTTTTATTATAATAATAATCTAGTTATTATTACACATCCCTGCTCATTACATTTATTTAAACTTTGAATCTTTGTTTGACAATAATGACATTTCTGTGTAGTGTGTGTGTGTATGGATTTTGTCGTTTTTCATTGGTATATTCTCTTCGGTATCCAAAGAGAAGTTTATGAACATTAAAAACTGTTTGGTGTAGGTATATTTACATTGTTTTTCGATATTTACCTAAACTTAAACCAGAAGGACTGAGTTGATAAACCATTTTATCATTATTCAGATGTAGCTAAGGAAAAAGTACACACAGAAGAAGATTCTAAGACATTGCTTTATCCGATTATGTAGATTGACAATAAATTGTGTTTATGCCTTAAATGTTTGACAACTATTATTTTCAATTGAGCGAGGGAGAATCATATAACCAGTTTAAAGTGTGTATCACCAATGTGAATAAATAGGAACATTATTGCTTGTTACAATAAATACTTGTGTACCTAGTAGAGAATTTCATGTGAAGTGGTTTTTGCTAGCCAGTAGACAATAACGAAGTGAACAGTTTCTAATAGAAGATTACAATATGAATTAATTCGTTCTAGACCCTCATGCATAATAAATTATCCAATGATTTTTAGATAAAAAAGAAAAATGAAGAAAAAAATTATACGAGTACCTACCTACCACACTACACAAACTGTTTGGGAAGTGATCAGGATTTTCATGAATCCCTTTACATTATCAAATTGGAACAAATAGGTACCTGTCATATTGAATGTTGTAAACATCATTTCTAGAACAAGTCAAACTACCAGAAATCATATATCAGATGAAGGAATTAAAAGTTATAGAAATGCCAATAAACAAGATATTGTTGATCAGATGTAAGAATCCTCAAATATCAATGATTCCGTTGAAAGCTGATGCAACACAGAAACTATAGGAATACAGACATTACAGTGCTGGTCTCTGGTGCATATTGGAAGCTGAATGATGCATCTACGCTTATGTTGATGACTGCAATATTTTATGTTATTGTTTTTGAAGTTTTGAAAGGATATCTTACCTTCTGTACTTAACATTTAGTTCATACTTATTCAAGCAGTTTCTATAGATGCTGTAATTTTTTTCAAAAAATATGTGCCAGGTTTTAAATGTATTAAAGATATATACCTACTTTCATTCATGAATATTCACTGTTCGAAAGATTCCACAAATGTACCCAGGATCATATTGTCAATATAAACATAAGTATGGAGTACAAAATTCTGATTTGTTCATCTTTAAATAATATTTTACTGTTTTTATTCCTAAACTATTTCGTTCTGAATATTTTTTACATAATAAATCCCATTTAACTGTACATGTTGTTTTATTTCGTTAATGCAATGTTGAATTAGTTTTTAACTTAAAAATACACAATATATTATCTTTTCTTTAATTTCTAGACGATATATCTTCTTATTATCATATCTTTTAACTAAGTCCGCAAGTTTTTCCAATAGTTTCATATTTGGTAAGCCAGTGAAACCATTTAGTTTTGAATCTGAATCTATCAAAAGTCACAAACTGTGTGTATCAACTTGCACTAGCTGATATTGCATGGAAGCATTTTTTAAGTGAAGGACCAGCTTGTAACATTTCACATAAAGCTTCTGCAGCAATTAGTTCATTTTGTTGCACACTTATATCATTGTAGTACAACTCTACTTCGGGGTCATTGGCATTTTCATGAAAACTGCAAGTTGGGACATTCTCCTGAAAGATATACATACATCAATTTTACTGGGTGTAAAATAATAGTAAATATGGAAAACTTACATCCAAAGCTGACTTCAATACATTCCTAGTTGAGAGTCTCATCCATTTTACTGGGTGTAAAATAGTAAATAATATGGAAAACTTACATCCAAAGCTGACTTCAATACATTGACATTCCTAGTCTAGTTGAGAGCAGCCTAAATCATTTTCTTCTTCTTTTTTTGGTGTGTACTCGAACTCCAAGGTCCAATATCTATGATATAGAAATGGAATCACCTTGAAGCTGCAATAGTACGTCTCAGATAATCATTAGGTACTTATTTCTCATTAAAAACGAACAAAATCTCTAAAATCCTGCAATTACTATAATATAATTGACAACAAGCTGTATTACTGGTTGCATACAACTACCTTCTACTTCTACTCGTTTTACTTGTTTTCTTTATATTTATTTGAGTATGTAGACCTTGTACCTACATCCTTAATCGAAGGTTTCTTGTTGGGAATTATCATAAAACTCACAATAGATACCTTATATAAATCACTATTTTTCTAACCTTACCCCCTACCCTAATCCGAATCGAAAAATTGAATTGTGTAATTGACAGATTATTATAATAATTTTCAATAATAACCTAACCAAAACCACCCTACCTTACCCCCTACCCTAATCCGAATCGAAAAATTCTTCGTATTTTTAGTCAATTTTTGAAAAAAACAATAAGAAAATAAAAATATCTTGACTCGGACACGACTCGAACCTGGTGTACCTCTGTGTTAGGAGCCCAGCACACTTACGCTGGGCTAATCTCTGCACACATTAATGATATCGTATAGAAGGTTAAAAGCTTTAGAACCGTCGCATGAAAGCCGAGCGCCACCGGAGATACTCGATGGCGCCCTTTCAGTTTAGGACTACACTTGGCAACGTTGGTGCAGAGCTACAATTAGACGCTCCTATCGTAGATCGAAGTTATCTTGTCGAGAAGTATCATTAAACTCACAAATTCTTCTTTTTTTTCCGCGTATCTTGACACGACAAGACAAGGCAGATAAAACACAACCTCACTTTTATATTACATTGTTTTCCCACTTTCAGAGTTTTTCCCACTGTTTTGGGGTTGAAAATTGGTTCTTCTGTTATAAAGGACCGTGTGTTGAATTTGAAATCACTGGACTGGAGTATGAACGTTGATTCACTTATTTTTTAAATATTATTTGCTATGTTTACCTACCTTTCTTATTTCAGTAATGCGGCTCTCTTTGGTAGAGTACTTTCGATATCTTGGGTCAACTATTGTTTCGACTACGAAGGTAAGACATTGTTTTATCCGATTAGGATGTAGCTTGACAATTTTGTTTATACCTTAAATGTTTGACAACTATTATTATTAATTGAGTACGGGAGAATCATAATATAACCAGTTTAAAGTATCACCAATGTGAATAAATAGAAAAATTATTGCTGGTCAAAATAAATACTTGGTAGTAAAGAATTTCTTGTGAAGTTGTTTTTACTAGCCAGTAGAAAAAAACCAAGTTCATTATAGTTTCTAATAGAAGATTCCAATATGAATTAGTTGGTTCTTACCCCTCAATAAATTATCCAATACCTTTTTAGATAAAAAAGAAAATTGAGGCAAAAAATGATACAAGTACACCACACTACACAAACTGCAGTTTGGAAAGTGATCAGGATTTTCATGAATCCCCCATCTTCATTATCGAATTGGAAGAAATGCCTGACATATTGAAAGTTGTGTACATCATTTCTAAAACAAATCAAACAACCAGAAATCATATTATAGATGAAGAAAAAGTTATAGATAAATGCCAATAAGCAAGATATTGTTGATTAGATGCAAGAATCATCAAATACCAATGAAACATTAAATTCAACCAATGACTCAGTTGAAAGCTGATGCAAAACAGAAACTATAAGAATGCAGGCATTACAGTGCTGAGTACTTGTCTCTGGTGGTTATTGGAAGCTTAATGATGCATCAACGCTTATGTTATAATGACTGCAATATTTTGTGTTATTGTATTTGAAGTTTTGAAGAAGTTTTTTACCTTCTGGACTCAACACGAACATCAAGCTTATTCAAACAGTTTCTGTGGGAGCTGTTAGGTATTAGTTTCAGGAAATATGTGCCAGGTCTTCATTGTCGCAAAGACACTTTCATTGAGGAAAGTCCACTGTTCGAAACGTTCCACAAATATTCCCAGGATCAAATTGTTGATGTAGATTATGATTGTGAATAAAAACATGAGAATTAGATACAAAAGTCTTGAGTTGTTTAATTTAAAATCAAGTTTTAATGTTTTTATTTCTATACTATTTTGTTACATAATAAATCCTATTTAACTGTATATATGATGTTTTTTTTTCTTTAACACTAAATTATAGAATGATTTCAAAGAAAATACTTAAAGAAGCTCGAGAAACTTATTGATGAGTTTCTACTATTTGATTTTTTCAACTTACCTAACATTCTAGCATGAATAAGGCAGTACAATAAATTGAATTTAAAAAGATCGAGGTAATACCTAACCTATTTAAATATTTTATGAAATTTTTCCCGTTTAATCAGTTATTTTTACATGTACATATAGTTTGAGTAGGAAGATTCTGTATATTTCTAAATGGATATACAAGTTTTGTCGATACATTACGAATTCCTCTTTTTTTCTAACCTAAAAGTCCAAAACATAACTTTACACTATATCCGATTTCTTAAAACCGCCATGTTTTTCGTATTTCACATTAGGATCGCAGAAAAGCGAGGAGGTATCAGGAGCAAAAGTCTAGCATAATGTATTTAAATATAAAATAAATTAAATGCAAACTACTGGCGCCATCTACGTGAAAGTAGTCAAAGCAGTCTTCTGTAAAACATAGTAATCTGTCGGCAATTTCAAGTTCGATATAACATAATTGTGATTTTCGTCACAAAACCAATCCGTTGTAGAGTTTTAAATTATTGTAAATGAATGACAATATTTTCGAATGCTGATAACACATTATCACACTATTAATTTGAAAATTGATTAAAATAACATACTGCGTCATCTATGTGGGAGTAGCCAAAGTAGTCTTTTGCTGAAACTAACCATCACCAGTTCTAAAATAAATTTGAAACAATTCTAATTTTCGTCACAAAATCAATCGGTTATGGAGAATTAAATTTTTTTAAATATAATTGTAGTATTTTCAGGAGCTAATAGAGTATTATAGTATTATTAATTTCTATATTCATAAAAATAGCATAGCGCCATCTCTGTGAAAGTAGCTACATGTTCAATAATATATTAACTATCGTATTGAACATACTACTAGTTTCGCCTCCTTTACTTAGATGGCGGCAGCATACTGTTTTTAATAAATTTTAAAAATTAATCCATATTCAGGCTGATTATCTCTTCAAACTTAATTTAGAAGAATGATGATGATTTTTTATTATAATAATAATCTAGTTATTATTACACATCCCTGCTCATTACATTTATTTAAACTTTGAATCTTTGTTTGACAATAATGACATTTCTGTGTAGTGTGTGTGTGTATGGATTTTGTCGTTTTTCATTGGTATATTCTCTTCGGTATCCAAAGAGAAGTTTATGAACATTAAAAACTGTTTGGTGTAGGTATATTTACATTGTTTTTCGATATTTACCTAAACTTAAACCAGAAGGACTGAGTTGATAAACCATTTTATCATTATTCAGATGTAGCTAAGGAAAAAGTACACACAGAAGAAGATTCTAAGACATTGCTTTATCCGATTATGTAGATTGACAATAAATTGTGTTTATGCCTTAAATGTTTGACAACTATTATTTTCAATTGAGCGAGGGAGAATCATATAACCAGTTTAAAGTGTGTATCACCAATGTGAATAAATAGGAACATTATTGCTTGTTACAATAAATACTTGTGTACCTAGTAGAGAATTTCATGTGAAGTGGTTTTTGCTAGCCAGTAGACAATAACGAAGTGAACAGTTTCTAATAGAAGATTACAATATGAATTAATTCGTTCTAGACCCTCATGCATAATAAATTATCCAATGATTTTTAGATAAAAAAGAAAAATGAAGAAAAAAATTATACGAGTACCTACCTACCACACTACACAAACTGTTTGGGAAGTGATCAGGATTTTCATGAATCCCTTTACATTATCAAATTGGAACAAATAGGTACCTGTCATATTGAATGTTGTAAACATCATTTCTAGAACAAGTCAAACTACCAGAAATCATATATCAGATGAAGGAATTAAAAGTTATAGAAATGCCAATAAACAAGATATTGTTGATCAGATGTAAGAATCCTCAAATATCAATGATTCCGTTGAAAGCTGATGCAACACAGAAACTATAGGAATACAGACATTACAGTGCTGGTCTCTGGTGCATATTGGAAGCTGAATGATGCATCTACGCTTATGTTGATGACTGCAATATTTTATGTTATTGTTTTTGAAGTTTTGAAAGGATATCTTACCTTCTGTACTTAACATTTAGTTCATACTTATTCAAGCAGTTTCTATAGATGCTGTAATTTTTTTCAAAAAATATGTGCCAGGTTTTAAATGTATTAAAGATATATACCTACTTTCATTCATGAATATTCACTGTTCGAAAGATTCCACAAATGTACCCAGGATCATATTGTCAATATAAACATAAGTATGGAGTACAAAATTCTGATTTGTTCATCTTTAAATAATATTTTACTGTTTTTATTCCTAAACTATTTCGTTCTGAATATTTTTTACATAATAAATCCCATTTAACTGTACATGTTGTTTTATTTCGTTAATGCAATGTTGAATTAGTTTTTAACTTAAAAATACACAATATATTATCTTTTCTTTAATTTCTAGACGATATATCTTCTTATTATCATATCTTTTAACTAAGTCCGCAAGTTTTTCCAATAGTTTCATATTTGGTAAGCCAGTGAAACCATTTAGTTTTGAATCTGAATCTATCAAAAGTCACAAACTGTGTGTATCAACTTGCACTAGCTGATATTGCATGGAAGCATTTTTTAAGTGAAGGACCAGCTTGTAACATTTCACATAAAGCTTCTGCAGCAATTAGTTCATTTTGTTGCACACTTATATCATTGTAGTACAACTCTACTTCGGGGTCATTGGCATTTTCATGAAAACTGCAAGTTGGGACATTCTCCTGAAAGATATACATACATCAATTTTACTGGGTGTAAAATAATAGTAAATATGGAAAACTTACATCCAAAGCTGACTTCAATACATTCCTAGTTGAGAGTCTCATCCATTTTACTGGGTGTAAAATAGTAAATAATATGGAAAACTTACATCCAAAGCTGACTTCAATACATTGACATTCCTAGTCTAGTTGAGAGCAGCCTAAATCATTTTCTTCTTCTTTTTTTGGTGTGTACTCGAACTCCAAGGTCCAATATCTATGATATAGAAATGGAATCACCTTGAAGCTGCAATAGTACGTCTCAGATAATCATTAGGTACTTATTTCTCATTAAAAACGAACAAAATCTCTAAAATCCTGCAATTACTATAATATAATTGACAACAAGCTGTATTACTGGTTGCATACAACTACCTTCTACTTCTACTCGTTTTACTTGTTTTCTTTATATTTATTTGAGTATGTAGACCTTGTACCTACATCCTTAATCGAAGGTTTCTTGTTGGGAATTATCATAAAACTCACAATAGATACCTTATATAAATCACTATTTTTCTATTTTATTTTAATCGTTTTTTGGTGTATCTTCGAACTCCAAGGTCCAATATCTATGAAATTGAAATGGAACCACCTTGAAGCTGCAATAGTACGTCTCAGATCATAATTAGGTACTTATTTCTCATTAAAAACGAACAAAATCTTCAAAATTCTGGAATGACGATGATACTTTTTACAGCAAGCTGTATTACTGGTTGCATACATGCAACTACCTTCTACTCGTTTTACTTGTTTTCTTTATATTTATTTGAGTATGTAGACCAGGGTATGGGCACTCTGAACGCGCGAGAGTACTGCCACCTAGTGAGTCCCAACAGTACTAAAATTGCAGATTTAAAGAGAACTGTAACGCCGTTAGTTGTAGTTAATTTTAGTTTACAGATATTTCCTCTGCCAACCTAACCTAAAAACTCCTGAGAAAATTAAAGGTATTTATTTTATGGACTTCAAAACATTTTACTTGTACAAAGTATCTGTATATATTGGAAATGCCCTACCTATCAAATTATTCACCAGTTGGGAAGGTGCAAACACCAACCAAAATTTATACAAGGAAATTAATTAATGGTGAGTTTTATACAACTATAATTTTAACATTCATACAATGTACATTGTCCTTAGAAAAAGTAAACACCTAATTTTTATGTTGTAGCCATTCCATCCACAAGCAAGCGGTTTGAGGAGAATGGATGAGAGTAAATTAAGCCACTATCAGAAATGGTATGTATAAAATAAAATATCTTGTGTCTATTCCTTTTGTTATATTATTTAGTTTACTGAACTTCTAATTTTTATGTTATAGCTATTCCTTCCACAATTAACAGCATTTGAAAGTATTGAGCAATGATCAAATAATGGTATGTATAACATAAAATATCTTCTATCTGTGTGATCCTTTTGTTATACTACACTCACCGGCACGAAAAACGGAGCAGTTGAATTTTTTTAAACAAACTTCAAATTTTAATGCTTTGTGATGTTTTATTATTATAATATCTTACACACGAATGAAATAACATGTTTAAAATATTTTTTAACAACAATTGAACCTTTATTTGAAGTAAAAAAGTTTATTTGAGTTAAAATAATGAACCCCATAGATCTTATTACTTGGCCGTAAAGTGCAAGTGCATAGTTGGCCATGAATTTTGAGAAATGTGGCAGATCCAACGTGACAGATACGTGTTAAATTTGTGTTGCGTTTATTTAATCTATCGTGATACATTTATTTAATCTAAAAAATATGTCTGTTAATCCCGAAACAGCGGCTGCTATTGTTGCGTTGCTTCAAGATGGGAGGAGTGAACGATATGTTGCCCGACAGTATAATGTATCCAATAGCACTTTGCACCGTATTTTTACACGTTTTTTGGAAACTGGAGCTTACAATAGACGACCTGGAACTGGTCCTCAACGCAGAACTAGCGCTCGTGATGATCGTTTTATCACCTTACAAAGTCTACGAAATCGTCATGCTACAGCTGTTGAAATCAGAAATCAACTTCAGCACGTCCGGCAAACTAATGTAAGCGAGCGGACAGTTAGGCGAAGACTCAGGGAAGCCAACCTAACCCAGAAGGTCTTAGGCATCATCGTGTTGCACAACTTCAGTTCGCCAGAATTCATGAGCACTGGGGTGAAAATGAATGGGGGCACGTTTTATTTACTGACGAGTCTAGATTTAGCTTACGGTCTCCAGATGGCCATGAGAGAGTATGGCGAAGGCCACACGAGCGTTTTGCTGAATGTACCTTCAGCTCTAGGGTAGGATATCAAGGGGGATCCGTTATGGTGTGGGCCGGAATTTCTCTGGAGGCACACATAGAATTGTACATCCTTCCGAGAGGCTCCTTAACTGCTGCCAGGTACATTGAGGACGTTCTCCAAGATTTTGTTGTCCCTTATGTTGATTTTATTGGAAATGACTTTCTTCTTATGCATGATAACGCAAGACCTCATACTGCGAGAATCACTCAACAATATTTAAACGAGGTAAACATTCCTGTTATGAACTGGCCAGCGTTAGGCCCGGATATTAACCCCATAGAACATGTTTGGGACATGCTTGGGCAAAGAATGCGAAGTCGTGTTCCTGCTCCTTTAACTTCAAATCAGCTGCGACAAGCTCTTTTAGAGGAATGGGAACTTATTCCACAAGCGGACATTCGGCACTTAATTTTAGGCATGCCAAGAAGAATACAGGCATTAATTCGAGCACGTGGGGGCAACACCCGTTATTAATAATGCGGCTCCAAAGTTTGGGATAGCAAGTCGTTTCAGTTTTGAATAATTTAAAGTCGTTATGACACATCAGAAATTTATTTTCGTTCTGGTTTTTTAAATTGTTACAAAAGTCTTTTGTTCTCATTTTTTAAATTGTTCGGAACACTCTTTTTACTTCAAATAAAGGTTCAATTGTTGTTAAAAAATATTTTAAACATGTTATTTCATTTGTGTGTAAGATATTATAATAATAAAACATCACAAAGCATTAAAATTTGAAGTTTGTTTAAAAAATTTCAACTGCTCCGTTTTTCGTGCCGGTGAGTGTATTTGGTTTGTTCAATTCTCATCAAAAACAAACTTAATTACATATTTCATAGTAATATATGAGTAAATGAATAAATTGTCTACATATTATGCAATTATGGAGGTTCTACCTTTAAGAGGGGCAAAAAAGGATTTCCCGATGAAAGGTACAAGCATTTTTCAAAGGTAAGCAGTTTGGAGAGAGAAATAATGTAAATGTTCACAATCATATAATGTGTGTTTGAGCTATATAATTAAAAATATCCAAATGTAGCTACATAATAAATAATAAATTAGTAATGATAGTCATAATTTTGTAAACTAAGTTTTTTAAATAGTGTGCACATTTTAGTTAGCTGTGTTATTAGAAAACATCTGCAAACTGTAGAAATGGATGTGTTTCATGTTTTTTTTTAATATACATCTGCCCACAGAAACGGTTGCTGATAGATAAAACTATTTTTTGGTTTGTATGAAAAAATGTTATTCTTTATGTAAATATTTTTGAAATAGGTACATTTGTCAGTTTACTCATATTACTTTATTTACTGATATTTCTGTTTGTCATTAAAAGATGTAAAAAAACGTTTTATTTGTTGTGTACTTTCTTATATTAAATAAAATATATAAACTTGATGATTATTGCTTTATTTTTCCATATCCGGCATTATATGGTCCATTTTTTGACATTTCATTTAATTTAACAAGACTATTTGATTGTTATTATTGTAATATCAATCAAATGTTCAGTTATTTTAAATGAAATATCAAAAAATGGACCATAAATGCCATATTTCAATAAAAGTAAAATTACAGTAAATTTGAATATGCCGCCAAAAACTGTAAAATTACAGGAATCTGCTTTTTCAGCTGTTAGCGAAGTTCACAACCATGTGAAAAGTGCTAAAAGTACTGTTGGGACTCGCAAGATGACGCCACCCGTCAAAATTAATTCGTCGTAGGGAGCGCCACGGTCAGATGCCTATCTATAAGTATGTTATCTGTGATGTAGACCATGTACCCACATCGTTGATCAAAGTTATCTTGTCGAGAAGTATCATTAAACTCAGAATACCTAAATAACTATTTTTTACTTTATTTTAATCGTTTTTTGGTGTATCTTCGAACTCCAAGGTCCAATATCTATGAAATTGAAATGGAACCACCTTGAAGCTGCAATAGTACGTCTCATATCATAATTAGGTACTTATTTCTCTTCAAAAACGAACAAAATCTCTAAAATCCTGCAATTACTATAATATAATTGACAACAAGCTGTATTACTGGTTGCATACAACTACCTTCTACTTCTACACGTTTTACTTGTTTTCTTCATATTTATTTGAGTATGTAGACCTTGTACCTACATCCTTAATCGAAGGTTCCTTGTTGGGCATTATCATAAAACTCACAATACCTATATAAATCACTATTTTTCTATTTTATTTTAATCGTTTTTTGGTGTATCTTCGAACTCCAAGGTCCAATATCTATGAAATTGAAATGGAACCACCTTGAAGCTGCAATAGTACGTCTCAGATCATAATTAGGTACTTATTTCTCATTAAAAACGAACAAAATCTTCAAAATTCTGGAATGTCGATGATACAGTTTACAGCAAGCTGTATTACTGGTTGCATACATGCAACTACCTTCTACTCGTTTTACTTGTTTTCTTTATATTTATTTGAGTATGTAGACCATGTACCCACATCGTTGATCAAAGTTATCTTGTCGAGAAGTATCATTAAACTCAGAATACCTAAATAACTATTTTTTACTTTATTTTAATCGTTTTTTGGTGTATCTTCGAACTCCAAGGTCCAATATCTATGAAATTGAAATGGAACCACCTTGAAGCTGCAATAGTACGTCTCATATCATAATTAGGTACTTATTTCTCATCAAAAACGAACAAAATCTCTAAAATCCTGCAATTACTATAATATAATTGACAACAAGCTGTATTACTGGTTGCATACAACGACCTTTTACTTCTACTCGTTTTACTTGTTTTCTTTTTATTTATTTGAGCATATATTGTCAGAAGAAAGGAACCAAATCCTGATATTTGGAAACTTTATGATATTAAAGTTGAATGCTATTGTGGTAAGTTATAGATTTTATTAAATATTTCACAAATCTTTTTCTGTGATTAATTTTTCACAAACATTTGTTGGTAGAATTTTGTATGTGTCAGAAAACAAAAAGCAGCTCGCATATCTGGTACTAGTGATGAAGATGGTGTTTGTCAGCCCAAGCCAAATAAGAAGTACATTTCAGACCAGTATGACTTGGATATTTCCGAAAGCAGCTGCTGTGAGTAGTTTGATAATCTTTCTTTTTTTTTTTTCATTTTTCTGAATCTCTTAGCTCGAGAATTACCAAGTCCCCCGACATTAACTGAGAATTCCATGAAAGGGTGGCTAATGCTTTTACTTCACACTCAAATAATAGAATTGAAGGTCAGTTGTAACACAATATATTTTTAATAGAAGTTGACTATAACATGTATATTTATATTTTATATTTATTACCTTAACCTCAAAACAACTCGCCCATTAGCTGGACGAGTTGTTTTGAGGCTGTTCTGTATTTAGTTGCAATATGATTCCATATGTTAATTCAGGTGAAATCGATTCAATTTTCAGATTTATTCCTTTTACAGATTCTCCAGAATCTACCTGCAGTGGGTATTCTGAGCCCAGTATTTGTGATATATCAACACATAATGTAGCAAATGTGCATGCGCCACCTATGGCGTTACCAGCAAGTGCTGTTGAAATACTAGCAAGACATTTGAATATACCTGCCAAAACTGTGGAATTACCTGCAAAACCTGTTGAAGTATTAGTGTCTGAGGAGCTACCTGAAGGACCAGTGAAACTACCTATGAATGCATCTTTGCCAGAAATGCCTGTTGGTACTTTGGAGTCTGCTATAGGTGATTTTTGTTGAATATTATATACATATACAATTGAAATGATTGCCACTATTAGGTACTGACTACTGTAAAATTTAATGAAATCCAAATTCGTTATTGGAATCAAAGTGAAGTAATGAGGGAAATAAAGTACTAAATGATTTAAAGTGTTGTTTCACGATTTCCAAGTTTCAGGTAGCTGTTGCAGAAATTTTGACATTCTCATTCAGTTGATAAAGTGTGCTGAACTTGAATGTCCGAGATTTGAAGGAGACTTTATATAATAAACAGAGTTTTGTGACCAATGAAGATACAGATGTTATATCTAGTAAATTACCACTCCATTCCATCGAAGAAATGGTCCAATTAGAGAACATAAAATACAAAATAAAAAGCAAAAAGATTAATGTTTAGTGTTTTCCATTTTAGGAAAGGATTTCACACAACCAACGAGTTCTAAGAAAGTTGATGACAAATGATTTGGCGGAGTTATGCAGCTGGACAGGGGGGGCCAAACACAATTTTGAATTGCAAAAATTGATACTGATGGATTGTGCATACAGTAAGTAAATTCTATAACCATTGATTATAATTCTTATTTGATTTTTTTTTCTTGGGTATACCTATGGTGATAATATTATTATAAAAATGAATCAAAAAACTTTTTGACGTTTCGCTCTGTTTGAGAGCCTTTTCAAAATATTTATTTAAAAAATGTTATTATGAAGTAATGTTACCAATTGTTACTATAGAATTTTGTGATTTAGTTTAAACATTTGGAAGATGAGAAGTTAAACTAAAATGATATACCTAAGTAGATACCTACCTTAGAATTAAATTTACGAGATTAAAAATGTGTAGTTATTAATTAATTGCAACTGGCTATTTTTTATTAAATTAATTCTATAGTAACAATTGTAATGACATTTTTTAAATAAATATTTTTCTCAAACCAGAGGGAAAATAACCCATATACCCAAGATACAAAAATCAAATAAGAATTATATATATTTATTATAGTGACTTGGTATCTTCCACGCAGATCTCCTGGTTGATTCAAAAGCTATTAATTTCTCTATCAAAACATTCATTTGAACTTGGAAGAATACACAGTAATTGAATGCATCAAGATAAAACCGTTTAGGAATCTCATTGAAAAAGGGCAATGAGCATAATATTAAAAATATGTGAAAGGGAAAACTATTTTGGTAAATGTAAATGACTCTGGATACCTGGGGACATCCAGTTTAAACACCCTTACTCCTGCATGCGGGGCTCTGCAGGAGTAGACCTTATACTTCCCCAGCTACTCGTGGGATCAACCATGAATAAGAATAAAAAAAAGTCAAGCGGGCAAGCACCGGCAATCGGGCACAAGTCGGAGCAGTGTATCCGAAGTGCCAAAAATACAGCATCTTCCTCACTCATGAGCAGCAAACCTCGTGTTAAGGAAGCCAGAGAAAAGCAGGAGAGGAGAAAGGCAGGGGCACCTATACCCTCAACCTCCTCAACTGACGAAAGTCTTTGGGAAAAACCCTGGATAAAAAAATAATAAGACCCCCCTCCTTCCAGCACTGGGTACGCCCGGAGGAAGGGACGATCCACTAAGGCGTGGGGGTAAGATGGTATCTTCGCTTCCTTGAACGGGGACTTGCACCGGAGGAAGCAAGAAAGAAAGCCACAGAGCGGAAAAATCAAGGAGAGTAGAAAAACATCCCTCCTAAAGGAGGAAAACGTAAGCGGGAAGTGGTCTACAGTCCAGTCACCGCAAGTACAGATGAAGAAGAAAAAGGAGGATAGGTTAGCCATCCCTTCTTAAGCTGGCAGCTATGCAGCTGCAGCAAAAATAATAAGAATGGCAGTTCTCCCTAGGGCGTACCCTGAGACTTTCCTCAGTGTGGACCTTGCTGGAGAACGCAATAATAGAAGAGGACGGGAGCATAAGCTCCAGTTTAGTGGCATACATTTCAGACCAATCGACTGTGAAACACCACAGACTGCAGAATGGCTAATCTATCCTGCCAAAAAATCAAGAACATCGGGTTCACCATTCATTACCGGTTTGGGAAAATCCCCGTACATGGCCTCAGAAAGGAAGAGGAAGGAGACCTGGAGAAGGCATCCATTTCCTCCAAAACCAGTGGCGACTCAGATAGTGTAGAAAGCCTACACATTACCAAACTCCTTGGGGAGGAGTCGCCGCTGTCCGAGGAGGGAATGGAGATTGTGTCGGAGGAAGGGGACAGTACTCTTACTGAAGGGGACATCACCCTGACGAAGGAGGGAAATACCCAAGAAGGTAACCAACAGGATGGCGGGAATTAACTTAGCTCAAGTTAATGCTCACCATGCCAAAGGAGCTTCGGCGGTGATCACAAGATTGTTCACCAAGGACCAATGGGGGATGTGTTTGATCCAAGAACCTTGGGTCAATAATAACCAGGTTAGAGGATTAGCATGTAAAGATGCTAAAATAGTATATCACACTGGTAGTGATATACCAAGAACATGTACCTATTATGATAAGGAAGAATATTAACTATTTTTGTCTTTCAGAATACATGACTCGGGACCTGGTGTTCCAGATCGAGCACTCCTCGAACACAAGAAGGAGGGCAAGGAGATAGTAATAGCATCATGCTACTTTGAGGGAGATGGGCTAGCACCACCCCCAGAGGTACAAAGGCTGGTGGAGTACTGTGAAGAGAAGAGACTACCTCTACTTCTAGCATGTGATGCCAATGCACACAACACCGTTTGGGGCAGCAGCAACACCAACCAAAGAGGTGAGCAACTTTTAGAATATATCCTTGATTAGGGAATACCCCCACATTTGTGGTTAGGCAAGAAGTTTTTAGTAAAAGATTGGAGAGTATCGGGTGAACCATCTCTTTCCGATCATAGTATCATAACATTCAAGTTAGAGCTAGGTATACCTGAGGTAAGCCTCCGTAGAAAACCAAGAAAAACAGATTGGGACAACTATAACACCTGTCTGAAAGGAAAGAGGAAAAAGGAAGGGCAAAGCACCATCTCGACCTGGAAAATGAGCTTGAGCATCTGAACAGGGCAATAATCGATGCATTTGAATCGAGCTGCCCTCTTCAAGAACAACGAAGCAGCAAAGATGCACCCTGGTGGAACAAACATCTGTCAGAATTGAGATCTCAAACCCGGGACCTCTTTAATAGAGCAAAATTCACCGGGGACTGGCAGAGATACACCGAGGTGAGAAACACCTTACTACAAGGGAATTAAATAGCTGCAGGAAATTCTGTGAAGATTTAAACACAACACCTGCTGCGGCAAGACTTTACAAAGTCATGGCGAAAAGTAGGGTCAACACAGAAAATGAGGAGGAAACAGTGCGACTCTTACTAGAAACTCATTCTCCTGGAAGTACCCAAAACAGAGGAAGGTTATAGCAGACCTTCGAGAGAAAGTACTACAATGGCCTGAACACTTCTTCACCTTTCAAAACACCTGGAGCAGAAGGGATTATAGCAAGGACAAAACAAAACTCTGCCACATTTGGTTAGAATTAGTCGAAGTAGCTTGGAACTGGGTTATATACCAGAAACATGGAGAAGGGCAATAGTAACCTTCATTCCAAAAGCTGGAAAAAGGAACACAACAAACCCCAAATCCTTCAGACCAATTAGCCTAACATCGTTTGTGCTTAAAACGATGGAAAAAGCTATTGACAACTATATTAGAAGAGAGACTACCTCTCCATCCGTATCAGCACGCCTACCGGGCAGGCAGATCTACGGAGACTGCACTGGTACAACTGACGGAGGATATCCGAGGTGCCTTAGACAACCAAGAAACTGTAGTATGTGCATTTTTGGACATAGAAGAAGCTTTTGACAACACTCCACATGAAGCTGTCAAGATAGCATTAAATAGAAGAGATGTAGACAGCACGACATCCAAATGGATGTCGGAAATCCTCACCACTAGAGTAGCAGAGACGAGAACGAGCAAAGACTGTGGAAGAGAACAGTTTTTTTCAAAAGTTTATTTTAAAAACACCCCTTATATGTTGTATCTAGGTGTTTTTGTTTTAGTTTTTTTTTTAGTAATTGTCAGAGAAAATAAATGTCTGTCAAAAGCCGATAATTTTAAAATTTGGTTCTTCGAGCGAGTATAGTAAAATTAGTTATTTATAGGTAACAGTCAGAATTTTGGTCCTTCAGCCAAGCAGAACAGCCCTGAGGAAAAGAGCTCAGAGAGTGAACAGAGTATCCTTGTAGAAAGACAGCATGGATAAGACCACATTCTCCGAACCATTGAGACGAAGCAATCGTCTTCGCCAGAAGTTAACGGGAGCAGTGATGCCGAGGACGACGTTCTCCACTGCTAAGCCATCAACCTTCAAGACGCAAGCAAAAGTAGCAATGGAAGCAGGCGTTCAGAGAAAGGAAACACCACAGCTACAAGGTCAGAGACATTGGAATATAAAAGAGATTCTACGAGAAAAGGAACCAAATGCAGAGACATCGGCTACCGAGACGAAAAACAATCTACGGAAATCCATATATCTTCAGCAAAAAGCAGAAATGCATATTATTATGCCATAAGAAAAAGGGAATTGGAACACGAGCAGAAGTTACTAGATCTACAATTTGCATTAAACATTGCAAAGTTGGAAGATGATAAAATGTGTCAGAAATATCTGGATTTAAGGTTTTGTCGGTATGTGAGTCACAGAGAAACCACATGGTTGGATGACGGTGGAAGCCCTTGGGATCCCGTGCAGAAAGATGAAGATATGCCGCAGCGGTTAGGTTAATTCACACACTAGTAAGTATACCTAATTTGCTTCCAACTACCAAATCCTCCATTAGAAACAGCATCTCCACTAATAACTAAATTATTAACTAGACAATCTCTACCGAAGGATTTACCGTACTTTGACGGTAATCCTATAGATTGGCCAAATTTTTTACAACAATATAGAATAGAAGTTCTAATGAAATTTGTCAATTATTCAGTAAAATGAGGAAAACCTACCTATGTAGACACTGCAAAAATGCTTAAAAGGGATTAATGCCATCAAGAAGGGGTATGTCAGTCTTTGTTGATTATACCCCACATAATGTTGAGAAGGTTTTATTGATTTATTGCAGTCTAGATACGGCAGACATGAACAAATAATTTCATTACTCTACTTTTACCAATCTAAAGACAGAACAAATTGATCAAATTATAGATTTTGCTGATGAAATAAACAACTTTGTAGCCACAGTGCAATCGCTAAATGAGGAAAAGATCTCACCTACTGCTAAATGAATTACTCAATAAACTTTCGATTTCATATAAAATTCAATGGATTGAGCATGTCTCAAAAGTTAGTCCTAACTAAATTTAAAATTTTAGAGTTTGCTCACTGGTTTGCTGTTTTGTGTCAAGTTCAGAATAGCAAAACACCTGATTTTGATAAGCTAGAAAAAAGAAATTAATATCCTAAAAGTAATAATTCTAAAAATGTCAGATACGGAACTATTCTCATAACCAAAAGATAAGGGAAAAACGTCAAAACATGTATTTGGATAAATCATCAATTTTAATTACTTGTCCTAAATTTAATGCTTTTTCAGTGAATGAATGAGAGGGGTGGAATCTTGTCACAGCAAATAGGATTTATGTTTTTCCTGTGTTTGAATCCCTTTCACAATGTAAAATTATGTCACAAGAAACGTCTATATGGTGGTATAAAAAAATTGCCAGAAATTACATCATGTTTTACTTCATAAACACGATGCTAAAATATTGTCGAACAAGCAGGTTGGTGAATCATCAGAGAACAATTATTCGTTAGAATTAAATGAGTTTTTGGTAACAAAAGGTGTGAGTCCTCTGCAACCAATTGTCACATAATATCAAATAACATTTGAAAATTATTCCAGTTGTGGTGCAACATGGATCAATATTAATATGGAAACTTATGCTTTGTTAGATGTGATGCTTCTACTATCAGTTTAATCGACACAGATCTTCGTGTAAAACTTACAACTTTCCGGTCCAAATCAACCGCTATCCATACAGTGGACAAATGATGCCTTCACTCAAGAAGAAAGTGATTCGGAAGTTGTTAGTTTTACAATAAGAGGGATTAAGGCAAAGCAAAGTTTTCAGTTGAGGCATGTTCGCGCACTATAAAACTTTCTGTTACCGTTTCAAACAGTAGATGCTGAAGCATTGAAACAGAAATACCATTACAAAAATCATTATTGGGCAGAGATAACTGGCCACTTTTAGTAAATAGGAAATTAATATCAGGTCCTTGGAAAGGTCCAGCAGTAAAGCAAAACGTTACTTGGTTAGGTTGTTCATGGTAATTTACTCGATACTTATATAGAAACACGCGCAATGCTTTGGATTTTCAGAAAAAAAAACCTGAAGCGGTTAAGTGTGTATAGTTGAACAGCACACTATATGGACGACTATTTGGGAGGGGGGCAGACAGTCTATCTGAAGCTAACCAACTTGTTAACGATATCATTTATGTACACACCAACAAGGGGGATTCGTTATATGTAATTGAATATCAAATTCTCAAGATATTTTAGCTTTTCTATTCAGCCTGATTTAGTAGCAAGTGGCATTAAAACTTTAAAAGGACTGCTTCAGAAAAAATTCTGGGAGTTTATTGGGATCCAGAGAAGGACTTTTTTGAATATAAGACAAAATTTTACAAAGTTGACGAAAGAGATTTTAACTTTAGCTAGACGACCAACAAAACGAAATATTATTTTAAAAGTTATTATGTCCGTGTTCGAGATCCTCTAGGATTTTTAGCTAATTTTTTAATTCAAGGAAAAATATTACTCCAAAATCTATGGAGAATCTTAAAATATCAACCCTTACCTACTGGAGCGACTCCTATACAGTTTTTCATTGGCTTCGTTCTGAAGCAAGACGTTTTTTAAAGTTTTTGTATCACAACGAATTGGTGAGATACAAGAATTGACCGATATGTATCCGAATGGCGGTATGTGCCTTCGAAAGTGAATGTAGCGGATGAAGCAACTAAACGAATTAATGCAACAATTTTGCATGAGAATTCGAGATGTGGATCAAGGGACCGACATTTTTGTATTCTCCGTCACAAGAATGGCCTGTTCAACGTAGGGATCACCGAATAGATCGGGACGTACTCGAAATTAGACGAGTAGAAGACAATGTTGTGCTTTTGATTACATCTCACAACAATTTAGACGAAGCACTGCCTCAACCTACAACATTTTCCAAATGGAATAGATTACTGCGATCGACCGCTTATATTCTAAGATTTATTAGAATAATACGTGAAAAAAGAAAAATTCCAGAAGTACTACAGGTTGACGAACTGAGTAGAGCTGATAAATTACTTCTACAAAAGGCCCAATTGGAATTGTTTCCGAATGAATTCAAATTATTAAAAAAATGGTAAGCCCATACCCCCTTCCTCAGAATATTAACTATTTTTGTCTTTCAGAATACATGACTCGGGACCTCGTTCCAGTTCGAGCACACCTCGAACATAAGAAGGAGGGCAAGGAGATCATGCTACTTCGAGGGAGATGGGCTAGCACCACCCCCAGAGGTACAAAGGCTGGTGGAGTACTGTGAAGAGAAGAGACTACCTCTACTTCTAGCATGTGATGCCAATGCACACAACACCGTTTGGGGCAGCAGCAACACCAACTAAAGAGGTGAGAGAAAATTTTAGAATATATCCTTGATTAGGGAATACCCCCACATTTGTGGTTAGGCAAGAAGTTTTTAGTAAAAGATTGGAGAGTATCGGGTGAACCATCTCTCTCCAATCATAGTATCATAACATTCAATGCATTTGCATTTGAATCGAGCTGCCCTCTTCAAGAACAACGAAGCAGCAAAGATGCACCCTGGTGGAACAAACATCTGTCAGAATTGAGATCTCAAACCCGGGACCTCTTTAATAGAGCAAAATTCACCGGGGACTGGCAGAGATACACCGAGGTGAGAAACACCTTACTACAAGGAAATTAGAAAAGCTAAAAGGAAAATAGCTTCAGGAAATTCTGTGAAGATATAAACACAACACCTGCTGCGGCAAGACTTTACAAAGTCATGGCGAAAAGTAGGGACAACATAGAAAATGAGGAGGAAAGAGTGCGACTCTTACTAGAAACTCATTTTCCTGGAAGCACCCCAAACAGAGGAGTTAATCCTCTCGAAGGTCATAACAGGCCTTCGAGAGAAAGTACTACAATGGCCAAGCACATTAGGTTGAAATGGGCTATGAACACCTTTTCACCTTTCAAAGCTCCTGGAGCAGATGGGATTTTCCCAGCATTGCTCCAGCAAGGACAAGACGAAATTCTTCCACATTTGGTTAGAATTAGTCGAAGTAGCTTGGAACTGGGTTATATACCAGAAACATGGAGAAGGGCAATAGTAACCTTCATTCCAAAAGCTGGAAAAAGGGACACAACAAACCCCAAATCCTTCAGACCAATTAGCCTAACATCGTTTGTGCTTAAAACGATGGAAAAAGCTATTGACAACTATATTAGAAGAGAGACTACCTCTCCATCCGTATCAGCACGCCTACCGGGCAGGCAGATCTACGGAGACTGCACTGGTACAACTGACGGAGGATATCCGAGGTGCCTTAGACAACCAAGAAACTGTAATATGTGCATTTTTGGACATAGAAGGAGCTTTTGACAACACTCCACATGAGGCTGTCAAGATAGCATTAAATAGAAGAGGTGTAGACAGCACGACATCCAAATGGATGTCGGAACTGCTCACCACCAGAGTAGCAGAGACGAGAACGAGCAAAGACATTGTCTCCATCTGCACAACCAGAGGATGCCCACAGGGAGGAGTAGCATCCCCATTAATGTGGAGTCGTGGTGACGGTTGACGAACTCCTGTGTGGTTTGACGGACCTCGGAATATCCTGCCAAGGATATGCCGATGATATTGTCATAACAGCCAGGGGAAAATTTGAAAACACCCTTTGTGACATCGTACAAAAGGGTCTGAACTATACAAATAGCTGGTGTAGGCAAGCATCAACCCCACCTAAACCATCTTGATAGCCTTCACTTAGAAAAGAAAACTCAACCTCAAAACCATTAAACTTGATGGGAACGACGTTGAATGGAGACAAGAAGTCAAGTATCTAGGTTTGACTCTAGACAGCAAACTCCTGTGGAACAAACACGAGAAGGAGATTACATACAAAGCAAAAATGGCTCTAATGGTGTGCAGGAATCTGGCAGGGAGAAACTGGGGTTGTAACCCAAAAATCCTGAGCTGGATGTACACTGCCATAGTGAGACCAATTATCACTTATGGAGCCATTGCGTGGAGTAGTAGAACTAGCCTCTTGACGACGAGAGAAAACCTCTCTAAAATTCAAAGACTAGCCTGTATATGCATAACAGGAGGAATGAGTACCTACATGCCCAACGGCAGCAATGGAAGTGATTCTCAACCTCACACCATTACATATGGTGGTGGAGAGTGTTGTAGAGAAAGAACAAGATACAGACTAAGTAGAGAGGGAATCATTAAAAAGAAAACCACCTCTTCACTTCTTAGAAATCAGACAACATGAAAAAGTATAACCTTTCAAAGAAATTCGTTACGGAATTTAGCAACAAGAAGGAATGGGATCCAAATACCATTACCAGACTTGGAAAGAATGCCATTCAATGGTACACAGACGGCTCAAAAGCAATAGAAGGAACTGGGATAGGAGTGTACGGGCCAGGAACCAAACACTCTGAAAGCTTGGGAAAAACCCCAAGTATCTTTCAAGCGGAAATTCACGCAATAAGAAAGTGTGCCCAGTTCAATATTGACAAAGGATATATATAGAAGGCAAAGGATTATCATAATGTCTGATAGTCAAGCAGCCATTAAAGCGCTGAGTTCCTGTGTAATCAGTTCCAAAATGGTGTGGGAATGCCTAGGCAAACTTAATGAACTAGGCGAGAACAATATAGTCACCTTACTGTGGATTCCAGGACACACTGGAATAGAAGGAAACGAAATAGCAGATGAACTAGCAACGAGGGGGAGTGAAATACCCTTTTGGGGGCCGGAACCTTTTTGCGGAATCAGCTCCAATGTAATATTGGAAGAAATAGGTAAAGCCGAAGAAAAGAGAAGATCTGACAATTGGAAAGATGTAGTAGGGCTTAGGCAATCAAAGATTCTTCTGGGTGACTACAACCTGTTGAGATCAAATGAATGCATAAGTCAAAGCAAAACTGCACTAAGAGTTTTAACAGGAATTCTAACGGGACATTGTCGCCTGAATGGACACCTTAAAAAGCTCAAAATAGTGGAGGAAGAAGAAGATTGTAGATTTTGTGGAATGGAAGAAGAAACCTCTATCCACATACTTGCGAACTGCACAGTTATTCAGAATCCTAGGGCACAGTACCTGGGAGATTATTGGATAGAGAAGGGACAGTTACCTAAGTTGAGGCCTGCAGATATCCTAAAATTCCTCCGGGAAATAGGACTAAAGGAGCTACTAGTATCTGAGACTCTCCTCAGAAACTAAGTAGAAGTAAGGGGGGACACAATAGATCTTTTAGGTCTCAGTGAATGTTACCCCAAAATACATACATACATACATACCCCCTTCCTCGAAACTGTTCATTTTAACTCCAGTTTATTCAGACGAAGATGGTCTTATTAAGCTTTTGGTGGTAGACTCGACAATTCTTCTCTTGGCGCATATTAACAACCAAACCAATTATTTTAGACCCTTCACATATTATCATCACCAAATTACTTATACATAATGAACAATTTTGTTACTTTGGACAGGAAACTGTTATAAATAGTATCAGACAAAAATATTTTGGATATTTAAATTGAGACAAACAGTCAAAAATATGAAAAGAAATTGTCAATATTGTAAAATAAAAAAAAAGGTAAACCTAACGTACCTTTAATGGGACAGCTTCCTTCATGTAGGGTAGAACCCACTATCAGACCCTTTATTAAAACCGGTGTGGATTACTTTGGACCTATAGAAGTTAAAGTGAAAAGATCTCACGAAAAGAGATACGGTGTAATTTAGATGCGTTGGTGAGAATAACTTTTTTTTTGGAAATCTAACTTGTAATTAACAATTTATAATTTTTAAGATAAATGTTTAGTGTTTTCCATTTTAGGTATATCTGGAAAGGATTTCACACAACCAACGAGTTCTAAGAAAGTTGATGACAAATGATTTGGCAGAGTTATGCAGCTGGACAGGGGGGGCCAAACACAATTTTGAATTGCAAAAATTGATACTGATGGATTGTGCATACAGTAAGATATTTAGTATTAATATATTTTCTTTAACCATTGATTATAATTCTTATTTGATTTTTTTTTCTTGGGTATACCTATGGTTATAATATGGATGAAAATGAATCAAAAAACTTTTTGACGTTTAGCTCTGCTGGTTTGAGAGCTTTTTCAAAATATTTATATTTAAAAAATGTTATTATGAAGTAATATATATTTTCAAATTTTGTGATTTAGTTTCAACATTTGGAAGATGAGGAGTTAAATTAAAATGATTAATTTTTATCATATTAAGATACAAAAACCAAATAAGAATTATTTATATTTTATTATAGTGACTTGGTATCTTCCACGCAGATCTCCTGGTTGATTCAAAAGCTATTAATTTCTCTAATAAATTAAGAATCAAAAAATTCATTTGAATTTGGGAGAATACACAGTAATTGAATGCATCAAGATAAAACTGTTTAGAAATCTCATTGAAAAGGGGCAAAGAGCAGAATATTAAAAATGTGTGAAAGGGAAAACTATTTTGGTAAATGTAAATGACTCTGGATACCTGGGGACATCCAGTTTAAACACCCCCTGCATGCGGGGCTCTGCAGGAGTAGACCTTATACTTCCCCAGCTACTCGTGGGATCAACCATGAATAAGAATAAAAAAAAGTCAAGCGGGCAAGCACCGCAATCGGGCACAAGTCGGAGCAGTGTATCCGAAGTGCCAAAAATACAGCATCTTCCTCACTCATGAGCAGCAAACCTCGTGTTAAGGAAGCCAGAGAAAAGCAGGAGAGGAGAAAGGCAGGGGCACCTATACCCTCAACCTCCTCAACTGACGAAAGTCTTTGGGAAAAACCCTGGATAAAAAAATAATAAGACCCCCCTCCTTCCAGCACTGGGTACGCCCGGAGGAAGGGACGATCCACTAAGGCGTGGGGGTAAGATGGTATCTTCGCTTCCTTGAATGGGGACTTGCACCGGAGGAAGCAAGAAAGAAAGCCACAGAGCGGAAAAATCAAGGAGAGTAGAAAAACATCGCTCCTAAAGGAGGAAAACGTAAGCGGGAAGTGGTCTACAGTCCAGTCACCGCAAGTACAGATGAAGAAGAAAAAGGAGGATAGGTTAGCCATCCCTTCTTAAGCTGGCAGCTATGCAGCTGCAGCAAAAATAATAAGAATGGCAGTTCTCCCTAGGGCGTACCCTGAGACTTCCCTCAGTGCGGACCTTGCTGGAGAACGCAATAATAGAAGAGGACGGGAGCATAAGCTCCAGTTTAGTGGCATACATTTCAGACCAATCGACTGTGAAACACCACAGACTGCAGAATGGCTAATCTATCCTGCCAAAAAATCAAGAACAACGGGTTCACCATTCATTACCGGTTTGGGAAAATCCCCGTACATGGCCTCAGAAAGGAAGAGGAAGGAGACCTGGAGAAGGCATCCATTTCCTCCAAAACCAGTGGCGACTCAGATAGTGTAGAAAGCCTACACATTACCAAACTCCTTGGGGAGGAGTCGCCGCTGTCCGAGGAGGGAATGGAGATTGTGTCGGAGGAAGGGGACAGTACTCTTACTGAAGGGGACATCACCCTGACGAAGGAGGGAAATACCCAAGAAGGTAACCAACAGGATGGCGGGAATTAACTTAGCTCAAGTTAATGCTCACCATGCCAAAGGAGCTTCGGCGGTGATCACAAGATTGTTCACCAAGGACCAATGGGGGATGTGTTTGATCCAAGAACCTTGGGTCAATAATAACCAGGTTAGAGGATTAGCATGTAAAGATGCTAAAATAGTGTATCACACTGGTAGTGATATACCAAGAACATGTACCTATTATGATAAGGAAGAATATTAACTATTTTTGTCTTTCAGAATACATGACTCGGGACCTCGTGTTCCAGATCGAGCACTCCTCGAACACAAGAAGGAGGGCAAGGAGATAGTAATAGCATCATGCTACTTTGAGGGAGATGGGCTAGCACCACCCCCAGAGGTACAAAGGCTGGTGGAGTACTGTGAAGAGAAGAGACTACCTCTACTTCTAGTATGTGATGCCAATGCACACAACACCGTTTGGGGCAGCAGCAGCAGCATCAGAGGTGACTTATTTTATGAATTCATACTTAGGGAAGGGTTATTTATTGCCAATAGAGGTACAGAACCTACTTTTGTCACAGCGGTTAGGAAAGAGGTATTAGACTTGACTTTGAGTACCAACAGAATAGGTGATAACATAGGAGCATGGCGGGTATCGCAGGAACCATCATGTTCCGATCACAGGCATATAAGATTCGATCTTAAGTCAGCAGCCCTAACAGTGACTAAGTTCAGAAATCCAAGGGAGACGAACTGGGAAGGATACGATAAATCCCTCAGAGAGTCACTTAAGGAAGGGACAGTCACTATAAAAGGGAGGGAAAGCCTTGAAGTGGCAGTTGACCAGGTCAATGAGGCAATTTTGAATGCCTACCGAGAAAACTGCTCAGAAAGAACAAGGAAACGCAAAGGGAACACAGTTTGGTGGAACAATTATCTAGAGGGTTTAAGAACCGAGGTAAGAAGGCTATTCAATAAAGCCAAGCTCAACCAGAACTGGGACCTATACAGGAGTAAACTCACTCAATACAACAAGGAGATCCGGAAGGCCAAAAGGGACTCTTGGAGAAGGTTCTGTGAGGATATTCTAGAGACCACAGAATGCGCACGAATCCACAAAGTCTTGGCCAAGGAGGGCTCTACTGACAAGGTAGGTCTCCTGAAAAAAATGGACGGAGACTATGCAGGAACGGTCCAGGAAAGCTTGGAGTTGCTGACAAAAGCACACTTTCCAGGAGCTACCATGAATCAAGGTCGGCAGGAGGTAGTCAGTAATCCCCAAGAGGCACACAGACCCAGCCGGGAGGACTGGCAACTTGCCACTGCCATTACAAGGCCAGATAAAATAAGATGGGCCATAGACGAATTCCAACCCTTTAAATCACCGGGAGAGGATGGAATCTATCCGGCCCTATTGCAGAAAGGTAAAGAGGCATTAGTGCCGCAACTAAGTAAGATTTTCAAGGCTAACCTAGCCTTTAAATATACTCCGGTAATATGGAGGAAGGTGAAGGTCAGTCTATCTTCCGAAGGTGGGTAGAATCTCAGACCAAACGCCCCAATCATATAGACCAATAATTAGCCTAACGTCATTTCTACTTAAGACTTTGGAAAAGCTAGTAGATAGGTACATAAAAGACGGCGCTCTGAAAACGCGCCCTCTAAGCGAGAGTCAGTACGCTTATCAACAGGGCAAGTCAACAGACTTAGCTCTGGATGACTTGAACCGGCTACTGTCCAAGTCGATCGACGACAAGGAAATAGCAGTAGCTAGTTTTTTGGATATAGAGGGAGCATTTAATAATGCTTCTCCAATATCTATAACAAGGTGTATGGAAAGAAGAGGGGTCGAACCCACCATCTGCGGATGGCTTGCAGCCAATCTGGGGAATAGGATAATTACATCCCCCCTGGGGTGGCAACCATCACAGCGGGGGTGGGAAGGGGTTGTCCTCAAGGAGGCGTTCTATCGCCCCTTTTGTGGGCAATTCTAGTAGACACGCTTCTAGTACGGCTGTCCAACGAAGGTATTCCAAGTACACTATCAGAGCGCACACAAATGGCGCTTAATATAGTAAGTGGTTGGTGTAGGGAGGAAGAACTGGCAGTGAACCCCAACAAAACTACACTGGTACCGTTTACAAAAAAAGAGAAATTTGCAAGGTCTACAAAAGCCGCAAATAAACGGAGTGGAAATTCCATATGCGAAAGAAGTTAAATACCTAGGGGTAATCTTTGACCAGAAGCTTACATGGAATTCTCATATCGAAAAAACCACACACAAGGCCAGAATCGCTCTGGGAAGGTGCAGGCAGATGTGTGGAAAGAATTGGGGTTTAAATCCCAATATGACAAAATGGTTATACACACAGGTCGTGAGGCCAGGGATAACCTATGGATCAGTAGTCTGGTGGCCCAGGACACTGCAGATTGGAGCGCAAAGGCAGTTAAGTGGTATCCAAAGGCAAGCTTGCTTGAGTATCACAGGGGCCATGAGAACAACGCCGACTGCAGCCCTGGAGGTGATACTAAACCTACACCGCCACTACATATCTTCGTTCAGGGAAATGCAAGATCTGTTAGTCACAGATTATTACAGGGGCCTCCTCCTATAAGTCAAGGACACGGCAAGGCCTATAAAAAGCTATATGAAGAAATAAAGGCAGATCCAATACTGGGAATGCCAATGGATCAGACTGCCCCACAATACAACTTTAAAAATGAATACAGAGTAGTTATTCCAGAGAGAAAGGACTGGGAGGCAGGCCTCCTATAACAGCGAATCTCAACTGGTACACTGATGGCTCTAAAACAGACTCTGGAGTAGGAGCCGGAATATATGGGGTACAAGAGAAGATCAAGATCTCTCTAAGCCTAGGGAAACATGCCACTGTCTTTCAGGCAGAGGTAATGGCAGTGCAATGCTGTGCAGAAGAGTTGATAAGACGGAAGGTGGATAGCCAAAGAATCGTCATCTACTTCGACAGCCAAAGGCGATAAGCTCATATCGGACAACGTCAAATCTGGTGTGGGAGTGTCGCAAGGCCCTCAACAGACTAGGTAGGCACAATAGAGTGACCCTAGCCTGGGTACCAGGTCACCAAGGAATAAAAGGCAATGAAAAGGCTGATGAATTAGCCAAGCAGGGAGCTACTGAGGTCATGATAGGGCCAGAACCTTCCTGTGGAATTGCAAAAAACCTCACTAAGGAGAGCATCCACCAATGGATAAGAAATCAGGCGCTGTGCTGGTGGCATGAAACCCCAGGACAAAGGCACGCTAAACTATTCCTTAAAAGCCCTTCGGCCAAACTGTCACGCGACCAACTATGTCAAAGTCGAGAAACGACGAGGATGATGGTGGGAATGCTGACCGGACATTGTAGGCTGAGGAAGCATATGCATGCAATTGGCCTAGCAGATGACAGCCTATGTAGGTTTTGCCAGGAAGAAGATGAAACCGCGGAGCACATACTTTGTGAGTGCGAAGGCCTAATAAGGGTGCGGTTTCACCTATTCGGAGAAGAAAAACCGAGGGCAGAAAGCTATGCACGGGAGGCGGTATCCAGGCTAATAAATCTAATAAAAAGGATAAAGCTAGATATCGAGCTCTAAGGATAGGGGGGACCACAATAGATCTGCAAAGGTCGCAGTGGGATAGGACAGAGAGCCACTCCATTTCTAATCTAATCTAATCTAGCATGTAAAGATGCTAAAATAGTGTATCACACTGGTAGTGATATACCAAGAACATGTACCTATTATGATAAGGAAGAATATTAACTATTATTGTCTTTCAGAATACATGACTCGGGACCTCGTGTTCCAGATCGAGCACTCCTCGAACACAAGAAGGAGGGCAAGGAGATAGTAATAGCATCATGCTACTTTGAGGGAGATGGGCTAGCACCACCCCCAGAGGTACAAAGGCTGGTGGAGTACTGTGAAGAGAAGAGACTACCTCTACTTCTAGCATGTGATGCCAATGCACACAACACCGTTTGGGGCAGCAGCAACACCAACCAAAGAGGTGAGAGCAACTTTTAGAATATATCCTTGATTAGGGAATACCCCCACATTTGTGGTTAGGCAAGAAGTTTTTAGTAAAAGATTGGAGAGTATCGGGTGAACCATCTCTCTCCGATCATATGATAGTATTATAACATTCAAGTTAGAGCTAGGTATACCTGAGGTAAGCCTCCGTAGAAAACCAAGAAAAACAGATTGGGACAACTATAACACCTGTCTGAAAGGAAAGAGGAAAAAGGAAGGGCAAAGCACCATCTCGACCTGGAAAATGAGCTTGAGCATCTGAACAGGGCAATAATTGATGCATTTGAATCGAGCTGCCCTCTTCAAGAACAACTAAGCAGCAAAGATGCACCCTGGTGGAACAAACATCTGTCAGAATTGAGATCTCAAACCCGGGACCTCTTTAATAGAGCAAAATTCACCGGGGACTGGCAGAGATACACCGAGGTGAGAAACACCTTACTACAAGGGAATTAAATAGCTGCAGGAAATTCTGTGAAGATTTAAACACAACACCTGCTGCGGCAAGACTTTACAAAGTCATGGCGAAAAGTAGGGTCAACACAGAAAATGAGGAGGAAACAGTGCGACTCTTACTAGAAACTCATTCTCCTGGAAGTACCCAAAACAGAGGAGATAATCCTCTCGAAGGTCATAGCAGACCTTCAAGAGAAAGTACTATATGAACACCTCTTCACCTTTCAAAACACCTGGAGCAGATGGGACTTTCTCAGCATTGCTCCAGCAAGGACAAAACGAAACTCTACCACATTTGGTTAGAATTAGTCGAAGTTGCTTGGAACTGGGTTATATACCAGAAACATGGAGAAGGGCAATAGTAACCTTCATTCCAAAAGCTGGAAAAAGGGACACAACAAACCCCAAATCCTTCAGACCAATTAGCCTAACATCGTTTGTGCTTAAAACGATGGAAAAAGCTATTGACAACTATATTAGAAGAGAGACTACCCCTCCACCCGTATCAGCACGCTTACCAGGCAGGCAGATCTACGGAGACTGCACTGGTACAACTGACGGAGGATATCCGAGGTGCCTTAGACAACCAAGAAACTGTAGTATGTGCATTTTTGGACATAGAAGAAGCTTTTGACAACACTCCACATGAAGCTGTCAAGAGAGCATTAAATAGAAGAGATGTAGACAGCACGACATCCAAATGGATGTCGGAACTGCTCACCACTAGAGTAGCAGAGACGAGGACGAGCAAAGACATTGTCTCCATCTGCACAACCAGAGGATGCCCACAGGGAGGAGTAGCATCCCCATTAATGTGGAGTCTGACGATTGACGAACTCCTGTGTGGTTTGACAGACCTCGGAATATCCTGCCAAGGATATGCCCCGATGATATTGTTATAACAGCCAGGGGAAAATTTGAATGTTACCCCAAAATACATACATACATTACATGCAAAGTAAAATGTTCTAATATTTTTCAATTCTACTAAATAATTTAATACACATTATTGTTCTTCCTTATTGGGCGACAAAGCGAACAATGGCCTCATACTAGAACTGGTTCGAATTCTGCCAGGGTCAAAAGAATTTTTTTGCCATCAATTGTTTTTTTTTTTTGAGGTCTACTTGATAAATTTGAAGTATCTGTATGGGAAAGAGCCATTCAATTAAATTAATAACGAGATAAACATCTGTGTAAGTTTGAGATAAAGGCAGTTCCAGATAAGCAAAAAAGAATTTGAAATGCACATCAAAGACTGACTGAGACATGTGCCAAGAAGAGGAGGGAGCGAACCCAAAAGAAAATAGAATGACTGAGTAAGTAAAATATTTATATTGATTGAAGTTTTATAATAAAGTACGATTCATAATAATGCATACTCTTGTTTTGTAACACATCAATTAACTTTTAACAATTTTTCTTTTCTTCTTCTTCTTCTTGTCGTTTGGGCCTACTTAGGACCACGGGGCTCGTTTGAACTCTTCACAAGTGTCTTTTGCTTCCTTTTCATCCAGTATTCCTTCACATTTTCTGGCTGTGTTCCTGCTTTCTCTCTTCTGTCCACTTAATGCCGTTGTTACCTGTGCTCTTTTTACTTGTAAGTGATTGGCTGAATATTCCTTTCTGGATTGCCTGTTTATAGTTAGGCCTATTCTGCACAGCCTCAGGCGAGATCCCTAGTTGTTCCAGATCTGCTGCGCGTACTGTATTGATCCATTTGCCTTTGGAAGCTTTTCCTCTACCTATTTGTGAGTCGCTGCGGTGCCATACGAGTTACGAGTCCATAGAAAGCTAGGCGTCTTCTCCTCATAGACGTCACTATGTCCTCTAGTTGGTTATACAGTTCGTTATTATTATGTCTGATTCGGTAGGTACCATCCTCTTTCTTTATTGGGCCTAGGATTCTTCTCAGTATCTTGCGATCTTTAAGCTCTAGTTTCCTGAGCTGACCTTTCCTCCCGGTCATAACAAGACACTCTGAGTCATATTATAACACAGATGGTCTCACCACAGAGGTGTAGTGTTTGAGTTTCAGGTTTTTAGAGAGGCACTTGGAAGTGTAGATACTCTTGCAGGCATAGTATATGCTTTCTCTAGCTTTGTGCATCGTGTGTCCATAGCTAGCGTTTCGCTCTCGTCGGTGGCGACCCATTCCCCTAGATATTTGACTGCCTGAACTTTGCGTATGGTGGCGAGGTCTCTAATGGGATTGTAGAAGGTGCTCCTTTGATGTTGGTAATATACTCGGTCTTTTGCATGTTGATTTTTAATCCGGTCTTTGCTGCTATCTTATAGAGATTCTGTAATAATTGCTGTGTGGCCTCCTCCATGTTATTGGCTAATAGTGTGATGTCGTCAGCAAACGCTAGGCAGCATATTATGTTTAGCTTGTCTTTCTTGTACCCAAGTCGCAGTCCCGCTTCCGCTGGTAAATTGGCTGTGTCCATTCTCTGATGATCTTCTCTAGTATGCAGTTAAAGAGGATACAGGAGAGGCCGTCTCCTTGTCTTACACTTGTCTTGATGGGGAAGCTTTCGGATAGCTCACCTCTGAACTTGACTCTGGAAGTAGTGTTTGTCAAGGTGGATTGGACTAGTCTGGTGGTCTTCTTTTAATTATAATAATTAGAATATTGTTTATTATATTCGCCTATAAAAGATTTCATTATTTTAACATTGTTTACAGTGCCACAATGAAATCTCTTTGAACACTTTTTTTGTAATGCCAAGAAGTGTCAAGTCAGTTGGTTTGTCATTCTATTGTCAATTTTACAATACTTAAGTGAAATTATGTGTAAAACTTGTGTCAAAGTGACTTTTTTTGTAGTTTGAGCAACCCACACCATTTAAGCCGTTAGTTGCGCAAACTGTACTCGTAGGTACTACTAAAAAATGAGTAATTGTGACAATAATTGTTTTACTCCAAGTTATCGGGATTAGCAGCTCAATATTTGGTGTTAACTATATGTGAGAATATTTCCAATGATTTTTCATTCCACTAGGTTATATTTTACCACACACCACATCACAATTTCCACACCCACCCTAATTTCATAATTTCAAATAAGACCATATTATATTCAGGTGCTCGATTCAATGATTCAAGATTTGGCTGTCTTTTTTTTAGGGTCGTCAGTTTACAAGAAAGTGATTTAATACAAAAGCCAAGGCGAAAGCGCATTTGCGGCGCCGAAGCCAAAAGGAGGAAGAGAGCGAAGGAATCAGAGGTGGCAGCAGCTACAAGTGCACCCCCCTCTTCCACCACTCCACCTCCAACAGCAAAGGCACTTCCTGCGGCGGGCACCAAGAGCTCCGCTTTGAATAAAGGCAAGGAACCGGCAGCCCCTGCAGGAAAGCGCCCTCACTTAAGCACCTCCACGGACGGGACTCCAAGAAGGTTGAAGAAGCCGCGCGTCAACAGAAATGTCGCCGCGCCTTCCAAAACCTTTGCGGATGCCGCCTTGAGACACCTCAAGGTTGCTATCATAGATGAGACTAACCCGTACGGTAAGGTTACCACAGAGCGGGAAAGAATCATCAAAAACCAACTGCTAGAGGAACTGGACAAGATCATCTTCTCCGCCTCCAGCAGCAACAGCAAAGCGCCCACGTTTAAATCGTGGACATACTCCGGTGAAATCATCAGAGTGGTCTGCGATGACGACGGGACGCTAGAGTGGCTGAAAAAAGCCACAAAAAACCTCAAGCCATGGGAGGAGGCATCACTGGCGGTCGTTGGTGTGGATAGGCTCCCCAGGCTGACCAAGGCCTCGCTCTGGATCCCGGAGGACGTCCACAAGACGACATCCGGTGAAAAAGAGAGGGTGCTTGGTCGGCTTAGGGCGCAGAACCCTGACCTGGCGGTGGCAAGGTGGTGCACTTTCCATCATGAGGTGAAGGTGAACCCAGAAGGACACCTCTTCGTTTTCGGAACCGGAGACGAGGATATGGCTGTCCTCAAGAAGAAGTCGATGAGGATGAGCTATGCGTTCACCTCATTAACTATCAGGGTAACGAGGAAGGAAGCAGGGGGTACCTCTGAAGACCCGAGGTCCTTGGTAGTCGAGCCACCCAAAGTGGCCAAGGCCAAGGCCACCATGGGTACCTTCAGATGCAGCCACATTACCACCGACTAAAGAGATGGAGGTACTAGTGGATCACTGCCTCAACCAGAGAGTGGAGCTGATATTGGGTTGCGACTCAAACTCACACCACTTGAGCTGGGGCAGCAAGGATATCAACGCCCGAGGTAAGTCTCTTTATGAATATATAATTAAGAAAGATTTAACAATTTTAAACAGAGGCACGGAGCCGACATTTATTAACGCCCGTAGCCAAACATTAATAGATATTACGCTGGCGACAGCCAAAATATCAAACAAAATTCAGGACTGGCAAGTGTCGGATCACATTTCTATGTCAGATCACCGCTGGCTGACCTATACGGTAAGCCAGGATCTCAGGACCACTGTAAAATCCCGTGACCCGAAGAGGACGGATGTAGCTCTCTACAATCGACTCTTAAAAGGTGCTCTGCGGGAAACAGAGGTCCTGACTCCTAGCAATAATGAGGAACTGGAAAGGTACACAGTATCTATCCAAAACAAAATAGACATTGCCTATAAGGAATCCTGTCCGATGAGGATGGTTCAGACAGGTGGCACGACCAATACCTGGTGGTGCCCTGAACTGGAACACCTCAGAAAGACAGCGAGAACGACCTTTAACAAGGCAAAACGAACAACACTCGAAGAGGACTGGGGAATATACAAAGCCAACCTCAAGGAGTTCAAAAAAGTCTGCAGACAAAAGCAAAGAGAGGCCTGGAGAGCCTATTGTGAGGCAGTCGAAGACTTCCCACAGGTTTCTAGGCTACAGAAGGCGCTCTCAAACGACCAACATAAGAGTATCGGCATCCTTACAAGGGAAAATGGCGACAAGGCAGCCAACCTTCAAGAGAGCGCTGAGATTCTTATGGAAACTCACTTCCCAGGTTCTGTCTTTCCTGGAACGTCAAACTGGATGGAAGTACCAACAACACCCTCACAATACGACTGGCAATTTGCTAGTTCAGTAATTGACGAGGACAAGATAAGGTGGGCCATATCGGGCTTTTCCCCCTTCAAGTCACCAGGACCTGACGGAATAAGACCAGCCCTACTTCAATGGGGAATGGATATTCTTATGCCGCACCTGGTTGGAATTTTCAGAGCCTCTCTAGCTCTGAGGTATATTCCCAGTAAGTGGAGAGAAGCACGAGTGGTATTTATACCCAAACCAGGCAGGATGGACACTACACCTTACCAAAAGCATTCCGACCAATTAGTCTCACATCGTTCTTTTTGAAAACAATGGAGAGGTTATGCGAGCGGTATATAAGAGACGGAGTGCTAGTTCACAACCCACTTCATCCAAATCAGCATGCATATACTCCGGGAAGGTCCACCGATTCGGCCCTTCACCAAGTGGTTGGCAGAATCGAAAGATCACTGGACAACAAAGAATCCACCCTGGGTATATTCATAGACATCGAGGGAGCGTTTGATAAAACAACCTTTCCAACAATTACCCAGCAACTCAACTCCAGGCATGTACCTCTGGTAGTAGGAGAATGGATACTCAAGATGCTCTCTAGTAGAGCAATAAGTATTAATGTAGAGGACATCACAGTAAGAGGACTGGTCATGAGGGGATGTCCACAAGGAGGAGTCTTATCACCCCTTCTGTGGAACATGGTTCTAGACACCCTGATTAATCACCTCAACAACAATGGATTCTACACAATTGCTTACGCAGATGACATAGTTATCTTGCAGACCGGCAAATTTGTGAACACACTGTGCGATAGAGCGCAGGATGGGCTTAAATTAATTGAAAAATGGTGCAAGGAACACTCACTGTCGATCAATCCCAGAAAGACTGAGATGGTCCTTTTCACCAGGAAAAGAAGTTTATCGGGTTTGAAACCTCCTGAAATCTTCAAAAGCAAACTAAACTTTTCGGAAGAGGTGAAATACCTTGGTATTACCCTCGACAGGAAACTAACATGGAACTCTCATCTACACAACAGAGCAAAAAGAGCATAATATGTGGCTTATGAGCAGTGTCGGAGGACAGTGGGACGCACATGGGGTTTGTCACCCCGTGTGGTTACCTGGATCTACACTGCAATAATAAGACCCATGTTAACGTATGGAGCAATTGCATGGGGACCGAAGGTTCTACAAGCAACGGCCATCCAAAAATTATATCAAATACAGCGAATGGCTTGCTTAAACATCACAGGAGCCATGAGAACAACACCAACCGCAGCAATGGAACTAATTACTGGTCTGACCCCTCTGGACCTGTACGTCAAGGAGGTTGCGTTAATGGCCATGGTACGATTGCGCACGGCTGGTGTAAACCCCGAAGTAGGAGTGGGCCAATTGAGGTTGAGCCTGTGGCAGGAAGCGCTCACTGCGCTACCTCTGCTGCAGGCAACCAATGATGCAATTGAACCCAGGTTTTTGTTTAACAAACCCTACAAAATTCAAATAAAACAGAACACAGAGCCAGGTGCTGCAAATGCAATACGCATATATACAGATGGTTCAAAAATGAAAGAAGGCTCAGGATGTGGAGTTTACTCAAGAGCACTAAGCCTAAAGATGAAGTGGGGAATGGGAAACAATACCAGCGTAGTTCAAACAGAACTGGCTGGTATGTCAATTGCCACAAAAGAACTAACCAGAAAAGGAATTTCTGGCAAAAACATAATAATCTGCACTGATAGTAGACAAGCCCTATTAGCCTTAAACAGACAACGTGTTATATCGAGGCTAGTACTAGAGTGCCACCAAGATTTAGCTGACGCCTCGGCAGATAACAATATTATCCTGAGGTGGGTTAAAGGGCACGACAGGAGTAAAGGAAATCGCATTGCTGATTCTTTAGCCAGGGAAGCCGCTGGACTAAAAATTCTAGGACCCAGTGACACCTACGGCCTAACGACTTCGACAATTGCGGAACTAGCCAAACGCTACACCCATACTCAATCCCTTAAGAGATGGGATGGAATCAAAGGATGCAGTCTTGCCAGGATCACCCTGGGCGACCCTGGGAAGCTGGAGCCGAAGAAATATTTGGCGATGACCAGGAGAAACCTACGTTTAACAGTAGGATTTCTGACTGGTCACTGTCAACTAGGGAAACACCTCCATACTATGGGGCTAGTGGACACACCTCTATGCAGGATGTGTGAACAGGAAGATGAAACTGTCGGACATGTCTTATGCGAGTGTCCGGAGTTATCGTCAATAAGAGAGTGTGTGTTCGGTGAGTCTTGGCCTACACCTGCCGATATAAAGGAGATGTCTCCTAGTGACCTGTCCACCTTCCTGAGAAGGACAGGATGGACAATGACCTAGGAAGACAACTCCTCGGGAGGATGTACAATGGGTCACATGTGGCCTAAGTGCTGTGAGCCTACACTCACCCTCCCTACTCTACAGATACAGATGCAGAGATTACAAGAAAGTTATGCCCCACATGTCAAAAGTTTCCAAAATATATAATAGTTACTTTGAAAAAAAATGGATGGAATATTATGTTTTACATTTCTAACCTATTCTATTAAAATACTCATGTGTACTGAGCTATATTTCCTAAATTTCTGCCTTTCACAAATTTTACATAAACAAATAATAAGAGTACAGTAAACTAACCCTCAACTTTTCGTTTCAGGTTTGTTTGGGTGGCTGCCTGCCAATTTTACTTTTTAAATTTAATTTTAAGAATTTTGTTTTATTTATGTTTGAATAAATATTTAGATATTCACATATTTTTATTATACTCAATAAAAATTAACCTTTTATGACCTATAGTGTGTTGTTACCTATAATAATATATAAGTAAAAGTAACTCATGTGAACTTTCCTTCTGATTGCCATAATTGTGAATTACTTTAATGTAGAGCGTGGAGACGATGTGTGAGGAGCCGGGGCGTTCGCTTTCGGGTAAGTAACTACTTAGAAGATGAAATGCATGCATTTTTTGTTTTCATTTTATTATCAAGTTTACGGCTAACCAATCAATATAATCATTTATTGTCAGTGGCTTGAAAAGCCTTATTGAAATCATTAAAATATTATAAAATTGAAATTAAAATAAGAGCAAACTAGATATAATAATATATTCCTCAAAAGCTGTAACCAAATGGACTATTTTTACTTTATGTTAATGGACACATATCTTTATATATCTGGTATTCCTATATATACACTACAATTATTGGAAATTATTGTATTGTGGATGGGTATGAAGCATTTATGTAGAGTGTTTGGTAGGTATTACTGGTTGAAACAGGATCAAGAGGCCAGCAGTTACAATGACTCTCATTTTACTAGAGAGACATCATAATTTGCACATTGAATCGCTAAAAATGCAAAATATATGTATCTCTAATAAAATGGGAGTTATTGCAACTGCAGACCTCCTGACCCAGTTTGAACCAGTAATACCAAACACTCTACATAAATGCTTAATACACCTACAGTAATTTCGAATTGTACACAGTCTATAGGAATAGTACCAGTTATAAAAAGCTGTTTCGATTAACATGGAAATTCAGTTAATAGGATGTCAAAGAATGTTAAAAATTGTATTTCCATTTAAATTCATTCCATAAAAAAACTATAACACACATTGGCAAAGTTTAATGGAATGCTTTTACAAGGTTGCCACAGTAATTACAAATTTAAACATTAATTCAACTTCCATGGGAGGTGCATTTAAGTGTTATTTGTTTATTAATACATTTTCAATAAACTGCTTATTTGTGAAGTCATTTTGTGGCTTTGTCTGTGGAACCTTTAAAACATACACTTCTCGACGTCCTGGGCATTAACTGTCGATGTGCGCGTTTGCGGACATTAAGCACTCGCCAATAATTACTGGTGCCTCTTTTTTTTGTATCCACATTGCGAAGTCGCAAATCCCCGCGGTGTAACTCCTTGAAACGACTATGCGATCGATTCTGGTTTACTGGGAATATAATATAGTACTCCTATATCCTTTTTGTAGCAGACTTTATGCTGATTCGAATGAAGCAAACTCTAGTACACTGTTAAGTATTACCTTTTGTTCAATATCTTCATTTTCACTTAAATTGTGTCTTCACATGCCTGATTTTTGAGTTTTTCATTTATTTCTATGATTTTTGCTTTATGCCTTAAAGGGAAGGCTTTTCTTAACTTTTTTACTAATGAATTAACTTCTTGCTGACCTAAGATAAAGAGGATATGTGAGTGAGAATTGGTTTTTCATTATTTGCGTGGAAAGACTCTATTTGTTTTTTAAATAACTCCAAAATTATCGAGTAAAGTACTTCTATATTTTGGGCATTGGGTATTTTTAAATACATATTATATTTTATTAGAAAAATAAATAGTTGCATTTAGGCGACATCTGTGATCAACTTTCTGACCCATACTCATCCAAACAGCCACTGTCGAAATCTAGGAGGCTTCCATGGTAGAAATGTACAATGAAATTTATGTGAAATTACAGTTGTCATAGCAATTATTATATTCAATAATTATTTTTATTAATTTTGATATACAGAGGCTGTTTACTGTTTAAAGTTAATCGGTAAGTGTATAATTCAATAAAATTTATTTAGATTTTCGCTTGACTAGTTAGATACAGAGAGCATGCGCTGCCTTGAAAGAGTGACGCCATTTACAAAATTCATATTTAAACTTAACAGTGTCGACCGAGGTGTCGACTTAAAATCAAAAAAGTAACAAAATAAAAGTGTTTGTGTTATTAAAAAATAGTTAAAAGTGAACCTAAATATGTGTATTTTATAAGAAACTACATTATATAAAAAACAAACTAGTATTCAGTGATTTTTTTCTAGTGAATAAAGTGAGACTATTTGATGCTTCTAAAAAATGCAGTAAGTATGTACTTTCGATTTAATTGTTAGCTTTTATGCCTTCATGCATGTGTGAATTTGAAACAGATCAATAAGATTGATTTTTCACCTATGAAAATTTGTATTGCAAATATTTTTTTACTCTTAAGTATCTATAGTCAAAGTGCTTAATAACCAATCAAAATTCACTTCTCATTTTTGCCTTATGCCTTAACGGGAAGGCTTTTCTTAACTTTTTTACTCATGAATTACCTAACTTCTTGCTGACCCAACATGAATAAGAGGTTATGAAAACAGTGAGAAATGGTTTTTCATTATTTGCATGGAAAATACTGTATTTGTATGTTAATTTGTTTTTTAAATAACTCCAAATTTATCAGGTAAAGTACTTCTATATTTTATGCATTGGGTATTTTTAAATGCATATATTTTATTAGAAAAAATAAATAGTTGCATTTAGGCGACATCTGTGATCGACTTTCTGACCCATACTCATCCAAACAGCCACTGTCGAGATCAAGGAGGCTTCCATGGTAGAAATGTACAATGAAATTTATGTGAAATTACAGTTGTCATAGCAATTATTATATTCAATAATTCTTTTTATTAATTTTGATATACAGAGGGTGTTTACTGTTTAAATTTTTTCGGTAAGTGTATAATTCAATAAAATTGATTTAAATTTTCGCTCTACTAGTTAGATACAGAGGGCATGCGCTGCCTTGAAAGAGTGACGCCAATCACAACGCCAATGACGCCATTTTAAAAATTCATATTTAAACTTAACAGTGTCGAATGAGTGTCGACCGAGGTGTCGACTTAAAATCAAAAAAGTAACAAAATAAAAGTGTTTGTGTTATTAAAAAATAGTTAAAAGTGAACCTAAATATGTGTATTTTATAAGAAACTACATTATATAAAAAACAAACTAGTATTCAGTGGTTTTTTTCTAGTGAATAAAGTGAGACTACTTGATGCTTCTAAAAAATGCAGTAAGTATGAAAAAAAATTAGTTACTTTCGATTAAATTGTAAGCTTTTATGCCTTCATGCAAGTGTGAATTTGAAACAGATCAATAAGATTGATTTTTCACCTAAGAAAATTTGTAGTGCAAATATTTTTTGACTCTTAAGTATCTAGTCAAAGTGCTTAATAACCAATCAAAATTCACTTCTCATTTTTGCATTATGCCTTAACGCCACGGGAAGGCTTTTCTTAACTTTTTTACTCATGAATTACCTAACTTCTTGCTGACCCAACATAAAGAGGTTATGAAAACAGTGAGAAATGGTTTTTCATTATTTGCATGGAAAATACTGTATTTGTATGTTAATTTGTTTTTTAAATAACTCCAAATTTATCAGGTAAAGTACTTCTATATTTTATGCATTGGGTATTTTTAAAAATATATATATTTTATTAGAAAAATAAATAGTTGCATTTAGGCGACATCTGTGATCGACTTTCTGACCCATACTCATCCAAACAGCCACTGTCGAGATCAAGGAGGCTTCCATGGTAGTTAGATACAGATGGCATGCGCTGCATTGAAAGAGTGACGCCAATGACGCCATTTTAAAAATTCATATTTAAACTCAACAGTGTCGACGAAGGTGTCGACTTAAAATCAAAAAAGTAACAAAATAAATGTGTTTGTGCTATTAAAAAATAGTTAAAAGTGAACCTAAATATGTGTATTTTATAAGAAACTACATTATATAAAAAACAAACTAGTATTCAGTGGTTTTTTTCTAGTGAATAAAGTGAGACTGCTTGATGCTTCTAAAAAATGCAGTAAGTATGAATAAAAATTGTTACTTTCGATTAAATTGTAAGCTTTTATGCCTTCATGCAAGTGTGAATTTGAAACAGATCAATAAGATTGATTTTTCACCTAAGAAAATTTGTATTGCAAATATTTTTTTACTCTTAAGTATCTAGTCAAAGTGCTTAATAACCAATCAAAATTCACTTCTCATTTTTGCCTTATGCCTTAACGGGAAGGCTTTTCTTAACTTTTTTACTCATGAATTACCTAACTTCTTGCTGACCCAACATGAATAAGAGGTTATGAAAACAGTTAGAAATGGTTTTTCATTATTTGCATGGAAAATACTGTATTTGTATGTTAATTTGTTTTTTAAATAACTCCAAATTTATCAGGTAAAGTACTTCTATATTTTATGCATTGGGTATTTTTAAATGCATATATTTTATTAGAAAAATAAATAGTTGCATTTAGGCGACATCTGTGATCGACTCATCCAAACAGCCACTGTCGAAATCAAGGAGGCTTCCATGGTAGAAATGTACAATGAAATTTATGTGAAATTACAGTTGTCATAGCAATTATTATATTCAATAATTCTTTTTATTAATTTTGATATACACAGAGGGTGTTTACTGTTTAAATTTAATCGGCAAGTGTATAATTCAATAAAATTGATTTAAATTTTCGCTCTACTAGTTAGATACAGAGGGCATGCGCTGCCTTGACAGAGTGACACCAATGACGCCATTTTAAAAATTCATATTTAAACTCAACAGTGTCGACGAAGGTGTCGACTTAAAATCAAAAAAGTAACAAAATAAATGTGTTTGTGCTATTAAAAAATAGTTAAAAGTGAACCTAAATATGTGTATTTTATAAGAAACTACATTATATAAAAAACAAACTAGTATTCAGTGGTTTTTTTCTAGTGAATAAAGTGAGACTGCTTGATGCTTCTAAAAAATGCAGTAAGTATGAATAAAAATTGTTACTTTCGATTAAATTGTAAGCTTTTATGCCTTCATGCAAGTGTGAATTTGAAACAGATTATTAAGATTGATTTTTCACCTAAGAAAATTTGTAGTGCAAATATTTTTTGACTCTATCTAGTCAAAGTGCTTAATAACCAATCAAAATTCACTTCTCATTTTTGCCTTATGCCTTAACGCCACGGGAAGGCTTTTCTTAACTTTTTTACTCATGAATTACCTAACTTCTTGCTGACTCAACATGAAGAGGTTATGAAAACAGTGAGAAATGGTTTTTCATTATTTGCATGGAAAATACTGTATTTGTATGTTAATTTGTTTTTTAAATAACTCCAAAATTATCGAGTAAAGTACTTTTATATTTTGGGCATTGGGTATTTTTAAAAATATATATATTTTATTAGAAAAATAAATAGTTGCATTTAGGCGACATCTGTGATCGACTTTCTGACCCATACTCATCCAAACAGCCACTGTCGAGATCAAGGAGGCTTCCATGGTAGTTAGATACAGATGGCATGCGCTGCATTGAAAGAGTGACGCCAATGACGCCATTTTAAAAATTCAGATTTAAACTTAACAGTGTCGACCGAGGTGTCGATTTAAAATCAAAAAAGTAACAAAATAAATGTGTTTGTGTTATTAAAAAATAGTTAAAAGTGAACCTAAATATGTGTATTTTATAAGAAACTACATTATATAAAAAACAAACTAGTATTCAGTGATTTTTTTCTAGTGAATTAAGTGAGACTACTTGATGCTTCTAAAAAATGCAGTAAGTTTGAATAAAAATTGTTACTTTCGATTAAATTGTAAGCTTTTATGCATTCATGCAAGTGTAAATTTGAAACAAATCAATAAAATTGATTTTTCACCACATCCATTCATATATTATATTTGTTTTCCAAATAATTTTTGACTCTTAAGTATCTGGTTATATGTGGTCTGTGTAAGGTAAGCAATGGGAATCATATGGGAATGGCAAATTTAAATTTTGGTGGATCATGGCCATAGATAATATCATTGTCAAAATATTTATTTTTAGACAATGATAATATTAAGTAAAGTAGGTTTATTGTTCCTTCGTACATACATTACATAAACAAGGAGAGTGACCTGAAAATAAGTAGTCTCACGTAAAGAAGAAGGTATAAATAAAATATTATTATAAACAAACAATAAGGGAACCTAGTAAAGATACATAATCAAAACATAATGTGTCTATATAAGAACACGCATTATGAAAGGTTGGATGATCACATTACATACAATAATGTTATTCGTTGTTGATAAATGCTCTGATTTTCATTGCTCCACTCAAAAATTGATATAATCTGGTAAGATCCATGATATTCGTTGATGAAAGTATCAAGTCCAGGTCGTTCGAATGATAATATTATGGCCACAACACCATAGAGAAATAATATATAATTTATTTTGTCTATGCACAGTAACAAACAAAACAGCGACAGCCCCACATTGGGGTTGTGATGATCATGGCAACAAATAATGCATCGATAAAGATGAAATAACACTGCAGCGTAACGATCAGTGTCAATCTTAGATCATGAATAGTTGAAACTGATAAATTTTTTATACGTGCTAATAATGAAGAGTTTAAATATGTTTTTCTACTCCTATACTTACTATAAGTTGTTAATTAAATGCCAATTTTCAGTTTCATAATGATATATTCATGATAACACTGGTTTTCATTGTGAAACTGAAAAATTGACCAATAAAAATCTAGATTTTTAAATAACCAAGTAGGCAGAATGTTTGACGGTTTCCAAGAGGTTCAAGTTTTATGACAGTTTCTCAATCTTTTGTCAAAAGGGTAGATACCTACCAGTTTATCGTTAATAGTTAAATTAAGTTCATAGTTATTATACTGGTTATATTTTATAGGAATAAAAATTAAGTTGAAGAACCTATTTTTATTTCTTATTGTTTTTTGTTTCTTGTTCGTACAAAAAATAGTGTATGCAACTATTATTTAATATGGTTATTAATACATGATCGTTACTATTTTTGTTTGTTTTCAAACAGTACATATGACTTATATTTGCTTTCTTTTGTTACAGATTTTACGACTCGTTACAGCTCAAGAAATGCGATATGCCTAAAGGTAGGAGATTGTTGTGACGAATAACAAAAATAGAAATAATTTTAATGATAACAATAATGATTTAGGATGTTCAATTAATCATTTTCAGTGTTATTGTGAATTAATTTAGATTTAAAGCAGTTTTTTTCAAAATTTTCTCTTTCAAACCTTAAATTTTTATAACAACAAAATATAAATCATAAACTTTTTTGATTTTATGTAATTATAATATAAATATATTTTCTATTTTTGTTATTTAAAAAGTATGCCTGGAATGTTTTTACAATTTTTCGTATAGGATGTTTTACTTTCAATAATTTTATCAATTAATATATTAAATATAATTGGAAACACCCCAGCAAAAGGATATTTTTATGTGTATTTTGTTTTATTTCAGGTGAATTTTTTTCAGTGTCTGTGAGCAAATCGGTTAATCATTAAAGTAGTAAATATAATTCAATAAATATTGATGACTCAGGCTAGAATAGTATTAAATATAAAAAATAAATTTTATTAAGTTAGTTAAGTAATTTTTTTTCATAACAGCTCAATTTTAGAAATATTTTAATAAACTTCAAATTTCTGCCTATATTTTAAACATTTATTCAGTCTAGCATATTAGATATTAAATATGGAATTAAATAAATTTTATCAAAAACAGAAATTTAGATTAAGAAATATTTTAATTACCCCCAATTTTTTCCCTTGCTTAAATCATTTATTTAGTCATGCATATTAATTATTAAACATTTTGTCAGAAACCCGATTGCTCCAGACAACTTGGAAATTATAATTTAGGTACAGAAGAACAAAGGATTTCTGGTGCAACGTTCTGGGAGCCAATATATATATAGGGCAACCATCAAACACAATTTAATATTTTTAAATTAAAATTTATAGTTATTAAAATAGGAATAATAAAAAAAATAAAGAAAAGAAAAATTACTTAAAAATACCAATATCTTAAGATCTTACATTTATTTTCTAATTTAAAATATTTAGTTAGTTATATATATATATATATATAGGTATATAGTTAGCTTGTTATTATATTTTAAAAATAAATTTAATCAAATAATATATAAAGAAAAGTTAATATTTTTATAACTAGGAATTATTTTTAGGATCCCAAAATTTCTTTTCCAAATTTAAAACATTTATTTAGGTTAGCATAGATACTCCCAGAACGCACTAGGTACAACGAGATCTTCCAGACAACTCAAGAAAAAGTGACAACAATTTATATATTATTTTGGGTGTTTCCAATTCTTTACATTTTCAATTTTTGCAAATTTTTCATATTCAAATAGATAAAATGGTGTATACTGTTACATCATGCGAATATACTTTCTTTTATTAACTGAAAAAAGTTTCTTGTGGTTACACAAGTTTTCAAATTGTTGTATGCCTGTATATATTTTGTAGTATGTGATCACAGAAATTTCCTTGGGGGCAGTAAAGACTTGTAGTTTTTCAAAATCTTTTTTTTAACGTAATCACTTCAAACTTGTTTATATAAATCCAGTACAAACTGAATTTTTTTCTCTTAATTTCTTTAAAAATTTTAATATTTCACTAAAGACACTTCTTGTGCCCAGATTACTTGGACTACTCGCTAACTTAAGGTACTTTGGTTAACAAGTTTTTCCAAAATTAGATTAATACTTGGTTGTTTTTTTTTAAATTAGATTTTTTATAAATATTCCTTTGTTTAATAATTTAAATCTGGATACTGCACCGGATTGGCGTTCAACAATGTACATGTTAGTTTAATTTTTAAAACAAGCTCCTCTCATTCTAACAGTTGTAAATTTTAAAATATTTTTAATTCCCATAATTTTCCCCATTAATATTTTGCTGAAACTTGTTAATTTTTGTATTACTTAAAAGAGTGTTTGGGTAATATGGTAAGATTTTCACGAACTACTTGGACAAGACGGCGGGTTACGCTCATCTTCCCTATACAAATCGAATTGTATAATTTATTTAATTTAGTAAATTACAACATGAGATGTGTATTTATACAGTACTCTAAAATGTAATCTATTTTGAATGACATGCAACCGATTTTTATAGATAGGTGAGTTACTCTATCAACACAGATACTGGCTCGAGGTTGCTCTAACGTAGTGGACTTAGAGTCTGTATCATAGGGAAATTTATGTGATGTATGCCTTTGACTAAGAGATATATGTGGTGGCAATCGCCGGCCGGTAAATGGAAATGGTCGATTTCGGTTTTTTAGTGATAGTGATAGTGATAATTAATGGAATGGAAATATGGGGTGGAGTCCAAATAGAAAAAGGTGGGCGCTGTGAAGTTTAAAATGTAAGTTTTATTTTTACTTTATTACCTTATCAATCAACGTATACAGGGTGTTTCAAAAAAAGGTAGCCCCATTGTTAAAAACAAGTGAAATTAAATTTTGTATGATTACGTTTTGTAATCCTTGTATTTTTTTTATTCTCTTAGATGGCACTAGTTACACGGTTCATACAGACTAGTTTTAAACATAGTAATGAATAAAACTTATTCGTTTGAGCTGCATACTTTTTGCGCCATCTAAGAAGAGAGTCGAAACTTGAATATTTATGGGATGTTCAGCTTCTAAAATAGGTTTGTTCGTTTTCGCAGAGCCTCTCTGGCAACGGTGTCGACATAATCGTAAATAATTTGAAATTCCCATTACGGTCACTTTTTTTTAAAAACCCTGTATTTAGTTTGAGAATAAATAAACTAAGTGATGGATTTTACACTTTATTTTAATATATGCTCTGATATAACACAGTGAACAATAATAAATTTATTATAGTTAAACATGCAACTATTTTGAAAAAAATAATAATAACAGGGACATATATTGTGTTGGATATAAAATATGGAAATATAATTGATAAAGATAGTCCGGATTATGAAAAGATTTGAGTGGCAATCAACATGAAAAAAATTCTCTATTCTCTGGAGATAAACATTTCCCACATTTACCACTTTCTTTTTTTTTATTTAAGTTTGCGTTTGATTTTACCTAAAAACAGCATTTGGTTACAGGGATGTTATAAAAATTTTCCTATTTAAAAAGTAACTTGTAACAGGGAATAGAAATTTTGAAGGTAAAGGGTATAAAATTGGTAGATTTTGGGTATTTTTTTTTAGATGTTGATCGGCTGCCTTTTTGTTTTGTTTTTTCCATAAAAAATCCGCGCAATGACGAAATATTATTCGAAAAAATAAATTATAAATAGAAAAACGGCGTTTCGAGACAACCAAATAAATTAAAAAATTCGTAACTTAAAAAGATCTGTCTTATTTTTATAGGCCATAAAAATATTGACATTTATTAATAATATGCGCTATCTAAAAATACACATTTATTTTCTTAGAGGTAAAGAAGAAAATATTACTAGATCTTTTATATTATGTCAAATTTATTTTAGTGCAATCAAACTGATGGGGTGGAGGACTATAAAGAAAAGTTTTTATTGGAAAAATCTTGATAGCACGAAATTTTCCCAATAAAAGACTCAAAATTAGCAATTTACGAATACTTAATGGGATAAAATAAATTATATTTTCCAAAAAAAAGCTAGTATTTCAAATGTACTAAAACTGATCTAGTAAAATTTTATCCTCCAAAAAAATAAACAATAAAAAATTTCTTTTTTTTTTTTCTCCTATAAACAAATCACAATTTCAACTCCCATATAACAATATGAGCATCGTTACAGTTAGCATCTTTGCCGGCAACGACGGGTTTCACTTTATCGGCCGAACAACAAGGCTGCCTATAATTTATATACCCCCTACCCCCCATTAACGTAATTACAGTCCTTCTGCCGTTGTCACCGTTATTTTTATTTAAAGTCCTCGCGTTATTCGTTTGTTTAACAGCACTAGCCACCTCTTTTTCCACGGGAGTGGTTTCTTTTTCGCAAACTCCGTTTAGTTGTCTGGAAACGTTCGAATTATTCCGCGAAACACTGCGCGCCAAGTTGTTCAATCTCATCGCCATGCTTTCTTCGGATCCGGACGACGTACATAAACTAGAAGATCGTGAATCCACCGACCAATTCGACAAATCCAACGATCTCGGTCTGGAAACTTTCATCTTCAATCTTCGATCTAACGTGCTCACTTTGTTCGGGAGGGCTAGTTCGGGATCGCTGCGTCGCAGAGATTCGTAAACTGGATCCGTGAGGATGTTGTCGTCTCTTTCGTAGTCTTTTACGTACATCAATTCGCTGTAGAGACCGTAAACGTTGTTCGTATCGCCGGAACTTTGGGATGAAGTACTCGATGTAGAAAATATCGATCCTCCGTTACCTAATCCTGTAAAATTAAATCCGGTTAATATTTCAAACAAAAATTTCCTGTAATATTTCTCACCTCTGGGCAAAGTTTTCGACAATCTCGCTAAATCGTTTTCCTTGCTTCTCCTTTTCCTCAGTACTACAGGACTACTACCGGCTAAATATTTTAATTTTGATGATACACTTTGCATGGAACTGTCCGACAATTGTTTTTCCATTTTAGGCCTATTGGTACTCTCCTCCTCGGATTTATCTACGAAGCTGCTATTGATACTTTCAGGTTCCTGTTTCATTTCTTCTTTGCTCACTACAGATTTCAATGATAAGTTGCTGAAAAGTTAGGTTAGAAATTTTAGTATTAATTTAGAACTTATTCTTCCAAAGAGTGTAACAAAAAGTACATATCCACTTTCCCCTTATTCACAAATTCCATGACATTTTGAATAAATGCGTCATGTCCAACAACATTTTCAGTACATTTGATTTTGATTCGAGTTTTTTGAAAGTTAATATAAAAAAAATCCACTTACTTATAATTCCTCGGTTGCAAAGCCAACAAGAAAGATATCGGTCCAAAGTGAGCGTGATAGGAAATATTAACTCTTCCACTAATAATCGGCACTCCTTCTAATCTGGGCAACGGTATCGTTAGGACTCTACCAACGTTCGTTCCAACCCACAACAAACCTTTACAAGCCAAAAGAGCCGTAACGAACACTACAGATCTGTTGTTATTCAAAGAATCCCTCGGACCGAAAGAACCGTTTATCCTCATCACTATCGAAGCTATGTTGATATCTTGAAGGTGTTTGAAGGTTTCGGTATGGTACAAACAAATCGTACTGGAATTTTTCTGAGATATCCATAGACCGATACCGCTGTGTGCCATTAAATTTACATTTCCGAAATGTTCGTGTTGGATGGTGAAATTCTTTTGTACTTCCCCCGTAATACCGTTCAGTACCCAAACTTTCTTTCCGCAAGCTGCGTAGAGACAAAGATTGATCGGTAATAAGCAGGAAACTGGGTCGGTGCCTAGATTCAATAATTGGGGTTCTTGGATAAGCCAAGAACCGTCTATGGGATTTTTTCTATATATACAGATTGTTCCATTGGCTAATGCCACGAAAACGTTATCACAGTGGTATTTAATATGCATTACGACGTCAGAGACAATCGTATTGGCTATTTCTTCTTGTTTTTCTGGCTCATCAGCTGCATAGAGGAGTAATTTGTGCCTGTCTGTTCCTACCCACACTGTATCTGTGGCCAGATTCGGACATGGAGGTGAAGAACCTGAAAACAAAAAAAAAAAATAAAGTTGGAATTATTGATATACAAATTTGATGCTGAATATCTCACCTTTCACAAATTCCATAGCAGTAATCTGGGTTTCGACCAAAGAAAAAGTAGTTAAATCTTTTAAAACTCCCGCTTGCTGATGATGCTGAGCTAGTACTGAAATATGACTGCTGGCACCGTCTGTTGTACAAATCCATAAGTAGTTTTGGATCCTATGCCTTCTTTTGGCAGTTTTTGGTAAAGTTACAGTGTAGTAACAACCACAGCGTACCTAAAATTTTATCCGATATAAACATATAAGCACTTTTAGTGCTCCCTGTATGATAATAAAATTTTTGGCACTGTCTATGTAGCAATACAGACAATATTATACAGTGTAAGATTTCAACTTTTTCATAGAAATTTATTCCATTGTCGAAACATTCGTGACAATTTAATCAAAAATAAAAATTTGTATTTACTTACCTCAGTTTGATGCTGTGAGTTATAAACACTCTGTGACTTGACAAACAGTGGCATCTTCGTAGAAGGCCTCTGTTCTTGTTCAGGTACTTCCCAGGCCGGTGAATTATTAGGATCCAAAGCTAACTGAGCCAATCTCAATTCCGTTATCCAGTCTTTTTTGATATTTGGATTATCAGTTTGAAAAGTGAAGATTTCTTCTTTGCCTTTGGTTTTCACTACTAACTGCAAACAACAAGAGTCCATCCAAGCCATTTCTTCGTCTTTTTGTTGGATGGAACTTTGAATTTGATGGAGAATCTTTCTAGCATTATCTAAATTGATGTCTTTGTAGTTGCCTTTGAGTTGTCCTGTCAGATCACTTATCCTACTTATAACTTCGTAATCGTGCATCAGGTTACTCATCTCGGCACACAAATTATTTGCATCTTGTGGAGGAGTACCATCAAACGATCCGTTTGACTTGACGCTACCTCCTTTCGAATGGTACGACGTAAGTAGTCTACTAAGGGTCGGCGAGGCGCTGGTATCTTGAATTTCAATGTCGGATACGGGATAGGTCCATTTCAGACTCAGTCTTTCGTTGTTGCTGAAATCGTCAGCTGATTTGGAAGCTACTGCCACGCATACTACTAAGTCGTTGAGTAGTAGAAGTCTTCTGCTTTTGGCTTTCGTTATCATGCCATTCTGACTGTACTCCTATAAGATAAACATTTTTTGTGTTAAAACAATAATTTGAATGAAAATATTTTAAGAGAAATAAGAGACCGGAAAAAGTCATGTTAGAAACTGAGCAACACATAATATGTTTGTTGATCTTCTACGAAATAAGTTTTAATAATCACCCCCAAAAAATTTAAACAATTCGCGAATGGCCCACCTTAATTTCAGTCGCCTGTTATTATCTGTACAATAATTGTGTTCACTAAAATTGATTTAGCTTCAAGTCTCTACAATTTAGCATCCCTAATTTACTATTATAGGAATAGGCAAATTCTGTTACTTTGTAATACTGGTTGCATAACATGGGTATTTCAATTTGCTATTACACATGCCTGTAATACTGGTTGCATAACCAGGTAGGTAGTTTAAAGTATAATTTTGAAATTGATCAAAATATTTTTGTATGAAAATCCCAGTTGTTTAATATATTGTGGAAATAACATACTTACCAATTGTGTAACATTGTCTTCCCTCAAAAGATACCTGTTACTATCGGACAAAGGTCGAACAGAGAACTTTCCACTGATATTTCTCAACATTTCTTTGAAGGCTTGGTACTGTTCAGCCTCCCTTTTTCGTTCGTTAAGCATTTCAGCTAATGATTCGAGTTGAGTTAAAGCTAATTGAAGAGACATCCTGTCATGATGACCGTGAGGCGTATATTTCAACAGGTCCTAAAATAAAATTAAAAATTACACACCCCCTGATAAGGGTAAAAGGATTTTGTTAATTACCTGTAGGAATAAAATAAATTGAGGGAATCTTTGAACCGGTTTTACCATTAAACCAAAGAATGATAACCTATCGTGGGAGCTGATTTGTTTCACCTAGAAATTGTAGAAAAAAAACACATACACAAAAATGCATTATAAAATTATAATGAAAAAGTACCTACCTTTAGAAAATCGGCAAGTGCTGATTTTCTCTTGGCTTCCATTTTCGCTAAATCCATAGCAACGGAAAAATTGTTAATGAATCCGCTATAGATGTCCAGCACTATAGCTTTGGAGAAGGATGCGATGAAGACATCTCCAATTTTTTCTTCTTTATCCCAATTTCTCACATATTCAGCGATCGCTATTCGAAAAAGAGTATGGCACTGCAAAATTTCCGGTAGTCTATGGAACAACGTATGTATCTTCGAACTGCTCAACACTGGAGGATTACTTTCTTCTAGAGGTTTTTTATAATCCTGAAATAATAAAAAATAAAAAAACATCGAAAACGGATTAGTAGTTTCTTCTGGATACTTACATTTACTAGCCTTTGAAGTGTAGCTATATAAGAATTTTCACTATGTACAATAGCTGATACTATCATCCTCCTTTTTAACTGTAAGGGGGTTAAATTAGGAGGAGGTGGCGGTAAACTCGGAGGCAATTGTCGCCTTTGTGAAGAATTACAGCTTGCAAAATGAAATCCAGCTTCTTCTTCAACCTATAACCAAACAAACAAACAATTGGTAAATTTTATAAAAAATATAATGCAACAATCATTATTTTTACCTCGGGCAACTGAGGCATTTTGCTTGAATTTGTCGGGGTTCTTTGGGCGTCTGCGTTTTCTATGTCGTATTGATGATTGCTTCCTCTTCTTATCGAAAACCATCTTGATAATCTTCCGTGATTTTGAGGGGAAGTGTCGACTGGCAATGCACTGTCGAGGGACAGTCTATTATTTGAGCCTATGCCTCCACTTCCCCTCCATTTGTCACACAATGTTCGTGCTTTATTCAATGTGTTGCGTAGTTGACCGTTATTACTTCTAAAACAAAATATTTATCGATAATTTGTGGATTTTCAAGTGGAACATGAAGACATCTACAGTTATTAGGCAACCAGTTATACATCTATACAAAACAGATTCAATAGTAGATACATAATTAATACACATTTCAATTGCAGCACTTGACTTTTAGCCTATTAATTAAATAAATTCTTGTTCAACACTGTACAAGTCAATTTTCACAGTCAAATATTTCTATACCATCCATTAATAAATAACAACCAATTAAAATTAATTTACCAGCATAATTATATCCCAATCGTTACAAACCGACTTACAAAACGTCTATGGGGCCATGGGCGTCGTCGATAGGGTTAGAATTCGAATAAGGTGAATTAATTTTTGTCGTTTTCACCTAAACTGATTGAATATTATCTCGTGATTTAAAAGAATTGAATAGATACTCAATTCAAGAACTACATGGAACTTATTTCGATCTAAATTTTATGTTGACTAATATTGATTGAACATCCATCCGTCAAGTCATTATCACTAGAGCATGCCCAATTTGTCATTTATGCATAGACATAACATCCTACTACACCTGCCTTGTAATACTGGTTGCATATAATTAGAGTATAATATCATGTATCCTTTTAGATGTACTGAAAAGGTTAATGTCATAGTTCGATCGTATTTTTAACGATTTTAATTACTTTTACTATTCCTATAATATTTTTAATGTTATAATTTACTGTGCTTTTTATGCCCCTATTATTGAAACGGTTATGGTTTCTAAGTAGTTGGCCCTCTTCCAAGCCTTTTGACTAAATTTACGTCCACTTTTTCTTCTGATTACCAAACAATTCTCAATGAGTTTAATGAATACAACGAACCAGATGTCGAATTATTTTCTAGAATCATAATTTGTTACAGCATTAAACATAAAAGATGGACTCGCTAGATTAGTTTTTTTAGACACATTCTTATGAGTTTTTTTGAACCAACAAAAAATGAAAAATGATTTCTACATTATGTTGAACATACAGGGTACCTACCGACAAACTTTCAACAAAGAATTGTATGACATTTTGACTTACATTTTTTGGGTAAACTTAGGCACAGACAAGACAAAATTAAGGGTCGGTTGATACCTATATGATTCTTAAAATATAAAACATTCTGAAGGAACTAAAAATTGACATAGGTACCTACATGAAATGATATTTTTTATAATTACTGACCTATTACTGGAGGCGGCACTTCGATCGCTTTCTTCGTCGGAAGACAGTTCTGGATCTGATCCCGAACACCAGCTGTCCTCAGAACTTCTCTGAGAACCTGTGTGCTGCAAGGTACGGGTATGTGCGAGAGGTGGCGCCACTCTGTGTTCACATGTTGGTTCTTCCCATGTACCTGATCGAATTCGTGGTTCATCTGCAACAAACGAAAATATTGTTTATTATAAAAAGATCTCGTATAATATTTGTCTGTCTGCCTGTTCTAAATGACCCCATTTTAAAAACATTTTTAGGACAACATGGCCGACATTCCACAACGGTCGAATAATTGACTAGAGCTCAATATCGAAATAACATTGATTTAAAGTGCACAGGAGACAAAATACAAGTAGAATATTTGCTACACAATTTTTTTAAATAAGTATTAAAAGTGAACCTCAAGATTCCAATTATCGTGCCGTAATAGACTATAAATTTCTTCAATTCCATTTCCTTATTTTCAACGTAATATAACCATAAACATTGCAGTACCCATTGTGGTACTATTGTAACGTTCTGTCTCACGTTTTCTCTTTCTCTTCAATGCGAATATATAGTCAGACAATACGAATTATCAAAAAGAAGTGAGAGCGTACTGGGTCGGTATTCTCAAGGGACTAGTGAGAATCTCACCATGAGATTGGTGTATTAAAGGGTTGCCTAAAACATGAGAGTTTTACTCTTCTTTGGCTACTACATTGAATTGAATATCTTTCATTTCACGCTAGTTCATGAAAGTATAAATAATATATTATGTGGAACGTTAAATTTTGAAATTATTTAACTTGGAACAATAATGAATATAATTTAGAGTCTATAAAGAAGATGTTTCAGTATATAAGCAATCGAAAAGAAAAAAATTCAATCCCATCAAGATTTCGTAACATGTGGTGGAATTTGTGGATATAGTTCTGGTTGATGTTTGTTAAAATTGTACACCTTGTACAATGTGAATCATAATCGTGGTTCACGAAGTTCTCTTTGAAAGTCCATTCACATCCGAAGAATGCCAAGTATGTCGCTTGCATTGTTTTGCCACAGCAAATACAAATAGACACGAACAATCGTATTCATATCGTTCACTTACCGTGTTATTATTATTATTATTAATATTAAGATACGGTAGTGGTTTTTCGATTGATTATTCAAAGGTAACAGTAAACAATGTTTTTATATAACCAAAAAACATCGATTTCTTCTGCTCACGAATAAGCAACTTAGATAATCATTTCTATAATGCGAGACAATGGCTGACATTTGTTTAAATCGAATAAGATGAAAAAAAAGTTTCGAATAACATAAGGACGAGGCTTGAAAAATAAAAAAATTACCACCCAAGCTCACGATCGATGTGAAGACTTGTATAATTTACGTAAGGTAATACCAAACGTTGATATTTACTTTACAAAAAGTTTAAACGAAGTGAAATTGGGTTGAACTTCAAGAGTTTTTATATAATTTCGATAATTTAGTTTAGTTTTGGTTGATTTTCTATTTTGTTGTTTTCCGCAAACCATAAAACAACCTTGGTAAATACATTTTCAGAACAAACTCGATAATAAAAGTAATTATTCAATTGGTGTTAATTTTCCTGGTATACACCGACTGTCAGCCTTATTAATGGCAATTAAACTCTGTCGGTTTTTAACTGCATTACAAGGAAATGTATATATGACCGAATTATAATATTATTTTGACGAAGTTTGATGACCTAGAATTTTTAGAACGCTACTTTTTCTTGTAAAAACGGGATAAACGAAAAGGATATCGACTTCTACTCGAAAAATAAGATTGACTAATTTTTCCAGAAAGTTCGTTGCACAGAAAGCCTTAAACTTGCACTCCGCACATATTGAACATCAACAAACAATGTGGGGAATGATTTATTGTGTTTCTGCGAAAAACTTGAAAATACCGGAAATTATTGTTTATGTGCCTGTGAAGAAATTTTTACATGAAGCGTAATTTATTTTACGCTTACTAAAAGTTTTATAGATAAAAAATTCTTCTAGTAGTTGAAAAACTCATGTTTTTACATTGATAATCCCGTACGTATTGAAAATAGATTCTGTCGTTTTCCAAGTAGTGCTAAATTTATAGTTACAAAATTATCTAAAACGCTTCATCAGAGTCCAATTATAATTTAAATATTTACTGATGAAATTGTAACGTTATTTAATTACGTATTTAATCGGTTTTTGATTAATTACTGTTCTAGGGTAGAATCAGTGCTTCTATAGCTAAAATCTTAATTGTAAAATCATCCTCTTGTACTTTTCTCGTCTAATATTCCCCTTTTTGCATACCCGAAACTATACGTTAGGTGTTTTTGTGTTTTTAGTCGCTGTCATCATAATTTGCCCCCCAAAATTTATTCTAGTTATCTACAGTGCAAGTTCTGGACCAATAAAATGAGTCTGTACACTTCTTTTAATTAATTTTCCAGAATAAAATTATATTGAGTCCAGTTAAACTAATGGTCAATTTTTTTAAATTCCAAATTAAACCCCTCTTTTGCCACAATAAAGATAAGTCTCTAACTTTGTCCCGTATGGATAATATCACTAAAAATAAATCTTGTACGAAGTAAAGGAAAATGGAAAATCACCTTCATGTAACCTCCAAAACGTCTACAATTATTTCCTTCAACATTATGGTAGTGACAAATTTAAATTTTGTTTTTCCATCTTCCATGCGGGCGTTCCGACAATAATTTCGTGCTAGAGGACAAATGAGAGTGATATTTTTGTGTTAACTTTTAATATCTAAGTTACGATACTTTTGTAAAGCTACGAAACAAGTTTTTAAACTTTAAAGGTATATTTTGTTCGTCAAAAATATTAAAATATTGCTGAGAAATCCTAAAACTGAAAGTAAATTTTCTCTATTATAAAAATACAATCTACGACACTGTTTTTGTTAACAGTTTATATTATTACATCCGAATTAATAGAGTGTGTATATCAAAATACAAGCTATTAACAGATTTATGAATATATAACAAATAAATATTCTAATTTTAACCTAACCAAACCCAACAACTGATTCATTCTCATTCCATTATATAAATTTAATAAAATGCTATTCGCAGATGTGATTTAACCTGACAGGACAAGTGTTTGTTTTACTTCTTTAGAATAACTGGACTGAATTCGTTTTTTAAAGTCATAAACCTGGTTTTCATTTATTTTTACAACAAACGTAAAAAATATGTTTGAAGACGAATTGAATTATGGGATAGAAACACTTTTATTTTTGGACAGAGTACAAATCAATATACAGGACAAAAAAAGTACATAAGAAACTAGAAGAAATTCCAAAAATATAATATAATTAAAAAAAAAAAGTAAATACGATTTTTTAGACGCGCAAATAATTTGTGTTACTGGAACATGCTCGTGTTTTTATTCAGATAGAGATCAAATCGAAAGTGATACAGATAAAACGAGGGATATAAAAAAAATTATATAATGAAATTTAGAGATAGTCTTAATTGCACATACTTGACCCAATTTCGGCATTACAACAATATTACTTTGTTATTTTAAGATAATGAAAGAAATACCTACATACAATCTGGAACTAATGTTTTTTTTTAAACTCGACAGAGTCTACGTGAAATTGCGTGCACATACCGATGACATAAGCTCATTAAGAAATAATTGCGTGTTTTATAATAAACAAATTTAACCACATATTTTCATATGTAATTAATAGATTGTTGATAATATTAAAGTTGTTTCATACAGGGTATTTTCTACGCGGACGAAGTCATGCTAACATAAATAAATTATAAATAAGAATAAAATAATGTAGATGGTACCAAAGTACTAAATTTTAATTAGTCACTTAGCATCTTCCCATTTTATATCTCTTCTTTCCATCTTCTCTTCATTTTTGTATTTACCCGAGCTTCCCACACAACCCTGACACGACCGTTTCCGCAAATCTTAATGAGAAATACTTTGGACCTTGCAAAACATGTTTTCTTGATATATTTGAACCATCTGTGCAAGTTAACAAACACATTTATCTAAAATTCAAAGAAAGGCGTAGATAATAAAAACTTCTTTATATGGAAAATATTGTAAATTAAACTACATACATGGCAAATTATATTTTAATAGTTAGTTTAATTAGGGTATAAAAAATATCGATGTTGGGTTCGACTTACGGTAAATCAGGGGTATTTTCTAACGAAAATATTGTTGCGAAGTAGAAATAACACATTTGTACATCGTATAAGAAAATCATTACGCTGTGTGAGTGCTCGAACACATGTTTCGTAAGATTGCTGTTTTTTTTTTGTTCTATTTTTAGTAATAACATTCGTAAGATAAGATTTGTTTGTGTAATAAGAGAAAAAAATGAAAAGAAAGGCGTAGAATGAGTTTTTCCTAAAGTATTAGGTTAAAATTTCTCCAAATGCCGTTTCAAGGTGATTTTGGCGCATAAAAATTGTTCCATGATCTCTTCAATTTGAAATGTTGAGTCATTAACTTTTTTCTTTCCTCTCGATTAGCTAACTGGCAGAAAAACAATCTTTGTTTTATGATGATTATTTATAGTGACGGATTTTTAGAAGGAAAGATTCATGACGAGACGAGATATAAACATAATTATCACAAATATCAAAGGTCACAGTTATATTTATACAATGGGGGGGATACTCGTATAAGCAACGCCTTTGATGAATTATTATTTCTTACCGAGAAAAATCGATTTATTTATTCAATATTCATGAAATAATACGTATTTCTGAGTAACAGATAAAAAGCCCATTTGTTAGTATCGAAAATATGGGTTAAAATCACAAATAAAGTAAAAGAAAAATGATGAAGAAAGTTTAATAATCTGGAAAAACGGGTTACGAATATACATCATAACAAACATTTTATGAAATAACTTCGTTCATCAATTTTAAATTTGATATCTACGTTTCCAGAAGAATATACAACAAAAGTTTGTATCAGCAATGGAAACAGGGGCGTCGATCATATTTTTCTTTGGGGGGAGCTAGAGGCTTTTTGGTTTAGGTAATAAAAAAAATCATTTTGTAGAGAGCCATAAATAACGTAGGTATAACAAAACTAAACTTTTTTGGACAAACAAGTCACAAATAAAAAAAACTAAACGTCTATTACAATTGGCAAGTACTTACGAGACAAAGAGGAAAATTCAACTCTATTAAATTTACAAAATCAAGGATGGAAAGAGATATGAGAGTCCAACCTCCCACTATGGATAGTTTTGGAAACAATATCGGGCGAATGTTAATTATTAAATATAATTAAAAATTATAATAATTTACTATTTAATTATTATTCTTGGGGGGAGAGTAAATACCCTCCCATCTTGACGCCCTTGTCTGGAATTATTCTTGGAAGTATTTTATTTTCTTGCACTTGAAAAATTGTAAGAAAAGTATTTATATATTAAAGAGCCTAGAAAGTTCCAGAGGACAATGAAAATATTGGCATCATGCAACTATCCTTCATCTCTACTTTTATTTATCTAAGACGTCTGGCAAATTTAGAGATAAATAACAAGGGCATATTCTTATCCAACTGTTTGAAGTCTGATCACATGCAATATCAATATACAGCTTCCGGTATATTATATACTTTTGCATATTTATTAAACTATCATTTATGACAATCAAATTTCATTATCGCATTTGTCATGCGTTCGAATGATAATTTTATTATTAAATATTCCTAAAATGGATATAGATTGATTGAATAGTAAACAAATTATTTGAAAATAAAAATGACTGTTATCAAGAGTTTAATTGTATTAGATCCGGATAACCGTTATTTTAAATTTTTTTGTGAAATGTGACATAATTTTAGACACAGGAATTTATAAAGATACCAAAGTAATCGTCGCAAACCATCAGAAATAAAAATCAACTGAAGGAAATTGCGAATTTCAATAAATATCCGGATTTTTAAACTGACATTTTTTCCGCCTTTGCAGATAATGTTGAATAAAGTGATGACTTTAGGGAATCACAAAGTTTCGCAATCTGCATTTATATAAGAAAAATGATGCGATCAATTCCAATCGGATTGTTAATTCGGATTTTCCCTATAAATTGATTTACCCAGTTTACCCAAGATAACCCAATATTTAAACAGTAATAATAATAATATTTACCAAATATCAATAATAATTATTTTTGTCTTTTTCCACAAACATTGATGGTTTGTTTAACCACAAACACTTCAATTGAAACACGGGAATCATTTCTTTTTATAAAGTGATGATGAAAATTACGTTGCTAGTTTTCAGCGAGAAGCTTGTCACTATACTACTTACTACAGTTTTCAAAAAAAGACTGTCAAAATTGGACGTATCACATACACTGGCTTCTACATTATTTCAGAATGTATGAGAAAAAGGGAAAAATCCATTTCTATATAGTATTTATACGATATCAGAAATGCTTGAAAAAAAATAGGTAGATATGCGTATCACAATAAAAATGTGATTACAAACCGGGACAATATGTTTGCATTTTTGTTTGTCATGTCTCCATGGCATTTAATGAATTTCGATAAAATCAATAACAAGGTTTTCGTGTGTTTTTGTATTTCAACCCCTATTCATCATTCAACTATTCACGAATTTTGAATTTTCAGTTGTTATTTAACCATATTTAAATGACTTCGTGATGAAATACAATTTTTATCGATACCAATATTTTTTTTTTAAAAGAAATTTGGATTGAGTTTTATCAAACTGCGTGGGAAACGAATTTTTATAAAATTTAAGGGTTAAAAAATTAATGACAACTTGGTAATTTACATCGAATATAAAACTGGGAAAAGAAAGTTGAAAAAACATGATTTATATTTCTTTGACTCGAATTACATCCGTACATACATAGAACTTTCCTTTTTTTTTAACATAAAAACTACATTTTTTATTCAAATTCATTAATTGAATAAATAAAACCGTACATAAAACATTGTTATCTATTCTCACGTAAAAATAAGCTTGGGAACGAACAAGATAGATTTCAACACTTAACAGTGAAATTGATACAACAGCACTTTATGCGATTACACAGAAACCAGTGTTCACATGATCATATTTTTTCATTCTAATCCATTTTAAGTTAAATTTCCTCTCTCTTGGAACAACTTTTCTAAGTACCTCTAAAAACATGTTTACGAAATTCGCATTTTATTAGCATAAGTCGTTTGGTGCCAAATCTGGATTGTATGGCGAAGTTGAGTCATGTTATTCAGTCGTTAATAAAAACGGGAGAATCTCTAACAATTTTATTTTTACAATAGCACGTTGTTATATAAAATTCTGTTTATTTTCTGAATGATAAGATACGAGTTTGCAGACATTGAGATTTACTTTGGCTTAGCTAAAGATAAAATATATATAGTAAAATTACCATTTTATTCATGGTTACGTGTATTCGAAAGCAATTTTAACTAATGTTTTTTCTTGAAGGATATCCATCCCCCGTAGCATTAGTCAACAAAGGTTGTCATATTTTTTTTATCAAATTGTCCCCTTTAAATATTTTCTTAGATAATTTACCGTAATTCTTTTTTATATAAAAAAAAAACTAATAAATCCTGAGTGAATCATATTATGTGTAGGTAGACCACCTACCTATAAAGTACAAGATAATTGATAATCGTAGGTATTTACCTAGTCACCTAACGCCTTAAATACCATATTTGCATAACGTTTCCTATTAATAGTATTTAAGCTTCTGCTGATATGCCATTTTTGGAGTTATTAAAAAAATTATTGACTCACCGAAATTAACAAAAAAATAGAATAGCCAGACTTCCATATTCGGAAAAAAATATTTTCAAGGCAACATTTCTTTTATGTTCTTATAAACTTTGTTCGAAAACTTCCTTTATTGCTTAGTTTGGAAGAAAAGGAAGTTTTTGAAAGTTTTATCCAACTTCCCTATAATGAGGAAACAATTACCTAATTATAAAGGATGGTTTCTTTAATATAAATATAAACTTATGGACACAATTAACGCAATACTTGAAATTTTGCTTATTTTTCATTTAGAATAACTCTTTTTTGGAAATTCATTAAAATTATCACATGCATTTTGAATTTTTGTAAATATAAGTTTCCTACAAAGTGCCAAAAATATTTCAATCGGAGTGTTGCGTTAATTTTGTCCACGAGTTAACTATCAATGTTATGGTGCAAACTACATAAAAGTCATATCAAACAGTTTTATTTTATTTTTATGTTAAAAGCAAGTACGTCGTAGGTACAATCGTAGCTATATTTTTTGCTTCGACAATATTTAAAGTAAAATACTAGAAATAATTATTTTTCGTTAATTCCCCAATAAATATACGAAAAAGAATAATGAATAGACCACAAGGAACATACAGAAAATACTAGAAATCAGAGAAAATTTTTCGCTTCATGAAATTGAGTGTTAAATAAGACAAACGTGGGATATGGTGAGAAAAAGATGATGACGAACGTTATTTATTCTACTTGAAAAGAGCTACTTGGAAAATACAAGCGTTTACAGATTCAAAAGAGGTCTTGGTATTATTTGACCATATTTTTAATACAAAACATTTAGAATTACTTACGAACTGCAGGATTTGGTTTCCTCACAAAAAAAGATTGCATATAAACAGAAAATTCCACACTCTCACAGAGTGTAGCTGCGTTACAACTCACTAATATCACCCACACACTAGTTTTGAATTCCAAATAAAAGTTTCGCACCTTAACAAAAAAGCCTTAGCAATTAAAAGTTGGAAAGTGTTTTTCAAAATCACGCGTTTCTTGTTTAATCGTCGACAAAATTAATTTTCCTGTTTATCTCTCCTGCGAGATGATCAAACTTACTGTCGTTCGGTTCTGGTCTGGCTGGCAAGCAGCCGGCGCGTTGTCGCGAGTTTCTGTTGACTGTTGGATTGTTTATTGGGTTCGTACCAGCTTTCGACCAAACGATAGATGCCGTCGCCTAACCGGCTGGAGTCACACACACGGTATATGTATTATGGTGGCCATGGTGTGTGTACATGGGGGTGCCGGGTACACTGCACATACACATTTCGATTTAATCGAATGTAACTTTAGCCAATTTTTCAAAAATTAGCGTGAATTTACCTTGTAGATCATCTATAGTTTATGGTTAAATGATATTAGGAACAATTTCTGTAGCTCAAATTTTAATTTCTAGTAATTATATCGAAGAATAAGACGATTATATTGTCATTATCATGGGACCAAACTGTAAAAATTACAAAAAGGAAGTAAATGAGTGAAAATAATTACATTTTAAGGTTTTACATCATTCAAATCAACCTCCAGTTTAAAGAAACCGTTCAAGGTTCGAATCTATTGTTTAGATTAAATCGACCTTGTCGCGGGCAATTTGTCCACGCCCTATAAAAAAAAATTCGTAGACTCAAGAGGCGCCTGTTCTTACCTACATATTGAACAAGGTGACTTTGGTACCAACAATGATTAGGTACAATTGCGTAAAAGCACTTTTAACCACTCTATCTAATGAATGGTTTTTAAGGAAAAACGAATTCAATTTATCAAAATAATTTGCGGTAAATAATTGGTTTTACTAATAGCCTGGAAAATATCGTAACGAGTCAACCAAAATCCACATAACAAACGGGTAAACATAATCCGAAAAATTCCAATTAATGCTCTACTATTATAAAATAATCATTTCGCATTTGACCTTTTGTTTGATACCGACATCGGCTCCGATTCTGGTTACTGAACAACTTATCTTTGAAAATGTTCACTTTCATTATTGATATTATATGATGTTATACTTTATAATAATCTTTTGGAAGTTGACAGGACTGACGTTAAAAATAACGTTTCGATACAATAAAACAACACCTCTAAAACCATCAGTAAATACATGACAATTAAATGAAGGCAGACACATTAAATTCCAGTGAGTAGCTAGATTAAAAGACAACGGGATGTGTACATTAGTCGAAAGGGTAATTTTCAGTGGCGTCAATTATTATTATTATTTATTTCAATCAAATTAATCTGGTTAAAGATTTAGACGTATTTTTTATGTGGTAATCAACAGTCCAATGGTAGTAGTGACTGTTTCTCCATTATGTAATTTAATATTTGTAATTGATAAATGTATATAAAGCTTTTCTCATTCAACAATCCTCTATTTAACTTAACTAAGTTCAAGGTTGCCTTTTTTTTTCTAATTGTAGTTTTATTTGTAGGGAAGTCGTTAGGATACTTTAGATTCAGTGGCAGTCTTTTGATTTTTATAATTCGAAACGTTCCGAAATGAACCCGACTCTCAAACAATTTAAATTACTTTAATTGTCCACATCCGTTGTAATCCTCTTTAAATTTGTTGGAAAACTGTCGTTCTACACTCTCTAGGCCAAACAGTCACTGTTGTTACAGAACATCACCAGGGTCGTAGTTTATACATTGAATGTTACGTTTTCGCTTGAAAAGTTGTTAAAAGATCGAACAGCCCAGAACTTTGTAATCACTTTCATTTCGAATTCCCTTTAGACGACAAAACTTTGAAGTAAAGAACTCTAGGGTTATCCACTAGTAACAGATTACAAAAAATTTAGTAAACTCTGATTAATTATTCTAAACCCTTCGACCTTGTTTGTATTTGATTAAAAAATAAGACTTGGCAGAACGTCAACTCAATCTGAAAAGTAATGACACTGATGGTTTTACGTGGAAAATGATTTACTGTAAGATATATTTGAGAGCTGCTAATTCTTGTGTTTTGGTTTTTGATTGCAATCGATTATTTATAAAAATATTTATTGTTTATTTTTGGACTTCGATTAGTTAAATAATGCGTTAAATATTTTTTAGCTCCCAACATACAGATCCAAAAAGAAAATTTTTAGCTGTAATCAGATTTACCCCGTTTTTATATTACTAGTGCCTACACATCATATTTTCAGTGCCTACATTTCGTTCAGATGAAAAAATCCCACGGAAAAATAGAATTCCGAATATTGCGAAAAATAAAGTTATGACCTTTACGCATTTAGCATAGAAATATGTGTTTTGAGTTTGAATATTTTTCCTAATTCCAAGGGAAGTCGAAAAAATCGTTCCTATCAATGAGATTTGCCACCGATTTATTATTTATCCAATAAACATTATCAAAAATAATGTAATTTTACCCACGTCAGAAGCTATTAAATTTTAATAAACACTCGACTAGAGAGAAACATTTTTTTGTACATGACCTACAAAATATTTTGGACAAAATAATAAGTGGCGCCCGATTTGCATAATAATCAACACATTTTTTTTTACCTTTCAAAACGTTAGCTTGAAAATAAGTGACATTAAAAACAATAACTTTGGAATATACATTCAATGCGAAGGAATTAGATGAAGCCTATAGCCACCGAATTTTTTTGGGGCACCCGGTATAAATATCTGGAATTCGTCCATTTTGTAACAGCATTTGCATAGTAAAAGGAACACAAGTCTTAAAATTATCTTGTTTTTTTTGTTCTCTCTCATCGGATTCCTGTAACAATGAAAAACTAACACAAAAAAGATTGCTTCGAAGATTACAGTTTATGCGCTTTATGTCACGTATCGGGTCTCAATAGATTGACCTAATTTAATTTGAAATGATATTGTACCTCTTTGGGATTAATAACATAATAGAGAAAATTCAAACAGAAAATAAAGTCCGATTTTAGAAAATTTTAAATTTTGTCTAAAGTGCTGTGCGTCTCCTTCGCCAAAATTGCAAAATAAACAAGGCAACATTGTAAATCACCATAAATTCCCCATAACTTGTACAAATTATACAAATCGTGTGAGTAGCCTCGAAATATAAAAAGTGTAACCTCTTCGTGAAGCAGCCTGTATACGTATATTTTATTTTATTTAACTACATCAACCAGGCAGGTTAAAACGTTTTACCCTTATCTAAATTATAGGAAAAGGTAATAGATTAGGGCCTCTTGAATTTGGTTTAAAAGATGCCATAAATTATAATTATGTTTACCTTTCTACGCCAGGTTTAATTAAAGACCGTTTAACGACAAAGATACAGTGATGGCTGCAAGCTACCTTCAAATATTAAGTACTTTGTTGTAATAAAAAACATCGTGCACCGCTACTGTACCATCCTCAGCTTCCTAATGATAATTTAAAGACTCTTTTGTTCAGATTTCTCATTTCTTTTCGTTTTACCTGAGCAGCAGCCGGACATTTTTTATTTAACTTGTGTTCTTTTGTGCTAGACTGAAACCTACCTATTGTTTTATCTCTACTCAAATTTCCGCCCGCTAAATATAAGTTAACCACACACACGGTTAGGTTAGTTTGATTCAATGCCAGATGTTCCTTCTGTTCTCAAACTAAGAGGATATTTTCCAAATCCATTTGACCTCGGTTAAAAGAACTAACAATCCTCCTTATCAATTATTTTCCAATAAAATTATTCTCCGTACTAAAAATACCTTTTCAAAAGCTTCATACGTATTGTAGAGAGATCAACTGCGAGGTTTTTGAAAAACAGCTGGCTGGCTTATATTTAGACCTAAGGCATATTTAGATTGGAATTCTCGTCTTGAAAATTTATTAATTAATCTTTATGGTATCAAACCTTACTTATTACTGTTTCAAAGGAATTTCTGTGTTTGTTTTTAATATAATTTCGTTGATACTTGGGTTCATTTGTGGATCAAATTGTTTCTCCTAGTCACAACAAAAGGGTGTTCTGAGATTTCTGTTGTTGGCTTAGGTATTCTGGGAAGGTAGGTATTCGACACCACCGTGTTTTATGTCTTACTGCATACACAAAAGATCCTATTGTTGTCACGTTCTTAATGTAAACAGTTTCACTTTCAATATTATGTCTTTATTCGAGGTGAAAATTAATTATACATTGTTGGAAACGTGTATATCATTAATTTTCTTAATAGCTCGATGTTTGATTCAAATCGGCCAGAATGAATAAAATACCCACACTTGCTAACAATTTATTAGAACATCCACTTTATCCGTCATCAAAAAAACTACTGATTTTCAATGATACCAGTAAATATTTGGGTCAATGGACCATTCCAGATTAGTTTGTGTATGAATTGATGAGCATTATTCTTGGATAATGACATTTATAAATCTTATGCATGTTAACATTGCTAAAATATAGGATGACAAGGATCGTTCATACTCTAAAATTATTTGGAAATAAATCGTTAAATATAATTATGATCTGGTTTTTCATGAATAATTTTACTTAAAATTTTTGTCTGCGTAGTTGGAAACAACATAATCAGAAATATTTAAAAAAAATTAATAACTAATACATTTTTCTTTTTGTTTTAGGTAAGTCCAAATTAGAACAAATTAACAAGTTTACTGGTGAGTTTTTATACATAATCTAATATTATTCTACGTCTGGGTCTGGACCCAACTAAATTATTTGAAGGAGATAAAAAACATCGAATATTTTCGTCCTTGGGTCTCGTCCGTCCCATCCATTAAGTATAGATCGCTGTTAATCGTTATGCCGAGGTTATGGATTCGAATATCTTTGAATACATTACGATGAAAAATAAAATGCTGGTCTCACTTTGGTGTAATCTTTGTACCATTTCCCTTGTTATCTACTTCCATTCCAGAAGCTTTGTTTCTTCTATGTAGGCCACTAGTTTGACTGGAAGGATTTTCAGTAGTTGTAATGGTTATATTATTTCCTCTTCAAAGTGCTTCCGTCTGAGTCCATGTAAGTTCTCGCAGAAGCAGAGTATGTAGGTGTGTCATCATAGAGTTCGCATTTCGTGCACATAGGTTCACTAACTTTGCCAATTTTGTGCAGATGTTTCCTCAGGGTGCAGTGTTCAGTCACCAGGTCGGTAACTGTTTTCAAATCTCTCTAATCTAATCTCTAATCAAATCTTCAATAGCCTGGTTGAGAGTTCCTTGTCTACTTTGTTCAGTAAACCATTCAATAATGTAGATATACCTGTGAATAATGCAACATTTCTGGTCTAATAACTAATTTCCGGAAATAATTTAAGCTCTTCTGATATTATAAGTGAAAATATTAAAAAATTACACCGAAATTTCTGCCTTTTTAGAATCCAAATCAGTAGCAAAATATCAAAATTACACACAATTATAGTAAAATTTCTACCCTTTGACGGTTAGTTCTAGTCACTGAGATAATAATTTTTTCAAAATGGAATACCCAAAAAGAGATAGGAGCATCCGATGTTCATAGTTCGATGGTCAAAAGTAAATTAATATTGTGTTCTGCTTCTACAGTAAAACGAAGGTTGACTGAACATGTGGTTAACTAATCATTGTCGTGCTTTTGAGATCAAAAAGAGGGTGAATTTGTCTTCATTTATATCACAATTATTTGGAATAAAATACGATTTCCCCCTTGGATATTTATAGGATAACATAAAACCAAGTTTGTTTCTATAGTATAATATGTATGTACGCCAATGCGTTTAATAACAGCTTGGCCGATAGTCACAGACTACCTACTACGTACAGTTGTTCTAAAAATAACATGTGGACTGAAAGAAACTCTTCACAATAGAAATTTGATGGTTAAATAGTGTTCCAGTAGCTTTAAATAAACATATATAGGTGATACATGTTATAGAAAACATTCAATTTTAGTGAGGAATTAATTTTTTTTATCAAGTAGTAGGAAGTTAGGGCGTTCTGAGAATTTACGTAACTCTACACTACCATCAAGGGCGGGTTAGAGATAGTTCAGGGCTACGTATTCAACTGACAGCATTAATAAACCCAACCCAAGTATTAGACGCAACGACATATGTTAGCCCGATTTCTGAAGATGAACGATCTATTTGTATTTATTTAGAAACTTTCTCATTAATTTTCAGTCCTCAAGTAGATACTATTTTCTGTTCTGTTAATTTTAGGACAACTCATCCTACTCCTTATGACATATGATTAAATATCTCTTGGCACCAAATCAACATTCATATTAATACCCTAGGGACCGAATTTTTGATTGAGAGTGTACACATCTTTTGTCTTGATTACTATAAAATTATCTATTCTCTCTGGTTGCTCTACTCCCTTGGTCTAGGTTACTTGAGATAAGTAAATTTTCACGCTTCTATAAAAAATCAAACACACAAATGATGTCATGTTTTGGATTAGTATTATTAGTAGTTGAAAAAAATCAAGTTGATTTATTTTGACGGTAACTTTATTGTCAACAAAACTGACTCACCTGGCTACCATCAAGTTTTATTTAGTTTGCATTAAAAATAATTAAAGTATTTTTAGTGTATGACTAAAATCTCTATACACTAACCGGAACTAGGCAAAAATAGGTTCAAGGGGAAATTGGCAATAAACTTCAATTCTACGATGGGAAAAAGTTGTAAAATAAATTTTAAAATATTGTACAGTCGCTATGCTAAAAAGTAACAGTGTTTTTCGGAATTTAAAGAATAAATTGAGGCTTAGATGAATTTTTTAACTGGTCAGTTTCTCCTAAAAACTCTTTGGAATTGTCGGGTCGTGGAGGTGGCGAAAAGGCCCCACTCACATAGAACCTAACCTACTGATTGATTTTTGCACACTTTTAAAATATTTTTATTCGTTTTTTCATTATTCAAAATCAATTTTAGCAACAACTATGGTTGCCTTTGTTTTGTATGGTAAATCATAGGAAGTACCTAATTACCAAAATACAACATTCCTCATATAAATTGAATCACAGCGCAGTAGGTAGAATTACACAATTATCTTTTTGTTACTCTTTCGGAAATGACATTTGATTTCTTCGTAAAGATAAATTATTAATCATACGACTTGAGATAACAGTCATTAAATTAGACTTATAAACATCCTATTGATAATTATTTTTCAAATAAATGAAGAATATCGTTAATAACAACAAATATATTAAATTATTTAAATCGTTGGTTTTACAATAAAATAATTTATTAAAATAGAAAATTAGGGAAACGAGACACATCTTTGATTTGTATGATCAGGGAATTAATTTGAAAAAAATAGTAGCAATGGTAATTTATGCTTCCAATTAATATAAATTTAAATGAGGCCATTGAACTATTAACAACATTTTGAAAGCAGACAAATTTTAAACATTATCTATTCTAATTGTTCCAGTAAAAGAGTATCCGGGTGTAAATAAAAAAATATGTTTAGGAATTTGAAAAACTAATCGATATACAAAACTAAGATAATTTTATGGAATAAACTTTTTATATTATTTACTTACATTTTATTAAAACAATTCCATCTCTAGCAGTTTCCATTTTTGGCATGTTGGCAAATAAAAATAATCCTTGTTTCTTTTGTAGTGTAACTACACCTTAAATTTCTTTTTTCGAAAAAAAAAACACAAATTTTACAAACTTCCACTGTATTCGAAAAAATAAAAAGTAGATCACGAGAAACACTATACGTTGCAGGTAATTTTTCGAACAAACACACTCATACAGGTGATAAGGTTATTATTTTTTCTCTTCAATTAAAAAAATAAACACCGAAAGGCTTCGGAAACCATTTAATATTATTATTATCACGGCCGGGTTTCTTCTGCATGTACACATAAACCAGAGATACAACACACACACACACATACGTAGTAGGTAGAATTTCTGACGTCGTAAAAGCGTTCGTGATTAGCTGTTTTGTTAAAACGATTCGTAGTTTGTTGAATTTGGGTCCTTCGTGCATGTGTTGGGACGAAAGCCCTTGATGGTGAGAGGAGAATGGTTCGATGGTTGTGGGTTGGTGCATGGAGGCCGGTGCACCGGTGCGTTGGGTACATTTGGGGTCGGCAACGTTGTCGATTTTCTAAATATTTCTTCAATTCAAGGAGAATATTTATACTATAGTTTGTTTCAAAATATACATAGAGTATTGGAATTCAATAAAATCCTTTAACCACCATTCATATTGTACTAATTACCCTCGGTGGTATAACCGCAACATTAGAAAATATATAATAATACAACGTTGTCGAGTTTGTTGTGTTTTCGTTAAAAATAATTTTAATTTGTTGAAAATCTGTGGTATTTAATGCATCCTGTACATGTGGCAATAAGGCTGTGTCTGATTGTCTGCCACTAAAAGGGAACACACATGTGTAACTTTAAAATAGAGTTTAATTTTATATACCTACCCTCCGTTAAAGATAAAGTCGTGCAATATGGTCCACTTAAATGCCTTATGGGACACCCCTTAATTTTTTTGTTTCACTTTTAGAGTAGTTACAAGGTGTGGTTATCACTTGAGTTTTTATTTTGTTATGAGGGTGCTTTAAAATACGATATAATTTTTTAAATGGGAGGATTAAAAAGAATAATTAACCGAAGGGTGGAATTTGAAATGATATAGCTACATGTAAAGATGCGTCCACACTAGCCAGCGACTGTAAAAACGTCTCTACATTATGTATTGGCATGTGCAAACGGTCGCGTCTACACCGAATCGTCTTTGCCATTTGGCAAACAGCAGCATATAGTGTGGACGCGCCTTAAGTTGTTAAAATAGTTTGTATTTTCTACTAACAAGCCAAGGAAATCAAAATTTAAAATCGTTAATTTCCACGTTTCGCGAACATCAAACGCAACCATAATCCGCAATTACAACGTTATCATTTATTTCAACCTATTAAAATACTTATATAATTTAGCATACCTTCGTAGATTCACTCTCTGAACATTTTATTATCGAACTTTAACATCTCCACCAATGGAAGTGTAGAAAACATTAAGCAATAAAAATTTCTTTCCACATAGATCGTATCTCGAAAAGACAACAAGTCGAGTCTTTGGGCTTATCTTGCTATAGTACGGAAGCTGGATGTTGCAAAAAAACATTGTGAGTAGTTAATAAATTGGAAATTTGCAAATATCCGAAAGGCATAAATTTTCTTGGAACTAATGATGTTTAACGAACATTTTTTTGGTTGATTGCTTCTTCAATTTTTTGGTATGGCAGCATCTTGAACAGGGTCAAGGGAAATTAGGGAAAACATGACTAAGATTTGTCCAAGAAATATATTTCTAATTATCAGCCAATATTTAAGAAAAAACATGTTAAAATTCGTATACCGCACTACTATTATAGTCCACAAGTTAAAATATTTATCATCACGATTTCGAGACATCCTTTTCGACATCGAGCTCCAAGAGAAGGTTTACTGAACCGAAATATCTACGAGGCGTTCTGAAACTGTCAAGGTCGGTGATATAATTGACTATATATTTTTCTACCTTTAGAAAGAAGATTTTATAAAAGATCGAAACAAATAATGTTATAATTGACGAAATTTTTACAGTTGAAAGAAAAATAGAGGTACTAAAGATTTATCCGGAAGGAGAGAATGCAAAAACATTCCGTACAAAAAAATACAACAAAAAATGTAACTGTTTGAGAATAGACTCCCTGGTTGTCAGTGGAACCTGGAAGGGCTTTCAGAACAGCTGGTGCTAATCTCTGATAGAAGTTCCTGATTAAAAGCCAAAAATGTTGAAATGACAATTTGTCTTACCCATTAAGAATCAAATCATGCAGAATTAATCCTTACTATCGAAAACTATCGATAATAATCGATAGTCAGGAATGCCATCGCCAAAACTGAAGCCAACTTTTTGATTTTTGTTTAAAAAAAAAACAAATAAGCGATTTCGATTAAAAAACTTGTGGTTGTAAAAAATTTGAAAGCTGATTTATCATCAATTTAAAAGTTTTCTAGCCGTTGCGCTTCGAATAACTGTAGGTACGTCCAAGTCATCTCGAAACAATTTATTAAATAAATTTTGGCATAACGCCACCATTCACTTCTGTTTTCTGGAAATGGCGAAGAAAGGTGAAATATTTAATGATACTTTACTTTTAATGAGTGTTACTAATATTTATGATTTAATACCGAGTTTATAAAGCGAATCAGAATAAAGGTAAATTGGTTATAACATTACAAAAGTTTCCAATAAAAGTGGATTTATTACTTTTCGGTTCTCGCTCGTGAAGGATTGTTTTTGATAACAGTGGAGATTGGAAAGTTTAATTCGCCCAAGGACCCTTCAAACTTTTAGGAAAATACAGAAGTCAATTTGAAATTATCCTTTCCATTCCCACTTTTGAAAAATATGTATTCAAATGCTCGAGCTTAATTTTAATTTCCTTGAAGTCGTAATTTATGATTTGCAGATTAGAAAACTGGCAATTCATTATTTAAAAATAGAGACAATGATTTCATTTTATATAAAAAAATTGTCTTTTTATTTCAAGAACCTCGCCTACTTTACGAGTTAATAGTCATCTAAATGCCGATTTTGTTCATGTTTACCCGAGTTTTCTTATGAATTGTTCAAGTTTTTCTTTTTGGTGGAATGTTTTATAGATATTTGCAAAATACTTGAAATTATGTAAACAATGATGAATAAGGAACATTTCTGCAAAATATGTGGGAGGTAAAATATATACATACACACACTTGAAGGTCAGTCGCTCCTTGGATTTATTATGCTTAGATTTTTTTTCGAATGCAAATTGTAGCACTTTCCAAGTATATTAATGTATTATGAAGGCTTCTTATTAGGCCAGTGCGAATTCCTAGAGGTATTTATAAAAGTTATGTGTAGTACAATAAAAGCTGCACTGTCAGATATACATACAAGGACAAGTTAAAAATATTTACAATTCACAATAAGACAGCAGAAATGTATGCCACTCTAACCGCTTTATCCAGAGAATGGAATCAAATTAATCGATTGAGAATCGGTGGAAACAAAGCCAAAGACGAGGATTAAATTCTGGGAGCTCAGTATACTGTGAAAACGTGGTTCTAAAATACCTAGAATTCTCTGCTCTGAATTTATGATCAGGCCTATGAGGGGTTATGTAAAATTAACATTCCTTGAACACGTACCGTAATAAGTTTACACGATTACTAGGAATTTAAAGATACACCATTACATGAATTATGTGATATTCTATTTAATAAATCCCTATAATAATATTTTTTTAAATTTAGTTTCTATTAATTATATCTCGTATAGTATATTCTTTATTTTGTCCCTGTTTTTAATTTTCGAACACTCCTTTTCCTGTTCCTGTACTTTTATATTCTAAACTGGTCTGAATGATCGCAATTGAAGTAGGAATTATTATGCAGAGACGTACTTTTGTAGGGTTTACTTGAATTTTAAATTGACAATTTTTCAGTTTGCCAGTTCTACTCTGTTTGTGAACGAAGTGGGTTTTGAATGCTTTTCGTGTGTGTATCATCTTACGTCACATTTTATAGATTTTACCTGTACGATAACTTCTATTTGATTATGAAACCAACAACACCGGATAAAACTTCATTGAGATTCAATTCCGGTCCTTTATGAACCGTTGTGTTTACTTGTTGTTCTATTTTCTAGTGTGTGTTTCCATTGTTAATAATTTTATTGTCGAGAATCTACATTAAATTGAATAATTTCCAATAACTATTGATTGTCCTTCCCAGAAATACCTATGTACTAAAATATCATATATCTGTAGTTAATATGAGTGATGTTAAAATATTAGATTACCATTTGTCAAAAAATTGTGTACGAGTATCAAATTTTGATTAGCTCATTAAAAAATTATTAATTGGATGTGAAATTTGCCTATAAATATATACACTGATCTGTATATTTAATAAATAAACATGGAATAATTAAACCGCCAATTATTGTAATTACCTACGGCAAAATATGTTGGAATTTTCAAGTAATAGAATTAATTCATACTCCATGATATTTAAATTCGAATAAACTGACTATGCCCGCCATCTAGCGTTGTGTGGAAGAAGTAGACGTTCAGAGTTTTAATAATTTTACAGAAAACGACCGGAACAAAATCTTACTGTTTGATTCGATAATACAGAATACTTCTTGAAATATTCACGTAGGGGAGAGAAGGGCAACTTTTTAAATTCAGTATATTATGAAATTTCTTTTAGTTTTTTCGTTGAATAAACAATTTATATATGTAGATACACAAATATATGTACACATCTCATTTTCTCGTGGTCTTTAAAACTCACCTTTAATTTTACGGTTCCATCTGACTTTTCTATTCTTGACTTCATAAATGACTGGACTTTGGTCGACATTCTTACCTGAAACAAAAAAATTATTTGTTTTACTTTTCGAGCTCATTTTAATTAAAAATAAATACAACAATTTGTTTGAAGTACCAAAAAAATTAAGTACACTCTTGACACTTTTAATTTAAATTCGATGCAGGAGCTTAATTTAAATACGGATAACATTAACGGCGTATCTTCGATGGATTCCAATTATTTAAATAACAAGGAATTAAAATTAACATCTCAATCAAAAAAAATGTTTCATTTAAACGAGACGAAAGATATTTCATTGATAAGACACCGGTATTTTTGGTAGTACCTAGTAGTAATTTTTTTTTATATCTTGGAGATTGTAATTAAAAAAATAATTATCTTAATGTATCTTTAGCACGACGTAGGTATCTCGCTAACATTTTTGTTCCTAATACAGTTAGCAACACATTATTTTGACTTGTATGTTAATTATTGTAGAAAATCAAAATACAAATTTTTAAAGCCGGCTTATAGTTTTAGGATAATAAATATCTTATCTGTTGGAATGAAATTTAATCTTCTCAAATAGGTTTAAAAAGATATTAGGTGTGGTCTTTCCACCATAAACAAATTAATTAAAATCATTATATTTGATAAATTATACAGTTTTATTTTGACGTTATGTAATATAAATTTTTTTTATTCGTCTAGATAAAGTGTTTATAATTTTTCTATAATATTCGATTATTTAAAAGCAGAAAGAATATGAAAGGTTTGTACTTCCATAAAAATTCACTCGCACGTGATTAAATGCGTTGCGTGCTACTCTACTCTCTGGCTCAGTCGGAGGTGTTTTTTATTAGCCGAGCAACAAATTGTAAAGAAGGAAAGCGACGGGAATATGCAACAAAAAAATAATATTTATTAATCCATCACACGAAAGCGTGTGTTTGTTGACGTCATATATTTCCGATTAGGGCGCGAGTTATTATTATCCCTACATAGATAAGAAAAATTTAGGTCACAATAAAAACAGATAGATTGAAGGAACGTAGGTAGTTTTAGGGAAAGAAAAATTAAATAATTTGTTTGTGTGCTATCCTATTAAAATATTAATCGATTCTCGACGATTCTACTTCTGCTTCTCAAGAGCTTTGCGACTCTGAGACTCGGTTAAACTAGAACTACCATTTTCGATTCTAATCAGATGGCCGAAAGCCAATCATGGAGTTTTTATGTTCCCATCTACAACAGCTGAAATTAAATTAAATTGGTTCCGATTAGACTAGAAATGGAAGTGAAATTTGTTTTGAAATGTGAAGCGGCACGCTGAGCATTGCAGTCAGAAAAATTATGTAAATAAAATGTTTAATTTTGATAAATTGAGTAGAAATAAAAATGTCAAGTTTTTATAAAAGAAAAAGAAACCTCAAGAGTTGAATAAATATTTAATAAGCGTATTAAATTTTTTGCAAACACCCGCGACACTTGACAAACAAAATTTCAACGTTACAGAAGAAACAGAAGTTTAGGCTTTGAGCTAATTGCGTAAAATAAAAGGGTACTTGTCAGTCCTATAAAGCTAAAATAACGAGTCCCATTAAAGCGATTCTTTAATCCGATTTCCCACCGACATCCTCATCCGTGCCGTGCTATACTTTCTTCTTTCTTTCTTTGCTTTCAAACAAACCCACTGTTAATGTTCACCGGATAAAATTCTTACGATATATTTTTTTTGTGAAACTATAAGTATTTTATCATTATTTATTATTCAAGTCATTTCTCGAGCACTCCATTAAACGTCGGAAGTACCATCCTTAGTTTTCAAAAAAGTGTATCGAAAACTTTTCCAAAAAAGTGCATCGAAAACTTAAAATAAAAATACATCGCCTCGGTTTCCAAAAATTATTGCTCCACTCAAGTTGTCATTGATTTATATTTTACAGGTACAAGTTTCTTTGTTATGACAAGTGAAAATTAGTCTCCCATAGAGCTCGTTGTGGTTTTTTCGGTTTCCAATGAGCACTGTGGGGGTCGGAGAGTAAGGAGGGTTATACCGCACCTCGAAAAACATTCTACGATCGCCTCGTTTCAGTAATCTGAGATTGTTTTGTTTCCTGTTGCGCCGATGTTAGTTACTAAGCCAGTGTTGTAGAAACAACAAAATAATTACCTAATTTAAACAATTACGATAAAAAAGGAGTAGGTACCTACCAGAATTTAAATTTTGGTTATTTTCTGTCTAGTCTTTCAATGAAGTATGTTGAAAGATTTTTTTCTACATACCACTAGATGTTCAAAACAAAATTGCAGAACTAATCACAACATTTTTTAAACTCTGTGCTGGAAAGGGCCAAAACCATAAATTTTGGTAGTGTGTAAAGTACCTAAATAATTCATTTCTATCAAAATTCTGATCAAACTTACGGTAGTAAAAAAGAAGATTGTCTGTAATTCGTGTGTAAAATCCCATTCGTGAAAAAAGGGGTAACTTTTCACACTTGTATAAATAACTATTTTCTGGTGTCTCTACGCCTCTGGGGTAAAGTATAAATGAATAATTCATAGTACGCAATGTGGTTGAGGATTATCCAAAAATCTGACACTAACGGTAGATTAGAACAACAACCGGGTATCATTTTTAATGTAGATTTATTTTACATGATTCATAACACTTGTTAAGAATATAAATACCAAGGTAAACACAAATTACTAAGATTGATGTGGGTTATACATACCACAAGGGAATGGTTATAAAAAATCATTATAAAATGTAAGTAAGTATAGGTAATCAAATTTTCAACAACGCGGTCATAAATTTGAAATAGAAGAATCAACAACGAATTAAAAAAAGTTTGTTTGTATATTTTTGGAGAGTCATATTTGTACAGGATATGTACGGTACGGCCATTGATACAAGACAAACAGAAGATTGTTTGTTGAACACTTTTTTGAAACTAAAAACTATCCAAACAAAATTGACTGGATTTTTGTCGGTTAGGGTATTTCCACTTTACACTGGTAGCCTTTTTGGTTATAGTTTTGTTTTGATTTTTTTCCTAGTAGATTGGATTTTTAGCAGTAATCTGTGTTTTTTGAATATTTCATTATAGTTGTACAAGCTGCCTAACCGATTTTTCTTTCCAAAAATTCCCATTTCACCATTTTTTTAGTAAAAAATAAGCATTATTTAGAACATATTAGTCGGAATAGATCAAAGAAAAATGTATTAACAAGCAATTCAAGATGTTTATTCTGAGGTTATGAGCAAATTAATATTTTTGGTACAAACTACTTAACAAATTAACATAAATTTAAGTAACAATAATATTTGTATACACGAGTTCCCACTTTAATATGATTCAACTGTTTACTACATAATTAGAATATGTGTCACGAATTAATATAAAACATTTTAGGTCAAACAAAATACCCTGTGTGTATGTTCAAAATTTTTGAGTCTTTGTGATCTGTAAGATAATAACTGGTATTTTACCAGTTTTAATTTCCAATTTCATTTCCACTTTTCCTACAAATAAAATAACATCCTTACTTTGCAATGTCCCGCCTCTGGCAAAATACCAAACCAGCAAATAATTGAAGATAAACAACGAAACGCACCCTGGGACACACAAGCTGGCTCCTACGTGAAAATAGGCAACATCAGACACAAAAAAGACATTGTGTTATTGTCTCGTCGTTTCTAGCCGGAATACAAAAGGATAATCCCTATGAACAATAAAATTAACAAGATTGGTAACGTGAAGTGAGTGCGTAGAATAAAAGAAAATAAGTTTTTTGAGCCAAATATAAATGGCGCTAGAAATATATCATGTAGTTTCTTGGCGAAGAAGATCGGTGTGTCGAGTGAATCATTCGAAGTGAGTAAATACAAGGATTAAGGAAGATTTGACAAGATTTATATCGTTTATTGAATTTATTAAGAGAGTTTCGTGAATATCTATAGACCGTTCCAATTACAGTTTGAATGTCGTAACTCATTGCTGATTTCGTTATATTCTGGATTGCATTAAGAGGGGCCTCCTCACAGGTACACAAACCTCAAAACATAAACAAAACTGGTCACTTATCTAGTTATTTTTAAGTTCAAAATATTTACGATAGATGTCGCTACTAGTATTAAATCGGCTTTTATTTAATATGCATCTCTTGACGATTCAAACAAACGCCTCTCCGGGTCAGCTGTTTCAATGTTTTGGTTTCAAAGGTTTCAAACACAATTTCTGCCAGCAGTATAGTCTGGGGCCAGCTGGTATTTTTATTAATTTTCAATCTCAATAAGTAAATTATGATTTTATTTATTTACCAGCTAGTATGTTCATTTTACCTAGGTAGGTATTCTCTTTTCTTCTTTAATTGTTTCTGTACTTATAGGTTAATTTTGAAATTAAAATAGTACTTATATCAATCATTATCGTCGGTTCTCTATATTTTGAAGTTTTATACCTATCCGAGATTTATAATTGCCATTTATTGAGAAGTAATGATAAAATGCAAAGCAAACCAATCCGACAATCTAACATCTAACAAAATTCTATTGGGATTATCTGAATGCAAAAAGCTAATCTTGTCTAAACTATCAGGTGATATATATGTATTTTCTTCCGCGACTATATAATAATGCACAAATACTTATATTTTTACAAAATAACTTCTATTTAATACTCTTCCTAAGAATCTACTTTTACTGTGATATAATATATATAAAAATTGTAATTTTTGCTCAAGAGTGTCAATAGGTACCTACCTTTATTTTGGACAATTTCAAAAATTATTATAAAAAACAACCTATTTAGAATTAAAAAGAACATCCAAATATTCAATATTGTTTTACATCAAAAACTTTTCATTCTTTATTTTACAGAGAAAACATAATAAATGATAAGACAAGAAAACAATTGAAGGAGATATTTCAACTCTACCAAAGCGATTCTATCGAGAAGCGCTATTGTCATTTCTAGAGTAGGTAGACGAAATTAATTCTTTAGTCATCCTTTGGTTTACAATATTTTTTTAATATCAACAACTAATAACACTATTTACTAAGTGATCCTTTAATAATTATTTGATTGTTTTAAATGCTTATATAATCAATTAATTCGCAAGGTACCTAGGTAATTTCGATTATATATTGTAAACACAAAGTTACAAGACATTTGTGCTTCCAAAATTTTCAAAATGTAAATTTTATTCAACAATAAAATTATTCTAACCTATGGCAAGCTAAAAACTAGATAACCATCCTCATCTCTTTTTATCGTCATAATCAGAGGATTATATATAAATTATTAAAGAAATTGTAAGGATTTCTAGGGACAATTTTTACATTTGACATCGATGCTTTAGAATCCAATGAAATCTAGTGATAAACACATTACTGCATTTACAATCAATGTTGCCATGTTATACGAAAATCCTCAAACTGCACGGGGAAAAAACAAACAAAAAATTTTTTTAACAGGAAAACTGTAAAACTATGCACGTCATAGATTATTAGGTTTATTTAGGTACTTGCAATATCTATATACCTAGTGACCATTTTACTTGTATGTTAGGTATTTTATGTTTTCAAAATTCGATATTCCACTACGTAGGTATGGTGTATTTGTGTATTAGCCATAAGGCAAATTGTGATTAATTTTTGTGTTTATAAAATAGAAATATATCAGGTATGTATAATACGTGCTTATATTTTATTATTGTATGATTGCAGCAGATTGTAGGTTTTTCATGATTATTTTCTCGATATCTACAATAACTAGGTAAGTAAATTAAACATTCTTTTTCTAGTTGTGGCAACTATGTAAATTCTTAACATTTTCGTTTTTTGAGCGAAAAACGAACAAGGGTAGGGGTACTAGATAAGAACATTGGGGGCGGACTAGTTCAATTTATCATTTGCGATTGCTATTGTTTCAAGCTTTTTTCGCTATACCTAGTTTTCTATTGTCTATTTATATATTATTACTTTTATTTTATTGTGTTATCTTTATTGGTGATAAGGACACCCTCCCTTCAGTGAAAGAGACACTTTCTTTAATTTTTTTACACCCCCCCTTAGTGAAAGAGACTTTTTTTCAGTTTTTTTGACGATTTATTTGGTGAAAGAGACACCTTTTTTAGTTTTTTTTTGTATTATACTTAGGTATATTATTGTGCGAGAAAAGTGTAGGAACCATAAACGAAACAAGAAGGCAAAATCAAAGAAGAAGTAAGTAAAAAATCTTTTGCTTTACAGGTCCTTCAGATTTCGATAAAATTATTTGTGAACACATTTGGCTTTTTATATAGTTGTCCTTATCACAAATTCAATAGAATGCCATGGTATAATGTGAAATATAAATTGATTTCATTTTCAACAAAAAATAAGTTGATGCAATATTCTCAAGAAAATATTGCTAATATAAAAATAATCGTACAAACTAAATTTTTTGACACCCAGCCTGCAAAAAAGCTATAAATTTCCATGAGTGAAGTGCCCTTAGGGTGGGGGTAAATGTTTTTAAATATGTATGAGATGGAGGTTTCATTAGCTCTGAGTCTATTATCTAGTTGAAGTAGCGATGCAGCAATTAGTAAAAGAGATGTACCTAGGAGACTCTTTTATGACACAAAATTTTGATGTCTTGGAGGTCTTAGGCAAGCTGTTTATAATGAGAGAATAAAATAAATGTTTTTCATTATTTAGGCAAAGAGAAAAGACAAAACCACTAGATGAAGAATTTTTACAACAGGAGACGGAAGTAGAGGAATTTCAAGAGGAGGACATTGGACTACAGGATGTCACAGAAGAGGATGCTGTAGAAGAGGACTTTCCATCTAATTAAATAGAAGCCTGATGTAACTGCCTAGCCCACACAGATCCAAATAATAAGTAAAAAAACCTATTTACCAGAAACATCTAATTTTTTTATTCCACTTATAGTTCTGATTATGTAACTAAGACGAAACCTGATGTAACTGTAGGTATTTGAAATAAGAAATGTTTTTTTGTTCAGTATTACAACTATATCGATCAAGACTTCAATGTTGCTGGGTGTCAGCTCCCTTTGTGAGTATACAATATTAAAAAACGGATAGTTTATATTTTTTTCTGTCTGAGGATTAAGAAAATGGAAGATGCAGTTCAGTTGCCATGTATAAATAAAAACAAAGACAAAGTTATGTGCACCAAAAATGCAAGCTTTTGCATTTAATTCCAGGAAGCCGCCGCCCAATAGCAACCTCGATTAGAAGGTATAAATACCTCTAACTAGACGATAATAGACACTTCTGATTCAACTTCTGTTCTAAAGCTTTTAATTGTTAATTTATTATCTAATATTTATATTGTACTAAATATAATAAATTTTAAGTGTAAATTTAAATTGTTTTTAAAAAATAACTTTTCAATACGAAAGTTATATCTACAATTTATTCAGTACTTGTGTATTATCTTTGTAATATGGCTTCCAAGATAAAATGGATTATTCATATATTTTTTCTGAATTGGGTTAGAAAAATAATTTGTTAGTAAAAATATTAAGTATTTGAATAATATTTTTTCAGTCTTTATAACTACATGGCTCAAGACTTCAATGTGTCAATAGAGGTCACCACCCCTTTGTGAGTATAGAATTGTAAAAAATCGATATTTTTGTTAACTTTTTATTTTCTTTTTGTTCTGAGAAATGGAAGAGAAAAATAGAAGATGAACTTCAGTTGCCATGTATTTTAATAAATATGAAGACAAATACATTAAATTTGTAATAATAATTTGGTTTATATTTTTATAGAATATTTTTTATTTGTTTCTTTTCAATAAAAGCATGAACTTATTTTTGCTGTGAGTTTTTTTAATAATCAATAAGGGTCAATGAAAAAGCAGACATGTCTGTTTATTGCTATAATACACATTTTTATAGTTTACCCAATTAGCATTTCTTTGCTATAATTCATTTGAATGATGATTGAGAGGGGTCAGTGGAAAATCAGACATACTGTATTATAATAAATATAAAAAGTACCTACTTACTTTGTACTTCAAATTTGTAATAGTACAAGTAGATTGCCTAAATGATTTGTTTTCGTATTCAACAAAATGAAACATTTTTGCTATAAGTAATTTCGTATAATGCCTATAATTTACTTGAATAATTAAGAAGAGTCAATGGAAAAACAGGCATATCCGTTCTAACAAACTGGAGGAAAACTGCAAAAAGTATTTTATAATAACATTTGGATCCATAACCTGGAAAAATTGAAGATCAAACATAATATAACATTTTTATTCCTGTGTTTCGAAAATAATGGATTACAATAGAATACGAAATGTCTATTTTGGTCAATTAGTAGAATGCAATTGTTTTTATTACTATTATCAATGTAGTTTCCCTCAATAACTCAGGATGCTGATGTATATAACTACGTTTATGCTGATGCAATCTACAAGGGTACAGGACCCGGAGGAACCAAAAGACCCCGATATGAGGATCAATAAATATCAGGCACTTCGTGGAATCACTAGCAATAACTAAAAACATTTGTGGTTTATTTCACACCTAGTCCCCTGCACTAAACACTATAGGTACTTGTGGTGAAGCACATGCGAAATGAAAATAAACAGCATTTACGGGGCACAAATTTAATTTTCCAGCATGAAAATTATTTTATTATAACCGCCTACAAATACTAACAAACTATAAACAATAAATAATTTGAAGTATTTTTATTTACACAAAACACATGACAAGACAACGACATTTGAGGAGCGTCTGAATGTAGCTCTGCACCAACGTTGCCAAGTGTAGTCCTAAACTGAAAGGGCGCCATCGAGTATCTCCGGTGGCGCTCGGCTTTCATGCGACGGTTCTAAAGCTTTTAACCTTCTATACGATATCATTAATGTGTGCAGAGATTAGCCCAGCGTAAGTGTGCTGGACTCCTAACACAGAGGTACCAGGTTCGAGCCGTGTCCGAGTCAAGATATTTTTATTTTTATTTTTATTTTCTTATTGTTTTTTTCAAAAATTGACTAAAAATACGAAGAATTTTTCGATTCGGATTAGGGTAGGGGGTAAGGTAGGGTGGTTTTGGTTAGGTTATTATTGAAAATTATTATAATAATCTGTCAATTACACAATTCAATTTTTCGATTCGGATTAGGGTAGGGGGTAAGGTAGGGTGGTTTTGGTTAGGTTATTATTGAAAATTATTATAATAATCTGTCAATTACACAATTCAATTTTTCGATTAGGGAAAATGTATCTATGCATTCGTGAGTTTTCCTTTTTGTATGATAATTCTGTATTGTAAACTCGAACAATTTTCAGTACGTTTTGCTAAACATAATTTTAAAAATGACAAATATTGATTTCTTAACACATTGCTTTTTAATCAACTGTGATAAATATCATTATTAAAATATTTTTACTTTCCAAAACACAAACGTTTTAGTTTAGGACTACACTTGGCAACGTTGGTGCAGAGCTACATTTAGACGATCCTGACATTTGACCTTATCTGTTATTTGACCTTCGTCATCTGTCATTGAAGTTCCATCCATATCCATCAAGACGGTGGAACAGCTGAGCTAATACTAATGTACTTGCAGAATCTTCCGTGCAACAAATCTCAAAAAATACAATGAATTGAGATTTCATAATTTCAGAATCGAATTCTCTAGGCAATCTTTTCGGGATAAGGTATTGGCGTTCAAATTAGTGACCACAAATTGTCAAAATCACACCATCACTTGATGGCTTATATCTTTTTTATAACAATCTAAAACTTGACCAAAATACCTCATCCCCAAGACAAAGGTCCAAGTAATATTATGTTCAAGTTTCAACTCTTAATTTTACTGCATTCTTTAGATTTGTTGCATACAAAATGACCAAAATTTTGCTGCAAGTCAGGAGTGCCAACTGTTTTTGAGATGTCTAAATCACAACACATTATAACAATCTAAAACTTGACCAAAATACCTCATCCCCAAGACAAAGGTCCAAGTAATATTATGTTCAAGTTTCAACTCTTAATTTTACTGCATTCTTTAGATTTGTTGCATACAAAATGACCAAAATTTTGCTGCAAGTCAGGAGTGCCAACTGTTTTTGAGATGTCTAAATCACAACACATTATAACAATCTAAAACTTGACCAAAATACCTCATCCCCAAGACAAAGGTCCAAGTAATATTATGTTCAAGTTTCAACTCTTAATTTTACTGCATTCTTTAGATTTGTTGCATACAAAATGACCAAAATTTTGCTGCAAGTCAGGAGTGCCAACTGTTTTGAGCTATCTAAATCACAACACATTATAACAATCTAAAACTTGACCAAAATACCTCATCCCCAAGACAAAGGTCCAAGTAATATTATGTTCAAGTTTCAACTCTTAATTTTACTGCATTCTTTAGATTTGTTGCATACAAATTGACCAAAATTTTGCTGCAAGTCAGGAGTGCCAACTGTTTTGAGCTGTCTAAATCACAACACATTATAACAATCTAAAACTTGACCAAAATACCTCATCCCCAAGACAAAGGTCCAAGTAATATTATGTCCAAGTTTCAACTTTTTATTTTACTGCATTCTTTAGATTTGTTGCATACAAATTGACCAAAATTTTGCTGCAAGTCAAGAGTGCCAACTGTTTTGAGCTGTCTAAATCACAACACATTATAACAATCTAAAACTTGACCAAAATACCTCATCCCCAAGACAAAGGTCCAAGTAATATTATGTTCAAGTTTCAACTCTTAATTTTACTGCATTCTTTAGATTTGTTGCATACAAATTGACCAAAATTTTGCTGCAAGTCAGGAGTGCCAACTGTTTTGAGCTGTCTAAATCACAACACATTATAACAATCTAAAACTTGACCAAAATACCTCATCCCCAAGACAAAGGTCCAAGTAATATTATGTTCAAGTTTCAACTCTTAATTTTACTGCATTCTTTAGATTTGTTGCATACAAAATGACCAAAATTTTGCTGCAAGTCAGGAGTGCCAACTGTTTTTGAGATGTCTAAATCACAACACATTATAACAATCTAAAACTTGACCAAAATACCTCATCCCCAAGACAAAGGTCCAAGTAATATTATGTTCAAGTTTCAACTCTTAATTTTACTGCATTCTTTAGATTTGTTGCATACAAAATGACCAAAATTTTGCTGCAAGTCAAAAGTGCCAACTGTTTTGAGCTATCTAAATCACAACACATTATAACAATCTAAAACTTGACCAAAATACCTCATCCCCAAGACAAAGGTCCAAGTAATATTATGTTCAAGTTTCAACTCTTAATTTTACTGCATTCTTTAGATTTGTTGCATACAAATTGACCAAAATTTTGCTGCAAGTCAGGAGTGCCAACTGTTTTGAGCTGTCTAAATCACAACACATTATAACAATCTAAAACTTGACCAAAATACCTCATCCCCAAGACAAAGGTCCAAGTAATATTATGTCCAAGTTTCAACTCTTTATTTTACTGCATTCTTTAGATTTGTTGCATACAAAATGACCTAAATTTTTCTGCAAGTCAGGGGTGCCAACTGTTTTGAACTGTGTTGTGGACTAAATATTGCTGATACATTATAAATAATCCCACAAACAATTTTTTGACTTTGACCCTCAGTGTGCAAAAAAAAACTGAATTTCCATAAGTAAAGTGCCCTTAGGGCGGAAGTAGATATTTTTAAATATGTATGAGATGGAGGGCACAGATGGAGGGTTCACGTGCTCTGAGTTTATTATCTAAGAGTTGAAGTAGTGATGCAGCAATTGGTAAAACGATATAGTTATACCTAATAAGAGGTCTCTTTGATGGTACAAAATTTTGATTTCTTGGGTTTCAGGTGCTGAAGAAAATGAAATACATTTTTTTCATTATCTAACACCTATTTAAAAGAAACATCTAATTCTTTTATTCCATTTACAGTTCTAATTACAAAACTAAAATGAAGTCTGATGTAACTGCCCACACAGATCCAAATTATTTCCATATAGAAGGGTTCGCTAAAACTATTCAGTAAGTAGAAAAATTACAACACCTACCTAGAAGAAACATCTAATTGTTTTATTCCATTTACAGTTCGGATTATGTATCTAAAATGAAGTCTAATGTAACTGCCCACACAGATCCAAATAATTTTCATATAGAAGTGTTCGCTCAAACTGATCAGTAAGTAGAAAAATGACATATTTAGAATTGTGAAAAATTGATATTTTTGTAAACTTTTTCTTTTCTTTTTGTTCTCAGGAGAAATTTAAGAGAAAAATGGAAGATGAACTTCAGTTACCATGTAATCATAAATATGAAGACAATTATATTAAATTTGTAATAATAATAATTTCATTTATATTTTTATAGAATATTTTTGATTTGTTTCTTTTCAATAAAAACATAAACCCACTTTTGCTGTGGTTTTTTCTAATAATTAATAAGGGTCAATGAAAAAGCAGACATGTCTGTTTATTGCTATAATAAAATTTTTTATAGTTTACCTAATTAGCATTTCTTTGCTATAATTCATTTGAATTATTGAGAGGGGTCAGTGGAAAATCAGACAATCTGTTTTATAATAAATATAAAAACTACCTACTCACTTAGTACTTCAAATTTGTAATACTACTAGCAGATTGCCTAAATGATTTGTTTCCGTATTCAATAAAATGAAACATTTTTGCTATAATTTACTTGAATAATTAAGAAGAGCCAATGGAAAAACAGGCATGTCCGATTATTACAAACTGGAGGAAAACTGCAAAACATATTTTATAATAACATTTGGATACCTACATAACCTGGAAAAATTAAAGATCAAACATATATATATATATAACATTTATATTCCTGTGTTTCGAAAATAATAGTGTACAATAGAATAAGAAATGTCTATTTTGGTCAATTAGTAGAATGCAATCATTTTTATTACTATTACCAATGTAGTTTCACTCAATAACTCAGGAGGCTGATGTATATAACTATGTTTATGCTGATGCAATCTATGGCTACGTACAGGTCCCCGGAGGAACCAAATTTACTTTTCTAGCATGAAAATTATTTTATTATAACCGCCTACAAATACTAACAAGCTATAAACAGTAAATAAATATTTTTATTTTTATGTATACAATACAAAACACATGATATGACAACGACATTTTTCCGTCGTCATCTGTCATTGAAGTTCCTTACAGCGCCATCCATCAAAACGGTGGAACAGCTGAACTAATGTACAGAAGCGTTCGTTTACAGAAACTTCCGTGCAACAAATCTCAAAAAATACAATGATTTTAGATTTCATATTTCCAGAATCGAATTCTCTAGGCTTTCTTTTGGGGATAAGGTCTTGGCGTTCAAATTGGTGACCACAAATTGTCAAAACTGTCAAAATCACACCATCACTTAATGGCTTATATCTTTTTTATAACAATCCTAAACTTGACCAAAATACCTTATCCCCAAGACAAAGGTCCAAGTTATATTATGTTTGAATCTCAACTCTTAATTTTACTGCATTCTTTAGATTTGTTGCATACAAAATGACCTAAATTTTTCTGCAAGTCAGGGATGCCAACTGTTTTGAGCTGTCTAAATTGTGAGGCCCCTCTTAAGATCTCTAATATTAAAGAAGAGAGAAGCGGATCTTATTGGAATTTCGTTTCTTTGAACTGCAAATGAGATGGCGTTAAAACAAGCGTTTTGTATTTTATTTTCGTAACAAGTTGTTTTCGTCCATTTGGTAGGTATATACATAAATAAACAGAATAATACAAAATGAAAATTAGACAATGGCTATATAAACATGTAACGAAGAGGATGGGAATAAATTATGCACGTCGTTTCAGAGGCGGCACAAACTTTCGTTATTAAGAAAAAAATATTCTGTGTTTGTAAACACCGAGTTAAACACGCTTTATACACTTTATTTCAATTACGGATAGAGAAAAAAAAATTCGTTATTAAGAACAATCTTGATTGTACCTCAAAATAAACTATTTACAAACGTGTAATTACAGCCGTTAAAATTTGCATATAATCTTTTCATATTAATTACTTGGTGCGGAACTAACTTGTACACATATTAAAATGGCGAGAGAGTGTTCATTCCACATCCGATAATAATTATTATTATTACGCGCAAGGATTATAAATTTTATGTTTAATTTTAGATAATGTTTGGTTTACTTTTAAACGTAGGTTACTACATTATAGTCGGTAATTTAATTACACATATTTACTTAATGGCTATTAGAATATTGCACCTTATTTAATTAAACAAAAGGACCATTGAATAAGGCAGTTGTTTTATATACTTGATGATGGACAAACCTATCTATCAATTTGAGGGTATTATGCCGTAAATATATATTGAAAACTTGTATAAGCTAAATATTCTGAAAATTGAAAAATCGAAACAGGGGATGTCCACAGAGTCGAAATATGCATCTTTCAAACAGTTTTTTAGAAGAATTTCGTTCAAGTATAGGTAATATGAATAATAATAATAGAGAATGTAGGTAGGTACCTTCCAGCAAATTTGAAATTTCATGAAATTATAACAATCAGAATTTAAAAATTACCAGTAATAACAATAGCCGATATGAAAGGTTATTAGGCTTGCAGAAGGTTAAATGTCAGTATACGATTATTTCATAAACACAATCGATCGAGGAAGATTTATCAGTTGCAGAATGATTTATAGTCTGGTAGTAACCGATACTCAGAGAATTATATATACAAGTCCGTATTATTGTTACAAATCAATGATTTATTGATTGAAATACGCTGCATGTGGTGACTATGAAGTAGTGTCTACTTCAAGCCATGCTTTATAGGCAGAGTTGGGATCGTTACCATAAAAAAGTAACGCGATACTTTTGATGTGTGGCTAACGTTGAACAGTGGAGCTGCTTTTCGACCAGACCAGTGACAAAATCAAACAACCCTATGCTTATTAATTTGCTTTGCTCACAATGAAAATTTACATCGTATAACAAAAGGGTGTACAATAAATTTAATAGTTTCTGAGTAGTGCTAGTGCTCCATAGTTACACAGGCGTATTACATTTTGAAACAAATTTAAACGATGGTTACAAAGCGATTTGTATAAATTACAGAACTTTTATGACTCATAGTTAGTCGGAAGCTTTTAACGTTGAAATTCTTTCTATACTTAATAAAAATATTTCAGACTTAAAAGCAAGATTACCAACTGTTAATCAATTCCACCAAATTAAAAAAAAAAACAACAACAACAACTGTCAAATGAACAATAAATATGGAATTAAGCAAATATTTTATTGAACACACACCCGATGCCCCATGGGAATAGCACCTAACTGCATTGGTGGAATTAGATGGTTCAAATAAATCACGGTTTTAGATTGAAGCTGCTCATTAGAAAGTAAAAAATGCAAGAAGTATTGATGATAGGTGTTAAGCTGGCCACCCATGGCGATAGTAGGTATCTCCTATCGAAAAACGCTTTAGTCCCCAGTATATCATAACCAAAAGCAATTTGTTAAGTATGAGGTTCAAGTAAAAATTAATGACCGCGATGCGCGGTCAATATAACGAACTTTATGTAGGCGTTACTTTGGTTTACGATGTCTTTTGAATGTTGTGATTACCGACAACGATAAATATCATAAATTTTTGAAAGATGTACGTACAAAGTTGTGTGCTGGTCCAAATCAGCGGTGGCTCGTTATGTAGTTTGATAAATGAGAATTTGAAAGAAAAAAAAATGAATAACAAAAGAAAGATTAATGGAGAATGAATTTGTTGGAGAAAACTACGGGTATTGCATAGTTTTTTGGAAAGTGGACCGTTCAATAAATAAAATAAGTTTATAATTTTTTTATTATCTTCATTCAATTTAGTTTCTTAAATGATTGTCGTCGTGATCGAAATCTCCTTTTATTTGTAATATCTAGTTTATGTTATCCGTACTTGTATTCGGTGCCAACTTCTTAATGCTCGTTATGCCAACCACAGAAAATGATTAACAGTGTCCTTTATGTGCGGCAAAACACAACACATGTATAGAATGTTAATTGATGACCAAAAAGAAAAATGAGGTTTTACAGTGAAAAACTTGCGCAATACCTTGATGTCAGCATACCATTCTCAGTGGGTGTTTTCAAATATTTATGTATAAATGCAGATCCGTATTCAAATGAAATATTAAAGGCATAAACCATTATCGATTCACTTTGGTTATTAGAAATTTAACCGTTTTATCGCGAAAGTAAATTTTGATGCTTTAGATACATACTAATAACAAGCAGTCTAATAGTCTATGTTAAACCTTGTTTTTCATTTGCTTTTAATAGGAAACAGGGTCGATTATTTTGAGAGAGGAAAGGACAAAGGATTGTAAACAGTGACAAAGGACGGATTATGTTAATGAAATGACTAGAAGCCAACAATGAGGGTTATGTCGCTGTAAAAGTTTTTAGCTATAAGGATAATTTTACTGTCATCACTTTTGGTGATATTTTACTACATACATTATTCAAAAGGTTAAAAGTGTACATATATTTGCATTTATCGATAAAAATTAAATACGGATCTGTAAAAATTTAGTAGTGGTTTGCATTACACTGATTTTATAATGCGATACGAGTTTAAAGACCTTAGAATTCTTCACAAGACAAAATCTTTTTTCAATGACTCAGGTGTGATAACATCAATACAGTTAGGTAATTTTATTTAGCTTTTTACTACTTTTCTACGAAGCTCCGGGAAATAAAATAGAACAGTCTTAAAACTAATTCCAAGCATTGTTAACAGCTTCACACGTCTTTAAAAGTTTCAGACATTCTGGATTAACTTCATTTATATATTCAAATTTCTGGTACATTTCGAGACGGTAACAAAAATATTGAGTTAATCTCTATCAAAAATATCGTATGTAATATGGGCAAAAATGTTTTTTGGACTATGTTGGCTTTGCCTCGCCCGGCAATCTCCGCATCGCATCGTCCGAAAAACTTCAAAACATAATATACTATTTTTATTCACTTCACTTTATTTTTGAGATCTCAATTTGCTATTCCTTTTATATATAATATAAAAAAACTAACCTTTTTTCCATTTCCATTTCCTTTTCCATTCTATGACGGTCCAAAAAGCGACCAAGTAATTTTTTACAAAGTCCATTATCGTCCCTATGCTAATACTCAGTAGCAAATTTAAAGTGAAACAAATTTTATTTCATCCAATTTTCTCGAATAGAGGGTGGAGTTTTTTTTTAGATCTAATAGCGGGAATATTAAAATAAAAAAAAATTTAATGTTTAATTCATTATTTCAATTAATGTACCAGCTTGTTTCTTGATATTTTTATGTAATTAGAAACTCTAAATCGCCCTGTAAACATACCGCGGAAAGAGTTAATAACTATAGTGCGCTTATCTATGAGGCGATTCTTGTTATAAATTTCTGGATAATTTCTTAAAAAAAAAAAAATTTAATGCGCCTAGGTTGACTGAACTGCTTCTGCAGATTATGAAATTGCGTTTTAAGAATTCCATATTCCCACTTACTTTCTCAAGCTTACGTTCTTTATAATTTATGTGGTTTTCGTTATACAAGTTGATTTTCTTTTTACGTAATTTGGTTTATATCAAGCACTTGGCATATATTTAACGTAAAAAGGACTCAAATAATAAGGAAAATATCCATTCAATACGAAAAGTTTTTATAGTTTATGTGAAATATGAAAGCAAAACGAAAGATTTTAAGTTGAATTTATTGATAAGATAGTTATGGAATTAGAATTTTAAAATATTTTGCTGTTTAAAGTCTAGTCACGTATTATAAATTGAAATTCACATAAGTAGTATGAATAAGTAAGTTAGAAAAGTTACTGTGAATAAGGGTGTTGCAAAAAGCGATAAAATCCAACATTTTTTTGAGTTTTACAATAATTTTAATGAAAAATTGAAATTTGATTATCATAAATCCAGTAAAATCATGTAATTTTATAAAATTTCCGTTAATTTAGAAACCATATCGGTTTAAATGATCGATTTTCGTCAGATTTATATTCCAGATAGAAACACACTATCAGTTTAACTGATGTGTCTAGAAACAGTTGATAGTGGTTAATAACGACAAAACAGGCGAACAAAATAACAAAATCTAATCACATTTGAGGCGTTATCGATTGTATATTAAAGAGCTTTCATGACAATTTGTGATTCGATCCATTACGTGGAAATGGACGAAGCGATTGGGTCCTAATAGGTCTTTTGAGGACAAAAAAGATACCCAAGATAGGAGAATTTCCATAAATAGATTTTAACAAGTTTTTATAATATACCCTTCAGAAAAACTGAAATATAAGCAGATTTATATGGCTTAATTCGGTTGATACTTTAGATAACAAATCGAACGAAGGCCATTTATACCCGATCGATTTCTTTTTAAGATTGATGTTGCGGATATATTTATGTGGGCAGGTTGCCTCGCCATTTTCGTAAAAAAAAAAATAAGAAGCATCTTAAAATCACCAAGTAGTTTTATTGAAAATATTATCATTAAAAAAATAAAAATACATGACTAATCGAAACATAATGTCTGATATTCAAGCAGCCATTAAAGCACTGAGGTCCTGTCCAAAATGGTGTGGGAATGTTTAGGCCGAGGGCGATTTGTAGATACTGTTTCCCAAATCTACACGTGAGATTATTTTGGGAAATTAAATACAATCTTTTTTATATTCTTTAATTTAATGTATCGGTAGCGTAAGTGTGATTTGACAGTGAGCCACGATACTATCTGCGTAACTAGTTTGTCGTTTGGTTTCAACACCCATGACACACAGAAAGGTGTCAGCACAAAAGTGCCATACAACACAGTGTTACACAGGACTATTGGGACTATCTCCATGGTTTATCGATGTTTGGGTTTGCGCTGCCCTATTCAACCGAAAGTCCAGAAATCTAACCACAAACGAATATTTATTATCTCATATACATATAGATACAACTAGACAATGTACGTGCAAGGGTTATACCTATGTATTTATGATTTATTAACGCCTTGGATATTTTCCAGAAAATTTAGGAAGCGCTAAAAGAAAACTGAGGGTATATAAACCGTTATTTAAAATTATTGCAAAACTTTTCGAAAACCTTTTATTAAATGGGAACGGTTGATGAATAGTGTATGTAAGCCAGGGTAGAAGGAAGAGAATGTTTCTGATCGGTGTAAGGGGGGTCAATTTGAAAACGAACGGCATTTTAAACTAATGACATTATCAAAAAATTGTCTCCAATTTACGAAAGTAAATAAATTGTTTGAACATATTTTTTGTTGAGGTGGAATGTTATCGACCAACATACTCTTCCAAAGAAAACGACCTTGAGGTTTTCACTTCTGATCATCAGGTTAACTTTTTATTTCATCTCTTAGACGTAAACCCGTCTTGGACGAGATAGAAGAAAAAAAGCCAACAAAAATGAAGCATCTATTAGAATGTAATTTACTTTAAATGTGTTTAATGATCGAAGATTAATAGTTGTACGTAGTTGTTGTCAGTGTACGGCTCCTAGTTTTCTTAATGCTTTTTTGAAGCAGACGTAGTGGGAATTGAATGTTTCTTTTGTTTAAAATCAAAAAGATTTTTCTATCTACCCCTCCCTTCTTTTATCATACTGCTCGTTTTTGGTGGTAATTTTGTTAATTTTTTTTTCCTTTTTAGTAAATTGGTTTTTATTTCACAAGACAATATAATTAATGGAAAAAAATTGTATTTAAATACTTTTGTTATGCAACAAATTTCAATCACTCACATTATGTTAAATAATTTTTTATAGTAGAATTTAAATTCAATATCGGTCCACGTTTACGTCTCAAATATTCCACCAAAAACATTTCCGACTACCAATATTTATACGACCGAGCGAAATAAAAGAAAAACGCTTTTAGATATAAGAAAATTGCTCTTGATATTATAAGATCGAACATTTATGCAATAGTGTAAACTGTAGACCACGTACTTAAAGTCGTATTTTTGCATCTTAAAGCCCTTTTTATAAATGTTTTACGTTTAATATTTTCTGTTTGATCGTAACACTAAACATTTCCAAGAAATTGAACACATACATCTCCAGACCACCCATAAAACTAGAGCAGTAGCGGTTTAATACTAGAGGGTTGTGGAATAAATATATTTATATTGTATAGATGGATATTTTTCTTCAAGCACCAACTTTGTTTTGAATGCTATTGTTTATTCATCCCATAATTTTTCTCTGAATTCTCTTAGTAGACGGTATTTCTCTCCTTCTTTGTGTGCTATTTGTGACTCTCTCCTTCCATAGTACCGTAGATTATATCTTTCCTCTTGCAGATGTTGCTTTTAGAAGTCTTTTGTAGCTCCGCTGATGTATGGAGAGAAATACGCCGGTTATATTTGAAACATTCGATTTTCCCATATATTTTTCTACATATTTTTCTTAGTAACGCATTTGTATACAATTTCTCGACTAGTGAATGCTATTTTATTACAGATCTCTAAATATGTTTGCTAGGACATTTGAAAAATATTCGTAAATTTTGAATTAAATATATTTCAATTCAAGATGAATAAAAGTGATTAATAATTTTTTGTTGCTTCTGTTTCAAGTACCTCTATATATCTGTCCTGTACATTTTATCTACTTTATCCCTATCATAAACTCAATTACAGAAATAAGTTTATTTGAATGCAGATTTATACAGTAACCTCAGTTTTAACGGCTTTCTGATTACACCAAGTGCTGACTACTTCAAATTAATGCAAATTTCTCCATGTGTGGTCTCTCTTTCTCTGACTAAGTTGAAAACTATTTGAAATAGTCATAAAATTGTTTAGCGGACGTCGAGGTATTTATTTATGAATATTGAAATCCGATTACGATATTATATACTTAGAGATTCTTTTGTAACAACAATTTTCAATTAATCAAGTGAAGACGATTTTTTTTTATTAATAAAATTAAATTTCTTCGGAATCTCGTGCGAAATTTACCGAAACTTGTATTATCTGTTCTCAATTAAATATCAATTTTGTTATTAAATTATAATAGAGCACGACCGCACTCTTGCATAACAATTATTACATCTTTAATTTTAAGAAAAGCCCAGAGTAATCAATGCCAAGTGAAAGTTGGTCAATTTTATAGAAACATAATATTTATCTTTCAACATATTTATCTGCATTTTGAACTATTCCATGTCTAATAAATGCAAATTTTAGAACACCATAATAGAGAGAATTAAAATTTTTAAACAAAAAATAAAAAGCTGATGGAAACTTGATATGGTTTTATTCAATTTTGTATGACATTTTTTGAAATTTAGTTGGAATGAAAAGATAAAAATAATGTCGTTCGTTTCAACAACCAATCAAATATTTAGACTTTAATATGCTTAATAAACGTCGAGAAGATACAATTAATTACATCTTGGAATTTAATTTTGAAGACAAATTATTTCTAAGAAACTATAAGCAATAATACGAGGGGTGTTTGAATATTTTTTTGATAAGCTTTGCAAACCAAAATTAAATAACTTATAATACAATTTATTTACTTTGACTCTCGTATTTCTTGGAAAATATGCGTAATATCAAAATAATTTTCTCGTGTGTGTGTGTGTCTCCATTCCGAAATAAACATAGGAAATTATTTTTATTTTGTGTATAGGTGGTCTGAGAAGTTACAGATGTTCGTGATTCCTTTGAACCACTTTTTTTTTCTTTGAATTGTATCCAAATGCCTGGGCATAATATAGTTACAATTAATTTGATCTCATCTTTTTTGAGGTAGACTGACTTATCAGAGGCGTACGGCAGTTAAACTAGTTAAAATATACATTGACTGACAATTTTTACGTATTTTTCAAATAACGAACAATTTTTAACATCTCCCGTAACAAAAAAATTTAAAACAAATCATAAATAAATTAACAAAATGATTCCAAAGGCAAATTAATGGTGCTTCTTTATGAGATGGGATGATTAATGATCTTCTTGTAGACCTGATTTCTCATTTCTTCCTACCAAGTCATCTGTCTCTCTTAATTCAAAATGTTTTATTGAAAAATTAAAAAAATTACAATAGTTTCCATTCGTCGACCTTTAAATATATTTCACGAGGTATTTACTGGTAAAATTTTGTACAGCTATAAAACATTTAAGTATATGACTGAATTATTCGAGATTTTTTCACACTCGCATTTGCATCTGCAGGTCGTAAAGTACCTACTAGTAAGGGACGAATACCTATATTTGCCCGTGATGGAAAATAAAAGAATAAATAGGCAGGTGTTGGGAGTAAAAGTTGACGAGACGTGTATGCTACAATTTCATTAATTACATTTCATTATCATAAAAAAAATGGAGCATTGAATAATACAATCATCTTTTTCTTCAACACCTGTCGTCAGAAACAAAGCAAACCAATACAGAAAGTTTCTTTAAAAAAATAATGTTCAATTTAGTAAGGCTATGGTCCGAAATTAACTAAAAAGTAGTGGTTGCTGAAAATCTGGTTAGTTTTGGTTTCCTGAAATCTGGTTAACGAACTGTCAAACTCATAACCAGCATTTTTAGGAGTTCGGTTACAACACTGGTTTCGACTCTCATCTATCATGGATTCGACCATCGAAAACAAAAACAAAACTGAGATAAAAGTTTTTTTTTTCGTTCTGCAAAAAACAAAATCAGGTGTCGTTTAGTGAACATATTTTTCGTTTCGTACTTTTATCGGTTTTATGTCCCGAATATAACAATATTTTCCAGTTTCACTTTGTCAACCGAAGCGGTTAACCGTGATTACGGTTAGTTACTTTTGGACCATAGTCTAAATGTATCAAGAAAAAAAGCAAAATTTAGGCCTGAAATTGCTTATAAAACGAAGCATGTGGATTCACCTATTAGAACCTGCCTTTATCATGTGGTTTGACCCAGTTATACGGTTAGATTCACCTGAAATCTTGCTAATAATTTTGTAATTAGCATTCCGTGACGATCGCTTCGATATTCTATATACGTAATTCCGATAATACGCTACCAAACAGTGAACTAGTTATATTTAGGATTAAACATAAGCTCTACGTATAGTGGATGTAAACTTTGGGGAGTTTCAATGTGAAATGAATAAAGGAAATTAACTGAACGTATTAAATTTTGGAAATATTCATTAATATGATTTAAATTTACCCTGCTTTTTAATAAAATTTAGTTTGTCAACATATTTTCTATTCCATATATTAAACTGTTCTGAAAATACAGTTTCATTTAAACTTTTACTTTTAAAAGGAAACTCTTACTTTAAAAATTTGCGTCTTCAATATAATCCCTTAGCCATATTTCTATTAAGACAATACAGAGTGTGTCGCGTTCAATTATAATACTGTCCTGAATGTGGCAATTCCGGTTATGCCGGAAGTAGACGTCAACTCTGTTATTTTAAATAGAACCTAATATTTTTAATTTTAATTTCGAATTCTACATGAAGTTTTAAACAAAATCAACTCAATTTAATAACAATTTTATTACACATTTGGTCAACAAAAACTTTCAAAATCAACACAAATTATTACAGTCCACAACCATTCACAAACACTCGGCAAGCCAGAAAATATTATTACATATTTAATACGCCAAGTGGATGAAATCCTTATTTTTGTTTTTCTTGTCGAGATTGAGATAATTTGGTTGTTTTGATTTAAATCACGTTTGTAATTGGAATGACATTTGGGTAATAGGAAAAAAATGTAAGTAATATAGTTAAGTACGCTTCATAATTATTAATTACAAGATTTTTTCCAAAAATGCAGAACAAAATAACAAAAAAAGATAGTAGAAGAAAATAAATTTACTTAAACTTTAAATTCTTACTTGAATTTAAAAAAATTAAAGTAAAATTAACTAAAAGTTAGGTTAGAAATAAATCAATAATTTGTTACGACGCCTCTGCTTTAATTTAGGAAATTGATACCAACATAATACTACGTAGTTCAGATTAGCGTATCTCCCATTGACAGACCAACTGACATGATACATCTTTTTGATATCACTAATGGACCGAAAAGGCGTTTATTGTTCTGTACGGAATGTCGTTCTGGACAAAACAAACATCTTGTATACAAGGAGAAGGCTAATTCAAAAAATTGCTCTTTTTTCATAATTTAACAATCAATATCCAATTTCACAAATTTAATACATTGTAGATCAACTGATTATTTTTTTTTGCAAATATTTGTTTACACATCTTATTTAAGATGTAAACTGATCCTGTTTCAACGAGGGCACTTCGAAAATTACCCCTTTTTTCTCTCGAATACAAAGTCCTTAGAAGCGAGTGAGTCGACAATGAAAAGAATGAAACTTCTTTAAAAGGATTTCAACAATGAAATGCGTAACAGTAGGACGAGTTACTTACATTAGAAATATTATTTTCAAACATTGCATGATTTAAATTTAGGGGGTTTAGTTTCGTTTTTCTTAAACATTTTAACAGTTTTTTGGTTGTATATCGATGATTGGGCAAGAGAAGAAAGGATTCACGGATGGGCCTTCAATTTTGATAAAAACTGAATTAATCTCCAGCTACAACCCATTTTATAGCATAGCGATGGGATCACATATTTAATTACTATAATTTCCTGTGTTATTAACTGATTTGCTTGGCCTATTACAATTTTACAAACAAGTTTGCGGAGATATGCTGTTTGAAAAAGAAAACAAGTTGGATGCCGCGTTGTCGGCTCTCTCCTTTCTTCTTTCCTCCTCTACTTCTTCTTCTGGTCTACGAAGGTACGGAATATTAATGGTGGTTTTGAACTTTGCTTTCAAACTTAAATAGGAATGCTGTAGTATTATTGATGATTAATATTTGCTAAAACCGGATTTATTTCAAGTACTTGTGATTTAAACGTTCTACAGGATTTTTCTTGCAATATTAGATACCTCCTATAGGTATTTGCTTTCTTTAGACATTTCAATTAGGTACCTATATGTAATAGATTAGGGGCTAGTGCATGGACTATTTTTATCCTTTTACCAATTAAGTGATTACACAGTGATGTAGTGTTATAAATTATTGTGCAGATCTAGAGCCAAACGGTTCGTTCCAAATTAAAAAAAGAGTTTTTTAAAACCCAGTTTACGGTTGACTTTCTAACCTCGCCAAAGGTAGGAAGTAAAACTCAGCACGACTTGCAAAGTTTTTATATTTGCTTTGAATACCAACCGTACGTATGAATCACGTTCCATACTTTTATGTTTTTAAGTCTGTTGTACGGGGTGATTAAGCTATTTTTTTTTCAATAAAGTATAAACAGTTTTACAGCATTGCCCTTCCACCTAACCCAATTGAATTTTCGTTAGAAATGAATGGAATTATTATCGAATATTATTTGATTATTTCATTTTATTGTTAATAGAAACAAAGTTATATTCGGTATTTATATGTAGTTTAAAAAATTCAATCAAAAACTTGTGACGAATTTTAATGAACGAAATTTAATTGAATTTACTTTAACGAACGGTGATTTTTCATTTGTAACTAATCCCTTACCTAGTGACTATATAACGGAGTCCCGCAACTAACTTAATTTTCCCTAATGAAAGTGCCTGCAGAGTTAAAGCTGATGCCTGGTAATAAAGCATTGTTTGACAAAAATTTTTGTGACAAAAATAATAAAAAAAAAGGATTGAATCAAAGGCCTAACTTCCATTAACAGAGAAGAGTAGGTACGTAATTGCTTTTTCTTCGGTCGGAGATTTTTAAGTGAATTAAGTAAATAATTGCGTTCTATCATGGTCTACTGTTTAACTGGAATTTTCAATTTTCAATTTTTTGGTTTTTTGATTTAATTATTAAATCAAAGTAGCTTGTTGATTAAAAAAAAACTTCCATCTATTAAATATTCGATAATCCACCTCACGTCAAAATAATTACTCTACTTTTGATTTTAAAAGCAAGAAATTTAATTTTGCTTGAACTGTAGGATTTAATTGTGTTAGGCCACACGCTGATGATTTTCAAAGTTTTATTTCTCAATTAAGATTCTTGAGGATTTCAGAGATGATCCTAAATTTTTACGACTTATTTGTGAAGTTTCACCGAAGTCCCGCAAGATAATAGGTATAAATTTTTTTCTTTATAGAACATTCTTTAATTAGATAATTTTTTAAGGCATAATTTAATTTTCATTTTAATGTTAAATTTAATTCGACATGCAATGTTTTTCATCGATGCGAAACTACGCGTTATATTAATATCCAAAATAAAAAATATAACGCCTCTACTACTAAATACTGAACATTACAATATATTTTAAGTCTGAATAAGGACAACGATGGCTGTTAATATGGTTCATGTCGGAAAGAACTAACTGAAAAAAAAGACTTTGCGAATGGAATTTGCTGTCGATAGAGTTCCAATTCCCACGAACCACACTTATGTCGTAGTTGTTCTACCTTCTAAAGATTAAGATAATAAGCGTAAGCATAGAGTCATAAACAAAACGGCAGATTGGAGTCGGTATGCTTTTAACTATACTTACTTTTTTCAAATTTGAAATTTGTACAAGCGATCTTTCTAATTGGTTCACACAGTCAAATTTTGTATATGATTTTTTAATCACCATCTAATCATTGAAAAGTTGCATAGAAAGTTATTGATCCGTCATCGGTATCGATAATATGTACTTGAATTTCCTTCGTGGCAATTATTGATTCAAAAGAAATTAATAGTGTATGAAGTATATCCTTAATGAATCCAACGAACACAAAAAGTGTTTGTTGGAATTTATTTTCATGGAGTTTCGTTTCAAGTATCTTCGGAGAGTCAGTCTATGATGGAAAGTAAATCCGCAATTCGTTACCAGAGGCGTGTAGCAGCATTTCAAGATGGTATTGATATCCTTTATTCCCAGGTTTTTACTGTAAAAATAAAATATCTCTACACCTCTGGCTTCACGAATTGATTTACTATTATATTTTAGCACGCAAGAAACTTCTTTATAAATCCTTTAGAAGTGATGATACTGAAATTATACACAAGCCTTCCATTTGAGTTAAAATGTAATACTTATCAATGATATAGGATATCTTAAGTTTCTACTTTATAAAAGTTAATCATTAATAGTAGACCTATAGAATTAAAAGTGCACATGGTTGTTTATTTGAAGGAATAACCAACATTATAAGGAACAAAAAATAGCTAAATAAAGGCAATTTAATTATATTAACCATAATTTCATATAAGAGTTTATTTATATAACCCAACATACGTTAATTATCTTTATTTATATATTCATACCGTACATAAATAATTTACTTAATAACAATCATGCCTTCAATCTTCAATGAACAATGGGGCATTGTGTGCGATCTAATTTATAAAAATTTTAAAAAATGCATAGGACGTGTCAGCACATCACAAAATCAGGTGCAATTATTATTAATTCTGGTGATAATAGTCCTGATCAAGGAAACATTAGATCCGCACAGGGGCTTTATTTTTGGTACAAATATTTTCAGACTTAAAACTTACCACATTCAAAAGTTTAAATTTTATTACCGAAAAAAACAAAAATTTATTAGGTTAATAAAAATATTCATGTTTTAAATGTTTCATTAAGAAACCACATCAACGATTCATTAGGTCGAAAATGATGTTTTTCTGGTTAATTAACGACATAAAACATCATTCATTTTACTAACGACCAACAAATTGCCATAAAACGAGATGACACATTATTATTTGTAATCGGCTGGCTATTTTTTGTTATTAGTTATAAAGTAAATAAGTTATGATGCGTTCGTTCTTTAGTTTAGTGCACACTTCGTTGCGAAAAAATATAATAAAATGGAGCTAGTTGAGCTTCAATAGTGTTGATAGATAAACGGTTTATGAGGTTAATAATAAAAATGTATTGTTAATAAGACGCTAAAAATTACCCTGTAGAAGTTATCGACGGGGGTTTTTGAGCACATGATTAGTCAGATAGAGAGGGTTCTTACATACACTCAAAATACAAAGTAGCCACGCAATGTTTTAAGTATGATACTTACAACCCTCATAAAAAGGATATAAAATGCGAGATGAGTTCTTTTATCAAATGAAAAAAATGGAGTAGGTACTTACCTTTGCTTTTATTGAGACTAATGTTGCTCGGAAAAGCAGTGATTTTTTTCCACGCTTTCTTTCCCCAAAACCCTTTACTCGGAGTTTCTGCAGGCGTAGAACTTCTGGGATTATATGACACCGCACTTTTACCCCTTTCAGGGCCACGTCTTAAACTACCCGCCGCACTTCTGTAACTAGCACCACTAGAACTTCCACTAAATCCACTATCCAAGTCCACCAAGGGAGCAGGACTAAGCAATTCGTCCGTAGGACCCACTGTCAATAAATCAGCTAACTGATCGTCCATTTCATTCTCACGGTCGGTATCATCACTGCCTTCTTGGGAGTTAGAAGGCATTAACATTGCTTCCACTGAAAGATTCAGCTCACCGAGGACTCGTCTGTGACCGTGTTGCACTCTACGTACTTCTTCTTCCACTAAACTTTGGTTAAGAGACATTATCGAGTCTTGGTGAGCTTGACGGCGTCTAGCTTTAGCCAAATCACTTATTTCTTCGTATATATTTTCCTCTGTACCATACCTGCAAACAAACAGAAAATAGTTTGGATAAAATTGAATTCAAAATTAAAAAAAAAAAAATGTACCTGGTGAGGTATGTATGGTTGCTCCTGTAAGATCCTTCCCTGTATGTCCCCGGATAGTTGCTAGGCACATTGGTATGTCTAGTAGGAGGTCCAGGTACATAGTATGCATAGCTATAGTCCATATTAGGCCACGGTGGGTCTGGTTGACTAGAAGGTCCAGGTATAGCTAAAAATTCCTCAGCCATGGCGGAAGTAGATGGAGAGCAGTCAATTTGATCGTTTAATGTCGAGGGTGGATAGTTAGGTGGGGGCGGAAAGTTTAAATGAGGGTGAGAGGGGCAAATGGGTTGCGATGGGTGATGTCTCTGAGTTAGTGGAAGCTTGCGATGTGTATTGCCGATGATATCGCCACTTCGATGGTTTTGGCAGTGTTGTTGAGGATAGTCTGACGTACCAAGACATTGTTGCTTTTGGTAGTGGTGAGATCGTTGCCACATTTACCTTTAAAGGAAAAAAAATTCGAAATAAATACCTACTGAATTTTTTGTGTGTACCAAGGTAAAAAACATAATATTATTCTTAACAACGGTTTTCTCTTTGCAAGGCATTAATTCTAACCTTCGTTTTTTATGTTACTTTCAATTTCAGTTTAAAAGCATACTTAGAATATTAATTAGCACTTGTAACGATACTAATATTCAAGTTGAATTATTTTGTTTTCAATTTCGTATAGCACATGGCGTTTCCCGGATTTAATAACAATAAATAATAGTTGTTAAGAAATCGACGTATAGGAAACAATCAAAGGAACTAACTAATTAGCATACTCTTAATGGATTTAAATCTGGTTAGAATGATTTATTAGAGACTTTTCTATAGAAGCTGTTAAAGAATGTACAAAGTGTACGTGTCAATGGTACAGGAGGTTTGATAAAAAAAATTAATTTTATTATTTACAATAAATCTGATCCTGGCGTAGGTATACTTAGTTTTACTTTTTTTTTTTATTATCCTCCAGTTTCGCATTCGATAATAATCTCGCGGGGTTACACCAAGCAAAAATTAATTAGACACATTACTTTCCAATGCAGTCACCCTCTTTGCATCAGTAGATTAACATTCCAATCTCATTATGAAAGTGCTCAGATTCTGTGCCCTCGGAATGGCTGCCGGAGAGACTCATTATTAAAATTTTCTTTCAACGAGTTCGGGAAGCAGATCTACACCGTCATTAGTAAATTCCACTAAATTTAGATGATCTTTTACAACAAAGTCAATTAAAAGCGTATACACAAAAAATATTTAAAAAAAAATACCAATTCAAAGATGAATCATTGTCGTTACATTGAGAAAAAGTTGCAGGGAGAAGGGAACAAAAAAAATAGAATATTCACTGTACTCTTTGTTGCTGAAATACGATTCTAGAAACAAAAATATTTAGACAGAAGCTCGTGCCATCCATGTTTTCACAAAATTAAATTTATCTCTATTAATCGCCATTAATATAACGAAAAGTATTTGGACCACCTTTCCAACAACTAATTTGTAACTAAAAATCTTGACATATTTAATTAAAGCTATATAAATAATGCATTTATTTGAAAAAAAATTTCTTCATTCTCATTAGTGTCAAAAAGTCTATAAATAAACAGGTGTGTGTGTGTGTGGGGGGGCCATTCTTGATTTCATGCTTTACACTAAAAATAAATAACCATTTTATTAGAAAATATCAGAATAAAGACTAAACTGTAATGGTATATTAAGTACCAAGTGTTAAAAACGTTAGGTTAGTCACGATTGCGGAACGAGTACTTACTATACTTTTTCTACGCCCGGATGATTTTAATTTTAATTATATTCACAAAAGGACTCGCCGGATGCCCGACTCGTTTCACTTGTCTCGCAATTTTTAGACTCGTGCAACAAAGTAGCACTTTCAGTTCTTGGCATACAAATAACGATTACAATGTGCTGTAGACAGACGACAAAACAAATAGAGGCCTGTCTCCAAGACAGGATATCGAGTAAGAACAGCCTTAGCAAGTGAAAGGATTCGCCTCTTCTAGAAGCTGCGACAAAAACACACATACAGACAAAACGCGGGTACAAAACCAATACCTGCGGAAAAACAAGGCTACTCCCAAGATAGCATAGCTCATCAGCAGATAGCTCTTCCCGTTCCTAAGAAGTGCATTCTGGAAGGAGCGGATTATACAGATGCTTTTTCCTTGCAACTGTTAAATATTGCTTTTTAAATATTTGGGAAACTAACGGTTTTTTTACAGTTAAACAGATTTTACATACGGTGTAAATTATTACCACCCATCTTCATACATCCTTTATACATGAAACAAATATCAAATAAAGGAAAGGTGTGTATTATGTATTATTTCTCTATTTGTACGAGAAAATACTTGTAGAATGATATAACCCATTATTATTTATGATTTATTGCCTCTTTGTGGTACTCAGTAGGTGTTTGGTTTGTCACGTCCAGATAAAACCGAAAGAGAAAAAAAATACAGAAACGGCGCCGAATAAATAACAAATATTTTATATGTTTAACAATGTGTTGACATTCTCAATTTCGATTGCAAGTAGGTGTTCCGATATCACCCTCATAAATAAAAACACGTCTGGGTTATTTTAGAAAGGACACGATCCGCGATTTTCTTTAAAAAAATGTTTAAAAGAAAATAAGAATAGGTTTGGTACATAAATTACACCTTGAATATGTTTAATCTTTTAAAAAGGTTTTGCGTTTTTTTCCGAGGCAATTCCTTGGTGATATAGTTCTACCGGGAATAAAGATATTTTAACGTTACAACAAGGGTGAGTTGAAAGTTTCTGACACAGATCCAGATGTAACAGACATTATAATCCCCATGTGTATTAACTCGTCTTTCTATAGATGCTCCTATGAAATAACGTGTTTATAATAAAACAACCCTAATAAACATCATTAAACTTCTTCCGCAGTTATAAAAATAAACAATTATTTCCAGATATGCCAACAAAAAGGATTAAACTGTTTTTCATCTGATAACAATAAGAATATCTTCAACTTGAATCGAATTTTTTTTTATTAAAACGTTTTGCATTTTTAATTCCTTAGCATAAAATTTTATAACGGCAGAGCGACATCTGGGAAACGGATGTCGTTAATAAGATTTCCTTTTGATTTATTTAAAACAGGAAATTTAGAACAAAAAAAAGTATGGAATAATGATCCGTTTTATGTCCAGTTTACTACTTAATCAATCAATGTTAAAAATGTACAGTGGGCGAACTTGAGTGACAACCCTGCTTAATTTTATACCTTTTCTTCTCCAAATACATATAAATTAAATATTTGCAAGAACTATCTTTACCACATTAAGTCCACATCGATTAACGATACCATCACAAAAGATATCTCAGGGACATTCTTCAGACAAATTTGACATCCTGTTTCACGCTCTCTTACTACACACCTGTAATTTTACGACACTCTTCCTATTTATCATCCGCCGTAATGGACCGTCGGTCGTATATAATCAAAGAAGAAACACCGAGAGAAGAAGTTTCGATTAATGAAAATATAATTGCATTCTGACAAAAATTTCACTCAACAAAAATTAGCCGTTAGAGCGTTTAAGAGTATCTACCTACAGAGTTTTGAAAAGCTGATGTATTTTAATAATTGGGGGGTAAGTTTTTTTTAATAATAAACTAATAATAAAAATAATCAAGTCAATTAAAACAATGGCAAAACTACATGAATTGAACTTGGAATTGCTCCCACATCCACCGTATTCGGGGGATTTGGCTCCCACCGATTACTGGCTTTAAACACTTAAAAAAAGCTCGCCGGCAAGAAATTTTGCTTTTGTTAGTTCTTTGTTAGGCCCAGGACTTTTCAGTCCATGTATTATAAATTGAAAATCTGCAAGTTCATCAAATACCAAGGACCCTTGGATATGTAATTTCATTACCGATATTCCCAATTAATTTTATCTCATTGCAGAATAGCTTTAAAATTAAATTCCATTGTAGAGTTGAAACACGGTGACTGAGTGGTTTCAGTCAAGGGAAAATGGCTTTGGTAACTTTTTTTGTTGTTGATTAACTTGTTACGGGTTTTATCATGGTGTGATGATCATAATCAAATTACTGACACATTCTATCGGTAACAAAGTGTTTTTTTTTCTTTTCTTCTTCTTATCTTAACAGAAGAATAAGATCAAGAAGCGAGCATAATTTTGAGAAATTAAAAACAAAGGAAATTTGATTAATTTTCTTGTCGGTTGTTACCGTAAAATTAAATTTGCGGTTTTTGTACACAAAGTATAAATGGAAACCTTCGATATTTGACATTGTTTGCTTGAGAAATTCTTAGACACCGACTATCAGTATAAAATTTCAATTTAGAACGCTTTGTTCGTTGTGAAATTTTTAACTAGACCCCCCCATGTATCCTATTGACCCTTCAATTATCGCGATCGCTGCCTCAAACAAAGCCATATATATAATATTAATTCATGTAAATAAGACATTAATTCCTGATTGTTTATAGTCGCAAGCAACTGTCACATACACAACATAACCCATAATATAAACTAGTGTCAATTGTTTTCAATGTTGTGTAGCCAAGTCCAGTGGTCGACACCTAAATTATTCGAAAGGGATATTCTAAGTTTCAGAATAGATTCAGCCACAAATCTGTTATGCAGAACTAGATTTTTTTTTAATATAAAAAGTTTTCCTCTTTTTTATTTGAACAATATATTATCAGCAATAATGGGTCAACCTGTTCATAATTAAATTAATTTTTATTTCCGTTAATTCTATTGTTTTTCTATAAAAGCCACGGTGGTTCAATATTATATCAACAAGTTATTCAAATCTATTAAATAAGTAAAATAAAGTCTTGTCACAAAAGGGAATTAAATATACTCCAGTCACTACGTCAATGGTCGACTAGATTAGTGAATGCGAGTATTTTATAGCCCAGATGGTCAGCATAACATGCTCGACTCTCAAGGGACCGATATAGTTTTTTTTATTTTTTATTTTTCTTCTTCTTTTTGGCCTTTTCACGTGTGGTCTGACAGCAAATGGAACTTGTGGACACTGGTATACTATTCAGTGTATTCTATATTGGGTATGTGCCTTTAGGTTTTTACGTTTTTGCACGCATGCCGCTAAAAGTGGAATCCCAATTATAGTTTAGAAGCTAAAAGCTATTTCGGTTTTTAGTAATTCAGATATAAAGAATTATATTTCTTCAAAAATGTTGTAATTATAAAAAATTATAATTAATTTAATTTATTCAATAGAAAAATTGGAAATATCATTCTAAGGAAGACCCTATTTATCTCGGAAGAAGAGCACGAAAGAATTTTCTTAGGAATCACATTTCCAACAAGATAATAAATTTTATACAAAGTATAAGAAAAATAATAATTGTCTTCCATATGCACCCCGACTATAGATACGATATTTACTTACTGGTAATTTTTTTTTTGTCCAAGGCTTTGACCACGTAACTCGACAAAGTGTAAAGCAATTAAACAAAAAAATTGAGTATAGTCGTTAATACTACGTGTCACTTTATTCAAACATTGGAGGTTGGAAAAGCAAATTAAAGTTTTCAGTAATTAAAGTTTATTTAATTGGAATTGTTAACTATAAATGTGGTTTTTCTATCAACAGTTACAACTTTTCAATTGCTCTGTTAAACCAATTTAATTGCAGCACACGTTCATACTAATTAGTCACGTGGACCTCTGTTGAAACGGAAACAAGTTTCTTGAAAATGGCTCTTTCAGAAGTGGGATTATGTCGATTCGAAACGTTTCAACTTTTACCGACCGACTATTCATTTTTTTTATAATAAATTGTAGAGAGGCTTTCAAATGGTTATTATTTAGTGAAGAATTTTCAGATTTTTTTCCTTGAAAATGAAATTATCTTTTGACTTAAATACATCGTGTATATTTACGTGTGAAAAAGCGTAAAAATTCAATCAAATTTCCCTTTCATCATCCTATTTCCTTTCCCTAGACTTCATTACTACAAAAAAATGCGTATTTCAAAACACATTCACTCATCACTTAGACCGTTTGTTAAGATTTAGTGAAAGCGCGTTGATATACAGAAAAAACCCTCTACGATATTTTTATTTTGCCCAGGAAAGCATTCATTTGTTAAAATTAATGATGCACGTTGAAATATATTTGTTTTTTTGGTATTTTCTCAACGCATACACACTCCCTGCACGTGTCATCGTGTATACACTCGGATCTGGGTAGCTTGTTAAGCAGAACGCGTATAAACTCAAAGAACAAAAGTCAATGTAGGCTTGTCTTACCCCTTCTTTTACTCCAAAATCGTTTGACTTCATTAATAATCTTTACTCCGATTTCCCTTGTTGTTTGTAATGTTATCTTTCAATGCTGTTTTCTGTCATTTATTTCATAACATCTTCGCCTAAAAATGAGTATGTTTATTTCGTTCTGTTTTAATTACATCCTGAAAAAAATCCTTGTCGTCATTTTAATTGTCCTAGGTATGGAAAAAGGGCGTCGAGCTAACTAATAAATATGATGTATGGATGTGTCTATCCCACACTTTCCTTTTCTTTCACGTGTTTGAAAAATACACTTATTTGGAAGAACCCTGTATGATTGTTTTAGAAAAAATTATTATTATGTCTAACAATCGATTGCGTTCAATGGAAAATTTCCTATTTCACTGTCAAGTCGACGTTAAACTGTTGAAACAGGTTTAAATGCATTTTAATAGATATTTACGACATTAGGTTGTCGTAAAACTTGATGTTACGACTTGGGATATGAAAAGTGTCATTGCGGCGCTAGTCGAGTTTTTTATTATGACACATCGTAATATAAAGTTGCGGTAAATTATTTCAAATCTTGTTTGAATTCTTTAATCTAGCATGTTTAGAATGTTTTACGTTCCACTGGTATTTATCAAACATAATATATGTTCTTGAACCAATAAACTTTATCTTTTTTATATAAAATATTGATATATTGTCATTTTTCAATAGATAAATTTCTGCAAATTCATTTATTAATTCTAAAAAGCCACACAAGTTTCACCAGACTCTATATTCTCAAATGCCATGTTTTCAGTCAAAAATATTCTGAATACAGAACAAAATCTTTATTGTTGAACGTTCCCCGTCGCGATACTTTATATTACTATATTACTACTGCGAAAAATACTGGCATCTAATCAAATCCAGGATCGGGGCTTATTTTGAATATTATGTTTTTTTCAGTCGCCAAAATAAAATCCGATATGGCTATACAGTTTTTGGCACTGCGTGACACGCTACATTTTGTAATGCGTTTCTTCAAGAAACGAATTCAATATGGAGAGAAAGCTTAAAATTTTATCAAAAATATAAAATTTTCACCTAGGAAGTAAAAAAAAAATCCTACCCTGTCTGAAACACCCAAAAACATCCCATGCAGCTTCTAATAAGATCCTTGAGTTCGGTGGGCTCAGCCAACAATAGCACGTTGTTAAATAATATATGGGGTGGTCTATTGTGGCCGTAAATGCAGGAGAGACGGACTTTCTATAGCGGATATTTACACAAAACTGGATAGGCATATAGAGGGTTTTGACTCAAGATTTTCGGATGTTTTTATACAGTGCAATGAGCATACGAAGCCATTGTTATAGGGAGATATCTCGGTTTAGTAATATGGACGTGATGTAGCATCTTTTCTCCTAAATTGATGTTGAATGATAATTTAGTGATGCTTATATGAAAGCCGAAAGCAATAAACAAAAAATTGTTTGATTACTTTAACAGTCAAATGTCACACCTGTCTTTATGTACCCCGAAACACCTATCTTTCAGTAAATATTGACAGAGTTTTAGATTAGGTTTCCCATGAGAGATGATAGGTATAGAAATTGTAAATAAAATGTGCAAATTGGGTTTTCCTTTTCCGGGAAACAGTAATTTTCACAGCTGTGCGATTTGTACAATTCTTTGTGGTACAGAAACGATGTGGTAAATATTTAAACAATTCAGTGATTATAGTGTGAAGAACTAATTACAATTTTTGCCCTGTGGAAAGCTGATGCTTTTCCAATTTTAAGAATGCTGCAATTTTAAAGCGAACTCGCGAACACAAAAAACTGACGTTGTTTATAATATTGTTGTGATATTGTTAAGCTGTTTCATGACGACACGATGTTGGGATTTTTCTGTAGGATTACGAGGAACGTGATTTGTTCTTTCGTCGGAATCAAAATGTAATCTTTCAGCGGGATTACGAAAAGTCCTGAACGACACACGACCGATACGCAAATAACGGTTTCGGTATTCAACCTCATCCATAACGTCAATAACTATAACAGCATTACAAAAATATCTGAAGAAATTGTTTATCTATCTTCATTTATCGGTAATTTGCACTGGTTTGTATGCGTTTTTGAGTCATAAATAAAAATGCATAATCGCAATGTGTAACTATATATTATTGTGAACTTTATAAGGCAGTTAGTATACCTATGTATACAAAGTAACGATCCTTTTTAGGTAAAACATAATATACGTTAATAAAAAAAACATAAAACTGCCACTTATAAACTTCTCTCCGCAATAGATAGTATTTCTCTATTTAAACGCCAACTATCTGATCTTGTGATATCTTCAAAGTGAACTTTCTATCTACTACGAAATCTCTGAAGTCTCAGTTCCACTAGATCTTTGCTCATCACGTCAAAGTTGTTCGCTGAAATTTTCCTTATCCAGCCAGACTGAAATGTCTGCTCTAAACTTAATTGGATGTTTAATGTTTATAACTTTAAAATTCGTACTGCAATGCTGGAATATTCGAAGATTTTGTTTAATTTTTTTTTTTGTAGATGGAAGTGTGGATGTTTCTGTTTCGGTTGTTTCTAGTGTTTGTTGTAATTTCTTAAGAAATTTTGTTCAAAAAAGTTTCAATTGAGGTCTTATTGTGTCAAAAATCAAAATAACAATCTGGTAAGTGTTTCTTGGTTACACTTACCGGCTATGATACTGTACTAAATCTACCAGACAGTATGAAATAAAATATTTCCATCGATATTCCAAATCATCAAAATGTTTCACTCAACAGGTTGATAAACAGGAAGGAATCTTTCCTCGTCAATTTTCGTCAAAAAGTTGGTCGTTTCCCTCAGCTATATTTTTCATTCAATTTGTCACTTAAATGACAAAAAAAACATGGAACTGTATACGTATGCGATAATAATCCTTGTTAACGTATTTTTCGCGAGAAGTTTGTGTACAATTAGACCTTCTAGGGTATCTCCAGATGCCAAAATTATTTACATTAGACGCAGAGTCAATATTAAGGTTTTTTTTTTGAATGCAGCTGCTAATAGTAATCACTTATTATAAAATATAGGTACTACATATTATTATACTGACGGTTTAAAATGTTGGTTACATTTTCACACAACATATAATTAGTAATCAATTTCGAAGGTAAAAATCCAACAGACCTTTCCGAAATTATAGGCAACTTGACCACTTCAGTAGTCTGTGATGATGATGAATAGCTTTCAAGGTTGATGGCCGTCCTTTCATCTGGGACGAGATAAATATACCTACCTGTAGTTCGGAAACGTTTTTCTACAATATACTGTATATTATATAAAAATTTAGGTACCTACCTTACCTATCTAGTTCTGTTCGTTCTTATGATTTAATCCTACTGGCCACGATTTATCTTATTGATTATTATAATTGTTTAAAAACACGGTCAGCTTTTCAAGCGATAAAACAAAATGTCTATTATTAGATGAATTTTTCTTTCACTTAAAATAAATATTCTACTCGAGGACGTTGGGTATATTGATGCCTCCTAATAACAAACATTACGTGGACAATGACATTAACGGAACACCCTTTCAACTTCGACCGGCGCAGTTATAATAAAAAATACATAAATCTCATGAGTCTAGCCGCCATATTTAATTTCCTCTCCCCTTAAAACACCTAATTGAAAAGAATTATGTAATGGACCTTTATTTTTCCATTCTTCCCGGCCAAGTACTTTAAAATACAATGCCTTCAAAAACACCATTATAATAATTGGTAGACACTCCCTAGATTATTAGCCGTTTTGGAGCAAAGGACCAACCCTTACACGGAACTAATTTTAAAGCAGTAAAAATTCCCACGCGAACAACAATTGTAAGAAATGCTAAAAATGATAATATAAGAAAGGATATATGTATAAAGAATAATTTTTTGTTAATTTTTACACCCTGTATGAATTTTATTTTAAAGTAATATTTGCAATTTAAACATATCTACCAGCAGCCCATGACGTCTTAAAAAGTAATCACCTTTGTGAGAAGATGTTTACATTTAAATATCAACAAGCTTTTAAAAAACTCATCCAACAACTAACCTCTAAAAACAAAAACTGCTGTTTTACAATTATTCCAAACGCTAAGAAAGAAAAAATTACTTGTCCTGAGCTATTCCTTTTACATTTTCTATTCTGGTTTTCTTCCGTTTTTCATACTTGACATAGTTCTTTTGTAGACATTGGTTCGAGCCTTACACATCACATCAGGTTAATTTTTGATAGAAAACCTTCAAACAGGACCTGAGCACGATTTCCAAAAATAATAGGTACCTACTAGTGCCGTCAAATTTCAAAAGAGACTATATTGGCTCTTAGTTTACAAATTCAATAAAAAACTAAAGAATATAAATTAAAGCAACAATCGAAAAAGAATGTGGTTTTTATGACCTCAAAACCGCAATCTAACTATCTCCGTTATCCACGAAATTGCAATGCTGACAATAAATTTGTACCACTAGAACGGTTTAGTCACACACGCCAAATATATTCACCAAAACTACTCAACTTTTTATTGCCTTGTTTCCCAGTTAAATTAAAATAAGAACGAACGAAAGACCTACGGAATATGGAATACAATCAAAACAAAGTACACAATGAGTTTGACCTAAATCTGTCTATATTAACGAAAAATAAATGTTATGAACAACTTTCTTTAAATATCTAGAGTTTTTCTTTACAAAAAGAAAATATATGGCGTATTTCAAATGTCCATCTTTGATTCTTCTCTTGAAGTTTTCTTAGAATACACCATTATTTTCATAATTTTCATGAATCGTCAAAGGACTGAACACACTATTTCATAAACAAAAGGTCGAATTAAAAGAACGTGAATGAAACAAAAATTTAAAAAAAAAAAAAAAGGACAGAGGAAGAGTGGCTGATGCGGTGTCAGGCAACCTAACCTCCGAAAGTTTCGTTTTGCACGGTACATTCTACAGACGGTTTAAGCTTGTTGTTTACTTCCTAGCAAACGGAAATTGTAAAATTTTTGGAATGCTACCTAATAAATATCTCTCATGCAAACTGCATTTAGTGTCTCTACCCTGTAACAATGTCGCTACCATCTTCATAATCTTCCGAAGGATCTCTGTAACTTGACCTGGGTTAAATTTTCCTGGAACTGACCGACTGACTATTATCTTGAATTTTATTTTCATAACATGCCCGACACGATATTGCTTGGAACATTTTTGTATTGAAATATGAAATGTCTGCATATTATAAAAATTTCACATTTCATACAGGTTTAAATAAACATAAAAAATTACAAGAAATATTAATTATTTTAAAGACAACCAGGTATAATTTGAATAATTATCGTAACTATTCTTATTAGGAATAATGTTTTGGGAGTAATACCAAAAACATTCTTAAAAATGTCATCAAAATAATATAGTCCATAATATGTCCGTAAAGTGCACTAGACTCAAACTTGTATAAAATAAAGCAGAAATTAATTCTAATATATTGTACCCCCTTTTACTTCTACTTAGTTCCTGAGGAATTTTAGGAAATCTGCAGACTTCAACTTAGGTAAATCTTCTCTTTTTTCTTATTTTATTTGGGAATCAAACCACAATAATGTTTTTTTTATTTTTTATTTCGACGTTTCGGTAACGTTCCAGCGTTCCAGCTACCGAAACGTCGCAAGTATGTAGATGGAGGCTTCTTTTTCCATGCCACAGAATCTACATTCTTCTTCCTCCACTATTTTGAGCTTTTTCAGGTGCCCGTTTCGGCGGCAATGTCCCATTAGGATCCCTATTAAAACTTTTGACTTATGCATTCATTTGATCTCAACGAGTTGTAGCCACCCATTAGAATATTTGATTGTATATGCCCCACTAGATATTTCCAATGGTCAGATCTTCTCTTTTCTTCGACTTTACCTATTTCTTCCAATATTACATTGGAGCTGATTCCGCAAAAGGGTTCCGGCCCCCAAAAGGGTATTTCAGTACCCCTCTTCGCTAGTCCATCTGCTATTTCGTTTCCTTCAATTCCAGTATGTCCTGGAAGCCACAGAGAGGTTACTAAATTATTTTCGCCTAGTTCATTGAGTTAGGTTAGGTTATGCCATAAAACTTCGGTACTGTTAGATATAGTAGATAGGTAAAGTTGGTTCGGAGATATTTGCAGAAATATCTGAATTATGCCTGTATTTATTAGTTGAGGTTATGTAGCCAATATACAATGCATTATTTTTGTTAGGTACAAGTACCGATTTAGTTAGATCCAATACAATTTGTAAAATTCTTTTTATTTTTAATTTTTTATGATTTACCTAATACAATATTCTTAACGTTACCACAACAAACGATTCCCACTTACTATTCATGCGTATCTTATTAGAAGAAAACCAAAACCACAGTTCACAAAACACCCACAACACAAAAAAATTATTAAAAGTACCGACGAGAAACATAAAAACTAACAACGCGTAACAACTAAATAATAATTACTTATTACACAAAACAAAAATAATTCAAAATTGAATTTAAACGGCTGCGCTTTCACACACTCAACTCACGTCTAGTTGAGAGTCGCTCTCGTGTACTCGTGATATTATATTCGGTGGTTCCTACACTCGAATAGCCTCTACTAGCTAGTTCTAAAGACGTAGTTTGTTGGCTGAAAGCGCGCATTGCACTGTCGACTTGAAACCATGTCTGTTGAATTTGCCGCGTTGCCAGCTTGATGGAGGAGCGGTTGTCGATGGAAATGCCATGCACTTAATTTAATATGCACTTTTCAAATCGTCTTTAATCTTGATCTACCCGGAATGTATAAATATTCTAACGTAAAAAAATTGCTTACGGATAGACATAATAAAAGTCGGGAAACACCTAACATACTATCCGAGTGTTGATCATCACTAAATGGAAGAATTCTGCCTAATCGCACCGAGAGCACCTAGTGCTACAGGAATACTCTATCACTCAATCAATAGGCGGTGCGGGCTCGACAGTCTGCATTTACTAGTTGATGTTGAAAGGTAGTTCAAAACTTTTCAGTCCTCTATGACCAAACCAGTTCAATCAATGGTTATGTTTGTCCCGATTTTTATTTGCCTACGACTTTATTTGTTATTCCGAATTTCCTCTAGCACTTACTTTATTCTTTTGTAAAAAGAGATTTTCTAATACTTTAAGATAAAAAAATTGTTGTAAGGAATTGCGTAGGCTTCAAAGATCGCAGTAGGTAGGTAGTTCTAATAAAGTGAATTGGGCAAACGAATATTTCTGTTAGTTTAATGGGATAGTGTTAGTTCCACCCTACATAATTTCTTCTTTCTTTCTAGATCCATACTATCATATTATTGATTTGATTTCCTATGACAGTGTTTTAAAATCCCTTTTTTGATATTTTATGTAAAATTTATTAAACAAAACTTATAAAAAATTTCCTAAAGCAAATTACAGTTTCTAAATCGTTGCCCGTGTTAGGTAACTTATAATTTTGATAAAGTGTGAATCTCCCAGAAAATATCTTTCTACATTGTTTTATTATCTCCACCACTGCTTTTTTATCGAACAAAAAAGTAACATACATTTTTAATATACCTTTCTGTAAGTAAAGGATCAGGTGTCCGAAAGGCGCAGGATGTTACATGCTAATTTTTGTGGCTACTGTTTTTAAGTGTTTTGTTCTATCGCAAAATTCAATTTCTTAAAAATAGCAAAAAGAATAATGATTATTTCCGCTAGTAACAAACAGGAGACAATCAATTTGTTATGCAATAATTGTTTTAAATCGTGAAAAGTACCAAAATTTTTGTTATACTCTTAAAGTGCCTTAACACTATCCTCACCACCACACATGCTGTTTGAAAATTCTTTTACGATGCTTATTATACATAATTTTCTTGGTAGCTATGTTTTTTATTATCTTCTTACAAAGTATGTATTCCGGCTTTCCTTATGTTTTATGTGGCGGTATACATTTTTCCACGAAATTTATTTTCTTTATTTCTTTTTACTTGAGAATTGGAAAATGTACATACAATCTTTGAAGCTAGTTTTTCAATGAACCTAACAAAGTAGAATTGAAATAGACGTTTTGTAATACAATTTGATAATTTACAAATAAAATGTAAGATTTCGTAAACTAAAAAATTTAACCCGACAACGCTGTCTGAAAACGAACGTCTTGCGCTCTATCTCTTTATCCACATGTTGCTGCAGCTGTACCACGGGCACCACGGTCATCCTCGACCTCGACGAACACGAAATTAGCCTTTCTGAAGAAAGCAGAGGGCAGTAAGAAGAAGGAAGAACACGAAGTCGTCGTAGAAAATTATAATTCGCATAATACAGGTTGGACTATAGCTTGGTGTGTTAAATTTGACGTAGGGTTGACTATACATAAAGAATTGTACTTTCTCTATCTATTGTGAGGAGAATTATTAGCAGATCATTTAATTTTAAATGCAACATCGAAATGATTTCTCGATTTAAATTTTTCTTCCGGAAAAATGTTATTTTAATATTTATTGTTAATTTGACGGTTCTTTTTTAACATTCCATAGATACATAAAAATTCGATGTATATTCATTACCAGTTAATATTTCTGTTCGACAAAATATATATAAACATAAAACAAAACGTTTTATTTTAATTAACTTCCATCAAAATCACATTACTTTGTTCGTAAAACTTCAAACCCTTCATTAATTTTATTTTACGATATGTAAAAGTCTCTGTAGAAAATTATATACGGACATAAAAACGTTAAAAATGTTTTAAGGTCGATTATATTATGAAGACTAAAAGTTGCTGTACCCAATCAGCTTATAAACAGGGGATTAAAATATCAGGATGGAATGTTTTAGTTTCATAGAGAACACTAAATATTATGATGGTGGGAGATATTAAATATTTTGCAATAAACTGATTTCTTATAATTCTTAAATATTATAACTCTATATTTAGAAAAATATTCGATATTTATTATTATTCTTTCCATAAAATCTTTTATTACTACGTATTTAATTAAACCCAGTTTCGTACTTTCTTTATACCTTTAGGATTTTAAAATTTAAATTTTTCTATTTACATAGTTGACTTTGTTTAGCAAACTTTATATAAAAAGGTATACAGAAGGGGGGTCTAAAGTTTAAATTTACAATTATTTTTTAGACCAGAATAAAACTTTCAAAGCCTAACCCGGTAATAGTTTTTCAAGGCAAATCATAATATTATGTTTTGTTGGTCCTTTGATAAATCAATCATACCGTCAACGCGATTTTTTTTCTAAAAAACGATCGAATGCTCCAAATTTGAAGCGTTCACATTTCATCTGTCAATGACAACACCTGCTCGGAGGTTTTGATGTTGGCCACAAACCGCATCCGAATTTACCCTGGTCACAGACTTGGAATTTTATTCACCGACAATTTTATTTACTACAGGATGTCCAAACTATCTTTAGAAATATTTACAATATACAGTAGTGCTGAACAACTTTCTATTCTTTTAAGTAAATAGCGATCTAAACAATAATAGGTATGACCCTCTGACAATATTCTTTTGATTCCATCATTTACGTCAATTTATTTTACCACTATGTATATATTTTATTCATCGAAAAGCTGTGGTCGCAGGTGACGAACAATGGCTACAAGACTAGAATCATGTTAAAGTTCTCTCGGTCTAATTTAGTTTATCCATTCCCTTTTGTGTTTTGCTTATAAATCAAATAGAGCCGTTAAAACCCTTTTGGAAAAACGTTTGCTGATTTACATATGGGACTGAGTGGGTTGGTGGAGAGAGATTGATAGGCCTCAGGTGAATTTTACATAAATAATGTACAGGATGTCTAAAATCAATTGGGTCTTTGTTGTTGTCATATCTTTTACAGTTTACCCCTCGTATTTGTTTGAAATTGTTGATGTTTCATTATGCAGATACCTACCTACGGGGCATTTTAAGCTGGGGATGTTTTGATGAATAAGGAGTAAAGTTGGATAATCAGGAGTGTAGTTCTCGCAAAAGTTATTGTTTACAAATTAAATTAATTAAATCATTCAAACAGATGAGTTAATTTCATTAAGATGGGAGAAATATTAAAGATCGTCATATTAGACAAAGGTAAAAGAAATTTTTATTTTTGAGTGTTATTTAATAGAAGACGTAAAAGTTTCATGGAAAAATGTGAATCTAACATCAATGAGAATATACCAAAACAAAAGATACTCTCTATTTAGAGGCAATGCGCCGAAAAAATAAATTTCAAGCCTGTTTATTGCATGTTGTGTAAATTTAATCAAGGTATATCTTATTGCGCCGTAGTTGTTTTGATATTCAGTTCGCTCGCTGATTTTTCAACCTTTCTTCACTTTTATTCCATTACAATACAAAGTTGGAGTCTTTCTAGTATTTGATAGAATTTTGTCCGGAACATGTAGGTACGTTTTAAGAGATGTTTGTTTTCTTTTTAATTCCTTAAAGAAATACTAACTTTATTCCCCTTTTGGCCATTTTAACTTATTTTGAACCTTAAGGCTATGCAAGTTACATACATACATATTTATTATTTTCTATGTCAACTCCACTTATTCTGAATATTATTTATTTCTAAACAAAAAACTAGACATTGTTGATAACAATTTTATGGAAAAATGTGTAAATATTGGGAATTGCAATGAAAACTTATTAGTTACGTTACATGCAGGAATGTGGTATGGAATATAAATAATCCCAAGGCAGTAATTTGTTTGTTCTTTTGCAATTAATGTTGAAACAAAAATCACCAGTGCATATCATTATCTAAATAGATGAATGTAAGTCGTGAAATAGGAAGAATGCGATAACTAAAGTTCAATTTGTTGACCTATTCCGCTTATTTCTGGTAAAGTTATGTAATTATTTTAATTAGACTAATATGAATTATTCCGTTCAAAGACATTCAAATTTATTTTATTGGTTTATTAAGTTCTGAAACACTAAAATATTATTTTATTGCTCGTGAAGTTTATTTATTTATTGAATAACAACCACAGAACGTATTTTCTTTATCTGACACTGATTATAATGTCAGAAAATAAAATATAATCTATCGAATACCATACGAGAGTTGGATAATAATTCTCCAGGCCTTCTCTCTAACTAGTTGCCACTTGGTAATATCCACTCGAGTCCTTCTGGCTCTCGTATCTATAGCCTGGCAACAAGTTTTCTAAAATTTGTCAAATTATTTTTAATTTATTCTCATTCTCTTGTTATACTACTACAGTAACTAAGTAGAAATAAGGGGGCACGATAAGATCTTTTAGGTCTCAGTGAATATGACACACATACATACATACAAAAGTAAATTAAACTTTATGATAGATTTGGTCCACCCCGTGGCAACGCACATGAGTTGTTAAAGTTACCGACACTTTATTTTTAACTTAATCGTGGGAGTAATGAAAAGCATTCTACTCAAGAACGGGGTGTGGACTAAATACAAACATCGCAGCTGAAGTTATTAAGAAACTTATGACAACAAACGGCTATTCATATTTACTTTGCTCCTTTGTTAACTTACACTACGTAACTGTTTTAGTTAGAACAAAAGAAGTGTATGGAATCTAATAATTGAAGGTGTATAATTATTATTTTTCAGACAATGTTAATAATAATTGTTGCTGATTCCTTCCCCTAAGAAAAGCAACCATCTGTTATTAAAATAACTAAGAAATTCTCTAATAATAAATTGTTTGTTATATTGAGATGTCCCATGTTCTTGTTCAAAGGACGAAAAGCCAGATTCGAAGGTTAAATAGCACAATTTCTCTAGACAATTTCACACAAGTCCCATTAACCCTGATGAATGTCGAACGGCGACAAACTGAATGAATCTTTTTGAGAAGGAAAACTCAGTTAGGATCTCGATATAAGTAAATGACAGTGTATCTGGAAAAATTGTCTTCAATTCTATATTCTTAATATAGATTAGTTTGAAGTTTTCTTAATAAATATATTTCAATAAAAGTTTCTGCTAAATCGGGTTGGTTTCAGAGTGTTTCAAACTGTATCAAGTTATCTCTAATCGATTCCCGTCGGGTGGACGATGACTGGCAACCTCAAAAGGGTTAACAAGGGTCACAAGTCCATTTGAATACTTCTCAACTCCTTCAAGGACTAAAGTGCATTTGTGCTCTATTCGATTTATATTCTGTTTCTTTGTACTTGTTCTAGAAAATAGAATAAAAACATACCAACGATCGATTTTCAATTGAGATGTTCCAGTGTTCTAAATTCGTTTGTTACGTAATTGAAAACAGGAGTCAACTTCTTTTTGTTAAAAAAATTTTCGTAGTTCACTATGTTTTTAAACAAATAAATAATTGGCACTGAATTTCTTGTCAGTATTCTGAAATTATAAATAAATAACAAGCGCCACGAACTCTATCTACTTCACATTCTAATCCAATTCCAAAATAGACTTGACGAATGGGAACGTTCAACACAACTTCGCTCCTCGATGGTGGTATTTATTTTATTCTATTCTATTTTGTTTTACTGGAACTTTAAAGAGGAAATTTCACGAAAGTTTTATTGAAAAGTATTTTATCGATAATCCGCTATCGATGTTGAATTTAAATAGTTCATTTTTACTGGGCATTTCAGACACGTAACTTTATTTTGAAATATTTCTTACTATAAGTCTTCACATGATATGATGACAAAGAAATTCGTTACGGAATTAAGCAACTAGAAGGAATGGGATCCATATAGTGACCTTACTGTGGATTCTAGGACCAACTGGAATTGGAGGAAATGAAATAGCAATTGGACTAGCAAAGAGGGGGATTGTAACACCCTTTTGCGGAATCAGCTCCAATGTAATATTGGAAGAAACAGGTAAAGCCGAAAAAAAGAGAACCTTTGACCATTGAAAAGATCTAGTAGGGCTTAGACAATCAAAGATTCTTCTAGGTGTTGAGATCAAATGAATGCATAAGTCAAAGTGTTGCACTAAGAGTTTTGAACAAGCTCAAAATTGTGGAGAAAGAAGAATGTAGTTTCATACCAACGTATGAGGGACACTTCTTTACTGTATTCAGGGTTGGAAAAATTGCAAACATATCTATAATATTGCTTTAAAGGAAAAAGAAGGAATCCAAATGTACATACTCTAGTCAACCTTTTTTTCAACTGAGGAAATAACAATATTTGTAATAACTGTGATTTTTATAAAAAGAGACCTAGGTACATCTTTTTTTTTACTTCCAGAACTATTTTTGATACGGCAATTGAAATCGTAATTTTTCATCGATGCAAAATTTAAATTGAAAGGATCCAATTCTCGTTCCTGCATATTAAAGATGCGCTTAAAATGCATGAAACTTTTGGGTAAACTCTGGAAAATTTGTTATTAAGAAAAGAGCTCCCCTTTCAATCGACTTATTCAACCATGTAGTTCGTTTAATAATTAGGATGGTCTTCGAAAAATACATTTCATACATTATCCGTACATATTTTCCGTTTGAAAATGTTCAAATATAAATTATTTTAAATTTCCATATCTTCAATTTCCCTTTATAATATGGAAACATTTTTGTCCTCCGCTTTCCGTAAATTACTCTTATTTGTTGTATTGTTTTTGTTTTTTCAAGCGAATACGGTCCTAAATAGCCTGTATGCATAAAAGTTTCCATCTCATTGAAAGTTCGTATTATCAGATTCTAGCATACAGGCCTCTATGTACCTACTTCGAGTCCATTAAAAAGTTCTTTTTTAGCAGAAACTTGGGATTTTGTATAATATACTACTTCCAGCTTTCAACGATGTATTTGTATGGACATAAAATGAAATGAAACAACCCTCGGTGAAATTTATTAAATAATTTTGTTTGAAATTTTGAAACTATGATGTGGGTGGGTGGGTAGGTAGGTATTATACAAATATTCACCAGTCACTGGTCAAACAGTTTTAATTAGCTCGAGTTCGAAAGTTTTTCTATGATTTGATGTTTTAAATAAACTTTGCCATTCAAGTCAATGTATTTTGAAAGAAAATATTATACGGAAAACTGAGCTTGTCGCGATGTTTATATTGAAAAATTTGAATTTTGAATACGTGACGTTAGTCTGGGAACAAAAGTATAAAATTATTTGGTATCGAAATCGTGTTTTCATCACACGGAGAATGATGGATCGAGTAAAACGGTTAGGTTAAATTGTTCTAGTTCATGTTGTAAATTAGTACATCAAGCAATAACGCAATTCTTATTGATCCTATCTATATAATTTACCGATATATTTTCAATTGCTTTTGTTACAAAATATATGTTATTATGCCAGTTAATAATGTTTTACAAAAATCCTGTTGTCTATTCTATTAGAAAAGGTTTTGCCACAAGTTTTCCAATAAGGAGATTATTGTTTATATAAATTAAAGTTTGTTACCGCTGAGCATTTCATTTCCTGGGTCGAATGTATTTTTTTGTCAATAGCAGGCTGGTAATTGCACATTCTTATCATAGTCTAGATTGAACCGATTGTTTGAGAATTTTAATTGTGTATCGATTTTCTGTAGATCTGAACTTAATTAATCATGAAAGTTTGGTTTGTATATTTCTGTATCTTTTTCTAAAGTGTTATGCGACAGAAATTGCATGTGATATTCTAATATATGTTACAGGATCCCTTTTGACGATAAGGGTCGCTTAGACTTCCGGTATTCAAAAAGCTAATTCCCCAGTTAGTGTCTGCTTCTATTAGCCCATATTGCATCCTGGGTATGAATAAAGGACATCAAATTACCTCCTACTTGTACTTTTGTTTTATGTCGGATTGTTCTAGTTGAATGGATATAAAACTTCGTAGAATGAATAGACCTTTTGTTATGGGAACAGCACGTAAAAATGTCATAAATGTGGTACCTACACACAATTTTGCAGTGAATAAAAAGGGGTATACAATATTTTCGCACGAAAGGAAATTGGTTTCGTGAAAAAGTCGAGTTATCTTCACTACCCTATTCATTTACTTTACTTTAAAAAACATTATAGTGAATAGTAAATTGTTCTTATGCCGTTCATATTATTATATGTATATGGCTTGTGCTAATTTTTTATATCTCCTTATATTTTTCTATGACTGTATGCATCAGTGACGAAAATTTGACGAATGATAAAAAATACCATTACGTTAACTTTCGTCCATAGAGACGAAAATTATTTCACTGTTCTATCACCTCTGATTATAATAAGAAACACGTAGTTTTACAATTTAAAAAAATATATATTATCCTCGCGAAAGGAAAGCGCCATTTGTTATGACATTACTTCCACACAATCTTCTCAAATATGCCAAACACACTTGAGACAACATGACTTATGCTTCCTGCATCCCTGCACTTGTTAGACAAAGCGGGAAAATCCTCAATTTTGCCGAAAGTGAAGAGTGAACATCTGTCAGAATATATTATATTTATCATGCCGAAAGACAATGCCGACACTGCGAAGCGACAGAGTCTGGAATCGAATGAATACCCACTTTATTTAGTTTTTTGCTTTTCTATTCGTTTTAAGAGGGAATTTTCAAGATTTTGAAATCGAATTTTTATGTTTAGTATTAGTGGCTGTCACGAATATTACGTTATATATATATATGACATTTTGCAAAAATGAAGAGAACAACACTTAAATCGAATTTATTTTCTAAAAATTCTACTTCTTATAATCCGACTGTGTGGAATATATTTTTCTTATTTTTGACCTAATAAAACCACAACATTCTACAGAAATTTAATTTTCAATTACGTATCCTACACCACGTTACCCATTTATATGTAGGTATTTCTACCTGAGCTGCGGTTTTAAGACTTGCGAAGCATGACAAAAAGTGGGTAAGCTTAATAAATTTAGTGGTGTTGTATAATTTGATAAACCCAGTAGCGTACTAATTTAGAAATATTTTTTTTTATTAAAGTTATTCAGGTGGGATATCAATGACTGGAAAATCCATTTTGAATGTACCCCGTGTACCGTACAACGCCAACACTGGGGTAATAAATGATAAAGTGGACTATATATTTTTATATTTATATTACTTACAAGTAATAATGATGAGCAAAATAATTATACCTACGTCTTTCTACCTTTCAGTTTTAACACGAAGTGTATTTTTTATTGAAACATCGTTCCCAGGGTAATGCACATGGTTTCACTGTGGTACGCAGAATTAAATATTAGAATTTGTATTTAACACCCCGCCACTGGGTCGTGGTATGCATTGGCGGTTCGTTAAGTATTTTATAATGGGTGGTCTTATTGGTGTAGACAGTAACATTAACATAATATTGGTGTTGCATACCCAAAGGAAGTGACGAATACAAATAATTACTAATTATTTATGAATAGCTTCCGGTTTGAAGGTATACAATGTGCTAGAAGCATAATTTCACCTTAATTATTACTAGAAGACAGTCCCTACCGACGTTAACTTGTCCCAAACTTGTCTTTAGTTATAAATGGTGTAACTTTTCCGAAACCCGACTTTATTTTATTCATTAAGAAAAACAAAATGAAGGCACTCATATAGTAATAATCGTAATTTGTCTTTTTCTTTTTAAACTTTACCCTCAACACTAGTTATACACTTTCCAATACATAAAAGTGACAAATAAGATCTGCCTGCACTAACTTTATAAATCATTGTAATTCGTCATGGGTACCTAATGGATCCATCAGCCGATAAAAAAGAAATGCCCTATCATCGTCACATAAGGACCGAACTGGGACATTCCAGAAAAAGCAGTGACGTTGATGTATCGTCTTGTAAAATTATAGTTACAGGAGTAGGAAATTCTTAAATATACTTAATGATATGCTATAACAAAAAGTTTTAGGTCAACTTTTATTGAAACTAACGATCTACTTCCAGTTATTGTAAAAATCGTCCAGAATTTTTTATCGATTGAATCGTTTAGTGTAAACTACTAAAGGTTACAAGTTAATTCCTGCATTTAATAAGAATATCACTTGTGAATAATAATTTGAACATGATTTTCCCCAATCAGATGCTTCAATTTTAAGTGAATATTAGGGGTCTGCCCTAAAAAAATTAAATTTTTTTATTAAAAGTATTGATTGAATTCATTGTTTTAAAACAAAGAGATGCTGGATAGAAGTCAACAGCTCGGTATAATAATAAGTAGGTTTAATAAAAATATAATTTAGGAAAAAGTCACGTTTTATTTGAAAAAATATTAGCGGTTAATAAACTCTAATGTGATTATTCATCTAGGCAGATGGATATTTTGACTATAATTTATTTAATAACAAAACGAAACTTCACTGTTTGAAATATGATCGGTATTTATAATGAACGGGTTAAGCTTTGATCAAAAATTATTATTTAGAGAGAAATCTGTTTGATTTGTAAAAGGTTCTCGCTATTTCTACTATACAGGATGTTGGCTAATTTTTTATTAATTATTTAAAAAAATTTAGGTAAATAAGAATAAGAAATGATTTGCTGAAAATTACTTCACAAAAATCAAATTGAACGTTCCGCTAGCTAATTCTGAAATATTGTCGAATTCACCATAATCGTTTATTAATTAACCGAAGATTTACAAAGCCATCCATTAATCAACAACGATAAAATCGGGAGAGTGTGTGGGTTTTATCGAATATTCATATTTGGTACCTACCTGCAGGTTTTAAGATGCTAATATATGATATCCTAGTCTTTACTATCACCTCTGGTGAGATACCTATATAGGTACCATTTTACGGTTAATAGGAGGATTTTGGTTTCTAATTTTAATTAAAAAACACCAAAACATATAAGTGATGAAATTATTCAATTTTATACAAGGGAGTATACAACCACTTCAGTCTTATGGAAGCTTTCAAATTTCAAGTTAATTTCTTAGTCTATCTAGGTCCAAAGACATTTTTAAATACAAATTTTGATTATTATAATCTCCGTAAACTTACTCTGGCAATACACACACGGCAACATTGTTGTCCTATACAACAAGTACCTATACGGTATAAAGGATTGAACTGAATCTAATCACAAAATATTGATCGTATCACTTACCAGTTGTCACTTAATCTGTTTTGTCATCGCATTATTCAAATAATTTTCAAGAATTATAATGGGATCTTTTATAATGGGTTAGGTATACTCGATAACTATTTACCTTTACATCATTATAGTCTAGGAGCAAGAATTTCGTTTTAATCGGTGTCAAATATTTCTTGACTTAACTTTAGATTCGAAATTACCAACAAGAAAACCATTTATTATTGCTTTTACCGTGCTGTATGTCATTTTATAAATTAGTGTTTTTTTTTGTTAAATGAGCTCATTTGGAACAATAATTTCTTTTTATTTTATCAAAACAAACACGAATTTAAAGAATTTAAATGCATTTCGCATCGACTGAGATGATAAGTATAATTCTCGACACAAATGTCTTTTTGATTTCTGTAGCGCGGACTAAGTAGGCTATCTGTGGCCTGGGCACCAGAATGGCAAAATCTCTAGCGATCTCTTTTTATTTTAAAGAGAGTCCGTCGTGACTGAGCATTTTTACAGTTTACAAACGAATCGGCCTTAACAGGGGGTTTGTATGATTAATTTTTCATATGATTGCAATCAACGATATAAGTTTCAATACGAGTTGTAGAAGAGAGTACCAGTACCAGAGTGTACCAAACCAGTGCTGGGTAATTTCCTATAGTTAAAAAGTAATTAATAATTGCAATTACCCTTTTTTAATGTAATTCGTAATTGTATTTAAGTACATTTTTTAAACAGAAAATGTATACGCTGTCCTTATAGCTACAATATAAACCCCATCGACTGTATCTAGAAAGGGACAAAGACCTATTATTATAAATTTCATCATGTCGTCCATTTGCACTTATTACACATTTTAGATGTGCTTTATCAGCATAACACTATGTACCGTGACAACATTAATTTGACACTATCGCTCTTAAATCTAGCAACGGTAGGTATCCTTTTTGATCCATTTTAAACCAAAAAATTGTAGTAGCTTTCAACAAAAGCATTTTAAGCTCTTGAACAGTATTCAGAGAGTCTGAATGAATTCCACCAAGTTCTACAATAGAGAAAGGAGAATAGTGAGACATTAAGTTAAGATCACTAGTAGACCAATTCAATTAATAAACAAATAAACGACGTTGATTATTGCAATTATAATAGGCACATATCTGTTGAATAATATATTAATTTATTTTAAAAATCGTTTGATTAAATTTTTGGTGGAATAAATAAGTTTACAGAAGCAAGGTCAGACAAACGGATGCTTTCAGTAGGTGGACATTATTACTTACTGTGCTTTTAAGGCTAATCAAGAATTCCTGAGGTGCAGAAAGTGTTTTATAAGCTTATTAAATACATATATTATTGTCATTAAGTACCAGACTGTTTCACGACGAGCTTACACTATCTATTTTATTATTGGAGACGATTTCTATAAAAATTGTCATAACGAAAATTAACTGTAATTAAGTAAATAACTACAAAACCGATGTGGACAGTGTTTAAAAAAAATAAAGATGTTTAGATAAGATTTAGTACAGAACACTTACGCAATTTTTTTGCTAAAACAACGGCAATCTACAAAATCGTGTTCGTTTAATTAGCGCATTTTAAATGTGCTATATCTCCTCGCAACCAGCCTACAACTGTGTAAATTGCTATCGATTTATAATCGAGATTTCAATTAATGAAAACGTAGAGATCGAGTTGTTCGAATTCAATTAGACCCTTTCTGTTAAAATTCGGATAATTAGTGGTCGGGATTGCTTTTAAAAATTCGTCAATTAAACTAGGAACAAAGTGAAAATTAAATTTTAATTGGTTCGTAGTTCGACGATTACGCCATTACCTCAAAGCAAATTGCCAATTATGGCTATTTTAAAAATAAAGGATTAAGAGTCTAATCCGGGGGATGTCAATACTAATACTAATGTTTAATAAAAATTGATGATTATACCTATGTTGATTAACTATGATCCTCTATTATAATTTAAATTATTTTCTATCACAAGTAAAGACTCCACTGCAGCCGGGCAGTGCCCGCATCTGACCGTTTAAAACATATGCCGATACAATAGATTTTTTCTTCGATAGTACAAAAAGTGTCTATTTTTTGCACTATGTACTCTACTAAATATTAAGTTTTTGCACGAGAGCAAAAAGTACCATATAGGTTATTTATTTCGATCGTAGAAAAAATGCTGTGTGCAACTTTCCAGGGCAAAATAAAAACATTCAAGTATCTAATTTCTTTCCAGTTCTATTTTTTTTCAAACGAAGTCCATCAAAACATGTATTATACAAAAGGCACTTGTATGATTTCAATGTTTTAAAAGAGACGGGAAGACTAACGAAACAAACAAGATCGAAAGGGAAATTCGAGTTTTTTCTCGTAAATATTGACTTTATCGTTGAGTATCGGCAAAACTTGAACTTTTAAAAAGTTAAATCGTTGACGCTGTTTGGATCTTTCTTCTGAATTGTGAATAATGAAACTTTTTATTTTGCTATTCCTGTTACCTGTGTTTTAACTAAATTGTAAAGGAAATATCGGACATCGATTAAAATAAACGGTTATACCCCTATACTGCAAAATATTTGAACAGTCACTGCTGCTTTGAAATAATATACCAAACGGCAACTTCTGCTACAGATTCTATCTGCGTAATATCAGATATGTATTTAGGAACTAATATTATCTAAAGCAAACTCTTTGATACAAGCGAGTTTGTTGTTAAAAAAAGTTAGCTAGACCTTCTGGGGATGTTCAAACAGAATCAAATTTTTGCATTGATTTCGCTGTGAGATGAGATGAAGTTTGGAAATGATCTACAACTCCGAGTCGAGTTTGGTTGTGTTGTGGGATCTTCTTAATATTCAAAAGTTTCCTGAAATCGAGTAAAAAAAATAAAGTGGAGTGTGGAATAAAGGAAATGTGTATTAAACTAGTATTGATATTTTAACAAATTTTATAATTTAGAAACCATTTTTTACGCTAATTATTTTGATGCTGGATGCTGGTTTATCATTTACCATTTTTTAATACTTTCCACCTCAAATTAAATTTAATAAATTTCTCAAGACATACTAAAACGATTAATGTTTCCGACCAACTCTTTATAAAACCGGCAAACTTCAACAAAACAGGAAGAATTTCAGCAAGCAACCGGTGGTGGAATTAGACAAGAGAAATTGGCAAAGTGCTAAACGTTTATTTTTGTTAAGTTTTTTTTGAGATTAGTTCAAGCTTGGAGTAGTAAACTTTTATTATCAATTTTAGGCAACTATGAGAACCATTATTTGTAACTTTACTCCTCTTTCCCCATTAAATGGGTTGTTTCCTACTTGTAGCGACATCTAGTAGACTCCTGCGAGTTAATGACTCTGCTACAAGAGTCAGTCGCAGAAAGCGCGAGGGTGCTGCCTGCACCTGGAGAGCCGGAGCACTAAAATTGTTTATTTAAAGAGAACTGTAACGGCTCACATTATCGTCTTACACTATTTTATGGTTCATGTTCTTTATGCTAGTGTTGGGCCGTTGAGTGAAATACAATTTTTCACTCAACAGTTGTGCATAATAGGCAAGGTTAAAATAAGTTCGCTGGTTCTTTTGCAAAACTCATAATGCGAATTATTATGTCAAGTTGTTTATTCACTTGCTAGAAAGAATGTATGGGTAGGTATAAGTAGGTAGGCTCTCTATTGAAAATATGTAGCTTTTATTGAAACTGTTAAACAAATGGTGTGTCATTATAGCTTCGAAGGACGACGCTTTCTTGCATGTATCAAAGATTCTTTCAAAACTTTTAGAACAAAAGCAATAGTATTTGGATTAGCATTATAACCCATTACTCCTATTCTAAGAATTTTCCCCGCAGTTGGTCCCAATCCCCCTGCAATTTCAACATTGTATCTAAAACAAAAAAATTTGCAATATAAAATAAATGTTTTCGATATATTTTGAAATTATAGGTACTTTTGCATTGCATACGTCACCAGTTCTTTCCAATCAAAATCTGTAACTTCAACTGAGGTAACGGTTTTCAGTCTTTTATTTTCATCTTTAACAAAGAAACGCAGTCCTAACTCATCTATACCATCTCGAAGAATTCGATAACATTCATCATGTTTTCTTTGCCAATTTTCTAATCCAGCTTCTGCTATTATCGCAAGACTTTCACGAAGAGCACATAGTAAAGTGGAACAGGTGGTATGATGGTATCTAAAAATATAATAGTTGTAGGTCCACTTGACTGTTGTTTTTATTTCTAAGTTACAGAGTGATACGGGTAGTTTTTTGAATATTTCCCTTTTCGAGGCACGTGTAATATTAGATAGATTTCGGGTCTTCAACCCTTCATCATATTATTACATAAAACATAGCTGCTTATTATTGCATAATAATTATATACTTACGGTCTAACGTTATTATAACAGTTCCACTGCTGGCCTAAAATTTTCATATCCCAATAATAAACTTGTATTGGCGTTTGCCTATCAAATATAACTTTTCTGAAAAGAGTTTAAAATAATAATTTAGGATAATTGACGATAAAAAGACTTACTGAGCTCTAGGACTGAACGAGATGATGGTTAAGCCTGGAGGAGCTCCGATTGCTTTTTGTACACCAGCATAAGCTGCATCTACACCCCACTCGTCCATTAAAAATGGGACTCCAGTTACTGACGCAACTGTATCCACAGCTAACAAACAATCATATCTAAAATGGGAAAAAAAATATATAGTTTTATTCTAATTATTTTTATAAACGTATTTTTTTTACTTATGACAAAGATTTCCGAGACCTTCTATTGGCTGGTATACTCCGGTTGATGTTTCACCCTGTATTATAAAAAGTACTTTGGGTGAATATTTTTTTAAACCTTCTTCAATTTGGATTAAACTGAAATTGTCACCGTAGTTGGTCATTATTTTTATTGGTTTGATACCTAAAAAAAAATTCATTATTATTTATATATTGTTTAAACTGTTACGATTAAGAAGCTTGCATTGCAGTATTATGTTTATACCTACCGTATCTTTCTGCCATATCTGCAGCTCTGAAACCCCAAATACCGTTAGTAGCAATTAGTACAATTTCTCCTGGACTTAAGAGATTGCTTAGAATCGCTTCCATTCCGCTGTGTCCGCTTGCAGAAATAGCCAGAGACAGTGCATTATTCGTTTGGAAAATGTATTTGATGCCTTCTTTAATTTCATCCATTATCTGGAAATATATAAAAATTTGAAATGCGAAAGATATTTTTTTTAGAGATTTTCTACCTGAAATATTTCTGCATTCATATGTCCTAATATACTATGACTCATTGAATGAAGAACTCTTGGAGATATATTAGCTGGTCCAGCACCCATCAGGATTTTATGTGGTACTAGCAAAGGTCGTTTCAAAGCTTCCGGTGGTGGTATATTATTATTATTATTATCCATTGCGTTTGTGGTAGTGTCGTTGCACTTTTATTTAAATAATCTATAAGTTATTCTGATTCTTTGCTTTTAGGCAGCAAACAGTAATTCTTATTAACATTAACACTAAAAGACATGTACACACCATGTAACTGCGTTACCAAACTATTTATTCCAATAAACGCTATCTTATCTATAGGAATTTCTTGATGATTGTCCAATTTTAAAGACAAGTATAAAATGCTCTTGCGTTTTTGTTTCATATAATTATATCAAGGTTATCAAATTGACCTCCTATATTTATTATTATTGCTTAGAATTTTTGAAATATTATTGAACTTGACTAAAATAAATGACCCCCCCCCCTCCTCTCATGGAAGCAAAAATCGTTTATTGCTGTTCCATCGTAGTTAAATTCCCGCTCAAATTTGTAATTCGTGATTGCCCATTTCTTTTATCGATTTTCATAAAGCTAGAACATCAAGTACGTCAACATTTCGATAGATGGCAGCATGAAACAACAATTAATTCATTTTGGTACTGAGTTGCCTATCTATCTTATCATAATAGGGAATTTCAGTCCAAGTTGCCAAGTGTATATACATATTATTATAAGCTACGCGAAAACCTTCACATGACAAATTCGTTCTGCAAATTCCCTTTCGCAGTGATTGAAACATATGAAATTTTTTGGGTTGGCAACTTGGACTCAAGTCTTCATTATTTACGATTGACATTTCTAATGATGAACTGTCAATGTCATTACATAATAATATAACCCTTCTTTTAGTATCTCGAAAATAGGATTATTTGTTACTATTGTTAATAATTATTTAAACCATGGGTCAAAACTTTAGTAACACTTTCAATAACGGTGTAAACTTGTATTATCATCCAGAAATTACACCTGGTCCTAACGAGCAACCAACATTTGACCCTTTGTATGGTTTTGACAATGGTCGTAAAGAAAGAGGTAAGTTTAACAGAATTAATTATGTTCCATCTTTATAATGTATTGTAAATATTACGTATTTGAAATATTTGTTTATTTTTTAGTTATGATAGCAACAGAAGAAGAAATGAGGTCTGCAAAACTACCTTTAGAAGATAGAGATTATTGTGCTCATTTACTATTGAAATTCCAAGCTTGTAGAAAAGATAATTGGCCATTTGTTGTAAATTGCCACCATGAAAAACATGATTTTCTCAATTGTAAATATGATGAGTAAGTATTCTATTTACCAATTAGGTATTCGTTACGTATAAATATCCTTCTTTTTGGAAAATTACTTGAATGAATTTTAAGGCTTCAATTTGATTGATATTAGAATTTCTAATCTGTTGTATAATTGTCTAATTATATTTATTCTAGTTTTGTAATCAGAATGAAGGAATATGAACGTGAAAGAAGATTGAGGGTTTTACAACAGAAACAAAAAATATCTGAAGGTGATGAAGAGGAATAAATTATTATCGTTAAGTGTATAAAAGTAGTAATTTTGTTTATAAATAAGTGTTGAAAATAAATACATTCAAGAATGTTTTGGTAGTTGTGTGAGTAACTTTTTTTTATTAAGTCTGGAAGTGTCAATTCTGATTCACTTTCACTTTCACTTTATAAAACTTCAAGCTGGATTGGGAAAAAAATTAAACTTTTACATATCAAAGCAATTATTTTATTATTTTTGTGCACATCCCAAAACATAAAAAAGAAAACTACAGGATATTAAGTAATTCTTTAACACAATTCATTCTTTTATTTCCTAAATCTGTTTGACTTGAAAACGAATGTAACTGTAAAGTTGAAATAAAATTAGTGTTTTCTTGCACCTTGGTTTTTACCATCACCTTGTGTATATCGGCAGATGTTATTAAAGTACCTAAAGCAACGTACGCCCTAAAATGCGCTTCGGATTCCGTTAATTTCGTCAAGAGATCAGGTATTACTTGAGCTAAAACCGTTATACCGATTTCATCATTGTATTTAATCGTAAGGATGGTTAAATTTAACAGCGATGTTGCTAAGGCCACCTAAAATATTGATTATTAATTATTATTAAACCCCACACAGGTTCTTTTCGAATATACTTACTTGACAGTTTTTGTTGAGGTTATTCAAGGAAGTAAAATTTTCCAAAATGTCAAATCGATTATTGAACACCAAATTTTCACCGGCTTCGTGTAAACATAAATTAGTAACAGCCCTAAGGGCGATAACCATATTGTTGGCCATTTTACATTCACAGTTTGTGTACGATTTGATTTTTTCAAATATAATACCATTATTCACTGTTGATATCATTTCATTATTCACTTTGTTCCTTACTGCTAATCTTATTACATCCAAAACGGGAAAAATTATATCTGGAATAGAAAAAAAAATAATTTAAATTCTACTAATAATAATAATAATAATAATACGTACCATCCGACCATTCTAAAAGTTTAAACAAAATATCAACTGCATTTCCATCAGTCGGTGAATCAAAACACAACTTGACAACTTTTTCTAGGTCTCTATCTTCTAATTTGTCACCATCTCCGCGTTTTTCATTAAATTCTTTCAACTTTTTTAAAATCACACTGGAATCTCCGACGTCGAAGGAATGGTAATTTTTAACAGGAAAAAAATTGAAATTGGCACTTGCAACTGTATAACTTGAGCTTCCGGTGAATGGATCGTTTGACGTTTGACCAGCAGAGGCTGTGGACTGTTGTGTTTTAGGTCTACTTCCATATGTTGTATAACTACTTCCTCCTGCATAAATAGACACAAATTTGTAATGCTAATAAAATTAAACAGATTTATTTTGTTGAGAATTTGGAAATTAATATAATTATTAGACTTGTTAGCTACCCCAAAAAAAAATAGAAATAGTAAAATGGTTATTATTACAGTAAAATAAATAATTCCTGCAATAAAAGTAAAAAACCTTATGGGTTTTTATAAATGAACTCGGAAACTATCACCTTAATTATTAATCATAATGGAACAGTAAATGATCCACTCCATAAATATGCCCCTAATGAAGCAACAAATCTATACTGAACTATTCTATATTCTAAAATTCCTCTGGGAAAAAGTCTCTGAGACGTCCTCAGGAACTAAGTAGAAGTAAGGGAGGGGGGCATAATAGATCTTTTAGGTCTCAGTGAATGTCACCCCAAAATACATGTAGGTACATACATTGGATTTAATCACATCGGTTGATGGAAATAATAGCAATTGATATTTGTGTTGAGATGACAAAAGACATAAAACAGATTTTATCAAATCTGTAAGAAATCACACATTATAGTAAACTTTATAATAGTGAGTCTCCCACAATATATTTTAATTGCATAAATTTAAAGAGCAAACTAAAAATAATATATGTAGCCAAAAACACGTAATCTATTATTACTTTTAAAATGTGAATCAAGTTTGGGGTATTCAACGAATAATAACTACCTGTAAATGGATCCAAGTTAACACCCCTCTGTTCACGATTACCGGCGCCATAATTGGGAGTGTATCTGGATCCTCCAGTGAAAGGATCCTGATAATCATTATTAGCAGATGGTACGTACTGTTCGTTGCTATTTTTCAAGATAAATTCAACAACTTGTTCTAGATATTCGGCAGGCAGCATATGCTTGGCTAAAAATGTATGAGCCGCCTGGTAGGGATCGTCACCTCTATTGAATGGCAACTTTATAGGTGGTTTACCATCTTCTATGTCCACAGAAAATACAAAATCATAATACTGAAAGAAATTACAAAAAAAAAAATTAAAAATATTTATAAGTATGTATTAACCAAAAAGAACAAACTTTATGAATCTATAATATACCTTCCCTTCAAACATCTTTTTCCCACTATCATCTTTATCAGTTCCTCCTAAGACTTCGCCGACTTTGTCCCAATGACTATTTTCACCATCTTCTACCCATGTATAAGCAACTACACTGTTGCCATCCCTGATCATTTTCATTTGTCCATTTCTTTTTCCCGGATTATACAAAGCTTCTTTTCCGGGTAAACTAGGGAGATTCTAATTAATTTTTTTTTTCTTCTTTTTAATTAATATAAATGCTTACTCAGTTACTTTTACACCTCCTATTTCCTGTAAAGATTGTATTTTTAAAGCGTTAACTTGTTCAGAAAATTTCACCAAATTAATTTCATCTGTAACTCGAGATTCATCCATGGTAAATATTCTTATTAAGCCATCACTGAAAATATAATATATTCATTAATACAAACCAAAGAATATTATCGTATAATCAATTTTTACCTTGATCCTGTTACGATATCACCATTAGGTAAACAAGCTACAGCCCAAACTGACTGTGCAGGTAATTCTATGGAACATCTATTTTCATTATTTTGCCAAAATCTTACTGTTCTATCTTCATCGGAAGTCACAAAACTATCCATGCCATGAGGCCTGCACCTAGCGATACTAATAACAAATCAACAATTTAATAAAATCAAAATGGACATCATAACATTTAAATCATTATAGGTACCTACCTGTAGATAAAATTGTTGTGTCCATAAAGAGTGTTGAGATTTTCACAATCGTAATTCCAAATTTTTATAGAAGCATCATTAGATACACTAATGAAATATTTCATTTCTGGGAAATCTTCTAAGCATCTCACAGCATCAGTATGACCTGAAATCAAAATTCATAATAAAGCATTATATGAATACCCCCCACATGAATATAGGTAATAAGAGACTTGTACCTACCTGATAAAGTGTTTAATCTCTGACCGTTCAATGACCAAACTCCGATTGTTTTATCTGCTGATCCAGTTAGAACTCTTCCATCACTAATATGTCTTACATGCCAAACGGCTGCAGAATGACCAGTAAATGTGTGTACTGGTTTTGAGGAAGATGTGGACATAGACCAATATTTTGCTGTATTGTCCCATGATGCACTCAAAAAAGTATTAACATCATTGCCTTTGGTAATAGCACATACTACAAATACGAATAATTTTAAAATCATCTATTTTCACTTCAAGTGGAGAGACTCTAAATTATAAGGTATAGAGGTATCAACTTACTTGTGTTTGAATGTTCTCCCTTAATTGCCAAGGTGTGGAATGGTTCTCCTGGTTTGTAAATTAAAATAGTTTTATCATAACCTCCTGTAATAATCAAACCCTCAGGGTATTCTTTACTTGGTTCTAGATATAGAACACTTCCCACAAAATGTTCATGGCCTTTGTAAGTCATTACATCTTGGTAAATGTTTTGTAATCTAGAAATAGTAACATACATTTTTATGTAATTTTGTAAATCTAATTATGTTCAATACCAAATACAACTAACATCAAATTTTGATATCATATAAGTATCGAATCAATTTTATTGAAATTTTAAATTCTACTCACGGATTGAACTTCCAGTATTTTGCAGTTCGGTCTCTGGATACGCTTATAATATCATGACTTTCAGTAATTGCTAAATCTCGAACATCCATTGAATGGCCATAAAGAGTGGAACTTAATTTAAAATCTTTCGACATTTTGCTATCAAAAAAATATAATTTCAACTTGTATCATAAATAATCTGAAAGAAACGATAGGTTGAATTTTAAGATAGATCAACTACAAATAACGAAACAAGTCTCTTTGGATTTTTGTTGGTTTCTTTTGTTTGTCATTAAATTGTGTTTGACATTTTTCTTTCGATCATCTTGCATGCTACATTTTTTGTGGCTGTAAGTTAGGTTATCTGTGATCTATGACAAGTAATTAAGAGTGTTCTGTGGTACGCTACCACCATCTACATGCCATAGACATCGATAAAAAGTATCGATTCGTGTAATGTTGGTTGCATAGTGGATGATAATTTATAATACCGCCATCTACATGTCATAAACATCGATAAAACGTATCGATTCGTGTAATGTTGGTTGCATAGTGGATGATAATCTACATGAGATAGACTTCGTTGATATAACGTATCGATTTTTTCACCTTTTAATATTAAGAAAAGATATTCTTCGCAACAAACAACCTACCAACTATTATTATTTTTACATTTCAGATGATCGCATTATGGTAATCGGTTTTAGATACATTAAGATTAGAAAATGATGGAATGTTAAATAAGTGATTCATCAATATACTGATAATTATTATAATGTGCCTGTATCGATTTCAGTTCGCTACAATTGTTAATATTTGTATTACTTAAAAGAGTGTTCGAGTAGGTAATATGGTAAGATTTTATGAACTACATGGAATGGGCTGTTGGGTTACGCTCATCTTCTCTATATTAATCGAATTGTATTATTTATTCAATTTTGTAAATTACAACATGAGATGTGTATTTATACAGTACTCTAAAATGTAATCTATTTTGAATGACATGCAACCGATTTTTATAGATAGGTGAGTTACTCTATCAACACGGGTACTGGCTCGAGGTTGCTCTATAACGTAGTGGACTTGGGGTCAGATCGTAGGGAAATTTAAGTGATGTGTGTGCCTTTGACTAAGAGATAAATGTGGTGGCATCCGCCGGTCGGTAAATGGAAATGGTCGATTTTAGTTTTTAGTGCTTCAAAATGGTGCAGTACAAATGGTATTGGGATGAAAACTACGACATAAAGTTAACTTTAAAATGTAAGTTATTTATTTTACTTTTACTTATTGGAAAATATTCTTAAATATACATATGCTTTTTAATATAAAAGTTGGTTGATAATTTTTGAAACCACAAAAATAATAGTAGGATGAAACCCATTGGGAAAGGAAGAGAATATTATATAAAAATGAAAGGAAAAATAATTTAGGGGCGATCTGAGGTCGTGTAGGGAATGTTAAAATGTCATATACAATATACATATAATCGAATTTTATTGTATTCATAAAGATAATTATTGTTGTTGTTCATCCATATATTCTGTCGTTAATTTATCAACACTGGAGCTTTTCGTTTATCAGATGAATTTCTCTTTAACTCAAAGTTTTCGCGATTTTATCATGTCAGTTTTTCTCGTAAAATTATAGTGATTGGCAAAATTGTTTCGTTGCAAAAAGAAATTTATCCGATAAAAAAAACTCTTGTGTTTTTACTGTTGATACTATACTCGTCGGTCTAGAGTCAATACACTGTGGCGAACCCCACTAAAACAACCCTTCTTGACTGTTATCGGTGGGTCAGGTTACACTGATAAGATTAAGAATATTGAATAGGGGTAGGTAGGTAGGTATACTTATATCGCCTACTTTTTTACACTGTTCCATTTAAAAAGCAAAATGTTTTAAAAAACATTTGAAATATCAAATGGCATTTTGTATTTTAAATAGATACCTATTTCAATTATTGAATTTATTTGAAACGGATACCCAACAGGGTAATTCAAGCTATCCGACTTTGGTGATCTACAGTATCCATTGTTCTCACATGAATTTATATTTCCTTTTCCTCGAATACTGCACTATCAGATTCCTAATAAATAGAGATACATTGTACTATTGAAATGTAACTTAACTTTGTTATTGGGAAATTTTTTTTTGAGGTTCAACTAAAATCCATGTTGTGAAATAATTAATACGTAGGTACACAGTAGATTTGACTTCTTAAATTATATACATTAATTATTTGTAAAAGTTTATCCAAATAAATTTCAGAAGGTTTTACTTATACAGGACACGGCTAAAACATCAGTGCGTTACTTTTCAGGTATACATGAAAGTCCTTATTTTGATAAAATCGACAAAACATTATAGAAACAATTATATAGACATTTTCACATTTTGTATCCCATTATGGGTTATCTAAGAATATGTTTCTTTTACATTTTAAAGTAGTTTTTGCCTCGTTTAGGAACCTAACCAAATAATAGATTGCGGGATGACAAAATTAGTTTGAGAAAGTATTTTAAAATTATTGAAACGCTGTGATAGCTTTCCAACTAAACCTTCAATTCCTATCAATAATAATCAGTCGTAATCTAACTAATTTTCGTTACAAATCAAATGAAAGTTTAGTTTTTACAAAATCATTAGGTAAGTTTACTAAAATTTTCAGTTGAAAATTTCACGGTGACGCTTAGGCCAAATCATTCTGCCTGCCTTTCTGTTTTCGGTGGTGTTTTTCAAATAGTTTTCGATAGGTACACTTTTTCTATCCCTTGGAATGTTAAATGGAGTGCTTATATGCATGAACGTTTGAAATTGGATGTGTTGTTTCTAAGATTATTAATATTTTGTATTCCGTTGCGAAATATAGTTACCTATTGGGTTATCGTCTTTTTTTTAACAGTTTAGCATTACACTGTTTTCTTCCTAGGTTTTTGCTATATACAAATATATGTATCTACTTATCCCAAATTGAAATAAAATTTTTATAGCCGTCCTACTAAACCTGCAACTCTTATAAATATTTTCGTTACAAATCAAATGAAAGTTTATATTCCTTTAATAGCTGTTCAAATATATTTATTCAAAAAGGTTTTACTCTGCATTTAAAAAATGCCGATTTGTTTTCTTCGCCTATCCAAATAAGTGATTACGGTTATTTTTCATAACATACCTATTTGATTTAAAAACAAAATCCTTCATAATCATAATATAATATAAGTAAGTTTGAAGACGTTTATAAGTTTCTTAAAGAATTCTGATTATTATACACATATTATGCAGAGAATATTTATCATAAAGGCATTCAAATGGAATAAGATTTTGACACTAAAGATAGAACACAGTTTAGAATAGGAAGTTGAAAGCAAATAGCATAGATGGCGTGAGGCGTACTGCTTTTGGAATAATATATATATTGATTTTCGTACCACGCACTAGAAAAGTATTTCAGGGTAACCTAACCACCTACAGTTAGTAACATATTTGACGAGCTGTCTGTAAATTTATTAAACGGATATTTTTACGGTATCGATCACCCGATTTAAGAATTTAAGACTTATGAGACTTTGTAGGGAGAATATCCTGGATTTGCTGTTACACAAATTCTTTAAATATCCTGTATGTTTTGTAAAACTAATTTTTTGAAAGATTTTTGGTGCAGTGTTTGCTTATAAAATTCACTTTTTTGAAAATTTCCGATACACTGGTTTGGAAGAGTTTTCAACACACCTTTTTTCAAAAAATCGTCGTAGACGTTTTTGTTAACTCTCTGAAAATATGCGAATATGTATAAAGCAGAAATTATTTAGGAAACCATTTAACGTCTTTGAATTTACTTATAGATTATTATAAATTAAAATTGATTTTGTTTTGTTTTTAAATAAAATATGTAGCACCTAATACATATTTAAAGTACAAAAGGCAAACATTGTAATATAATGTAATAGGTTCGTAAAAGCAGAATTTATTCTGTTTAAAAATAGATAGGTACCTACCTACGCCTGCACTGAAGGTCACGCTCACTACGGTCGATATAAGGACCGGTTTTTTTTTTGTTCTCCAGCGCTGATAAGGGTGTTTATTCTACTTCCCATTATTTTAGTTTCATTTTTTACTTCTTGTCATTACTTGAAAACATACGAAATGTTTTAAGAATTTGCTCAACAATAAATCCTTAGATATTCTGCCTGCCATTTTGTTATTAGGTACTCATTAACGTCTTTGAATTTACTTAAAGATGATTATACATTCTGAACACTCACAATTTAAACATAGTTCTTGGTTATTTAGCAAATACTGTTTTCTTCCTAGGTTTTTGCTTTATACAAATATATGTATCTACTTATCCCAAATTGAAATAAATCTGTTATAGCCGTCCTACTAAACCTTCAACTCCTAACAATATTTTCGTTACAAATCAAAAATGAAAGTTTATGTTCCTTTAAATGCAGAGTAAAACCTTTTTTCTATTTCGATTATTTTTCATAACATAACATGATTTAAAAACAAAATCCTTCATAATCATAATATAATATAAGTAAGTTTGAAGACGTTTATAAGTTTCTTAAAGAATTCTGATTATTATACACATATTATGCAGAGAATATCTATTATAAAGTTGAAAGCAAATAGCATAGATGGCGTGAGGCGTACTGCTTTTGGAATAATTTATCGATTTTACGTACCATGTACTAGAAAAGTCGTGTTAGTGTTAAGTATTTCAGTGTAACCTACCTACAGTTAGTAACATATTTGACGAGCTGTCTGTAAATTTATCAAACGGATATTTTTATCGTACTGATCACTTGTAGTTTTGCAGAATCTTTTTTTTTTGACGTAATCGTTAACAATCGACTTGTTTTCATATTTCAAGTAGGTGCAAACTAATTTTTACATTTTTAATCTCTCTTAATTTCTTTAAAAATCTTATTTTACCTACCTACTTCTTGTGCCCAGATTACTTGGACTACTCGCTAACTTAAGGTACATTGGTTAACAAGTTTTTCCAGAAGTCGATATATAGGTACTTAGTTTTTCTTTTAAATTAGATTGTTTATAAATATTCCTTTGTGTTCGAAAACTCACTTTACTCACCGAGACAATACATTTTTATTTTGTGTAGTTTAACTAAATTGAAACTCTTGACAACGTCGCAATAATCCACCGAAAATCAATACTTATATACATTTTACCGATCAGCGCTCCCTGTCTAACGAACCAAATTTTCCAATGCGTCTTCCGAAATAAACCTAAGGCATAGCATTGATTTAGTTTTTAACTAAAATATTATTTAGTAATACGTATTTAAAGTACAAACGGTTAGGGTTATGAGACTTTGTAATATAATATATTGGCTTCGTAGGGAGAATATCCTGGATTTGCCGTTACACAAATTCTTTAAATATCCTGTATGTTTTGTTAAACTAATTTTTGCATCCCGTTATTTGAATAAGCCAGGAAAAACGTACAATTTAAATATAGTTCTTCGTTACTTAACAAATGTTTCCTTCCTTCCTATTAGACTTTTGCTTTACCTATACAAAAATATACTCATCCCAAATTGAAATGAATTTTTTATAGCCTTCCTAGGTACTAAAACTACAACTCATCAATATTTTCGTTACAAATCAAATGAAAGTTTATGTTCTTTCAATAGCTGTTCAAATATATTTATTCAATAATTCAAAGTTTTCTCTTTTGTTGTGTACCTTCAACTAACTGTGGTGTAGCTTAAAGAAAACAATTCTCTCTTTCCTAGTGTAAGGTTTTACTCGGCATTTGAAAAAGTCCGATTTATTTTCCTTCCTTACCCAAATATGTGATTACCTACGGTAGGTATAAAGAAATAATTTCTATTTCCATTATTTTTCATAACATATTTGATTTAAAAACAAAATCCGTTATAATTCATAATATAAGTAAGTTTGAAGACGTTTAGGTATAAGTTTCTTGAAGAATTCTGATTACCTATACACATAGATACAAGCATGTTTTTATAGAAATCAATAAAGTTACTGAAAATGCTACAATGTTTTGTTTGAATATTCAATCAAATATATTTCTTTTTTTGTTAACAAATTATCGACGAGTGAACACCTACTAATCATAAACTCGTTCAAAGGAAGTCATATTTTGTCACTTTAGATAGAACACAGTTTAGAAAGGGGCGTTGATAGCAAATACCTACCATAGATGGCGTGAGGCGTACTACTTTTGGAATATAATATTATTGATTACCTACCTACCTATTGAAAAATGAGTAGTGAAAATGTTTTCAATGTTGGGTTGTGCTTGAATCACATTTCATAACTTTAACAATATTCTACCTTTTGCCTTGGGGTGATTGATTATGCATTTTTTTAAAAAAGAGTACAATCTTTGTACAAGGTAAGAAAGAATATGAAAATATAGATATGGATATGAGACTTTTTAATATAATATAATGGGTGCGTAGGCAGAATATCCTGGATTTGCTGTTATTTACACAAATTCTTTGAACATCCAGTAAGAATGTTTTCTTGAACTAATTTTTGCATCCCGTTACCACTCATTTGAATAAGCCAGGATGAACGTATTATTTAAATATACCTAGGTGTCCGTTACTTGGTTAATTTTTGTTAAATGTAATCGCAGTATGATCGGTCTGTGCCTCACTCTGTAGATGCAGGTTCGCCCGAGGCTCTTCTATCCCTTGGAATGTAATGGAGAGCTTATATGCATGAACGTTTGAAATTGGTTGTGTTGTTTCTAAGATTATTTATATTTTGTATTCCGTTGCGAAATATAGTTATTGGGTTATCGTCTTTTTTTTAACAGTTTAGCATTACACTGTTTTCTTCCTAGGTTTTTGCTTTATACAAATATATGTATCTACTTATCCCAAATTGAAATAAATTTGTTATAGCCGTCCTACTAAACCTGCAGCTCCTAACAATATTTTCGTTACAAATCAAAAATGAAAGTTTATGTTCCTTTAAATGCAGAGTAAAACCTTATTGAATAAATATATTTGAACAGTTTTAAAAAAGGCCAATTTATTTTCTTCGCTCATCCAAATAAGTGATTAAGTTTGCAGTTCTCCATTTCGATTATTTTTCATAAACTTATTTGATTTAGGAACACATTCCTAAAAATACCATTCTGAATTTAGAAAAATGATGATCGATCCAACTTGTTGACTGAAATATTCGAGTGTGGCTGTTTGCTGATATGGGTGAGTTTTCTCACTGCGTAATCAACAAGTTTTATCCATTAGCATTCGTTTTATATCACATCAAGGTATTTCTTTGAATAAATTGAAGCTAGTAGTTTTGTTATATACCGCCAACTTAAATTCGAATTCATTAACAAAAACGGAAATCTGGCAACGCAGCGTCAAAGATTCCAACCTTCTAACACACCCCCCTCTTCACCCTTCGCCGGCGACAGACTGGCGGCCTTAAAGATTAACCACCGAAATTGTAAAAACAATACAGGCAATAAAAAAGTGAATATTATGACTATAATCTATATTACATTCAAGTCAATGTCAATAAGTAAATTAATTTTGTTAGTTTTAGTTAAATAAAATAACGTGTATTCTTTATACATAACACGTTTATAAGTTTCTTAAAGAATATATTATGCAGAGAATATTTATCATAAAGGCGTACTGCTTTTGGAATAATATATATATATATTGATTTTCGTACAACGCACTAGAAAAGTATTTCAGGGTAACCTAACCTACCTACAGTTAGTAACATATTTAACGAGCTGTCTGTAAATTTATTAAATGGATATTTTTACGGTATCGATCACCCGATTTAAGAATTTAAAACTTATGAGACTTTGTAATATAATATAATGGGTTTGTAGGGAGAATATCCTCGATTTGATGTTACACAAATTCTTTAAATATCCTGTAGGTACCTATGTTTTGTAAAACTAATTTTTTGAAAGATTTTCGGTGCAGTGTTTGCTTATAAAATTCACTTTTTTGAAAATTTCCGATACACTGGTTTGGAAGAGTTTTCAACACACCTTTTTTTAAAAAATCGTCGTAGACGTTTTTGTTAACTCTCTGAAAATATGCGAATATGTATAAAGCAGAAATTATTTAGGAAACTATTTAACGTCTTTGAATTTACTTATAGATTATTATAAATTAAAATTGATTTTGTTTTGTTTTTAAATAAAATATGTAGCACCTAATACGTATTGAAAGTACAAAAGGCAAACATTGTAATATAATGTAATAGGTTCGTAAAAGCAGAGTGTATATATGATTTTATTCTGTTTAAAAACAGATAGGTACCTACACGCCTGCACTGAAGGTCACGCTCACTACGGTCGATATAAGGACCGGTTTTTTTTTGTTCTCCAGCGCTGATAAGGGTGTTTATTCTACTTCCCATTATTTTAGTTTCATTTTTTACTTCTTGTCATTACTTGAAAACATACGAAATGTTTTAAGAATTTGCTCAACAATAAATCCTTAGATATTCTGCCTGCCATTTTGTTATTAGGTACTCATTAACGTCTTTGAATTTACTTAAAGATGATTATACATTCTGAACACTCACAATTTAAACATAGTTCTTGGTTATTTAGCAAATACTGTTTTCTTCCTAGGTTTTTGCTTTATACAAATATATGTATCTACTTATCCCAAATTGAAATAAATCTGTTATAGCCGTCCTACTAAACCTGCAACTCCTAACAATATTTTCGTTACAAATCAAAAATGAAAGTTCATGTTCCTTTAAATGCAGAGTAAAACCTTTTTTCTATTTCGATTATTTTTCATAACATATTTGATTTAAAAACAAAATCCTTCATAATCATAATATAATATAAGTAAGTTTGAAGACGTTTATAAGTTTCTTAAAGAATTCTGATTATACACATATTATGCAGAGAATATCTATTATAAAGTTGAAAGCAAATAGCATAGATGGCGTGAGGCGTACTGCTTTTGGAATAATTTATCGATTTTACGTACCATGTACTAGAAAAGTCGTGTTAGTGTTAAGTATTTCAGTGTAACCTACCTACAGTTAGTAACATATTTGACGAGCTGTCTGTAAATTTATCAAACGGATATTTTTATCGTACTGATCACTTGTAGTTTTGCAGAATCTTTTTTTTTTTGACGTAATCGTTAACAATCGACTTGTTTTCATATTTCAAGTAGGTGCAAACTAATTTTTACATTTTTAATCTCTCAGGAAAAACGTACAATTTAAATATAGTAGTTCTTCGTTACTTAACAAATGTTTCCTTCCTTCCTATTAATTTGACTTTTGCTTTACCTATACTTACAAAAATATACTCATCCCAAATTGAAATGAATTTTTTATAGCCTTCCTACTAAAACTGCAACTCATCAATATTTTCGTTACAAATCAAATGAAAGTTTATGTTCTTTCAATAGCTGTTCAAATACCTATATTTATTCAATAATTCAAAGTTTTCTCTTTTGTTGTGTACCTACAACTAACTGTGGTAGCTTAAAGAAAACAATTCTCTCTTTCCTACGGTGGGAAACTGTTATATAATTTTTAAATATCAACCACAAGGAATTAGATCAATACCCCAAATACCTAGATGAAAAAGCAAGTTTTTTTTATTAGGAATTAGATAATCTAACTTGTTGACTGAAATATCTGCGTGTGGCTGTTTGCTGATATGGGTGAGTTTTTTCACTGCGTAATCAACAAGTTTTATCCATTAGCATTCGTTTTATAGGTATCACATCAAGGTATTTTTTTGAATAAATTGAAGCTAGTAGTTTTGTTATATACCGCCAACTTAAATTCGAATTCATTAACAAAAAAGGATCTCTGGCAACGCAGCGTCAAAGATTCCAACCTTCTAACACACCCCTCCTCACCCTTCGCCGGGACTGACTGGCGGCCTTCAAAAAACAAGAACGCAAACAATACAGGCAATAAAAAAGTGAATATTATGACTATAATCTATATTATAATAGCCGTCCTACTAAAACTGCAAGTCTTAACAATATTTTCGTTACAAATCAAATGAAAGTTTATGTTCCTTTAAATGCAGAGTAAAACCTTATTGAATAAATATATTTGAACAGCTTTAAAAAAGGCCGATTTATTTTCTTCGCTCATCCAAATAAGTGAACGTTATAAAGAAATTATTATTACAAAAGACTCGTAAGTTCGCCCTTTTCTATTTCGACTATATTTCATAACATATTTGATTTAAAAACAAAATCCTTCATAATCATAATATAATATAAGTAAGTTTGAAGACGTTTATAAGTTTCTTAAATAATTCTGATTATACACATATTATGCAGAGAATATGTTTTTATCATAAAGGCATTCAAATGGAATAAGATTTTGACACTAAAGATAGAATACAGTTTAGAATAGGAAGTTGAAAGCAAAAATAGCATAGATGGCGTGAGGAGTACTGCTTTTGGAATATATATATATTGATTTTTCGTACCACTCACTAGAAAAGTATTTCAGGGTAACCTACCCACCTACAGTTAGTAACATATTTGACGAGCTGTCGGTAAATTTATTAAATGGATATTTTTACGGTATCGATCACCCGATTTAAGAATTTAAGACTTATGAGACTTTGTAGGGAGAATATCCTGGATTTGCTGTTACACAAATTCTTTAAATATCCTGTAGGTATGTTTTGTAAAACTAATTTTTTGAAAGATTTTCGGTGCAGTGTTTGCTTATAAAATTCACTTTTTTGAAAATTTCCGATACACTGGTTTGCATGGAAGAGTTTTCAACACACCTTTTTTTTAAAAATCGTCGTAGACGTTTTTGTTAACTCTCTGAAAATATGCGAATATGTATAAAGCAGAAATTATTTAGGAAACTATTTAACGTCTTTGAATTTACTTATAGATTATTATAAATTAAAATTGATTTTGTTTTGTTTTTAAAGTACAAAAGGCAAACATTGTAATATAATGTAATAGGTTCGTAAAAGCAGAATTTATTCTGTTTAAAAATAGATAGGTACCTACACGCCTGCACTGAAGGTCACGCTCACTACGGTCGATATAAGGACCGGTTTTTTTTTTGTTCTCCAGCGCTGATAAGGGTGTTTATTCTACTTCCCATTATTTTAGTTTCATTTTTTACTTCTTGTCATTACTTGAAAACATACGAAATGTTTTAAGAATTTGCTCAACAATAAATCCTTAGATATTCTGCCTGCCATTTTGTTATTAGGTACTCATTAACGTCTTTGAATTTACTTAAAGATGATTATACATTCTGAACACTCACAATTTAAATATAGTTCTTGGTTATTTAGCAAATACTGTTTTCTTCCTAGGTTTTTGCCTTATACAAATATAGGTATACCTACTTATCACGAATTGAAATAAATTTGTTATAGCCGTCCTACTAAACCTGCAACTCCTAACAATATTTTCGTTACAAATCAAAAATGAAAGTTCATGTTCCTTTAAATGCAGAGTAAAACCTTTTTTCTATTCGATTATTCTGATTATACACATATTATGCAGAGAATATCTATTATAAAGTTGAAAGCAAATAGCATAGATGGCGTGAGGCGTACTGCTTTTGGAATAATTTATCGATTTTACGTACCATGTACTAGAAAAGTCGTGTTAGTGTTAAGTATTTCAGGGTAACCTAACCACCTACAGTTAGTAACATATTTGACGAGCTGTCTGTAAATTTATCAAACGGATATTTTTACCGTACTGATCACTTGTAGTTTTGCAGAATCTTTTTTTTTTGACGTAATCGTTAACAATCGACTTGTTTTCATATTTCAAGTAGGTGCAAACTAATTTTTACATTTTTAATCTCTCTTAATTTCTTTAAAAATCTTATTTTACCTACCTACTTCTTGTGCCCAGATTACTTGGACTACTCGCTAACTTAAGGTACTTTGGTTAACAAGTTTTTCCAGAAGTCGATATATAGGTACTTAGTTTTTCTTTTAAATTAGATTGTTTATAAATATTACTTTGTGTTCGAAAACTCACTTTACTCACCGAGACAATACATTTTTATTTTGTGTAGTTCAACTAAATTGAAACTCTTGACAACGTCGCAATAATCCACCGAAAATCAATACTTATATACATTTTACCGATCAGCGCTCCCTGTCTAACGAACCAAATTTTCCAATGCGTCTTCCGAAATAAACCTAAGGCATAGCATTGATTTAGTTTTTAACTAAAATATTATTTAGTAATACGTATTTAAAGTACGAACGGTTAGGGTTATGAGACTTTGTAATATAATATATTGGCTTAGAAAGGGAGAATATCCTGGATTTGCTGTTAGACAAATTCTTCAAACATCCAGGTACGTTTTCTAAAACTAATTTTTGCATCCCGTTATTTGAATAAGCCAGGAAAAACGTACAATTTAAATATAGTAGTTCTTCGTTACTTAACAAATGTTTCCTTCCTTCCTATTAATTAGACTTTTGCTTTACCTATACAAAAATATACTCATCCCAAATTGAAATGAATTTTTTATAGCCTTCCTACTAAAACTGCAACTCATCAATATTTTCGTTACAAATCAAATGAAAGTTTATGTTCTTTCAATAGCTGTTCAAATATTTATTCAATAATTCAATGTCTTCTCTTTTGTTGTGTACCTACAACTAACTGTGGTAGCTTAAAGAAAACAATTCTCTCTTTCCTACGGTGGGAAACTGTTATATAATTTTTAAATATCAACCACAAGGAATTAGATCAATACCCCAAATACCTAGATGAAAAAGCAAGTTTTTTTTATTAGGAATTAGATAATCTAACTTGTTGACTGAAATATCTGCGTGTGGCTGTTTGCTGATTTGGGTGAGTTTTCTCACTGAGTAATCAACAAGTTTTATCCATTAGCATTCGTTTTATATCACAATCAATAGGTATTTCTTTGAATAAATTGAAGCTAGTATTTTTGTTACCGCCAACTTAAATTCGAATTCATTAACAAAAAAGGATCTCTGGCAACGCAGCGTCAAAGATTCCAACCTTCTAACACACCCCTCCTTACCCTTCGCCGGGACTGACTGGTGGCCTTCAAAAAACAAGAACGCAAACAATACAGGCAATAAAAAAGTGAATATTATGACTATAATCTATATTATAATAGCCGTCCTACTAAAACTGCAAATCTTATCAATATTTTCGTTACAAATCAAATGAAAGTTTATGTTCCTTTAAATGCAGAGTAAAACCTTATTGAATAAATATATTTGAACAGCTTTAAAAAAGGCCGATTTATTTTCTTCGCTAGTGATAACGTTATAAAGAGATTATTATTACAAAAGACTCGTAAGTTTGCCCTTTTCTATTTCGACTATATTTCACAACATATTTGATTTAAAAACAAAATCCTTCATAATCATAATATAATATAAGTAAGTTTGAAGACGTTTATAAGTTTCTTAAATAATTCTGATTATTATACACATATTATGCAGAGAATATTTTTTTATCATAAAGGCATTCAAATGGAATAAGATTTTGACACTAAAGATAGAATACAGTTTAGAATACCTAGGAAGTTGAAAGCAAAAATAGCATAGATGGCGTGAGGCGTACTGCTTTTGGAATAATACATATATTGATTTTCGTACCACGCACTAGAAAAGTATTTCAGGGTCACCTACCCACCTACAGTTAGTAACATATTTGACGAGCTGTCGGTAAATTTATTAAATGGATATTTTTACGGTATCGATCACCCGATTTAAGAATTTAAAACTTATGAGACTTTGTAATATAATAAGATGGGTTTGTAGGGAGAATATCCTCGATTTGATGTTACACAAATTCTTTAAATATCCTGTAGGTATGTTTTGTAAAACTAATTTTTTGAAAGATTTTCGGTGCAGTGTTTGCTTATAAAATTCACTTTTTTGAAAATTTCCGATACACTGGTTTGGAAGAGTTTTCAACACACCTTTTTTTTTAAAAATCGTCGAAGACGTTTTTGTTAACTCTCTGAAAATATGCGAATATGTATAAAGCAGAAATTATTTAGGAAACCATTTAACGTCTTTGAATTTACTTATAGATCATTATAAATTAAAATTGATTTTGTTTTGTTTTTAAATAAAATATGTAGCACCTAATACGTATTTAAAGTACAAAAGGCAAACATTGTAATATAATGTAATAGGTTCGTAAAAGCAGAATTTATTCTGTTTAAAAATAGATAGGTACCTACACGCCTGCACTGAAGGTCACGCTCACTACGGTCGATATAAGGACCGGTTTTTTTTTGTTCTCCAGCGCTGATAAGGGTGTTTATTCTACTTCCCATTATTTTAGTTTCATTTTTTACTTCTTGTCATTACTTGAAAACATACGAAATGTTTTAAGAATTTGCTCAACAATAAATCCTTAGATATTCTGCCTGCCATTTTGTTATTGGGTACTCATTAACGTCTTTGAATTTACTTAAAGATGATTATACATTCTGAACACTCACAATTTAAATATAGTTCTTGGTTATTTAGCAAATTAATACTGTTTTCTTCCTAGGTTTTTGCCTTATACAAATATAGGTATACCTACTTATCACGAATTGAAATAAATTTGTTATAGCTGTCCTACTAAACCTGCAACTCCTAACAATATTTTCGTTACAAATCAAAAATGAAAGTTTATGTTCCTTTAAATGCAGAGTAAAACCTTATTGAATAAATATATTTGAACAGCTTTAAAAAAGGCCGATTTATTTTCGTCGCTCATCCAAATAAGTGATCCTACGGTATAAAGAAATTATTATTACAAAAGACTCGTAAGTTTGCCTGCCCTTTTCTATTTCGATTATTTTTCATAAACATATTTGATTTAAAAACAAAATCCTTCATAATCATAATATAATATAAGTAAGTTTGAAGACGTTTATAAGTTTCTTAAAGAATTCTGATTATTATACACATATTATGCAGAGAATATCTATTATAAAGTTGAAAGCAAATAGCATAGATGGCGTGAGGCGTACTGCTTTTGAAATAATATATATATTGATTTTCGTACAACGCACTAGAAAAGTATTTCAGGGTAACCTACCCACCTACAGTTAGTAACATATTTGACGAGCTGTCTGTAAATTTATCAAACGGATATTTTTACCGTACTGACCACTTGTAGTTTCGCAGAATCTTTTTTTTTAACGTAATCGTTAACAATCGACTTGTTTTCATATTTCAAGTAGGTAGTTGCAAACTAATTTTTACATTTTTAATCTCTCTTAATTTCTTTAAAAATCTTATTACCTAACCTACTTCTTGTGCCCAGATTACTTGGACTACTCGCTAACTTGAGGTATTTTGGTTAACAAGTTTTTCCAGAAGTCGATATATACCTACTTAGTTTTTCTTTTAAATTAGATTGTTTATAAATATTCCTTTGTGTTCGAAAACTCACTTTACTCACCGAGACGATAGGTACATTTTTATTTTGTGTAGTTCAACTAAATTGAAACTCTTGACAACGTCGCAATCGCATAATCCACACCGAAAATCAATACTTGAATACATTTTACCGCTCCCTGTCTAACGAACCAAATTTTCCAATGCGTCTTCCGAAATAAACCTAAGGCATAGCATTGATTTTGTTTTTAACTAAAATACCTATGTAGTAATACGTATTTAAAGTACGAACGGTTAGGGTTATGAGACTTTGTAATATAATATATTGGCTTAGAAAGGGAGAATATCCTGGATTTGCTGTTAGACAAATTCTTCAAACATCCAGGTACGTTTTCTAAAACTAATTTTTGCATCCCGTTATTTGAATAAGCCAGGAAAAACGTACAATTTAAATATAGTTCTTCGTTACTTAACAAATGTTTCCTTCCTTCCTATTAGACTTTTGCTTTACCTATACAAAAATATACTCATCCCAAATTGAAATGAATTTTTTATAGCCTTCGTAGGTACTAAAACTACAACTCATCAATATTTTCGTTACAAATCAAATGAAAGTTTATGTTCTTTCAATAGCTGTTCAAATATATTTATTCAATAATTCAAAGTTTTCTCTTTTGTTGTGTACCTTCAACTAACTGTGGTGTAGCTTAAAGAAAACAATTCTCTCTTTCCTAGTGTAAGGTTTTACTCGGCATTTGAAAAAGTCCGATTTATTTTCCTTCCTTACCCAAATATGTGATTACCTACGGTAGGTATAAAGAAATAATTTCTATTTCCATTATTTTTCATAACATATTTGATTTAAAAACAAAATCCGTTATAATTCATAATATAAGTAAGTTTGAAGACGTTTAGGTATAAGTTTCTTGAAGAATTCTGATTACCTATACACATAGATACAAGCATGTTTTTATAGAAATCAATAAATTTACTGAAAATGCTACAATGTTTTGTTTGAATATTCAATCAAATATATTTCTTCTTTTGTTAACAAATTATCGTCGAGTGAATACTAATCATAAACTCGTTCAAAGGAAGTCATATTTTGTCTGTCACTTTAGATAGAACACAGTTTAGAAAGGGGCGTTGATAGCAAATACCTACCATAGATGGCGTGAGGCGTACTAATTTTGGAATATAATATTATTGATTAGGTACCTACCTATTGAAAAATGAGTAGTGAAAATGTTTTCAATGTTGGGTTGTGCTTGAATCACATTTCATAACTTTAACAATATTCTACCTTTTGCCTTGGGGTGATTGATTATGCATTTTTTAAAAAAAGAGTCTACAATCTTTGTACAAGGTAAGAAAGAATATGAAAATATAGATATGGATATGAGACTTTGTAATATAATATAATGGGTGCGTAGGCAGAATATCCTGGATTTGCTGTTATTTACACAAATTCTTTGAACATCCAGTAAGAATGTTTTCTTGAACTAATTTTTGCATCCCGTTACCACTCATTTGAATAAGCCAGGATGAACGTATTATTTAAATATACCTAGGTGTCCGTTACTTGGTTAATTTTTGTTAAATGTAATCGCAGTATGATCGGTCTGTGCCTCACCCTGTAGATGCAGGTTTGCCCGAGGTTCTTCTATACCTTGGAATGTTAAACGGAGTGCTTATATGCATGAACGTTTGAAATTGGATGTGTTGTTTCTAAGATTATTAATATTTTGTATTCCGTTGCGAAATATAGTTACCTATTGGGTTATCGTCTTTTTTTTAACAGTTTAGCATTACACTGTTTTCTTCCTAGGTTTTTGCTATATACAAATATATGTATCTACTTATCCCAAATTGAAATAAATTTGTTATAGCCGTCCTACTAAACCTGCAACTCCTAACAATATTTTCGTTACAAATCAAAAATGAAAGTTTATGTTCCTTTAAATGCAGAGTAAAACCTTATTGAATAAATATATTTGAACAGTTTTAAAAAAGGCCAATTTATTTTCTTCGCTCATCCAAATAAGTGATTAAGTTTGCAGTTCTCCATTTCGATTATTTTTCATAAACTTATTTGATTTAAGAACACATTCCTAAAAATACCATTCTGAATTTAGAAAAATGATGATCGATCCAACTTGTTGACTGAAATATCTGCGTGTGGCTGTTTGCTGATATGGGTGAGTTTTCTCACTGCGTAATCAACAAGTTTTATCCATTAGCATTCGTTTTATATCACATCAAGGTATTTCTTCGAATAAATTGAAGCTAGTAGTTTTGTTATATACCGCCAACTTAAATTCGAATTCATTAACAAAAACGGAAATCTGGCAACGCAGCGTCAAAGATTCCAACCTTCTAACACACCCCTCTTCACCCTTCGCCGGCGACAGACTGGCGGCCTTAAAGATTAACCACCGAAATTGTAAAAACAATACAGGCAATAAAGAAGTGAATATTATGACTATAATCTATATTACATTCAAGTCAATGTCAATAAGTAAATTAATTTTGTTAGTTTTAGTTAAATAAAATAACGTGTATTCTTTATACATAACACGTTTATAAGTTTCTTAAAGAATATATTATGCAGAGAATATTTATCATAAAGGCGTACTGCTTTTGGAATAATATATATATATATATATATTGATTTTCGTACAACGCACTAGAAAAGTATTTCAGGGTAACCTACCCACCTACAGTTAGTAACATATTTGACGAGCTGTCTGTAAATTTATTAAATGGATATTTTTACGGTATCGATCACCCGATTTAAGAATTTAAAACTTATGAGACTTTGTAATATAATATGATGGGTTTGATGTTACACAAATTCTTTGAATATCCTGTAGGTATGTTTTGTAAAACTAATTTTTTGAAAGATTTTCGGTGCAGTGTTTGCTTATAAAATTCACTTTTTTGAAAATTTCCGATACACTGGTTTGCATGGAAGAGTTTTCAACACACCTTTTTTTAAAAAATCGTCGTAGACGTTTTTGTTAACTCTCTGAAAATATGCGAATATGTATAAAGCAGAAATTATTTAGGAAACTATTTAACGTCTTTGAATTTACTTATAGATTATTATAAATTAAAATTGATTTTGTTTTGTTTTTAAATAAAATATGTAGCACCTAATACATATTTAAAGTACAAAAGGCAAACATTGTAATATAATGTAATAGGTTCGTAAAAGCAGAATGTTATTCTGTTTAAAAACAGATAGGTATAGTCGACGTAAAACTTATAGTGCCAGCTATCTAATCGTATATCCCCTTTAAGTTATGTTGCGGAGCTAGACTCTGAAAGGTATTATTATTATTTCTGCTTACTTACCAAACATAATTCTATATTGTATTTGACGTTACGTAATTGTTGAAAGAGCGTTAGGTTTAAACGGGATACCACACGTTAACTGAGCCCTTTATGTATCCCATTCGATTTTTTTATGGAAAACGAAATTATTTCAAAGCCATAAACAAAACTAAATTCTATGAAAAAATAACAAACAAAAGAAATTTTATAATAATGAATAAAACAATTCTTTAAAAATAAATATAATTCCTAACTCCAATTTGTCACTACTACATAAGTAACATAAAAAATATATTGAACTTAATTAACTTTATTCTTCCAGAAATCCTATTAATCCTTCTTCCATACCATCTGCTTCACTATCACTATCGTCTTGTAAATCAATATTAAACTTATTTCCCCCATTAATATGGACTTGTCCAATGTTCTTTTACTCATCTTCAATTTTGATTACTTTGTAAATCATTTTCTGCCAGTCGGCATACACGATTTTGACCAATCAGTCAATCCTTTCTTAACCGTATCGTATGTATCATACCAAGTTTCGTCCAAATATACAATTGGCCGCTTTTATTCTCTATTCTTAGTTACTTGTTCCTAGTATGTATACCACATACCCACCATTCTTCTGCTTTCCATGACTGTTTGACGTTTATTAATCGTTTTGAATTTGAATCCCAGTTTTCAATGGGTTTCTGACAGCAATTTACATTACGGCTGGTATTTGTTAATTTATTTCTTATTATTTCAATTGTAACTCATTTCTTCCGTAACAGTCATAAATAGTGGTTATTAATAATTTCATCAAAGACGCATCTAAAGGTTTGACCGATCCCTTATCACATCGCTGCTTGCCTTCATAAGGCCCATTCTTGGCTATTTTACGTATTTATAGTTGACAGGGGAACTTATGTTAAATTAGATACTGCTTGCATTAATTCTGTTTTTTCATGGAAACCAAACTTTACCCGTGGATTCTTATACACATTGAAACATATTTTCTGTGGTTCCAAATTTAAATGTCGTCGAATCCTGTTTTCATTACTTTCACTATCACTAAAATCATCACTATTATTTAAATTTTCGTCGTTGTTACACACAATATTTTGAACCGAACTCGATATTTCCCACAATATGGTAAATATATAATGTTTAACTAAAAATATAATTTCTAATGAATATGAATATTTACGTACAATTTCCACACTACACTTTGTTGATGTCAGACCACCGACTATAAAGGAACACCTGTGTGCACCCTCAACATAAATAAACCCTCTCTCAAAAATAGTTATAGTTCAGTCAAAGATGTAAAAAACGATGAATTTTTTGAAATATACTTAATAAAACGAGATATAAGGTAGTGTTAATTGTTAATAGTCTGGTATTGTGTTTAAAATGTTTTTAAATATAAATAGGTTAAAATTTTTTAGTTTAAAGCAAAGTTTGATAGGTATTCGGGTTATAAATAGCAGAGGAAAGAACAAATAGATATTAGATTGAAAGAAAGCGTGAATACATCAAAAGAGAGCTCGAGTCGTCAATTAGGTAAAGATTCATTAAAAAATGTGTTTTGATCTATACATTAACGCTAAGGCCACTTTCAGATAGGACTGATGATTTGTATTGACGATCGGTCGTGATTCATTGTTTTACATTGCTTTATATGTGACCGATGATACGCGGACATGTGAATGATAAATATAAAACAATAGATCAGACCGATCGACACTACTGATCATCAGTCCTTTTTGAAAGTGGCCTTCGTATCTTAAAAAGTAGGATGGCGCTCCATAATTGCGGGTTAAAAATAATCGTTGGACAGTCGATACATTTATTTAACAAATAAAAATTATTAAACATACTTTTTCCGTTTATTAATATCGATATTAATGAATTATTTCAATTAAAAAAGGATGCGTTAATGGACGTCATTAACGCACTTTGTTTGTGATTTTGACGTTTTAATGACATTTTGATATATACAATATACCAAAGTTTGCACTCGCCAACACTGCAGCAGGTAATTGCGCAGTGTTTTCTAACTCCATAACTGCACAATTACAAATTTACAATAACTTTTTCACAATGACAACTTTTTTGACAATTCGCATTTTATTTTTCAATGATAACTGAGATTTTTAGCAAACGAGATTTTAACGTGAAATTGAAAATGTATGTATATTGACATTCTAACTCATTGGTATAGAGTTGACATTATTGTCTCCTAATAGTCTGTGGAAAAGTGATTTTTGTCACAAAAAAAGAGTTTACGGTCAACGAAAAAATATTGTAATCAGCTCATTTGTTAATGGGCGATTAATAAACTCAACTATCGCTCGTTCGTGCTTTAACCAGTTTCGTTTATTAATCGCCTTCCTTAACAAACTAGTTCATTAAATAACTATTAACGATTATTAGTTGAAATTATAACATTAAATTAATTTATCGTCAACTAAATAAGAATTTTAAATAATTATAAAATTGACTGGGCTATGACGGTATACTTTTAGTATTAGGATCAAACGAAAAGTCGGCAACTTTAAGAAGGCACTATACCGTTTACGTCGACTATACCTACACGACTGCACTGAAGGTCACGCTCACTATGGTCGATATAAGGACCGGTTTTTGTTTTCCTCTCCAGCGGTGATAAGGGTGTTTATTCTACTTCCCATTATTTTAGTTTCATTTTTTACTTCTTGTCATTACTTGAAAACATACGAAATGTTTTAAGAATTTGCTCAACAATAAATCCTTAGATATTCTGCCTGCCATTTTGTTATTAGGTACTCATTAACGTCTTTGAATTTACTTAAAGATGATTATACATTCTGAACACTCACAATTTAAACATAGTTCTTGGTTATTTAGCAAATACTGTTTTCTTCCTAGGTTTTTGCTTTATACAAATATAGGTATACTTATCACGAATTGAAATAAATCTGTTATAGCCGTCCTACTAAACCTACAACTCCTAACAATATTTTCGTTACAAATCAAAAATGAAAGTTCATGTTCCTTTAAATGCAGAGTAAAACCTTTTTTCTATTTCGATTATTTTTCATAACATATTTGATTTAAAAACAAAATCCTTCATAATCATAATATAATATAAGTAAGTTTGAAGACGTTTATAAGTTTCTTGAAGAATTCTGATTATACACATATTATGCAGAGAATATCTATTATAAAGTTGAAAGCAAATAGCATAGATGGCGTGAGGCGTACTGCTTTTGGAATAATTTATCGATTTTACGTACCATGTACTAGAAAAGTCGTGTTAGTGTTAAGTATTTCAGTGTAACCTACCTACAGTTAGTAACATATTTGACGAGCTGTCTGTAAATTTATGAAACGGATATTTTTATCGTACTGATCACTTGTAGTTTTGCAGAATCTTTTTTTTTTTGACGTAATCGTTAACAATCGACTTGTTTTCATATTTCAAGTAGGTGCAAACTAATTTTTACATTTTTAATCTCTCTTAATTTCTTTAAAAATCTTATTACCTACCTACTCCTTGTGCCCAGATTACTTGGACTACTCGCTAACTTAAGGTACTTTGGTTAACAAGTTTTTCCAGAAGTCGATATATAGGTACTTAGTTTTTCTTTTAAATTAGATTGTTTATAAAATATTCCTTTGTATTCGAGACGATACATTTTTATTTTCTGTAGTTCAACTAAATTGAAACTCTTGACAACGTCGCAATCGCATAATCCACACCGAAAATCAATACTTGAATACATTTTACCGCTCCCTGTCTAACGAACCAAATTTTCCAATGCGTCTTCTCCCTCGCACCTTGTACAAAGAGCGCCCCACTCTCTGACCATGATCATCGCGCCAACCCCAAAAAGCCATTACTAAAAAAGTATCGTCAAAACTCAAGCTAGAGGATTGGTATTTAATCTATTATTTAGTTTAATTTTCAAGACAATCTCCCCATTCTGACAGTTGTAAATTCGTAACAAATTCAAAAAATCCGTTTTCATAATTCATGAAAGTGAATAAAATCGTTGTGTTGAAATATAAAATCATGAAAGCACCCCGTAAATTATTTTGTCAGTATAGGTGTTGGTGGGAGACTGCCGGCACTCCCGGCACTAGCATTTCCACCACCACCGGCACTGCGAGTGGAGCATGTAGCTCTCGGCTTTTGTAGATACTGTAGACTATTATTTTTTAATAACCAAGTTGAACGATTTTGTTCTTACGGTGGGAAACTGTTATAATTTTTAAATATTAACCACAAAAGCCACATTTTGTTTTATTAGAAATTGTCTACCAAAAATACCATTCTGAATTTAGAAAAGTGTGAATTAGCGAATAAAGTTTTGTGTGAAAAACATTTTAGCTCGGTCTTTATTATGTGCCTACAACAAAAACGATGTCTTCGAAGGAAAAATGCTACACAAAAAATGTTTGTAAAGGTATGTTTTTTATGATTTCAAGTGTTTTATTCGAATATAGATTTCTTATTACTGATTTCAATGTTTATACCTATTTTGTGATAATCACTTTAATTTTCATTCATAAAAATGCAAAATTTAAGAACATTTCAAATAAGTAGATATACATGGTTGATCATTTTGAGATTAAACCATTTAGTTTAGTTGGATTACAACTGATGATTATTGTTGAGCAAGCTGAAAGTTCAGTTGGGAGGAGAAAGTATTTTAAAATTATTGGAACGTTGTTATAGTTATAGAAAAAATTTTTCGAGTTTTAATATTGACTGAATATTTTTTTACTTTTTGATATGGACTTTGAATCATTTTTACGAGTTTTAGTATCGACTTGAAAAGAATTTTTACTTTTTGATATGGACTTGGTTAGTTTGAATATCTTTGGAAGAATTTTTTCACATTTCGATATCGACTTTGAAACATTTTCACGAGTTTTAGTATCGACTTTGAAAAAATTATTACTTTTAGATATGGACTTGGTTTTTACGAGTCTGAATATCGACTTGTAAGAATTTTTTCACATTTCGATATCGACTTTGAAACATTTTTACGAGTTTTAGTATCGACTTTGAAAAAATTATTACTTTTAGATATGGACTTGGTTTTTACCAGTCTGAATATCGACTTGAAAGAATTTTTTCACATTTCGATATCGACTTTGAAACATTTTCACGAGTTTTAGTATCGACTTTGAAAAAATTATTACTTTTAGATATGGACTTGGTTTTTACGAGTCTGAATATCGACTTGGGAAAATTTTTTCACATTTCGATATCGACTTTGAAACATTTTCACGAGTTTTAGTATCGACTTTGAAAAAATTTTTACTTTTAGATATGGACTTGGTTTTTACGAGTCTGAATATCGACTTGTAAGAATTTTTTCACATTTCGATATCGACTTTGAAACATTTTTACGAGTTTTAGTATCGACTTTGAAAAAATTTTTACTTTTAGATATGGACTTGGTTTTTACGAGTCTGAATATCGACTTGAAAGAATTTTTTCACATTTCGATATCGACTTTGAAACATTTTTACGAGTTTCAGTATCGACTTTGAAAAAATTATTACTTTTAGATATGGACTTGGTTTTTACGAGTCTGAATATCGACTTGAAAGAATTTTTTCACATTTCTATATCGACTGAAACATTTTTACGAGTTTAAGTATCGACTTTGAAAAAATTTTTACTTTTAGATATGGACTTGGTTTTTACGAGTCTGAATATCGACTTGTAAGAATTTTTTCACATTTCGATATCGACTTTGAAACATTTTTACGAGTTTTAGTATCGACTTTGAAAAAATTATTACTTTTAGATATGGACTTGGTTTTTACGAGTCTGAATATCGACTTGTAAGAATTTTTTCACATTTCGATATCGACTTTGAAACATTTTTACGAGTTTTAGTATCGACTTTGAAAAAATTATTACTTTTAGATATGGACTTGGTTTTTACGAGTCTGAATATCGACTTGTAAGAATTTTTTCACATTTCGATATCGACTTTGAAACATTTTTACGAGTTTTAGTATCGACTTTGAAAAAATTTTTACTTTTAGATATGGACTTGGTTTTTACGAGTCTGAATATCGACTTGTAAGAATTTTTTCACATTTCTATATCGACTTTGAAACATTTTTACGAGTTTTAGTATCGACTTCTTGGTTTTTAAGAGTTTGAATATCGACTTGTAAGAATTTTTCACATTTCGATATCGACTTTGCAACATTTTCACGAGTTTTAGTATCGACTTTGAAAAAATTATTACTTTTAGATATGGACTTGGTTTTTAAGAGTCTGAATATCGACTTGGGTGAATTTTTTCACATTTCGATATCGACTTTGAAACATTTTCACGAGTTTTAGTATCGACTTTGAAAAAATGTTTACTTTTAGATATGGACTTGGTTTTTACGAGTCTGAATATCGACTTGTAAGAATTTTTTCACATTTCGATATCGACTTTGAAACATTTTTACGAGTTTTAGTATCGACTTTGAAAAAATTATTACCTACTTTTAGATATGGACTTGGTTTTTACGAGTCTGAATATCGACTTGGGTGAATTTTTTCACATTTCGATATCGACTTTGAAACATTTTCACGAGTTTTAGTATCGACTTTGAAAAAATTTTCACTTTTAGATATGGACTTGGTTTTTAAGTCTGAATATCGATTTGGGAGAATTTTTTCACATTTCGATATCGACTTTGAAACATTTTTACGAGTTTTAGTATCGACTTTGAAAAAATTTTTACTTTTAGATATCGACTTGGTTTTTACGAGTCTGAATATCGAGTTGGGAGAATTTTTTCACATTTCGATATCGACTTTGAAACATTTTTACGAGTTTTAGTATCGACTTTGAAAAATTTTTCACATTTCGTTGCGGTTGATTGTTATTTGAAGCAGGTAATAAAGTGTAGGGGCATAGGTATATACTTGGTATAGGTATATTCGATTAGTGTGACATTGAGATTATGAAGAATGTTGAAAACTTTAAGTTTGGTTAAAAAATTGTTATTCTAGGTATTTGTGAATACATAGAAGCTTGTAATACGGTGTTGTGAATGGGAGCGTCGGAATTCCGTAACGCTCCGCTTTGCTCCGCTTTTTCGACGTCCGATCCGAAATTCGATGCGCCTCTTCGCGATTTTACCGATTTGGTAAATTAGACGCAAAGAAAATTTCAACGCTGCCGTTCACAACAATGTATTAGAAGTTTGTATGTATTGATAAATACGTGGAATAATTATTTTTTGAGCAAACGGCGTTTTGAATATTCTTGACAATCTGGATGTCATATTAATTGAATATATGCAAAAGTATATAGTCCAAGAGCCCAGGGCAGCCAGACGTTGTTTATTTTCTGATTAACAAAATGTATCGTACTGAGTAGTGTTGGAGTATACTATGAAGGTATACATACCTGCTAGCTTGGGCCGGCGGCCAATTTACAGGTACCAGGTATGTTTTTAAAAAGAATTGAATTATAGATATTTGGGTATTTATTACAAGTTTATGTTGAGAGAATTGAAGAAATAATGAAATTTTATAATATGAAAGTAACTAGGTAAGGTACGTGGTCTCTATAAGATAAATAAGTTCCTAGGATTACATGATATCTCTTGTGTGCTTATGTGTGCAGAATGGTTGCATGTTACTCTGGCAACACTGTTTGTCAGTCAGTCCGTCCATTGTTATTTGAAGGAGTGATTAAATTTTATGGGCATCGGTATATACGTTTGGATATATTCGATTAGTGTGACATTGAGATTGTGAAGAATATTGAAGACTTTAAGTTTGGTGAAAAAATTGTTATTCTATGTATTTATGAAAACATAGAAGCTTGTAATAGGTTGTTGTGAATGGGAGCGTCGGAATCCCGTAACGCTCCGCTCCGCTCCGCCTTTTCGACATCCGATCCGAAATTCGATGCGCCGCTCCGTGATATGCCGATTTGGTAAATTTCAACGCTCCCGTTCACAACAATGTATTAGAAGTTTGTATGTATTGATAAATAGGTACGGATAATAATGATTTTTTGAGCAAACTTGGAGCTTTGAATATTGTTGACAATCTGTATATCATATTAATTGAATATATGCAAAAGTATAAATAATATGTGCACGTAGAATTGATTGCCTCTATAATGAATTTGGCTGTGAAATGTATGGAATACATAGCAAATATTGAATTTCTTTTCTCTATCCCATTGACTGTGTGCTAGACTTTTAATTTGTAAAACCTTGATAGTTCTTTTGTCTCTTGTACTTTGCTATTTCGAAATTGGGTCGTGGATGGGGAGACCATCACCTGAGACATGTTTGCCACGACGGGATTCGAGAGCCATGGCTCTCCTTCGGTGTCTTCGGTGATGGACTCCCGTACCGCATTCTCCGTGAGTTGCATACCTAGCCAAAGCTGCATAAGCTGAAGGTACTGCGATTGACGGTGTATTTTGTGACCACGCCTCGATACCGTCAATGGATGATGACAATAATTTACGATAGATATAAAATTATCCATCCAATCCTGATTTGTGTACAAGCATAAATTTCTATTTCTAATTTCTATTACTTGTAGGTATACCTATATACCTATTTTTGGTTCTTTTTCTCCCTTTAATATTTTCTTTATTATGGTAGGTATGTATAATTTGTTATTCTGGAACGGGGTCGTGGACGGGGGAGACCATCACCTGAGACATGTTTGCCATGACGGGATTCGAGAGCCACGGCTCTCCTTCGGTGTCTCCGGTGATGGTTTCCCGTACCGCATTCTCCGTGAGCTGCAGACCTAGCCAAAGCTGCATAAGCTGAAGGTACTGCAACTCGCGGTGTATTCTATGACCACACCTCGGATGATGACAATAATTTATGATACCTACATATAAAATTTTTTATCCATTCCTGATTTGTGTACAACCATAAACTTGTATTCCTAATTTGTATTACTTGTATAGGTACCTACCTATAAATTTTTGTTCTTTTTCTCGGTTTTTGTATTTTCTTTATTATGGTATTTATAATGTGTTGTTCTGGAACGGTGTCGTGGATGGGGGAGACCATCACCTGAGACATGTTTGCCATGACGGGATTCGAGAGCCACGGCTCTCCTTCGGTGTCTACGGTGATGGACTCCTGTACCACATTCTCCGTGAGTTGCAGACCTAGCCAAAGCTGCATAAGCTGGAGATACTGCAACTCGCGGTGTATTCTGTGACCACACGTCGGATGATGACAATAATTTATGATACCTACATATAAAATTTTCCATCCATTCCTGATTCGTGTACAACCATAAATTTCTATTTGTAAGGGTTTTTGAGTGATTTGAAGCTCCTTTGAGTGTTTTGGTGTGTTTTTGTATGTATGTGAGTGAAATAGAATGGAAAATGGTCCAATTGCTAGATAAGTTTCGTTATTTGGTAGAATCGAGCGATATCGTGCATTAGGTATTCACTATAAAAGTACCTTGGTACCTAGATACTTGTAATAAAGGCAAATGAATATTATAGTCCGATAAAGATCCCCGAGATTCTGCATGGAAGAGCTGTATGGTCGCGAATTTCAACGTTTATAAGGGTATTTTGTGGTCGGGGAATTGAATGGCACTATTCGCAACATCCAAGTTTGTGGAAATGACGGAAAGTTTGTTAAAAATTGACGTTTTCTCGGTAACTATTCGATTTAGGTATGAAAAAAAGTTTCAAATCAATGTTGTAGAGCGCAAAATTTTACTTTAAAATAATACCTCACTTGTTGAATTTCATTGAGTAGGTATTATAGATTTTCTCGACCATTTCCGAATCCGCTGGAAATGAACGCTGAGTAGGAAAATAATGATTTGAAGAATTAATTGTTTTGAAAATTTTTTTGTATATGAACAAATGTTTTTCACAGTGGTTCATCAAAAAGTAATTGCTTTTAGTGTTTTTGTATTTTTAGGTCTATTAAATAATAAAAATGTTTACTTCCAGCGGATTTGGTTGAGAAAATCTATAAGTAATTCTGAATGAAATTTAACAAGTGAGGTAGTAGGTATTTGGACGTAAAATTTTGCGCTCTACAAGTTTTATTTGAAAGTTTTTTTGATAGATGGAATACCTAGTTGCCGAGAAAAGGTGAATATTAAGAAATGTTCCGTTATTGTCACTGTTTCCTGGTAAAATTGTATGTTGCGAATAGTTTTATTTGATTCCCCGTCCCCAAAATACTTTTCCTTATAAACGTAGATATTCGCGACCATACAGCTCTCCCCTGCAGAATCTTTGGGATCTTTATTGGACTATGAATTTGTTTGGTCATTACCTACTTCCTGATATTTATTAGGTAGGTTTGGTAATCATAACAATTATTATATTAATAAAAGGTAGTAGCTTCGCCGATATTTTGTGGAGTTTCTTTTAAAATTGCTAGGAACGTATGTAGGTAGAGGTAGGTATATATTTTTATTATACAGGGTTTAGATACCAATGTTACGACAAACTTGGATATAGGTAATATATGGGTTCTGTTTAGGCCTATTGCCTATTTTTGTATGTAGGTATGTAGGTACGCAGAAAGGTCGACAATAGGGTGAATTCTATAAGAAGTGGTTAAAAATGAACGGCACGCCCGCCGTTATATAATTTGACGGACTTTCCGCTATTAGAAATGTTTTATTTAGTCTATACATACTTATCGAATAATAGGTATATTTAAATTTTAAGAGGTATGCAGTCCAATTAAGAGTTTTCCGTTAATAGGATTTGAAAGCTTATTATTCGTAGAGATTCGTAAAATGGAGTTGGAAGATTGTCTAATTTTGAACAATACGTTAAAATTTAACATTTGCTTAGAGTTGGAGAATTGCACCTAATGACGATTTCGTTCAACTTTGTATAGGTGCAATTCATCTGTAAGCAAATGTAAGTAAACTTTTAACGCATGGTTAAAAATTAGACAGTCTGCTAAATCCATTTTACTATTCTGTATGCATAATAATAATAATCTTGAAAATATGAACGGAAAACTCTTAATTGGACACCATACCTATATGTTAAAATTGAAATCCTAATCTTGACTATGTAGGTATAGATTAAAAGATTTGTAATAGCGGAAACTTGGTCAAATATAACGGCTTGCCGTTAATTTTTAAGCACTTTTTATGGATCTTGAAGACATCTACGTAGTATTTTTGTTGATAACCTTGTTTTAAGGCGACCTTACATTATGCTATTTAGGTGCAATTTTAAAGACACGCACGCACGCACGCTATTTTTTAACCAATTTATGGCTTCGTTTTACCTACACTAAGCTATTTTCGAGATAGTTCAGTTTATTTTGTATAATGCAATTCAGTGTGGTAAATCTAAAAATATATTTAGGTGATGTTAAATAATGATGAAAATAAATTATCTCTCAATTTTCTGGTAGGTATAGGTATTTAACAATACTTTGAAATAAATCGGAGTTTAGGTAGGTATATTTCTGAGAGACTAGCACATAGGTATTTGATGTGCCTTAGGTATTTGTTGTATTTTTATTGTGATAATGTTTTGATGACATGCGTAAGGAAAGACTGCAGGGCTTGCTTTCATATAGGTAATAAAATAAAGTGTGTGGCCATATTGGTAGGTACTCCAAACATGTTTGCTAAAATAAAAATTAATGATTACATTTTATTTTATACCTACCAGATAAAACAAGATAACTTACTTATTACTAATTCCCCATTTTGTTTTTCTATATAAACACGATTCGAGGTCTGAGTTTCTGCTCTAATATTTTTAGGGTTGTGTGATGACGTTCTACGTTTTCTTGTAATATAGATAGGTATATTATAATATTTGTTGTAGCTTATATTTGTTTAAAGGGAGACTGTAAGGTTTTAAAACAACGAGGGTCGATTCAGGCACTTGCTATTAATAGATTTATCACTTGAAAGGGAAAGTTGAATCTTAAATAGGTACATGTTTGAAAAAGATAGGTACTAAACAAGAGCAGAATAAAATGTAGGTACTTTTGAGTAAGACGAATCGTTTTATTTTTGTGTCGTTACACTTGGTAGCAGAATTACCTATTACTTTTAAAATAAGTAGGTAAAATTGCCTATAAATTTAATGAAAATAGAAAGTGTAATTATTTTTGTTGCTTAAAAGGTCGCCTTTAATTTTATTGTATGAAAGCAAGCAAGCCCTATCTTTACGACGTGAGATGAAAATATTATCACAATAGAAATATAAGAAATAAGGCACATGAAATAGGTATGTGCTAGTCTCTGAGAAATATACCCAAACTCCGATTTATTTGAAAGTATTGTTAAATACCTACCTACACCTACCAGAAAATTGTGAAATGGGTACCTAATTTATTTTGATAATTAGGTATTTAACATCACTTAAATAAGTATATTTTTAAGTTTACCACACTGAATTGCATTATAGAAAATAAAAGGAACTACATAGGTATAGGTATCTCGAAAATAGCTTAGTTAGTGTAAAAGGAAGCCATAAATTGGTTAAAAATAGCGTGCGTGCGTGCGTGCGTGTCTTTAAAATTGCACCTAAATAGCATAGGTGATGTAAGGTCGCCTTAAGACATGTAAGGTTGCTTTTATTTCTCTTAAAAAAATAACGCATAGGTATATCGAAGTTTGTCGTAAGAGATTGGTAGGTGGTATCTACTTCTACACCCTGTATAATGAAAATATATATTATGCCTAGAAAAGTTGGTAAGAATTTGAAAAGAAACTGGTTAAAATATGGGCGAAGCTTAGTAGGTACGTAGGTATTATTAGATAATATAATAATTATGATGACTAACTAGTAACCACCTACCTATCTAATGAATATAATATCTGGAAGTAGTGATGAAAGAATAGAAAAGAAAAGATACTTCCTAATAGATATTAATTTGCGTTAATTACAAGTCCTAGGTACTTTTATACAGGGTGTTTTCAAAAGACACTTACAACGTTTGCAACTTTGCATGTAGATAGGTACCTCTCATAAAACTAAACAAAATGATGATATTAGGAATATGAGAAGTCGAAGTCCAGTTCATTTACTTTTCGAGATACGGGGTGGTTGGTGTTGAAGTTATGAAAAATTAAATGTTTTCTTTCATTCGATAACTTTCAAATGGATGGATGGATGGATGGATAAATTGATTTGACATTTGGCAGGTTGTTTTAAAATGTTGAAGGGCATGTTTTGATGGAAAAACAGTTTTGAAATTTTCAAATTTTCAATTCTAGATCCAGTGCATGGTGTACATTTAGAAAAATATATGTCACCTTTCCCCTCCCATTCTTTACGCCTCCACTGGCATTTAAAGTAATTTTTATTGAAATTTGTATTCCTCAATGGTTGGTTTCCACGTGAAAAACGTATAACCTTTACATATGAAAAGATGTATAGTTTTCGAGATATTTAATGTTTCCATGAAGTCTGCAAGACCACTTTTTAATAATGAAATGAAAAAATAATTTTCTTGTATTTCTTTTAATGACTGACTACCAAACTAGTCTAGTTATGGTTAGAATATGTGAGTAAGAAAAAGTATTCTGTGAAACAGCAATGCATCTAAATCTAAAACATTGAGAAAAGATTGTTGAAAATACTTGGGTATCCAAACTTGTGTGTGATTTTATTACCATAAGAATTGATTACAATAAAAAATAATATAATTAAGTAGTTAGAAATTTAAACAATATAGGTACATAATTTTTCACTAACAAGAGATGTTGAAAATTTCGTCCATTTACATGTAAACATAAACATACAATAGTAGAAACGGAGGAGGAACTGATGATAGCAAGAATCCATGCAGCTACACGAATTATTTACGGACACGGTAATCATCCAGTCTTTCCTTTCTAAAATATGCGATAATGCGATTTTCAGTGAGAAAACGTTGCGGATTATGTTTATGTTTAAATGTAAATGGACGAAACTTTAAACATCTCTTGTTAGTGAAAAATTATGTAGGTATATTGTTTAAATTTCTAACTACTTAATTATATTATTTTTTATTGTAATCAATTCTTATGGTAATAAAATCACACACAAGTTTGGAATACCTAAGTATTTTCAACAATCTCTTGTCAATGTTGTTTTAGATGCATTGCTGTTTGACAGAATAATTTTTCTTACCCACACATTCTAACCATAACTAGACTAGTTTGGTAGTCAGTCATTAAAAGAAATAGAAGAAAAATATTTTTTGATTTCATTATTAAAAAGTGATGTTGCAGACTTCATGGAAACATTAAATATGTTGAAAACTATACATGTTTTGATATGTAAAGGTTATGCGTTTTTGACGTGGAAACCAACCATTGAGGAATATAAATTTGAATAAAAATTACTTTGAATGCCAGTGGAAGCGTAAAAAATGGGAGGGAAAAGGTGATATATATTTCTGTAAATATACACCATGCACTGGATGTAGAATTGAAAATTTGAAACTTTGAAAATTGTTTTTCCATCAAAATATGCCCTTTAACATTTTAAAACAACGCAACCTGCCAAATGTGAAATGAATTTATCCATCCATCCATTTGAAAGTTATCGAATGAAAGAAAACATTTAATTTTTCATAAGTTCAACACCACCCCTAACCTAACCGTATTTCGAAAAGTAAAAATGAGCTGGACGTCTCATATTCCTTATATCAACATTTTGTTGAGTTTTATGAGAGGTATTTACATGCAAAGTTGCAAACGTTGTAAGTGTCATTTGAAAACACCCTGTATATAGGCAGTTAGTGAATTTTGTATTTTGTAAAAAAAAATCAATATAGGGTTGGTTATGATTGAAAAGGGCGCGTGAGCGTTGGTTCGCGCATGCGCACTGGAAATCATGTCTTGGGAAGGTAGGAGGTTTTGGGGTGGGCGAGACGAATAAATGTTGAGGAGACGGCGCGTGAGCGGCGGTTCGCGCATGCGCACTTGAAATTGTGTCTTAGGAAGGAGGTTCTCAGTGAGACGGACGGACGGACGATGGTTAGTATCAGTCAGTCCATCGTTATAGAAGGAGGTAGTAAATTGTAGGGGCATATATAGTTGTGTATAGGTATATTGGATTAGTGTGAGGTCGAGATTGTGAAGGATGTTGAAGACTTTGAGTTTGTTGAAAAAATGGTTGTTCTAGGTATTTGTGAATACATAGAAGCTTGTAATACGTTGTTGTGAATGGGAGCGTCGGAATTCCGTAACGCTCCGCTCCGCCTCGCCTTTTTGACGCCCGATCGAAATTGCTTCCGTTCACAACAAAGTATTAGAAGTTTGTATGTATTGATAAATACGTAGAATAACGATTTTTTGAGCAAACTTGAAGTCTTGAATATCCTTTACAATCTGGATGTCACATGAATTGAATATACCTATGCATAAATATATTTGCACGTAGAATTGACTGCCTCTAAAATCATCGAAGCTGAGAATTTTCCCGTCGTGTCGGAGTTGACGCGCTGCGTTGTTATTTGCAACGTGGCGCGCTCGGAAATTGGATGCTTGCAAATCTGGCAACACGGCGTTGCAAAATTCCTCCCTCGGCTTGTCGAATTTATATTCGACGCGCTGAGTGGTGAAAATGGGCAACATGGCGTTGTTGAATTTCGAAGCTTCGAATTTCCGAGCGCGTCGCGTTGCAAAATGCAACACGGCGGGCCGTCCGACATGCTCGGCGAGATTTGGCAACATTGTGCTGATAAATTCCGCCTCCCGGCGTGTCGTTATATGCGACGCGCCGCGCGGCAGAATTTCCGGCGTTATGCTGCCGAATCCCGACGTGCCAGGAAATCCGGCAACGTCGCATTTTCAAATCCCGTCACCTGGCGTGTCGAATTTCCTACGCGCCGCGGTGCCGATGGCAACGCGTGCTGCGAGATTCGGCGCGTCGAACGGCGGGATTTGTCGTTGCGACGTTGCCGTGTCGCCAATTTCGTCTCCCGGCGTGTCGAAAATTTTTATTCGGCGCGCCGAGCGGCGAAATTGGGCAACGTCGCATTGCCTAGTCCCGGCGTGCCGCCTCCAATCGCCGTTCCGAAATCTGGCAACATCGCATTTCCAAAATTCCGCCTAGCGCGCCGGATTTTCACGCGCCGCATTGCAAATGGCAACGCGGCGAGATTTCCGGTGCGCCCGGCGGGATTTGGCAACGCCGTGCTGCCAGTTCCCGCTGCGGCGATTTCCGGCGAAATTTCGTTGCGCCGCGTTGCGAAATCTGGCAACACTGCGCCGCCAAAATTCACCCCTCTGCGTGTCGAATTTGCATCCGACGCGCCGAGCGGCGAAATTTGCCGGCGCCGTGCCGCCGAATCCCGCAGCGCCGCGCCACGAAATCCGCCGGCCGATCCGATCGCGCCGAAATTTGGCAACGCCGCATTCCCAAATCCCGTCGCCTGGCGTGTCGAATTTCCAAGCGCCGCGTTGCCGGTTCAACGCGGCGCTCCAAAATCCGACCCGTCGAGCGGCGAGATTTGGCAACCCTGCGTTGCCGAATCCCGGCGCGTCGAAATGGCCGGATTCCCGACGAAATTTGCAGCGTGGCGTTGCGAATCTCGGCAACACTGCGCCGGAAGATTCGTCGCCGGGCCCGTCGAATTTGCATTCGACGCGCCAGGCGGCGAAATTTCCCGGTGCCCCGTTGCCGAGCTCCGCTCCGTCACGCTACGAATTCCGTCGCGAAATCCCTTTGCGTCGAAATTCAACAATACTGTATTACCAAGTCCCGTTGCTCGGCGTGTCGAATTTCCAAAATCCGACGCGTCGAGCTGCGAGATTTGGCAACACCGTGTTGCCGAGTTGCGCCGCAAAATTACGCCGCCGTTCCCGATGAAGACCGTCGCGCCGTATTTCCGATTCCCGGTGAAGTCCGCCGCGCCGTTTCCCGTTTAATTCCGCCCCGCCGCGCCGCGTTACCGATTCCCGATGAAGACCGTCGCGTCGCGAAATCCCGACGATTCGAAGTTTGGAGAGTATAGGGTGGGATAGATAGGAATAATATAGAAAGTTTATTTTTCACACAAATATTAGTACAAAAACAGTTTTTAGTAAAATTACAAGAATCTTGTAGTAATTTCTTTTAGTTCTTCCATAAAAACGTTGAATAATACCTATAACTGCATCGTTTAAACTGAAAAAAAAACTTGTAGTAATTTTATAAATACGAAAAGCATCAATTTTTAAAAAAAACTGCATAAATACGTTGAATAATTTAATGTTTTTCATGTAAACTTCCACAATTTGCATACAATATATTCATAAATGCTCTTGTTTTCTCATGTAACCATTTTATATTCATAATTGCAGCTCGTACAATGTTAATTTTCACTTTTATAATTCATAAGTACTTATTTTCAATAAAATATAGCTGA